>OX421500.1:12973680-13718680 GCA_949126835.1 Anisus vortex
CATTAGAGCTGAAATCTAAGTATAAACCTTAAGTGTATACATACTTTAAAACTAAAATAAATACATTCCATTAGAGCTGAAATCAACCTCTTATTTGTTTTCCACAGAAATTTTCACGGACTTAGGTTACTTTATGTTCAAGTCTGGAACAATTAGAGGCCAAGTGACGAGAATGTTTTTCTCAAAGTGACGATGTTTGATCAGCCCTTATACTGACGTCACGTTATGCAGGGGAACAAACTTAACAAAGCATGGCCCTACCAAAACTTATATTTTAAACATTTTGTTAAAAAAAAAACGAGTAAGAGTTCAAAATACGTGACAATATAATATTAACATGTGGTTATTAAAATTGTTCCTACTAGTTTTGCCTAGCATGTCTTTCTTGCCGAGTGGCATCCGGGCATAGAATGGGTTGCCCAGTGAAACCAGGAAAACCATTAACTTAACATCATTTGAAACACTAATCAAAATACAAGACTAGATAATGCATGATTCGCTGCATTATGTCTTGATCTAAAGGTCTAAAGTTAGTCTAAACTGTAGAATATACTAGCTAGTCAAATACGGAAGTGTAAGCAATCAGGATACAACATTTTATGGATGAAGTAATACAAAAATCTAACAAAGCATTAGACTTCATAAAAACATAAAACTAAAATGCTATCTCACGATAGTTATGCCTATAATATAATATGCATCTTATGTATGAGAACCATCAACTAAAGAAATACATTAAACAATTAAAATAAATTCAGAAAATAGCTGCTAAATTCATTACTGGCGAATATTCACAAATGGCAACCTACGATACGCGCGCCAGAATTGGCACCAATACAAAATATCGCAATGCGATATTCAATGCCATGTGGAAGACTACTAAAATGACAATTTAAGTATATTCCACAACAGAAGAGCAGGATGACTTTTAGGCCGTCGGCAGGATGAATGAATAAGAAATCATACCTTGGCAAACTATTATTACTGTTGTATGTCATTATCACCTCTCCAAGAACATTATTCATTACAATATAGATCTTTCGTCTGTGGATCCATCAACTAAAACCTAGAATAAAGAAACAAGTACACATTCAGTAAAGAGTTACGTGGTCCATTACAAGTGAATAATCAAACCAGCAATTTTAATGTCAATAGTTAAATAGCCTCGTTTTGACTAAAGAAGTTATAACTAGTAGAAATACGAGACGATTGTACAATAAATTTATTAGAAAGACATGCATTAAAAACACTCTTCTTCTTCCGTATGCTAGAATGAATTCATAATAATTCTTTTACTTTCTCGGTGGTATTCAAGCATTGAATGGGTTACTTGAACTTGTATAACAAACAATAAACTAAACACCAATTAAAATGCAATAATACATAGAAAATAATGGATAAACAAAGAACGAATAAAACAAAATTAGTAGAAACGGTAAAATAATTTGGTAAAAAAGATGTATTTTTAAAACAAGGTTTAATTTCGGATATCTTATACACGGGGAACAACTCATGTTTCTACGGTATTAGAGCTGGTTGTGTCCCTTTTACCAATTTCTTTTTAGAATGACAAGACTATTGTGTATAATCTATAATATTTAAACAGCCACAATTAAAAGCTATAATTTTAAATATGTAGACTGTCTTAAAAATAAAATAAAATATTAAAAAATTGAAAAAAAGATACTAAATTAAATAAGGAAAATAAACTTACTAAAAATAACCAGATACATAAAATAATTTCAGAAATATTTAAAAAGAATAGTATGGGCATATATAATAAGAAATATAACAGCTGGAGAGAGAGAAAGAGAGAGAGAGAGAGAAAGAGAGAGATAGAGAGAGAGAGAGAAAGAGAGAGATAGAGAAAGAGAGAGAAAGAGAGAGAGAAAAAGAGAGAGAGAGAGAGATAGCAAGAAAAACATATAGTAGTAACAAAAAATGCGAGAGACAGTAAGAGCGAAATTGGAGTGAGAGAATTCAATAAAGAGAGGCTGGAAAATACCAACATAATTTAAGAGATAACATTTATGTTTTTTTTTTAAAAAGAGATTTGAGTAAAAAAGAAGAAGAACATAGAAAGAGACTGGAAGTAAATACAGAAGAAAAAAAAGCGACACCTAGAGATGTGCATGAAAATAGAGAGACATAAAGAGAGAGAGAGAGAGAGACATAATGATATAAGGAATAGACACATACAATACAAGAAATAGACATTAAGAAGCAAGGAATAGACAGATACAATACAAGAAATAGACATTAAGAAGCAAGGAATAGACAGATACAATACAAGAAATAGACATCATGATACAAGGAATAGACAGATACAATACAAGAAATAGACATCATGATACAAGGAATACACGGATACAATTCAAGAAATAGACATAATGATACAAGGAATAGACATATACAATACAAGAAATAGACATCATGATACAAGGAATAGACAGATACAAGAAATAGACATAAAGAAACAAGGAATAGACGAATACAATACAAGAACGAATGAGAGATAATGTAAGAGAGCTAGACAGACAGAGAGAGAAGGGGAGAGACTCAGAAAGACGGAAAGAGAAAGATTTAAAAGGAGCTACATACAAAGCCAGATCGATAGTCCTATCTTATCTTATATAATAATAATAATTATATTTGTATAGCGCTGCCAACAAACATAATGTAAGCTCACAGCGCACTTAACTTAAAACTGAGAACACGGATATTACTCTAGGCTAGGTGACAAAGCTGATTGATGATTTAAAAAAATAAATAACCGACCCAACATATAAGTAAGACAGTAGTTGTCTAAAGCATATTATCTAAGGTAAATATTGAAATAATGAATTCTTACGTTCTTTTGAAAGTATCAATAGAGCTTGTTTGCCCGAGTTGAATGTAAAGTAGATTCCACACATATATTACAGAAGCTCATTCTATACAGAAGATTATTGCGCCCTACGCTCATCTGTATTGTGAGTCTAATCTTACAGTTTGATTAGTGTTTTAATTAATGTTAAGATATTGTTTTTTCTTTGGTTTGTTCAGGAAACCTATTCTACTCGGAAAAGAAATGAGAAAGATAACTTATTATTGTACCTTGTTCTTTTTTAAATCTATAAAATGAAAATTGTTTTTGTCCTTATTTTATCTAAACATTGTAACCGATTGTTATTAGGTTCCATTTATATTTTAGAACTTAATGTATTACCTTATATTGTACATTACAGACGCCCCTTCTATAAAAAAGATTATTGCGTCCTACGCTGTTCCGTAGTCCGAGTCTAGTCTTGTATTTTTATTAATGTTTTAAATGATGTTAAGTTACTGGTTTTTATTCTTTTTGTCTTATTCTGTAACACAATGGTTAAAATATAATGTTTGAGAGTTTAGGGAACCCATCCCACGCCCTTGTACATAGTTTAGTCTTTAAAATGAAAACCGAGATTAGTTATAACCAAATCATTTATTGTTATTATTTCTATTTATTTATGTAAGTAACTCGTATTTCCGGAACACTGAACTGATCTGAAATTATCATATCATGACAACCTGGTAAAATATGCCTGGGTAAGTTTAAACTCGTCCTTGAACGTGTATGCCCCCCCCCTCCCCTTTACATGTTACTTTAACTGCCAAGCCTCAAGAGACTGGCTAGTGAACTAGTCTTGACACCTTGTCCTACCCTTGTAGCGCCCATACTACGCAGGTCATAAAGAGTTAATGTCACCTTGTATTTATGTACGTCATACGAGTCCTAAATCTCATCCCCACCTACAGAATCTCTCTCCTCCATCGCTAATTACTATCCACCTCATAGTCCAACCTACTTGAAATAATAAAAAAGATAGCGGGACATAAAAGGGAAATAACTCGCAATAAAAGAAATTCGTCACTTTAACGTCTGGCGAGCAGACGAGATATTGGGTAGTGAATTATTGTCTCCCTTTATATTGATCATATCTTTAGTTTTACCTCGACGTTGTACAGTTATTGCATTGGACAACAAAAAAATAATATTAATTACAATAAAAACGTCCGTATTCAATAATTATTTTTATTGCTTACAATATTATTGCATGTATCGCGGGCAAATGATAAAAAAAAAATATATTATAGTCATTTTATTAAAGCCTTAATTTTCTTAAGGAAAATGGAAAATATATTATTTATCTCCCTTTGGTATTTTATTGCCCTATTTATTTTGTTAATATTTTCAAACTACTGATTAGAATAGGGGTGGGCGAATGCAAAGACTATAATACGATGGACCGCTTGCTTTAAATTTTTAGGTTATTTGATCAATCGAATGACTTCTTTTCGGAATTCTCTTTTGTACTGTACACTTCCGTTTGATTTAATCGCTATGATTTTCTCAATGAAAAATGAAAAATTAAAATCGAAAGTTGTATACAGCGGAACCTTTTAATGCAAACGTAGGAGCGTAGAAGTAATTTAAAGACAGCCTTATTGGTTGCACACGGGAAAAAAAGAACATATAAGCTCTAAAAATAGACCAAGCGGTACTCTTCGATGGCGCCACCTCACAACCCGACCCAACACTCTTTAGTCTAGACCAGGGAAAGGCAACCTCTTGATAATAGTGTGCCAAAGTGGGATTTCTAATTCATTCAGCGCGCCAACAGCCTAAAAGTCACCCTGCTTTAGCACTCTGTTTCTTTTAGAAGTTACTTGAATAGTTTTTTAGGAGTCGTCTGCATGCCATTGAAAATCGTTTTGCGTAATAAGTCTGGCACGCTTGTCGAAGGTTGCCGATCCTTGGTCTAGACCAGTGATGGCGAACCTTTTTTAGGCCGCGTGCCCAAAGTGCAATACAAGACCAACTTATTTCTTTCAACGTGCCAACACAGCAATTGAAACAAAATACTAAGGTTTTACTTTAGAAAAAAAAAACAGCTTATACAGTTGTCCGAACTAATTAACATCTTTTGTCAAAAAAGAATTACAAATTAACAGATCTTTGATCGATACGAAACAGTCTTTTATAAAAAAAAACCACGAACTGTAGCAAATGAACAAATTATTAATATATTACAATTACACATTTAATTTACAGTTATTACAGTTAACTGTATGCATTTGGCATGATTTTGCATAGTTAATGTAAGTTTTGTAGTTGTGTGCATGCTGATAATTTGTCCATCCTTGGCTCATACTCCGTAACTTTTAGAGCGACACATGCAGCACTAAGGTCATCTGTCAGTCTGTTTCTGGTATCATATTTGATACAATTTAAAGTTGAAAACAGCTGCTCACAAGAATAAGATGACTCAAACAAAGTATGAAGTGCAATCCCAAGTGCTTTCATCGACTTGAAATTATTTGGCAGAGAATTCCACACTTTAAGAATTTCATCATCAGAGCTACCAACTGTTCTGTCCTTTGCCATCCTTTCATACTCTATCTTCTCAAGTGTTTCAGATAATAGAATTTATTTTTCCACACAGAGCTTTCAGAAATTTCAACAGATCCATTTCCAGATTTCCTAAAACTATCCACAATAAGCCGGAAAGATCAAGTTCTTCAAATTTGGCTTTATCTGGGGAAGTAAGAAAACAGAGAGTTGTCTCCATCTTACGGAACTGTACAAATCTATTACTGAAATTCTCCTTTACAGCTACTACAATGCTAGAAAATTCCTTGTAGATTTCCTGATGGACTGTAGGATTGTCGGTAAATGTTATAGAATTTTGTAAATGCATTTTTACATTTGGAATATATTTCAGCTGCCCACTCTTTCAAAAACCTGCACATTTCTTACAAATGTTCTAATATCACAAAACGTTTATTTCTGCTGTTTTTTTTAACCTTGCATACCTAATCCTGCCCCTTTTGAACCATAAACAGCCTAATTTCATCCCAGCATGCTACAAAGCTCTCCAATACTCGTCCTCTGCTCAGTCACCTGACATTATTGTACAAGAGTAAAGTATTATACTGCGCCGCCTTGACCTCATCAAGGAGTGCGTAAAACTGTCCACAATTAAGAGCACGAGCCATGATGTGATTGACAAGTTTTTGTGACATCTTTAAGGAAATCATCTAATTTCTTGCTGCTATCCTTGGCACAAAGAGCTTCTTGGTGTATAATACAGTGAAACTGAACGACTGGGTGTTTTGCTTCTTTAACAAAGACTGTATGAAGCCAGATGCGTCCCCCACCATGCAAGGATTCCCCGTTACTAGTAACTGAAACAACTTTTTGTGGTCCCATCCAATCCCTAGCGGTGTGGCCATAACTAAGCTGTTCCATTTTTGGAAAATGCTCGCGTGCCCACAGAAATGGCACAGCGTGCCAGCCGTGGCACGCGTGCCATAGGTTCGCCATCGCTGGTCTAGACTCTATACTATTCCCCTTTTCCTTTCATTCTTCAAACCTTAACAATAAGGCTTTTCAAAAAATAGAAAAAGATTTCAGTCTCGAATGCCACCCTAACTGTATTAAATAGTAAATGCGAACTAATGAAAACAAGTTAGTAGATAAAAAGGTGTTTAAAATGTTTACAATGTAAAATTATTATTTAATTAAATGTTCATTTTACGTGTTTTATCTAAATGAATACCGGGACTTAAATACGCATATACAATATTTTATTTTTCTCAAATGCGAATAGTGTAGTAAAAAGAAATGTTTAATAAAATCATTACCCTAGAGACTTAAAACTAGGACTATTATCTCCCTTGAATAGATTTAATAAGCATTTGTTTATTTTTTCTATATTGAGTTAGCTCACGTCGAATTTTTTTTCAGAAATTAAAAGAATATGGTTTTAATAATAAACAACAATATATGTTAAATCTTAAGTTTTAATAATATACCAACATAAAAAAAAATTAATCTTGGGTTTTAATAATATACCAACGTTATATGTAAAATTTTAGGTTTTAATAATATTATGCCAACATTATATGTTAAATCTTAATGAGTCAAAGAACCATTTCATGGGGAAATGACCACCGGTAAATGCATATTTTATCAGTCTGTAGGCGGGCCCACCCACATGTAGACACAGAATAGAAATATAATTCTATACTTATTCTGTGCATGCAGATACATCCACATACGAGTAGCAGGCGTAATGACATCAGCGCACCAACCCCCTCACATACCTACTTTCAACAGTTGCGAAAAAAATAAGATGCTCCGAAATACTATTTCACACTGAAGTCAGATGGGTGTTTTTGAGCTTCGTGATAAACTCAGAACTCTAAACTTTAAAATAATAATAATGATAGTAATGGTAATTTCTTATAGAAAGCATGACCGCAGTTCAAAGCACTTTATGGCGATTAAAAGTGAACAGCAGAAATTAACTTAATTTGTTGAAATCTTTGATATCAGTAAAATTTAGCACTGCAAGGAACATTTACTTTTTGTAACAAACCTTAATTTGTCTGATAAGATCGGATCATTCCAATGAAAACGTCATTATCATCATCATCATCTCTGGCGCTACAACCCATGGAATGAAAACTTATGCTTTGGCATAAAAAATTGGATGCAAATAAAATTTACATGATGCTTAACTTATCTGCTTTCTTTGAGGAACATGACATTAAACCAGATAAAAGGATTACGATAATGATTTTTACGATAATGATTTTTGTGAAATAACACTTGCACAGACGAAATTTCATCGTACCTTTCAAATTTATCTGAAACTTCAATTGCACTTGAAAGAAGGTCATGCACAGTCAAATTTGAAGACGTTCCTTAGACAACACAAGAGAAGTTCATTTAATTTATTAACAACCAATTTCTCTACAATGCCATTTACAAAATTCAGGATCAGGTGTTTGCAGTCATATACTATTTTGTCTGTGACTGTGTTGCACATGCTTCTTCCATCTCCAACAACTTATCTTTGTGGCATAGTTTCCCAGTTTGTTGAATATTAAATCTAAATACAGAAGTAGACTTGTTGTTAAAGATAATCTCCATTTTGTAAGCCAATGGGAAAGACGCAATCTCAATCTTAGCACTGACGTTGTGTTGTAATTAGAAATAAATATTTCACAAAATATAATTTCAAATGGATGTTTGTGATTAATCACTGTGCTTTAATTATGTTCAATTTGTAACACTGAAAATACATCATGCATATGAGCTATTTACATTACATTTTAGAACAGTAGCACATTACAGTTATAAGGTACCGACGAAAAAGAGTTTATGGTTGGGGGTCGCCATAACGTGAAAAGCTGTATAAAAGGTCGCGGCATTAAAAAGGTTGGGAACCACTGATCTAATGCGAGTCCACTTTTAAATAACGGTGTTTTATCATGGCCCAAGTTATATTAGAGACAGGTTTTCAATGTAAAAATACTACTTGAGACATGCTTTCAATGTAGAAATACTACTTGGGACTGGCTTTCAATGTAGAAATACTACTTGGGACTGGCTTTCAATGTAAAAATACTACTTGAGACTGGCTTTCAATGTAGAAATACTATTTGAGACTGGCTTTCAATGTAGAAATACTACTTGAGACTGGCTTTCAATGTAGAAATACTACTTGGATTTAAGAGATTTCAAACAGCTTACAATTTTTAAATGCATTTATATTAAATTTAATTCATAGAACATTAATGGAATTAGTTAAGTATATAATAATGTGGATGGTAACATCTTTTGTTGACTAATGATTTCTATATATAACTGTAATTGGAATTAAAAAAATATCTGTAAAAATATATATTTATATCTTTTAAAATATCCAAAGTTTGGAATAACAACGAACAAAAAAGCGGTGGAGTGGGGGGGTGGGGGGTGGACGAGTTTAAATGGGGGTCACGTACCCCCATCCCATTCCCCCCAAGCGGCTACGCCTATGACAAAAGTAATACTATTTATCACGAGAGGCTATGCTATTCTTTTTATAACTACGATGTTGACAATGGTCTATAGATCAGTTTATAACTACGATGTTGACAATGGTTTGTAGATCAGTTTATAACTACGATGTTGACAATGGTTTGTAGATCAGTTTATAACTACGATGTTGACAATGGTCTATAGATCAGTTTATAACTACGATGTTGACAATGGTTTGTAGATCAGTTTATAACTACGATGTTGACAATGGTTTGTAGATCAGTTTATAACTACGGTGTTGACAATGGTTTGTAGATCTGTTTATAACTACGATGTTGACAATGGTTTGTAGATCAGTTTATAACTACGATGTTGACAATGGTTTGTAGATCAGTTTATAACTACGATGTTGACAATGGTCTATAGATCAGTTTATAACTACGATGTTGACAATGGTTTGTAGATCAGTTTATAACTACGATGTTGACAATGGTTTGTAGATCAGTTTATAACTACGGTGTTGACAATGGTTTGTAGATCAGTTTATAACTACGATGTTGACAATGGTTTGTAGATCAGTTTATAACTACGATGTTGACAATGGTTTGTAGATCAGTTTATAACTACGATGTTGACAATGGTTTGTAGATCAGTTTATAACTACGATGTTGACAATGGTCTGTAGATCAGTTTATAACTACGATGTTGACAATGGTTTGTAGATCAGTTTATAACTACGATGTTGAAAATGGTTTGTAGATCAGTTTATAACTACGATGTTGACAATGGTTTGTAGATCAGTTTATAACTACGATGTTGACAATGGTCTGTAGATCAGTTTATAACTACGATGTTGTCAATGGTCTGTAGATCAGTTTATAACTACGATGTTGACAATGGTTTGTAGATCAGTTTATAACTACGATGTTGACAATGGTCTGTAGATCAGTTTATAACTACGATGTTGTCAATGGTCTGTAGATCAGTTTATAACTACGATGTTGACAATGGTTTGTAGATCAGTTTATAACTACGATGTTGACAATGGTCTGTAGATCAGTTTGGCAACTGTACACAATCGTTTGTGACTTTTTAAAAATAGTTGTTATCATTTACGACAAATAAATAGCTCAATTGATCTAACTATATAACTATATAATAACTATATGATAACTTTGCTAAGCATATGTTATGCAGTTGTTCTTCTTTTTTTTCTCTTTACTGCACAGCTATGTTCAAACACAAGTAATAATATATTATAGTCTAGTATGTCCAAGATAAAGATAATTTCAGAAAAGCTATATTAACTGCACTACTGGTGCAACTCGTTGCATCACAAATTTAAGAAAAGCTGGCTTAAAAAAATCAGAAGAATAACTCATTAGGCGTGCCTTTCTCTTTAGTTTCAAACATCTTTAATAGTTAATATAAACATTTACACATAACAGCTTCAAATCTTGATTATTATTAAATATAGTTTGTATATAGATGTGTTGTTGATATTTTAAATTAATTAATACCATAAAAAATACAAACAAAAACCCACTTCACTATCAATCTACACCAAACCAAACCGCCGCCCCTGAGAGAACTAGTCTATCAAAGTATTGACCAATACAATAGATATCTGAAAACTGTCAAATTGAAGCAATCATTTTTGTTTTCTTGTTATTGTTTTTATATAAGGAGTGATCTGTATCTCTCCTATTTCGATAAAATTCGAGCCTTAGGCTCAAATTTTAAAGTCGCAAAAGGTTTAATTTACAATGGGACACCCTAAGGTCACGTGTACAATCTTATCTTATAGAAGATCATTGCGTCTTAAGCTCATCCGTGGTCCGTGTCTAGTCTTGGAATCTTTATTAATGTTTTAAATTAATGTTAATTTCCTGGTTTGTTCAGGTAACCCATTACATGCCCGAATGCCGCTGGTCAAGAATCTTCGTTCCTCACTCTGTGCCATGGGTGCTATTTTAATATGAGGCTAAACTGACGTTTTGGCTACAACAAAGTGAGAGCCTCTGATATTGACAAATGAAAACAACAGATAGAGCCTAATAATGTTAATTAACAAAATACTTGTTGATTATTATCATCACTAAAAATGCTTTAAAAAAACAGCAACTTTTTTTGTGCATGGTAGAAGCTTCAAAGGAATCTTACAAATTATATAAACTGACCTGTTAGAGATTGTCACATTACACAGGCTGGTTTATTCAACTCCAACACTGAAACTCCAGCGTAATAGCGTAAGTATTAGACGCTGCTTTCGTTTTAAATAATTAAACATTTCGATTGGTGTATTTGTTTCTACGGTTATTGTAAATTATTTGTGTACTTTATAAATAATAGATTTTTTTTTTTAATTTGACTATTCTTGTATTTTTAAAAAAAGTTAAGTATCCCGTCGGAACAAATTGATCCATATAGCCGGTGAAGCAGCTATCAGCAGTTTGTGTGGCTACGGCTTACTAGGTGATTGTGTGGCCAGCACTATACACAGCCGCCTTTACTTTACCCCAACTAAGGTCAAGTACCTATCAAAGCTGGGCTTGACTCAGGGACACCCTCCGCACCCAGGAAAAGAAATCCTAGCCTGCACCAGGATGCGAACCCTGGACCTTCGGTACGCAAGCCGTGACCCCTATTATTGTATAACAGCCTTTAAATGATAAATTTAATCGATATATCTTGTTTTATCTTACAAACACTTCCTTGTTTGTTGTTTTAATTCTCTAAGTACTAGCTTCTCCTATCTCCATAAGCCTTATTGGTTACAAAACAGTTTTACCAAAGACTATAATAAGATGGACCGATTGCTGTATTTTTATAGCTCAAGTGTTATTGTTTTCCGTGCGTAGCCAATAACGTTGTCCCAATGATCAATCACTTTTAAACTTGCCTAATAAAGTTTTCCGCTGTATACAAATTCCGATTTTAATCTTAACTTTCCAGTGAGAAAACCATAGCGAATAACTAAACCGGAAGTCTAGAGGACAGGGGTGCGATCGGAAATTCCGAAACATAGTGTTTCAAGTTATCAAATAGCAGAAATATTAAAGCAAGCGGCCGATCTTATTTTTGGTAGACAATTTAAGAATTATTCCTTTAACGAATAGTGTAGCACATACTCTTCGATGTTATTGTTGAATAAATTTCTTATAAGTTTAAAGACGTTCCTTCTCGGTAGAAGATTATTACGTCCACTAGGCCCAAAACTCCTGCAGGGCGACATGTATCTGTCGGTGGAAGGGATAGAAACCGCGACCTGTCAGTTCGTTTATGGTTGACCTTCCCATGAACTAACCACTGGACCAGCCGGCTGCACAACATAATTATATTAATTCAATGAAAGAGTAAAGGATTCAAATCGAACAAAGTCAATTCGGAATTAGATCTTCCTTTTGGTTCGGTTATTGACTTGTACATTAGATCAATAATTTAGAAATACAACCCAACAACAACCTGTTGCAAAGCTCAGATAAACATAAAGACAAAAACACTTTCCTTATTGCTTATGCGAGAACAAATACATATAAGCGCTCTTTCTTCCCAAGTGACATCCGGACATGGAATGGGATGCCTGAACAAACTTGGAAAACCAATAACTGAACATCATTTAAAACACTAATATAAATGCAAGACTAGACTAAAACCACAGATGTGCGTAAGACGCAATAATCTTCTTTATAAACGGAATGCATAAGAAAAACAAGTACTATTACAACAATGACAAGATCTTAAAAGTATAAACAAGTTTGTTTTCCTTCATCTTGAATAATTTAACATTATTTTCTTGAAAGATTATATTCACTTAAACTAATACTGACTCTTCTATTAGGTCAGGGGTGGTATCAGTGCCGTTGCAAGGAATTTGGGGGCCCGGGGGGCCTGGCCTCTTTAGGGGCCCCTGCATATTGACATTCAACATTATGACATGAGAAAAAACAATTCGGACACTCATTTGAGGGCCCCTCTCAAGTAGGGGCCCGGGGGGATTTTTTAATTTGGGCCCTTCCTCCCCCTCCCCTAGCTACGCCTCTGGGTGGTATAAACATTATCAATTAGGTCATAATATAGAATTAAAAAAAACAAATAAGCCAAGTATAAAACAAAAACAACAATGGCAACCAATAAGGGAGACAACTATTGCTTAGATTAAAAATTCGATTGCTCTCACTCTCAAGTAATTATATATACCAAGGAAAAAATGAAAATAAATTGTCTATTGTCTTTTTCTCCCTGTTTCACATGTGTTATTTTAATAAAGAGCTGTATTTGAGAAATTAGCGAAAATTGCAGAGGCGTAGCCTGTAATGGGAGGTATATGGGGAAGTAGATAGTGTATGAGGGCCGGACTAAAACAATTTCATCTTTAAACTATATTAATAAATACTATTTCATTTTAATTTTTATTACTGATGATTGAGACTTAAATTAAATTAATATAATGCTTAAATTCTCTTTATCCTGAACAAAATTAGTCTTCAACACAATGTGTAGGCCTACTTTATTTTTCAATAAATAGGTTTAAAAAAAAAACCACATAGTACTGACAACTTATCTATAAAAAAAAAAGAATTGATAGCACATCCATATACAATTCTTTTGCGCAAATTGAGGCTAGAATTGATTACACCAAACTGTGACCCTTATTTTGTAAATATTATATATCAGATTCACACAACTCTCAGGGAGATCACATTCTATATTAAAATGCAATAAACCAAATGCCGACTTGTAGTAAAATGATAACTAAATGTTTAATCCAGAAATCCAACAATTTATGTACAAGATGAACTCAAATATACAACAGTTTCAATAGCCTAGTCTACACACGTCTTGTCGCCACCAAAGCCTAAGGTCGTCTAACGTTTTCTCCAAAATTTATGCCACGTCGAATCTAACTCATACGTCATTGTTTCTATCGTAAAACGTTACTCGTTTATTCAATGCATGAACACCGGGTTAGAGTTTATAAACATTGTGTCTTACTAAAAACAACAAGATATATATTAAATCCTAACACAAAAACTATAATAAGATGCACCGCGTGCTCTATTTTTTTAAGGCTTTTGTGTTCTTTTTTCCGTGCACAGTCAATAACGATGTCTTAAATGACTCTCATGGCTACCTAAAGGTTTCCGCTGTATACAACTTTCGATCAAAATTTGAATTTTCCATTAAGAAAATCAGAACGACTAACTAAAATAAAAGTGTAAAAAAAAAAGGGGGAAACGGGAATTCCGAAAAGAAGTCATTCGAGTCATCAACTAGCAGAAATTTCAAAGCAATACCCGTCTCGTTGAGCCGGGTGACTAGACGGCCATGTTTTAGTCTCGTATCGGCACTACCGGGCGAGAAGTGCAGGCATACGAGCAATGCCCCTCTCGTTAATAAAAAATGGTTAGATGCATGTGCCTAGGGGAAATCTAGCTTGCTCCTTGCGTCCTGGACTAAATAACTGAATGTCTCGTTTGTTTTTCTCATATAGAATTTTACCCTTGAGTCTCTTTCTTGTACTTTGTCGTGAGCCCTGTAGTATTTTTTTCCGGTGAACCGTGTCCATCTTATTAAACCTCTATACCAAATGTCGGAAACCTTTTGAAAATATTATATCTAATTCATTCAGCGTGTCAAAAACAACCTAAAAGCTAACATCAGTCAATTTCTTTTTAGAAAAGACTTGAATTTCCTTTTGTTGGTGCCAAGTTTGGCACGCGTACCCTCGGTTGCCGACCCTTGCTACTATTTCTTGTTACTATTTCTGTTCAAATACTTATTTTATCACCGTTAACTCAGTTATTTTGTTAAAGTGACTTATTTTGCATCTTTACTTTATATTTGTTATCATTGATATATATATTTTTTTTGGCTACAATATACACAGACATGCTGTACAAACAACAAACTCTATACAACTTTGTGTTATTGTCTCGGCCAGACAGTTGCCCCAACTGTTGTTATTTCCGGTGTTGCATGCAATTTCTTCATTCGTTCAAACACAAGGAAACTAAGTGAAACGTAAAGTTCATTTAATCCAACATAGTGGAAACTAACAGTTGGTCAACAAGCCGAACGTACATGTGTCTTTATTATAGACACGGGGTTTGGGGGGGGGGGGGGAGGTTGTAATGTAGTGTGGGGAGTAGGTAACAACTGTAATGGAAATAATACAATATTTCAGGGTCGCTGAATGTGTGTGATGGGTAGAAAGAGGCTGATAGCTTTAATAACAAATCAGTTTTTACCTTATTCGTATTGTCATTATGTCGTCAACATGGAAACATTCAGAACTTATAAGTGTGTTTTATCTCGCAGCTGATATATTAAACACTTTAATTACTTTAAGAAAAGTGGGATACTTAGCATGGTAAATAGCTCAATATGATGCCTATATGGGTTAAGTAAAAGAAAAAAATCTTTTATAAATCTATTTCATTAATCCTAACGAATGAAATAAAGTTGGCAAGAGAATTAGTACCTATGAATAAAGACCACAACATTTTCCAATTAAATCACGGTTTCTTTATTTGAAAAGGGCACTTGCAGAAACACACACACATACACATACGTACCATTTATGTGTTCACCAAACGTGCACAGTACACCCATCGCGCAATTATTTGCCTCCACCGGTGATATTGTCATCATTTCCTATCCAGATTTGTGTGTGTGTATCTTTTATCTCTGGCAATAAAAAAACTTGGAGTATATGATAAGCACCACTTCATGTCCGTCTGTCTGTCGTTCATTTACGTACTTATTACAATTATTGGCGTAGTGGTGAATTCGCGGACACAGTCTACGCACGCTATACATATAAATTTTCTTCTTAACGAAAATTTCTTTTGTGATTGTTCTAATTGTTTTTAAAGATGTTTTTATACTATAATACATTGTGGACTTTGTTCTTCTTTTCTTTATGAACATACTGTGGACGTTTATTTAATTAATGTCAACCTTAGTATTTATACGAGTAGGGTTGTTATAGTAGGCACTTTTATCTTTAGGATCCAACATTGACTGTTGCAGTAAGTATGACTGTGAGATTGTTAACATTATCTATTTTGGACTAAACAGTTTTGTGAATAGATATACATGTATAGTCGTTAGGTATTTCGCTCACTCCAGGGTCATTGTGTGTATATTATCTTCTTATCTAATACATTACAGACGCTCCTTCTATAAAGAAGATTATTGCGTCCTACGCACATTCGTGGTTTGAGTCTAGTCCAGCATTTCTATTAGTGTTTTAAATGATGTTAAGTTACTGGTTTTCCTGGTTTGTTCAGGCAACCCGTAAATATATAATTATTTATTTCTAAATATACGACTTTGTTGTCTTTTAACAGTATTTTTTGTTATGTTTAAATTTAATATACTTTTATGGAAATTATACTTTTAACAAATATCATGTTACATATTGTGTAGGCGATATCTAAAACATATGACTGAGTTGGCAAGTACTAACGAGTAACAAAATACGAGGCTGTTATTATTGCGAATGTAAAGTGTATAGGCTAGTAGATTGCTCCGGTAAAGTATGTCACTCGTTATGGAGTATTGGTGTATGGCAAAAAAACAAAAATATGAAAAAAAAACGTATAAAACTATGTTGTAGGTAACAAGATAAGTATTAAACTATGTTGTAGGTAAGAAGTATAAAACTATGTTGTAGGTAAGAACTATAAAACTATGTTGTAGGTAAGAAGTATAAGACTATGTTGTAGGTAAGAAGTATAAAACTATGTTGTAGGTAAGAAGTATAAAACTATGTTGTAGGTAAGAAGTATAAAACTATGTTGTAGGTAAGAAGTATAAAACTATGTTGTAGGTAAGAAGTATAAAACTATGTTGTAGGTAAGAAGTATAAAACTATGCTGTAGGTAAGAAGTATAAAACTATGTTGTAGGTAAGAAGTATAAAACTATGTTGTAGGTAAGAAGTATAAAACTATGTTGTAGGTAAGAAGTATAAGACTATGTTGAAGGTAAGAAGTATAAAACTATGTTGTAGGTAAGAAGTATAAAACTATGTTGTAGTTAACAAGAAAAGTATTAAACTATGTTGTAGGTAAGAAGTATAAAACTATGTTGTAGGTAAGAACTATAAGACTATGTTGTAGGTAAGAAGTTTAAAACTATGTTGTAGGTAAGAAGTATAAAACTATGTTGTAGGTAAGAAGTATATACTATGTTGTATGTAAGAAGAATAAGACTATGTTGTAGGTAAGAAGTATAAAACTATGTTGTAGGTATGAAGTATAAGACTATGTTGTAGGTAAGAAGTATAAGATTATGTTGTAGGTAAGAAGTATAAAACTATGTTGTAGGTAAGAAGTATAAAACTATGTTGTAGGTAAGAAGTATAAAACTATGTTGTAGGTATGAAGTATAAGACTATGTTGTAGGTAAGAAGTATAAAACATTGTTGTAGGTAAGAAGTATAAAACTATGTTGTAGGTATGAAGTATAAGACTATGTTGTAGGTAAGAAGTATAAGACTATGTTGTAGGTAAGAAGTATCAAACTATGTTGTAGGTAAGAAGTATAAAACTATGTTGTAGGTAAGAAGTACAAAACTATGTTGTAGGTAAAAAGTAGAAAACTATGTTGAAGGTAAGAAGTATAAAACTATGTATTAGGTCATCGTGTCTAGTCGTCTTAAGTACAACATACTGATCTACAAGATAGTCTTTAAAACTGACAGTGTTATGTAGTTTAAAAAAAAAAAAATTTTTGTTTAAAACTGACAGTGTTATGTAGTTTAAAAACAAAATTATATGTTTAAAACTGACAGTGTTATGTAGTGTAAAAACAAAATTATATGTTTAAAACTGACAGTGTTATGTAGTGTAAAAACAAAATTATATGTTTAAAACTGACAGTGTTATGTAGTGTAAAAACAAACTTTTAATATGTTTAAAACTGACAGTGTTATGAAGTTTAAAAACAAAATTATATGTTTAAACTGACAGTGTTATGTAATTTAAAAACAAAATTATATGTTTAAAACTGACAGAGTTATGTAGTTTAAAAACAAAATTATATGTTTAAAACTGACAGTGTTATGTAGTATAAAAACAAAATTATATGTTTAAAACTGACAGTAATATGTAGTGTAAAAACAAAATTATATGTTTAAAACTGACAGTGTTATGTAGTGTAAAAATAAAATATGTTTAAAACTGACAGTTTTATGAAGTGTAAAAATAAAATATGTTTAAAACTGACAGTGTTATGTAATGTAAAAACAAAATATGTTTAAAACTGACAGTGTTATGTAATGTGAAAACAAAATATGTTTAAAACTGCCAGTGTTATGTAGTGTAAAAACAAAATATGTTTAAAACTGACAGTGTTATGTAGTTTAAAAACAAAATTATATGTTTGAAACTGACAGTGTTATGAAGTTTAAAAACAAAATTATATGTTTAAAACTGACATTGTTATGTAATTTAAAAACAAAATTATATATTTAAAACTGACAGAGTTATGTAGTTTAAAAACCAAATTATATGTTTAAAACTGACAGTGTTATGTAGTGTAAAAACAAAATTATATGTTTAAAACTGACAGTGTTATGTAGTGTTAAAACAAAATTATATGTTTAAAACTGACAGTGTTATGTAGTGTAAAAAAAAATTATATGTTTAAAACTGACAGTGTTATGTAGTGTAAAAATAAAAATATATGTTTAAAACTGACAGTGTTATGTAGTTTAAAAACAAAATTATATGTTTAAAACTGACAGTGTTATGTAGTGTAAAAACAAAATTATATGTTTAAAACTGACAGTGTTATGTAGTGTAAAAACAAAAGTATATGTTTAAAACTGACAGTGTTATGTAGTGTAAAAACAAAATATGTTTAAAAAATGACAGTGTTATGTAGTGTAAAAACAAAATATGTTTAAAACTGACAGTGTTATGTAGTGTAAAAACAAAATATGTTTAAAACTGACAGTGTTATGTAGTGTAAAAACAAAATTATATGTTTAAAACTGACAGTGTTATGTAGTGTAAAAACAAAATTATATGTTTAAAACTGACAGTGTTATGTAGTGTAAAAACAAAAGTATATGTTTAAAACTGACAGTGTTATGTAGTGTAAAAACAAAATATGTTTAAAAAATGACAGTGTTATGTAGTGTAAAAACAAAATATGTTTAAAACTGACAGTGTTATGTAGTGTAAAAACAAAATATGTTTAAAACTGACAGTGTTTTGTAATGTAAAAACAAAATATGTTTAAAAATGACAGTGTTATGTAGTGTAAAAACAAAATATGTTTAAAACTGACAGTGTTATGTAGTGTAAAAACAAAATATGTTTAAAACTGACAGTGTTATGTAGTGTAAAAACAAAATATGTTTAAAACTGACAGTGTTATGTAATGTAAAAACAAAATATGTTTAATGCTGACAGTGTTATGTAATGTAAAAACAAAATAATATGTTTAAAGCAGACAGTTTCATATAGTTTAAAAACAAAATATGTTTACAGCTGACAGTTTTATATAGTTTAAAAACAAAATATGTTTAAAGCTGAAAGTGTTATATAGTTTAAAAAATAACATATCTGACTGTGTTCTGTGTTCTGTACTCCCACAGATGTTGTTCAGAGGTGTTGTCGCAGCCACTCTCGTGCTGTCCATTGTCATCTTCTGCCAGGGAGTTCCTGTCAACATTGATGAACTACAACAGATTGATTCTGCCACGGTATTTGATTACTTTATATAAATAATATTTTGTGCTGTTAATTATTTTCCTAGTTATAACTGATAAGAAATAATGTATTATTTTGTCTAAGCTAATCTTTCTGATCAATGATTTAAATGAATTACTTAGTTTTATTAGAAAAAAATATTTTATCCACGAATTCTGTAAAGCAACATTTCCATAACATTATACTTTTAGCATACGACCAGATTTTATTTTTTTAAATTCTATGTCGTGAGCCTCACTATGTAAGAGACATCGAATTTCTGCACCGTTTTCATTTTTTATAATATTAAAAGCATTCAGACAACAAATAAATGTATTATACAGTATTTAAAATATTGAAAACTAATTTTCTGAAACTCATAAAATTTTTATGCAAAATGGCATCTGTGGTGGCCATATTCAAATAATAAATTTTGAGGTTTAGAACAAAACACAAAATGCCTTCAATAAAAACACAAACCTCTACAACTCAAAATCTGAAAGGTTGAAATGTTATTTTCTTGCTTTAGGCTAAGTCTTGCGTTTTAATTAAGTTTTACCTGAAGATAAGTTGTCGGTTTTTCTGATGTTGATCTTATCTATTTTTTCGAGGCATTTTAATCGTGTTAGATAGTTTCTTTTTATATACAAGGTTGAAATGAAAATACATTAAGCCCCCCCCCCTCCTGCCACACACATCCAATATAATACCAATATAAAATCCAATATAAAACCAAGTGTTTGAAACCCTCCAATACCCTGCCTTGCGTGTAAATGTTTTTCTGTATATATAACTCATTTATATCTAACGCTCCAAACTAGAACTTAAAAAATATATTCAAATTAAATCAGCTTTATGCCATAGAATATAAAGACTTTATGTTTTTTTGTTTTTGTATTATCCACTTGAATCTCTTGGCAGCTTCCGACACCCGAGGAACCAAATGTTAACCAAGATGAAGCCAGTAATCAAAACGTAGGCGATGATCAAAGTGTAGCCCATGAGATTAGTGATGCCCCCGACGAACGCGAAGACAAGGATGTAAGGGCAGATAACGAGGAGAGTGTAGCCGATGGACCAAGCTTCTCTAGCGAGCAAATTGTGGCCAGTCAAGAAAGTGTGGACAATGAGCAAATTGTGGCCAGTCAAGAAAGTGTGGACAATGAGCAAATTGTGGCCAGTCAAGAAAGTGTAGACAATGAACAAATAGTGGCCAGCCAAGAAAGTGTGGGCAAAGAGCAAATTGTGGCCAGTCAAGAAAGTGTAGACAATGAAAAAATAGTGGCCAGTCAAGAAAGTGTAGACAATGAGCAAATTGTGACCAGTCAAGAAAGTGTAGACAATGAAAAAATAGTGGCCAGTCAAGAAAGTGTAGACAATGAGCAAATTGTGGCCAGTCAAGAAAGTGTAGACAATGAAAAAATAGTGGCCAGTCAAGAAAGTGTGGACAATGAGCAAATTGTGGCCAGTCAAGAAAGTGTAGACAATGAGCAAATTGTGCCCAGTCAAGAAAGTGTAGACAATGAGCAAATTGTGGCCAGTCAAGAAAGTGTAGACAATGAGCAAATTGTGGCCAGTCAAGAAAGTGTAGACAATGAAAATATAGTGGCCAGTCAAGAAAGTGTAGACAATGAGCAAATTGTGGCCAGTCAAGAAAGTGCCGAAAGTGAGGAAATAGTGGCCAGTCTGGAGAGTTTAGAAAGTGAAGAAATTGTGGAAAATGATTCAAATTTAGCCCGTGAGGAAAGTAAAGATTCTGAAACATCTGCCAGGAGTAGTCGAAGTGAAGAGAGAGTGTTAAGCAGGTATGTCTCTAGTGTTAATGACAGATCAAACATATACAAATCATTTTTGTATTTAATTCCTTCAAAATTAATAAAATGAAGTCAAGTTCATGTTTAAGGATTGAAGAATGTAGAAACGTGTAAGGTTATGATTTCACATGATTACATTGTATACTATAATATATTTCATAATCTATAACTTCATTAAAGAAATATTTCCCAAGGTAATTTTGTATAGGTCTAAGAAATTAATATTTTCCAGCAATACTATTTTAAGTGTCGATCTAATTAATTAAGTCTGCTTAAACCAAAGACTATAATAAGATGTACCGCTTGCTTTGATATTTCTGCTATTTGATAACTTGAAACGCTTAGTTTTGGAATTTCCGATCGCACTATGTCCTCTAGACTTCCGGCCTAGTAATTTGCTATTATTTTCTTAATGAAAAATTAAGATTAAAATCGAAAGTTGTACACAGCGAAAACATTTAATGTAATCGTAGGAGCGTAGAAGTCATTCAAGACAGCCTTATTTGCTGCGCACGGTAAAAAAGAACATAAAAGCTCTAAAAATAGAGAAATCGGTCCATCTTATTATAGTCTTTGAACAAACATAAAATAAAATACAATTAAACCATTGCAATAAAATAGATTTGTACTGGAGAGAGAGAGAGAGAGAGATAAGTTCACTCGTAAAAAAACAATGTTGTGATTACGGTCATGGCTTTGTAGTCATAGCAGTCATAGCTGCGACCGATTCACATAATTCATTAGCTCTAAAAATATAGCAAGCGGTCCATCTTATTATAGTCTTTACTTTATACAGAAGTTGTTATATTTTTTTTTGGCTTTTAATGTCTAGACCAGAGAGCCCATTAACAATTACTCTGGTTAAACCGGCCACGTCTAGAAGGAAGCGATCAGTCAACAATGCCACAAGTGTCTGGACGAAAAAAATTCCTTACATCATTGATTCTTCATATAAAATACAAGGTGAGCAGGCAATGAAAATCATTGATTCATGTAGAACATACTAAACATAGAACATACAACATATAAAACATACGGAATATAGAAAGTACACAATGAATAACATACAGGCTATTAAATATATAGAACGCAAAATATAATGAGCATAGAACATACAATATAGCCTACAGAACATACAGAGCTTAGAACATACAGTGTACAGAACATACATAGTTTAGAACATTCATTATACAGAACTTACAGAGCATAGAACATACAATAAACAGAACATACAGAGCTTAGAACATACAATATACAGAACTTACAGAGCATAAAACATACAATATACAGAACATACATGGTTTAAAACATACAATATACAGAACGTACAGAGCATAGAACATACAATATACAGAACATACATGGTTTAAAACATACAATATACAGAACGTACAGAGCATTGAACATACAATACACAGATAATACAGAGCATAGAACATACAATATACAGAACTTACATAGTTTAGAAAATAAATAGTTAAGAACACGTAGAATATATATATATATATATATATATATATATATATATATATATATATGTGTGTGTGTGTGTGTGTTTAACCAATCAAATTAGTTAATTTAAAGACACGTGACCCAATTGTCTCATATTAAGGTACATGACAGACTTTCAGTTATCTAAACCAGTTATCTACGGCCCGAAAAAAAATTATGGAAATTAACTTGTAGACCCCTACCCTGGCAAGATTAGCCACCGCTTACGAGACGCATAGTATTAGTAGTGTGTTATGCGCATGAATCGCCGGACAGCTGTTCCACCCCTCAACTGCGTGTGTTCATTAGAGATGTAGATGAAGACATGAACATAACACAAGAGCTGGCTTCCCTACATGACATGTATAATTTATGACACTGTTACCGGAGAGGATAAATTCATTGAGTTGAAAGAAACATTTGCTGATTATAACTTGGACTGGACTAACCTCAGTTGCCGGACTGTTGATGTTTGGTATAAAATAGTATAATAATAATTAGTTAATGCAACCTTTGATCTCAGAGTAGTCGCAACCAAATTTTAACCTGAAATTCTGGACATTTTCCTCGGGTCTCAAGGAGTCTCCACAGTACAATGTAGAAGGAGAAGAAGAAGAAAAAGGAAAGCACATGAGTGGCATTTAGAAAGGCTTGGTTGGACAAGTGAAGCACGTGTGTAAAAAAGAAGGCTTGGCGTGGGGTGGCTGGAGCTCGGACAGTGCTATGCACAAACATAAACGTTACGCCCTGGACACAAGAGCTTCGGCTCGTCCGGGTTCTTAAGAGACTTTTTAATTCATGGCTGAAGCAACAGCTGAGTCCCCGACGTTATTTGCAAGTGAGATCATCAAAGATATCAATATGTTATTAAATAATAACTGAATTCAAATATATGAAATAAATAATTAAACATATAAAAAAATATTTTTAATTCTTTTTTATTTGGACCTCGAGTGTGTATTCGCCCGCCGAACTGCTGTTTGATAATTAATGCGGCCTCGGGCTGAAAAGTTTGGAGACCCCTGATCTAAACCATAAAATATTACTTTAGAAAAATATTTTTGAGTGCTTCTCAAGATTAACCATTTCTCAATGTAAACATGCTATTTGTTATTTGAGATTTAGTTATAACTAAAGTTATTAATATTTTTGTAACATGCCCTCAAAGGGCCTTATTACCCACATAGGGTTATAAGGCCCATGTAATAAATACTATTTACAAAAAGAAATAATTTAAAAAAATGTGAAACTGTATTTATTTGAGCGATCCAATGCATTGAGCCGCCTGCGTGCAGGTTTGTGACTACAGCTTCCAGTGTATCCTCACCTGCTGCTTCGCAATTTGCCCACCGCCACATGAATTTTGATGGCACTTGGAGACGTAACATGCGCTTTATTTTGATTAAAGTGAGGGAGAGTTGTACAGGTCGTCAGCAGCACTCTCTCATCCCGTCCATCGTATTTTAACGGCAAGACAATATCCAGACGGTTAGAGATAGCTTGGGATGCAGTGGATGGCCTACAGTGGTCTGTTGTGCCTGACTATGCCCTATCTAACACTCCACGGTGTATTGCTGCCCCTGTTTTTATTCCCGTTGGGCCGAGAAATTGGCGTTTTTCGCGAATTTTTGCAAGGTCCAGTCTGTCCATGCAAGGAAGGCAGTTCCTACATTTTATCACAGGACACAGTCATATTCATGTGAACTGTGGCTGTTGATTTTTATGGTATCGATGTCCGGTTTGATCAAGACCGTCCATAAATCAGATACACCTCTAGCGGCAACGATCATAGTATCATCATTAAATCCTACTTGCACCCTATACAGTGCAAAGAAATTATATTTAAAAAAAACTGTTCTAAACTTATTTTTATTGGTGTGGGGTGGCATGTGTTGTTGTAAATTTTACGGAATGTGTTGTCATGGGCTTAATGTCTTTGTGCCAAGTTTAGCTCGATAAGATGCCAGAATGGGTCAATGGGATATTGGTTTGGGGAATGTAAAAGGGGGATTATCAAGAGAATAGCCACTGATCTACAAAAAAATAAGGAATGGACAGAGCGTTTTGTACTAAATTAAATGTGTTTGTAACTATTGAAGTAAGAAGTGAACGAAAACTAAAATGTTATACTCCTTCACTGATTGATACAAGCGAGTAGGCACCAATTATTATTAGAAAAAAAAAGATAAAAATGAAGTCATTGTCGTTCGAAATGTATGTAGACACTGAGAGAATCTGAGACAAGAGAGTCTTTTAAAAAGAACTTCAAGACCTTTCTCTTTGGCTAATACATCTGTCACTGCAATTCACACCAAGAGCGCACCATGCTAAATTTAAAAACATGGATAGAAGCGCTATAATACTTAACCATTATTATTATTATTATTCAGAGGTCAGTGTTTAGGACATATTGTGAAGATTAGTGCTAGCATATAATAATGGCGCTCACTTTGAATCAAGAATAATGCTTCCTTGACTAATAAATCCCTTTCAATGGATCAGTGAGAATAACTTTTGCCATGATCGCGGAACTCCGCAGTTGCCGATGCTGCTCGTTTCTTATTCGATACAAATTGTACATCGTAATATTCAGATTTGGTACTCGGCGAAAATATTCCGACACGGTTCGGCACTACTTCTGTCAAATACGTTTAATACAAAGTTTTGCATTATGTTGCCACACAGGGGTATACTACACAAATGTCTTGAAGAGGGCCATGAAATACATAATGGACAGAGTCTGTATTACCTTTGTGGATGTAACAGACACTTTACCAGCGTATGACAATACCTGGTTAATGAAGAACGGCTTTGAGACCAATTCCTACATAAAGATCTACAGTTCTGGAAGGTGAGAAAAAATAGTTTAAATAGACTATATAGTTGGCATCTTGAGTTTACATAGACTATATAGTTGGCATCATTAGTTTACATAGACAATATAGTTGGCATCTTGAGTTTACATAGACTATATAGTTGGCACTCTTAGTTTACATAGACTATATAGTTGGCATCTTTAGTTTACATAGACTATATAGTTGGCATCTTTAGTTTACATAGACTATATAGTTGGCATCTTGAGTTTACATAGACAATATAGTTGGCATTCTTAGTTTACATAGACAATATAGTTGGCATCCTTAGTATACATAGACAATATAGTTAACACTCTTAGTTTACATAGACAATATAGTTGACATCTTGAGTTTACATAGACTATATAGTTGGCATCTTGTGTTTACATAGACTATATAGTTGGCATCATTAGTTTACATAGACAATATAGTTGGCACTCTTAGTTTACATAGACAATATAGTTGGCATCTTGTGTTTACATAGACTATATAGTTGGCATCATTAGTTTACATAGACTATATAGTTGGCATCTTTAGTTTACATAGACTATATAGTTGGCATCTTGAGTTTACATAGACAATATAGTTGGCACTCTTAGTTTACATAGACAATATAGTTGGCATCCTTAGTTTACATAGACAATATAGTTGGCACTCTTAGTTTACATAGACAATATAGTTGGCATCATGAGTTTACATAGACTATATAGTTGGCATCTTTAGTTTACATAGACTATATAGTTGGCATCTTGAGTTTACATAGACAATATTGTTGGCACTCTTAGTTTACATAGACAATATAGTTGGCATCCTTAGTTTACATAGACAATATAGTTGGCATCATTAGTTTACATAGACTATATAGTTGGCATCCTTAGTTTACATAGACAATATAGTTGGCACTCTTAGTTTACATAGACAATATAGTTGGCATCCTTAGTTTACATAGACTATATAGTTTGCATCTTGAGTTTACATAGACTATATAGTTGGCATCTTGAGTTTACATAGACTATATAGTTGGCATCTTGAGTTTACATAGACTATATAGTTGGCATCATTAGTTTACATAGACAATATAGTTGGCATCCTTAGTTTACATAGACAATATAGTTGACATCTTTAGTTTACATAGACAATATAGTTGGCACTCTTAGTTTACATTGACTATATAGTTGGCATCTTTAGTTTACATAGACAATATAGTTGGCATCCTTAGTTTACATAGACAATATAGTAGGCACTCTTAGTTTACATTGACTATATAGTTGGCATCTTTAGTTTACATAGACAATATAGTTGGCACTCTTAGTTTACATAGACAATATAGTTGGCATCCTTAGTTTACATAGACAATATAGTTGGCACTCTTAGTTTACATTGACTATATAGTTGGCATCTTGAGTTTACATATACTATATAGTTGGCATCTTGAGTTTACATATACTATATAGTTGGCATCCTTAGTTTACATAGACAATATAGTTGACATCTTTAGTTTACATTGACTATATAGTTGGCATCATTAGTTTACATAGACAATATAGTTGGCATCTTTAGTTTACATAGACTATATAGTTGGCATCCTTAGTTTACATAGACAATATAGTTGGCATCTTTAGTTAACATAGACTATATAGTTGGCATCTTTAGTTTACATAGACAATATAGTTGACATCTTTAGTTTACATAGACAATATAGTTGGCATCTTTAGTTTACATAGACAATATAGTTGACATCTTTAGTTTACATAGACAATATAGTTGGCATCTTTAGTTTACATAGACAATATAGTTGACATCTTTAGTTTACGTAGACAATATAGTTGACATCCTTAGTTTACATAGACAATATAGTTGACATCTTTACTTTACATAGACCATATAGTTGACATCTTTAGTTTACATAGACAATATAGTTGACATCCTTAGTTTACATAGACAATATAGTTGACATCTTTAGTTTACATAGACAATATAGTTGGCATCTTTAGTTTACATAGACAATATAGTTGACATCTTTAGTTTACATAGACAATATAGTTGACATCCTTAGTTTACATAGACAATATAGTTGACATCCTTAGTTTACATAGACAATATAGTTGACATCTTTAGTTTACATAGACAATATAGTTGACATCTTTAGTTTACATAGACAATATAGTTGGCATCTTTAGTTTACATAGACAATATAGTTGACATCTTTAGTTTACATAGACAATATAGTTGACATCCTTAGTTTACATTGACTATATAGTTGGCATCTTGAGTTTACATAGACTATATAGTTGGCATCTTGAGTTTACATAGACTATATAGTTGGCATCTTGAATTTACATAGACTATATAGTTGGCATCATTAGTTTACATAGACTATATAGTTGGCATCTTGAGTTTACATAGACTATATAGTTGGCATCTTGAGTTTACATAGACTATATAGTTGGCATCTTGAGTTTACATAGACTATATAGTTGGCATCATTAGTTTACATAGACAATATAGTTGGCATCCTTAGTTTACATAGACAATATAGTTGACATCTTTAGTTTACATAGACAATATAGTTGGCACTCTTAGTTTACATTGACTATATAGTTGGCATCTTTAGTTTACATAGACAATATAGTTGGCATCCTTAGTTTACATAGACAATATAGTTGGCACTCTTAGTTTACATTGACTATATAGTTGGCATCTTTAGTTTACATAGACAATATAGTTGGCACTCTTAGTTTACATAGACAATATAGTTGGCATCCTTAGTTTACATAGACAATATAGTTGGCACTCTTAGTTTACATTGATTATATAGTTGGCATCTTGAGTTTACATATACTATATAGTTGGCATCTTGAGTTTACATATACTATATAGTTGGCATCCTTAGTTTACATAGACAATATAGTTGACATCTTTAGTTTACATTGACTATATAGTTGGCATCATTAGTTTACATAGACAATATAGTTGGCATCTTTAGTTTACATAGACTATATAGTTGGCATCCTTAGTTTACATAGACAATATAGTTGGCATCTTTAGTTTACATAGACTATATAGTTGGCATCTTTAGTTTACATAGACAATATAGTTGACATCTTTAGTTTACATAGACAATATAGTTGGCATCTTTAGTTTACATAGACAATATAGTTGACATCTTTAGTTTACATAGACAATATAAATGGCATCTATAGTTTACATAGACAATATAGTTGACATCTTTAGTTTACGTAGACAATATAGTTGACATCCTTAGTTTACATAGACAATATAGTTGACATCTTTAGTTTACATAGACCATATAGTTGACATCTTTAGTTTACATAGACAATATAGTTGACATCCTTAGTTTACATTGACTATATAGTTGGCATCTTGAGTTTACATAGACTATATAGTTGGCATCTTGAGTTTACATAGACTATATAGTTGGCATCTTGAATTTACATAGACTATATAGTTGGCATCATTAGTTTACATAGACTATATAGTTGGCATCTTGAGTTTACATAGACTATATAGTTGGCATCTTGAGTTTACATAGACTATATAGTTGGCATCTTGAGTTTACATAGACTATATAGTTGGCATCATTAGTTTACATAGACAATATAGTTGGCATCCTTAGTTTACATAGACAATATAGTTGACATCTTTAGTTTACATAGACAATATAGTTGGCACTCTTAGTTTACATTGACTATATAGTTGGCATCTTTAGTTTACATAGACAATATAGTTGGCATCCTTAGTTTACATAGACAATATAGTTGGCACTCTTAGTTTACATTGACTATATAGTTGGCATCTTTAGTTTACATAGACAATATAGTTGGCACTCTTAGTTTACATAGACAATATAGTTGGCATCCTTAGTTTACATAGACAATATAGTTGGCACTCTTAGTTTACATTGACTATATAGTTGGCATCTTGAGTTTACATATACTATATAGTTGGCATCTTGAGTTTACATATACTATATAGTTGGCATCCTTAGTTTACATAGACAATATAGTTGACATCTTTAGTTTACATTGACTATATAGTTGGCATCATTAGTTTACATAGACAATATAGTTGGCATCTTTAGTTTACAAAGACTATATAGTTGGCATCCTTAGTTTACATAGACAATATAGTTGGCATCTTTAGTTTACATAGACTATATAGTTGGCATCTTTAGTTTACATAGACAATATAGTTGACATCTTTAGTTTACATAGACAATATAGTTGGCATCTTTAGTTTACATAGACAATATAGTTGACATCTTTAGTTTACATAGACAATATAGTTGGCATCTATAGTTTACATAGACAATATAGTTGACATCTTTAGTTTACGTAGACAATATAGTTGACATCCTTAGTTTACATAGACAATATAGTTGACATCTTTAGTTTACATAGACCATATAGTTGACATCTTTAGTTTACATAGACAATATAGTTGACATCCTTAGTTTACATAGACAATATAGTTGACATCTTTAGTTTACATAGACAATATAGTTGGCATCTTTAGTTTACATAGACAATATAGTTGACATCTTTAGTTTACATAGACAATATAGTTGACATCCTTAGTTAACATAGACACTATAGTTGACATCCTTAGTTTACATAGACAATATAGTTGACATCTTTTGTTTACATAGACAATATAGTTGACATCTTTAGTTTACATAGACAATATAGTTGGCATCTTTAGTTTACATAGACAATATAGTTGACATCTTTAGTTTACATAGACAATATAGTTGACATCCTTAGTTTACATAGACAATATAGTTGACATCCTTAGTTTACATAGACAATATAGTTGACATCTTTAGTTTACATAGACAATATAGTTGACATCTTTAGTTTACATAGACAATATAGTTGGCATCTTTAGTTTACATAGACAATATAGTTGACATCTTTAGTTTACATAGACAATATAGTTGACATCCTTAGTTTACATAGACAATATAGTTGACATCTTTAGTTTACATAGACAATATAGTTGACATCTTTAGTTTACATAGACAATATAGTTGACATCCTTAGTTTACATAGACAATATAGTTGACATCCTTAGTTTACATAGACAATATAGTTGGCACTCTTAGTTTACATAGACAATATAGTTGACATCCTTAGTTTTCATAGACAATATAGTTGACATCCTTAGTTTACATAGACAATATAGTTGACATCTTTAGTTTACATAGACAATATAGTTGGCATCTTTAGTTTACATAGACAATATAGTTGACATCTTTAGTTTACATAGACAATATAGTTGACATCCTTAGTTTACATAGACAATATAGTTGGCACTCTTAGTTTACATAGACAATATAGTTGACATCCTTAGTTTTCATAGACAATATAGTTGACATCTTTAGTTTACATTGACTATATAGTTGGCATCATTAGTTTACATAGACAATATAGTTGGCATCTTTAGTTTACATAGACTATATAGTTGGCATCCTTAGTTTACATAGACAATATAGTTGGCATCTTTAGTTAACATAGACTATATAGTTGGCATCTTTAGTTTACATAGACAATATAGTTGACATCTTTAGTTTACATAGACAATATAGTTGGCATCTTTAGTTTACATAGACAATATAGTTGACATCTTTAGTTTACATAGACAATATAGTTGGCATCTTTAGTTTACATAGACAATATAGTTGACATCTTTAGTTTACGTAGACAATATAGTTGACATCCTTAGTTTACATAGACAATATAGTTGACATCTTTACTTTACATAGACCATATAGTTGACATCTTTAGTTTACATAGACAATATAGTTGACATCCTTAGTTTACATAGACAATATAGTTGACATCTTTAGTTTACATAGACAATATAGTTGGCATCTTTAGTTTACATAGACAATATAGTTGACATCTTTAGTTTACATAGACAATATAGTTGACATCCTTAGTTTACATAGACAATATAGTTGACATCCTTAGTTTACATAGACAATATAGTTGACATCTTTAGTTTACATAGACAATATAGTTGACATCTTTAGTTTACATAGACAATATAGTTGGCATCTTTAGTTTACATAGACAATATAGTTGACATCTTTAGTTTACATAGACAATATAGTTGACATCCTTAGTTTACATTGACTATATAGTTGGCATCTTGAGTTTACATAGACTATATAGTTGGCATCTTGAGTTTACATAGACTATATAGTTGGCATCTTGAATTTACATAGACTATATAGTTGGCATCATTAGTTTACATAGACTATATAGTTGGCATCTTGAGTTTACATAGACTATATAGTTGGCATCTTGAGTTTACATAGACTATATAGTTGGCATCTTGAGTTTACATAGACTATATAGTTGGCATCATTAGTTTACATAGACAATATAGTTGGCATCCTTAGTTTACATAGACAATATAGTTGACATCTTTAGTTTACATAGACAATATAGTTGGCACTCTTAGTTTACATTGACTATATAGTTGGCATCTTTAGTTTACATAGACAATATAGTTGGCATCCTTAGTTTACATAGACAATATAGTTGGCACTCTTAGTTTACATTGACTATATAGTTGGCATCTTTAGTTTACATAGACAATATAGTTGGCACTCTTAGTTTACATAGACAATATAGTTGGCATCCTTAGTTTACATAGACAATATAGTTGGCACTCTTAGTTTACATTGATTATATAGTTGGCATCTTGAGTTTACATATACTATATAGTTGGCATCTTGAGTTTACATATACTATATAGTTGGCATCCTTAGTTTACATAGACAATATAGTTGACATCTTTAGTTTACATTGACTATATAGTTGGCATCATTAGTTTACATAGACAATATAGTTGGCATCTTTAGTTTACATAGACTATATAGTTGGCATCCTTAGTTTACATAGACAATATAGTTGGCATCTTTAGTTTACATAGACTATATAGTTGGCATCTTTAGTTTACATAGACAATATAGTTGACATCTTTAGTTTACATAGACAATATAGTTGGCATCTTTAGTTTACATAGACAATATAGTTGACATCTTTAGTTTACATAGACAATATAAATGGCATCTATAGTTTACATAGACAATATAGTTGACATCTTTAGTTTACGTAGACAATATAGTTGACATCCTTAGTTTACATAGACAATATAGTTGACATCTTTAGTTTACATAGACCATATAGTTGACATCTTTAGTTTACATAGACAATATAGTTGACATCCTTAGTTTACATTGACTATATAGTTGGCATCTTGAGTTTACATAGACTATATAGTTGGCATCTTGAGTTTACATAGACTATATAGTTGGCATCTTGAATTTACATAGACTATATAGTTGGCATCATTAGTTTACATAGACTATATAGTTGGCATCTTGAGTTTACATAGACTATATAGTTGGCATCTTGAGTTTACATAGACTATATAGTTGGCATCTTGAGTTTACATAGACTATATAGTTGGCATCATTAGTTTACATAGACAATATAGTTGGCATCCTTAGTTTACATAGACAATATAGTTGACATCTTTAGTTTACATAGACAATATAGTTGGCACTCTTAGTTTACATTGACTATATAGTTGGCATCTTTAGTTTACATAGACAATATAGTTGGCATCCTTAGTTTACATAGACAATATAGTTGGCACTCTTAGTTTACATTGACTATATAGTTGGCATCTTTAGTTTACATAGACAATATAGTTGGCACTCTTAGTTTACATAGACAATATAGTTGGCATCCTTAGTTTACATAGACAATATAGTTGGCACTCTTAGTTTACATTGACTATATAGTTGGCATCTTGAGTTTACATATACTATATAGTTGGCATCTTGAGTTTACATATACTATATAGTTGGCATCCTTAGTTTACATAGACAATATAGTTGACATCTTTAGTTTACATTGACTATATAGTTGGCATCATTAGTTTACATAGACAATATAGTTGGCATCTTTAGTTTACAAAGACTATATAGTTGGCATCCTTAGTTTACATAGACAATATAGTTGGCATCTTTAGTTTACATAGACTATATAGTTGGCATCTTTAGTTTACATAGACAATATAGTTGACATCTTTAGTTTACATAGACAATATAGTTGGCATCTTTAGTTTACATAGACAATATAGTTGACATCTTTAGTTTACATAGACAATATAGTTGGCATCTATAGTTTACATAGACAATATAGTTGACATCTTTAGTTTACGTAGACAATATAGTTGACATCCTTAGTTTACATAGACAATATAGTTGACATCTTTAGTTTACATAGACCATATAGTTGACATCTTTAGTTTACATAGACAATATAGTTGACATCCTTAGTTTACATAGACAATATAGTTGACATCTTTAGTTTACATAGACAATATAGTTGGCATCTTTAGTTTACATAGACAATATAGTTGACATCTTTAGTTTACATAGACAATATAGTTGACATCCTTAGTTAACATAGACACTATAGTTGACATCCTTAGTTTACATAGACAATATAGTTGACATCTTTTGTTTACATAGACAATATAGTTGACATCTTTAGTTTACATAGACAATATAGTTGGCATCTTTAGTTTACATAGACAATATAGTTGACATCTTTAGTTTACATAGACAATATAGTTGACATCCTTAGTTTACATAGACAATATAGTTGACATCCTTAGTTTACATAGACAATATAGTTGACATCTTTAGTTTACATAGACAATATAGTTGACATCTTTAGTTTACATAGACAATATAGTTGGCATCTTTAGTTTACATAGACAATATAGTTGACATCTTTAGTTTACATAGACAATATAGTTGACATCCTTAGTTTACATAGACAATATAGTTGACATCTTTAGTTTACATAGACAATATAGTTGACATCTTTAGTTTACATAGACAATATAGTTGACATCCTTAGTTTACATAGACAATATAGTTGACATCCTTAGTTTACATAGACAATATAGTTGGCACTCTTAGTTTACATAGACAATATAGTTGACATCCTTAGTTTTCATAGACAATATAGTTGACATCCTTAGTTTACATAGACAATATAGTTGACATCTTTAGTTTACATAGACAATATAGTTGGCATCTTTAGTTTACATAGACAATATAGTTGACATCTTTAGTTTACATAGACAATATAGTTGACATCCTTAGTTTACATAGACAATATAGTTGGCACTCTTAGTTTACATAGACAATATAGTTGACATCCTTAGTTTTCATAGACAATATAGTTGACATCCTTAGTTTACATAGACAATATAGTTGACATCTTTAGTTTACATAGACAATATAGTTGGCATCTTTAGTTTACATAGACAATATAGTTGACATTTTTAGTTTACATAGACAATATAGTTGACATCCTTAGTTTACATAGACAATATAGTTGACATCCTTAGTTTACATAGACAACATAGTTGACATCTTTAGTTTACATAGACAATATAGTTGGCACTCTTAGTTTACATAGACAATATAGTTGACATCCTTAGTTTACATAGACAATATAGTTGGCACTCTTAGTTTACATAGACAATATAGTTGGCATCTTTAGTTTACATTGACTATATAATTGGCATCATTAGTTTACATAGACAATATAGTTGACATCCTTAGTTTACATAGACAATATAGTTGGCATCTTTAGTTTACATAGACAATATAGTTGACATCTTTAGTTTACATAGACAATATAGACATCCTTAGTTTACATAGACAATATAGTTGACATCTTTAGTTTACATAGACAATATAGTTGACATCTTTAGTTTACATAGACAATATAGTTGACATCCTTAGTTTACATAGACAATATAGTTGACATCCTTAGTTTACATAGACAATATAGTTGGCACTCTTAGTTTACATAGACAATATAGTTGACATCCTTAGTTTTCATAGACAATATAGTTGACATCCTTAGTTTACATAGACAATATAGTTGACATCTTTAGTTTACATAGACAATATAGTTGGCATCTTTAGTTTACATAGACAATATAGTTGACATCTTTAGTTTACATAGACAATATAGTTGACATCCTTAGTTTACATAGACAATATAGTTGACATCCTTAGTTTACATAGACAATATAGTTGACATCTTTAGTTTACATAGACAATATAGTTGGCACTCTTAGTTTACATAGACAATATAGTTGACATCCTTAGTTTACATAGACAATATAGTTGGCACTCTTAGTTTACATAGACAATATAGTTGACATCCTTAGTTTACATAGACAATATAGTTGACATCCTTAGTTTACATAGACAATCTAGTTGACATCTTTAGTTTACATAGACAATATAGTTGGCATCTTTAGTTTACATTGACAATATAGTTGACATCTTTACTTTACATAGACAATATAGTTGACATCCTTAGTTTACATAGACAATATAGTTGACATCTTTAGTTTACATAGACAATATAGTTGACATCTTTAGTTTACATAGACAATATAGTTGACATCCTTAGTTTACATAGACAATATAGTTGACATCTTTAGTTTACATAGACAATATAGTTGACATCCTTAGTTTACATACACAATATAGTTGACATCTTCAGTTTACATAGACAATATAGTTGGCATCTTTAGTTTACATAGACTATATAGTTGACATCTTTAGTTTACATAGACAATATAGTTGGCATCTTTAGTTTACATAGACAATATAGTTGACATCCTTAGTTTACATAGACAATATAGTTGGCATCTTTAGTTTACATAGACAGTATAGTTGACATCCTTAGTTTACATAGACAATATAGTTGGCATCCTTAGTTTACATAGACAATATAATTGACATCCTTAGTTTACATAGACAATATAGTTGACATCTTTAGTTTACATAGACAATATAGTTGGCATCTTTAGTTTACATAGACAATATAGTTGACATCCTTAGTTTACATAGACAATATAGTTGGCATCCTTAGTTTACATAGACAATATAGTTGGCATCTCTAGTTTACATTGACTATATAATTGGCATCATTAGTTTACATAGACAATATAGTTGACATCCTTAGTTTACATAGACAATATAGTTGGCATCTTTAGTTTACATAGACAATATAGTTGACATCCTTAGTTTACATAGACAATATAGTTGGCATCCTTAGTTTACATAGACAATATAGTTGGCATCTTTAGTTTACATTGACTATATAATTGGCATCATTAGTTTACATAGACAATATAGTTGACATCCTTAGTTTACATAGACAATATAGTTGGCATCTTTAGTTTACATAGACAATATAGTTGGCATCTTTAGTTTACATAGACAATATAGTTGGCATCCTTAGTTTACATAGACTATATAATTGGCATCATTAGTTTACATAGACAATATAGTTGACATCCTTAGTTTACATAGACAATATAGTTGACATCTTTAGTTTACGTAGACAATATAGTTGACATCCTTAGTTTACATAGACAATATAGTTGACATCTTTAGTTTACATAGACCATATAGTTGACATCTTTAGTTTACATAGACAATATAGTTGACATCTATAGTTTACATAGACAATATAGTTGACATCCTTAGTTTACATAGACAATATAGTTGACATCCTTAGTTTACATAGACAATATAGTTGGCACTCTTAGTTTACATAGACAATATAGTTGACATCCTTAGTTTTCATAGACAATATAGTTGACATCCTTAGTTTACATAGACAATATAGTTGACATCTTTAGTTTACATAGACAATATAGTTGGCATCTTTAGTTTACATAGACAATATAGTTGACATCTTTAGTTTACATAGACAATATAGTTGACATCCTTAGTTTACATAGACAATATAGTTGACATCCTTAGTTTACATAGACAATCTAGTTGACATCTTTAGTTTACATAGACAATATAGTTGGCACTCTTAGTTTACATAGACAATATAGTTGACATCCTTAGTTTACATAGACAATATAGTTGGCACTCTTAGTTTACATAGACAATATAGTTGACATCCTTAGTTTACATAGACAATATAGTTGACATCCTTAGTTTACATAGACAATCTAGTTGACATCTTTAGTTTACATAGACAATATAGTTGGCATCTTTAGTTTACATTGACAATATAGTTGACATCTTTACTTTACATAGACAATATAGTTGACATTCTTAGTTTACATAGACAATATAGTTGACATCTTTAGTTTACATAGACAATATAGTTGACATCTTTAGTTTACATAGACAATATAGTTGACATCCTTAGTTTACATAGACAATATAGTTGACATCTTTAGTTTACATAGACAATATAGTTGACATCCTTAGTTTACATACACAATATAGTTGACATCTTCAGTTTACATAGACAATATAGTTGGCATCTTTAGTTTACATAGACTATATAGTTGACATCTTTAGTTTACATAGACAATATAGTTGGCATCTTTAGTTTACATAGACAATATAGTTGACATCCTTAGTTTACATAGACAATATAGTTGGCATCTTTAGTTTACATAGACAGTATAGTTGACATCCTTAGTTTACATAGACAATATAGTTGGCATCCTTAGTTTACATAGACAATATAGTTGACATCCTTAGTTTACATAGACAATATAGTTGACATCTTTAGTTTACATAGACAATATAGTTGGCATCTTTAGTTTACATAGACAATATAGTTGACATCCTTAGTTTACATAGACAATATAGTTGGCATCCTTAGTTTACATAGACAATATAGTTGGCATCTTTAGTTTACATTGACTATATAATTGGCATCATTAGTTTACATAGACAATATAGTTGACATCCTTAGTTTACATAGACAATATAGTTGGCATCTTTAGTTTACATAGACAATATAGTTTACATCCTTAGTTTACATAGACAATATAGTTGGCATCCTTAGTTTACATAGACAATATAGTTGGCATCTTTAGTTTACATTGACTATATAATTGGCATCATTAGTTTACATAGACAATATAGTTGACATCCTTAGTTTACATAGACAATATAGTTGGCATCTTTAGTTTACATAGACAATATAGTTGGCATCTTTAGTTTACATAGACAATATAGTTGGCATCCTTAGTTTACATAGACTATATAATTGGCATCATTAGTTTACATAGACAATATAGTTGACATCCTTAGTTTACATAGACAATATAGTTGACATCTTTAGTTTACATAGACAATATAGTTGACATCCTTAGTTTACATAGACAATATAGTTGGCATCTTTAGTTTACATAGACAATATAGTTGGCATCCTTAGTTTACATAGACAATATAGTTGGCATCCTTAGTTTACATAGACAATATAGTTGGCAGCCTTAGTTTACATTGACTATATAATTGGCATCATTAGTTTACATTGACAATATAGTTGGCATCTTTAGTTTACATAGACAATATAGTTGGCAGCCTTAGTTTACATAGACAATAAAGTTGGCATCTTTAGTTTACATAGACAATATAGTTGACATCTTTAGTTTACATAGACAATATAGTTGACATCCTTAGTTTACATAGACAATATAGTTGACATCCTTAGTTTACATAGACAATATAGTTGACATCTTTAGTTTACATAGACAATATAGTTGACATCTTTAGTTTACATAGACAATATAGTTGGCATCTTTAGTTTACATAGACAATATAGTTGACATCTTTAGTTTACATAGACAATATAGTTGGCATCTTTAGTTTACATAGACAATATAGTTGACATCTTTAGTTTACATAGACAATATAGTTGACATCCTTAGTTTACATAGACAATATAGTTGACATCCTTAGTTTACATAGACAATATAGTTGACATCTTTAGTTTACATAGACAATATAGTTGACATCTTTAGTTTACATAGACAATATAGTTGGCATCTTTAGTTTACATAGACAATATAGTTGACATCTTTAGTTTACATAGACAATATAGTTGACATCCTTAGTTTACATAGACAATATAGTTGACATCCTTAGTTTACATAGACAATATAGTTGACATCCTTAGTTTACATAGACAATATAGTTGACATCTTTAGTTTACATAGACAATATAGTTGGCATCTTTAGTTTACATAGACAATATAGTTGACATCTTTAGTTTACATAGACAATATAGTTGACATCCTTAGTTTACATAGACAATATAGTTGACATCTTTAGTTTACATAGACAATATAGTTGACATCTTTAGTTTACATAGACAATATAGTTGACATCCTTAGTTTACATAGACAATATAGTTGACATCCTTAGTTTACATAGACAATATAGTTGGCACTCTTAGTTTACATAGACAATATAGTTGACATCCTTAGTTTTCATAGACAATATAGTTGACATCCTTAGTTTACATAGACAATATAGTTGACATCTTTAGTTTACATAGACAATATAGTTGGCATATTTAGTTTACATAGACAATATAGTTGACATCTTTAGTTTACATAGACAATATAGTTGACATCCTTAGTTTACAAAGACAATATAGTTGACATCCTTAGTTTACATAGACAATATAGTTGACATCTTTAGTTTACATAGACAATATAGTTGGCACTCTTAGTTTACATAGACAATATAGTTGACATCCTTAGTTGAAATAGACAATATAGTTGGCACTCTTAGTTTACATAGACAATATAGTTGACATCCTTAGTTTACATAGACAATATAGTTGACATCCTTAGTTTACATAGACAATATAGTTGACATCTTTAGTTTACATAGACAATATAGTTGGCATCTTTAGTTTTTATTGACAATATAGTTGACATCTTTACTTTACATAGACAATATAGTTGACATCTTTAGTTTACATAGACAATATAGTTGACATCTTTAGTTTACATAGACAATATAGTTGGCATCTTTAGTTTACATAGACAATATAGTTGACATCTTTAGTTTACATAGACAATATAGTTGACATCCTTAGTTTACATAGACAATATAGTTGACATCCTTAGTTTACATAGACAATATAGTTGACATCCTTAGTTTACATAGACAATATAGTTGACATCTTTAGTTTACATAGACAATATAGTTGGCATCTTTAGTTTACATAGACAATATAGTTGACATATTTAGTTTACATAGACAATATAGTTGACATCCTTAGTTTACATAGACAATATAGTTGACATCTTTAGTTTACATAGACAATATAGTTGACATCTTTAGTTTACATAGACAATATAGTTGACATCCTTAGTTTACATAGACAATATAGTTGACATCCTTAGTTTACATAGACAATATAGTTGGCACTCTTAGTTTACATAGACAATATAGTTGACATCCTTAGTTTTCATAGACAATATAGTTGACATCCTTAGTTTACATAGACAATATAGTTGACATCTTTAGTTTACATAGACAATATAGTTGGCATATTTAGTTTACATAGACAATATAGTTGGCATCTTTAGTTTACATAGACAATAGAGTTGACATCCTTAGTTTACATAGACAATATAGTTGACATCCTTAGTTTACATAGACAATATAGTTGACATCTTTAGTTTACATAGACAATATAGTTGGCACTCTTAGTTTACATAGACAATATAGTTGACATCCTTAGTTGACATAGACAATATAGTTGGCACTCTTAGTTTACATAGACAATATAGTTGACATCCTTAGTTTACATAGACAATATAGTTGACATCCTTAGTTTACATAGACAATATAGTTGACATCTTTAGTTTACATAGACAATATAGTTGGCATCTTTAGTTTTTATTGACAATATAGTTGACATCTTTACTTTACATAGACAATATAGTTGACATCCTTAGTTTACATAGACAATATAGTTGACATCTTTAGTTTACATAGACAATATAGTTGACATCTTTAGTTTACATAGACAATATAGTTGACATCCTTAGTTTACATAGACAATATAGTTGACATCTTTAGTTTACATAGACAATATAGTTGACATCCTTAGTTTACATAGACAATATAGTTGACATCTTCAGTTTACATAGACAATATAGTTGGCATCTTTAGTTTACATAGACTATATAGTTGACATCTTTAGTTTACATAGACAATATAGTTGGCATCTTTAGTTTACATAGACAATATAGTTGACATCCTTAGTTTACATAGACAATATAGTTGGCATCTTTAGTTTACATAGACAATATAGTTGACATCCTTAGTTTACATAGACAATATAGTTGGCATCCTTAGTTTACATAGACAATATAGTTGACATCCTTAGTTTACATAGACAATATAGTTGACATCTTTAGTTTACATAGACAATATAGTTGGCATCTTTAGTTTACATAGACAATATAGTTGACATCCTTAGTTTACATAGACAATATAGTTGGCATCCTTAGTTTACATAGACAATATAGTTGGCATCTTTAGTTTACATAGACAATATAGTTGGCATCTTTAGTTTACATAGACTATATAATTGGCATCATTAGTTTACATAGACAATATAGTTGACATCCTTAGTTTACATAGACAATATAGTTGACATCTTTAGTTTACATAGACAATATAGTTGACATCCTTAGTTTACATAGACAATATAGTTGACATCTTTAGTTTACATAGACAATATAGTTGACATCCTTAGTTTACATAGACAATATAGTTGGCATCTTTAGTTTACATAGACAATATAGTTGGAATCCTTAGTTTACATAGACAATATAGTTGGCATCCTTAGTTTACATAGACAATATAGTTGGCAGCCTTAGTTTACATTGACTATATAATTGGCATCATTAGTTTACATTGACTATATAGCTGTCATTTTTTCAATACCATACCCATATTAAAGATCATATGTTTGTTAAGCGCAGCATTGTTTCAGCCCATGGTGCAACCTACGATAGAGCGATTTTAAAAGGCACGCAGAAGACTCAAAAATATAAGTCAATTCAAGTTTCTTCTACAAGAAATTAAGTGCTAGAGCAGAATGACTTATAAAACTCTTGGCACGCTGAATGAATTAGAAATCCTACTTTGGCACACTTTTATTAAAATGTTACCGACCATTGGCCTAGTCAAAGAGAAAGTTCAATAGATAGGTTGTAGGTAGGTTGTAGATAGGTAGTTGTAGGTATAAATATAAACTAGTCTTAAGCATTTCATCCCATTCCTCTATTCCAGCTGTACAGGTGAAGTTGGTCCTGGTATAAATGGCGGTGCACGTTATGTATCACCGTGTACAGACTTTGTGAGTACACAATTATGTATTATTTTTTATATCAAATCGTACCTTTGTGTACATTTCTTATTCGTTCAGTAGATTTTTCCACACATTTCGATATAATACAATAAAAGTGTATTTATTATAATATATTCTAATACTCATTGAAAAAAAAATTGTTTACTATTTATGTATAGAAAAATGAATAGTTATAAACTTCTGATGTTTAAAAATTAAATTGATTAAACTGTGATTTAAAAAAAAAAAATACAGCTGTGATTTTTTAAAAATGTATAAATCCAGCTGTATTTTTTTTTTTTTTGGGTAATGTGCCATAAAGAAATGTAAATTAATTCCATTAATCTCAATGTAAATTAATTCCATTAATCTCAATGTAAATTAATTCCATTAATCTCAATGTAAATTAATTCCATTAATCTCATTGTAAATTAATTCCATTAATCTCAATGTAAATTAATTCCATTAATCTCAATGACATTGCTCTCATACTTTTCAGTGGATTAATCTTCATGAATTGGGTCACGCAATTGGGTCAATGCATGTCCAAGAGAGTCCAGTTAGAGATAACTATCTGACCATCAATCCAGATAACATAACTCCAAGTAAGATGTTTGAATCATTTATTTCAATATTTACAATAACACCAATTCTAAGAATCAACCCCAACTACAGCTTCGACAGAGCCCTTGCTTTGACACCTCCACGAGCAGCTTCGACAGAGCCCTTGCTTTGACACCTTCACGAGCAGCTTCGACAGAGCCCTTGCTTTGACACCTCCACGAGCCGGCTGTACATAGCCTATATACATTTTCGTCTGTTGTTTGTACTCTGCAATTTTCGTCAGCGCATAGAAATGTTATCAACGAGATATGCACTATATATGGCATCCTTCCATCCTCAAGGGACGATGGCGCAGTCTCCTTTCTCTCTGCCTCTCGCCTTCCTCCTGGCTCGTTTCTCTTCGCTTCTTTCTGTGAGGGTGGCTTCTGCAGCTTGAGTGCCCTCGCGCACCTTGGACCGCCAGGAGGTGCGTTCCTCAGCATGGCTCTCCCACGTGTTGGGCTCTATGCACTATGCAAGCACTATTATTATTATTATATATGTGATAGTAAACCACATTCTATGATACAATTTATCAGTTAAGATTATTTACTTGTAATAAACATTGCAGCAATAGTCTGAATTCGTTTCAGTTTCTGGTCCATTATACAACACAATTTTGGTTGATGAGATCCTTATAAAATAATTTAAAAAAAGAAACATATCTGATGAAATAAAAATAAGAAGACTTGCTTAATCTATTTGTTCATAATTTCATCAACACGTAATTTTGAAGCCATTATAATCTTTCACCAACTCAATTGTATTACCCTTTTGTGAGTTGGATTAGTAAACATAAAGTTAGCGGTTGTATTATACACACTTATTCACACATTGTTTCATATACTACCACTAATAGGTGCTCACGGCTAAGATAGTGTAACGGAAAAAAAAATATTTTCCTAATCATTACTATGTTCTAAGTGTATCAAAAGTGTTTTATGATTCATGTCAATCATTTTTTTTTTCAAGACATGAGGTCTTCCTACAGGAAATTTGCCAATATAAAAACCGTCATTAGTACTTTGTTTGATCCGAAATCTGTACTGATGTATAATGCCAAAGTAAGACATATTATTTTTTAAAGTATATAATTAATACAAAGATAACCAACTAGTCTAACCATTATTTCTTTATGTGTTGATGTGTTGTAATACAAAGATAACCAACTAGTCTAACCATTATTTTTTTATGTCTTAATGTGTTGATGTAAACTTTCTGTTACCAGACCTGGACTCCAAACGGTTTAGAGACGTACTCAACAATCAGGGACGACTTCTTCAACACCATCAGTGATACGTCCAAAGATGACGTCTTGTACTTTGAACTGTCGCAGCTGTACAAGTGTAAAGGTCGGAGAAATATATTGTCGTATTGTTGTTTTCACTCTTCCAAATGTATGTGTCAAGGATCGATGAATAATTCAATAATACCAACACACCTGTCACATAACTAGTACAACGACAACAACAAAACAATAGACATAAATAATGCAATAACAACAAAACAATAACCATAAGTAATGCAATAACAACAATACAATAGACATAAAGAATGCAATAACAACAATACAATAACCACAAATAATGCAATAACAACAATTCAATAACCATAAATAATGCAATAACAACAATACAATAGACATAAAGAATGCAATAACAACAATACAATAGACATAAAGAATGCAATAACAACAGTACAATAACCATAAATAATGCAATAACAACAATACAATAACCATAAATAATGCAATAACAACAATACAATAACCATAAATAATGCAATAACAACAATACAATAAACATAAAAAATGCAATAACAACAATAAAATAAACATAAATAATGCAATAAAAACAAAGCAATAGACATAAATAATGCAATACAACAATACAATAAACATAAATAATGCAATAACAACAATACAATCAACATAAATAATGCAATAACAACAAAGCAATAGACATAAATAATGCAATAACTAGAATACAATAAACATAAATAATGCAATAACAACAAAACTATAATCATAAATAATGCAATAGCAACAATACAATAACCATAAAAAATGCAATAACAACAATACAATAAACATAAATAATGCAATACCAACAATACAATAAACATAAATAATGCAATAACAACAAATCAATAGACATAAATAATGCAATAACAACAATACAATAAACATAAATTATGCAAAAACAACAATACAAAAACCATAAATAATGCAATAACAACAATACAATAAACATAAATAATACAATAACAACAATACAATAAAACATAAAAAATGCAATAACAACAATATAATAAACATAAATAATGCAATAACAACAAAGCAATAGACATAAATAATGCAATAACAACAATACAATAAACATAAATAATGCAATAACAACAATACAATAACCATAAATAATGCAATATGCAAAATATGCATGCGCTTGTCAAAACAGTGCTGCTCGCCTAGTCATGTGTAAGTCAAGATTCTGTGACAGTTCTCCTGCGTCAGCTCCATTGGATCCCCGTGAAAGCCAGAATAGAATATAAAGTTGCGCTACTTTGCCATCAGTGCCTTTATAATAATGAAATGCCATCCTATCTCAAGTAACTAACTAAACCATATGTTCCGCAAAGAACTCTTCGTTCTGCCAACTCCTCGCTTCTGGAAGTGCCCCGCTTATCTCTGAAGACCGTTGGCCTTAGAGCCGTCTCAACATCCGGTCCGAAAGTGTAGAATCTACTTCCCATTCAACTAAGGCAAACATTGACAAGCTCCATTGATACCTTCAAAAATAACTTAAATACTCATTATTTCAATATTTATCTTAGTTAACATGCTTTAGAGCCCCACTGTCTTACCAATATGTTAGGTCGGTTATTTTTTTGTTTTAATTGTTTCATTTGTTCCATGTTTGTAAAGTTTTGAATCATCATTTAATTTTGTATCTCTTGGCCTATAGATTGTATCCGTGTTCTTAGTTGTTATGTTAAACGCACTCTGAGCTTGCATTATGTTTGTTGGTAGCGCTATACAAATGTCATCATCTATCTATCTATCATCTAATAACGATAGATAGATGATAGATAAATGATAGATAGATGATATATAGATGATAGATAGATGATAGATAGATGATAGATAGATGATAGATATATGATAGATGACAGATAGATAGATGATAGATAGATGATAGATAGATGACAGATAGATGATAAATAGATGATAGATATATGATAGATATATGATAGATATATGATAGATAGATGATAGATAGATGATAGATAGATGATAGATGACAGATAGATAGATGATAGATAGATGATAGATAGATGATAGAAAGATGATAGATATATGATAGATAGATGATAGATAGATGATAGATAAATGATAGATAGATGATAGATATATGATAGATAGATGATAGATAGATGATAGATAGATGATAGATGACAGATAGATAGATGATAGATAGATGATAGATAGATGATAGATAGATGACAGATAGATGATAGATAGATGATAGATATATGATAGATATATGATAGATAGATGATAGATAGATGATAGATAGATGATAGATAGATGATAGATAGATGATAGATGATAGATGACAGATAGATAGATGATAGATAGATGATAGATAGATGATAGATAGATGATAGATAGATGATAGATAGATGATAGATAGGTGATAGATAGATGATAGATAGATGATAGATAGATGATAGATAGATGATAGATAGATGATAGATAGATGATAGATAGATGATAGATAGATGAAAGATAGATGATAGATAGATGATAGATAGATGATAGATAGATGATAGATAGATGATAGATAGATGATAGATAGATGATAGATAGATGATAGATAGATGATAGATAGATGATAGATAGATGATAGATAGATGATAGATAGATGATAGATAGATGATAGATAGATGATAGATAGATGATAGATAAATGATAGATAGATGATAGATATATGATAGATATATGATAGATATATGATAGATATATGATAGATATATGATAGATATATGATAGAAATATGATAGAAATATGATAGATAGATGATAGATAGATGATAGATAGATGATAGATAGATGATAGATAGATGATAGATAGATGATAGATAGATGATAGATAGATGATAGATAGATGATAGATAGATGATAGATAGATGATAGATGATAGATAGATGATAGATAGATGATAGATAGATGATAGATATATGATAGATATATGATAGATAGATGATAGATAGATGATAGATAGATGATAGATAGATGATAGATAGATGATAGATAGATGATAGATAGATGATAGATAGATGATAGATAGATGATAGATGATAGATAGATGATAGATAGATGATAGATAGATGATAGATAGATGATAGATAGATGACAGATAGATGATAGATAGATGATAGATAGATGATAGATAGATGACAGATAGATGATAGATAGATTATAGATAGATGATAGATATATGATAGATGACAGATAGATAGATGATAGATAGATGATAGAAAGATGACAGATAGATGATAGATAGATGATAGATAGATGATAGATAGATGATAGATAGATGATAGATAGATGATAGATAGATAATAGATAGATGATAGATAGATGATAGATATATGATAGATAGATAGATGACAGATATATGATAGATAGATGATAGAAAGATGATAGATAGATGATATATAGATGATAGATAGATGATAGATAGATGATAGATAGATGATAGATAGATGATAGATAGATGATAGATAGATGATAGATAGATGATAGATAGATGATAGATAGATGATAGATAGATGATAGATAGATGATAGATAGATGATAGATAGATGACAGATAGATGACAGATAGATGACAGATATATGATAGATAGATGATAGATATATGATAGATATATGACAGATAGATGACAGATAGATGACAGATAGATGACAGATAGATGACAGATAGATGACAGATAGATGATAGATAGATGATAGATGATAGATAGATAGATAGATGACAGATAGATGATAGATAGATGATAGATAGATGATAGATAGATGATAAATAGATGATAGATAGATGATAGATAGATGATAGATAGATGATAGATAGATGATAGATAGATGATAGATAGATGATAGATAGATGATAGATAGATGATAGATAGATGATAGATAGATGATAGATAGATGATAGATAGATGATAGATAGATGATAGATAGATGATAGATAGGATAGATAGATGATAGATAGATGATAGATAGATGATAGATAGATAGATGACAGATAGATGACAGATAGATGACAGATAGATGATAGATAGATGATAGATATATGATAGATAGATGATAGATAGATATATGACAGATAGATGATAGATGATAGTTAGATGATAGATATATGATAGATAGATGATAGATAGATGATAGATAAATGATAGATAGATGATAGATAGATGATAGATATATGATAGATAGATGATAAATAGATGATAGATAGATGATAGATAGATGATAGATAGATGATAGATAGATGATAGATAGATGATAGATAGATGATAGATAGATGATAGATAGATGATAGATAGATGATAGATAAATGATAGATAGATGATAGATAGATGATAGATAGATGATAGATAGATGATAGATAGATGATAGATATATAATATAGATAGATAGATGCCAGATAGATGATAGATAGATGATAGAAAGATGATAGATAGATGATAGAAAGATGATAGATAGATGATAGATAGATGATAGATAGATGATAGATAGATGATAAATAGATGATAGATAGATGATAGATAGATGATAGATAGATGATAGATAGATGATAGATAGATGATAGATAGATGATAGATAGATGATAGATAGATGATAGATAGATGATAGATAGATGATAGATAGATGATAGATAGATGATAGATAGGATAGATAGATGATAGATAGATGATAGATAGATGATAGATAGATAGATGACAGATAGATGACAGATAGATGACAGATAGATGATAGATAGATGATAGATATATGATAGATAGATGATAGATAGATATATGACAGATAGATGATAGATAGATGATAGTTAGATGATAGATAGATGATAGATAGATGATAGATAGATGATAGATAGATGATAGATAGATGATAGATAGATAGATGACAGATAGATGACAGATAGATGACAGATAGATGATAGATAGATGATAGATATATGATAGATAGATAGATAGATAGATAGATGACAGATAGATGATAGATATATGATAGTTAGATGATAGATGACAGATAGATAGATGATAGATAGATGATAGATAGATAGATGACAGATAGATGAAAGATGGATGATAGATAGATGATAGATAGATAGATGATAGTTGGATGATAGAAAGATGATAGATAGATGATATATGGATGATAGATTGATATATGACAGATAGATGATAGATGGATGATAGATAGATGATAGATAGATAGATGATAGTTGGATGATAGATAGATGATAGATAGATAGATGATAGATAGATGATAGATAGATGATAGATAGATGATAGATAGATGATAGATAGATGATAGATAGATGATAGATAGATGATAGATAGATGATAGATAGATGATAGATAGATGATAGATAGGTGATAGATAGATGATAGATAGATGATAGATAGATGATAGATAGATGATAGATAGATGATAGATAGATGATAGATAGATGATAGATAGATGATAGATAGATGATAGATAGATGATAGATAGATGATAGATAGATAGATGACAGATAGATGACAGATAGATGATAGATAGATGATAGATATATGATAGATAGATGATAGATAGATATATGACAGATAGATGATAGATAGATGATAGTTAGATGATAGATATATGATAGATAGATGATAGATAGATGATAGATAGATGATAGATAGATGATAGATAGATGATAGATAGATGACAGATAGATGACAGATAGATGACAGATAGATGATAGATAGATGATAGATATATGATAGATAGATGATAGATAGATAGATGACAGATAGATGATAGATATATGATAGTTAGATGATAGATGACAGATAGATAGTTGATAGATAGATGATAGATAGATAGATGATAGTTGGATGATAGAAAGATGATAGATAGATGATATATGGATGATAGATAGATATATGACAGATAGATGATAGATGGATGATAGATAGATAGATGATAGTTGGATGATAGAAAGATGATAGATAGATGATATATGGATGATAGATAGATATATGACAGATAGATGATAGATGGATGATAGATAGATGATAGATAGATAGATGATAGTTGGATGATAGATAGATGATAGATAGATAGATGACAGATAGATGATAGATAGATGATAGATAGATGATATATAGAGGATATATAGATGATAGATAGATGATAGATAGATGATTGATTATAAATAGATGATAAATATATGATAGATAGATGATAGATAGATGATCGATAGATGATAGATATATCATGGATGATAGATGGATGATAGATGAAATATAGATGATATATAGATGATAGATAGATGACAGATAGATGATAGATAGATGATAGATAGATGATATATAGAGGATATTTAGATGATAGATAGATGATAGATAGATGATTGATTATAAATAGATGATAAATATATGATAGATAGATGATAGATATATCATGGATGATAGATGGATGATAGATGAAATATAGATGATATATAGATGATAGATAGATGATAGATAGATACATGATATAAAGATGATAGATAGATGACAGATATATAATAGATAAATAGGTTTAAGATTTTGTGCGTTTTCTGACTTTTAAATAGAGAGAAAGATAATAGATAGATGATAGATTTGCGATAGATAATTGATAAAGATATGATATATATGATAGATTCATGATAGACTGACAGATAACAGATTTATGATAGAAAGATAGATAGATAAACAGAAAGATAGATAGATAGAGATAGATAAAGAGAGATACAGAGAGAAATATAGATAGATATAAATATATAAATATATATTGAAAAGATAAATTGATAAAAGGAAATAGTGTACAACTATTAGCAAAGGTTGTTCTATATTTGACTTTTCCATCAGAAACATTCTGTAACACTGACCCAGTGGACTGTGACCCTGGCTACTATACTCTAGTGAAAGGAATATGTCGATGTGTATGTCCTGAAGAACGAGATGAAAGTACCAACTGTAAGACACTTAGAAACGGACGTAAGTATAATACACAGACACAATAGACAGACACATTAAGTCTATGAAATATCACAGTTTTCACTTTCAATTATAATTTGTAATTTTTTTTTTAAATCTAATACATACAACGGGGTAGAATTGTTTGTAAAAATAATAATATGTACTTTATGTGTGTTCATTGTTGTGTGAACTTAATATCATTTCAGCGTCTACATTTCTCAAATGGCCAAATACCCCTATCGTTCTCTTTGCTGGTGGCCCACAGCACACGTGTCCTGCGGGCTTCACCCCTGGCTGGTTCTCCTTCACCGGGAAGTCCGCCCTGACCCAATCCCCTGTCAAACCCCCTGTGATATTCCCATCCAGCGGCCCCACGACTGAGTTTCCCCTGTGCGTCAAGGAGACACCGACTGGTGCTGACGTTGACTGGGAGTCGTGGCCACCTGGTGGGCAGTATTGTATGGTCAAGCCTGCTAATGACCCTTGTGGTGGTGGTAAGTACAAAACTCTAATTTTTAAACAGTTATTGACAGTCAAGTAGAGATGGATTGTTTTAGTTCTTATCTAATATGTATGATATTTGGAACACATATAGTACTAATGACAAAATTTTACAAAGCCAAATAAATTTGAACAAAAATTGGTTGTCATGGAGATGGCGGCCATTTTTTATGAGTATTTTTTCCTTGAACAAAACTTGACACTTCTTTTTTATTTATCAATAGAATGTATTAAAATTTACCATAAATGTACATTAACTACATTTGGGTAAAGTGTATACAATAATTTTTTTCAGATGATGCAAACATGAAAAAAACATATAAAAAGTTACTAAGATATTAATTTAAAAAAAACTATTTGTTTTTTGCAAAATTCCTTTTTGCATATAATTTAGGTCCCTAATGTAATGAATATCTGTTCAAAGTTGCATAAAAATCGGTTCAGAATATAAGACCTGAAAACAACGTATTGAAATTAAACGGAAAAACTGGCTAGAATTTTTTGACGAAATTTCTAAAACAATAATTTCTTCACCTAATTCTTAATGGTTTGTTGTAAGATTTTTTCCACACAAAGTCAAGATGATAACGTTTTATTTGATATATAATGATATCCAATTAGACTCTTTTTATATTACTGTAGTGTAAATATGTTTTAAAAAGAAAAAAATAATTCTTTTGTACATCCATTTCAAATTCAATTTTGACATTGAAATAATGTTACTAAAATTCCCGAACTGAATATTTTAGATCCAGGAATAGTTCAGCTATACAACTTAGGCAAAAAAAAATGTTCTTACATTTAGATCAATTTCATTGGATTTCCTCCCCTTAAGTAACATCAATTATTAAAATAGTGTACACTATTAAATATATTGCATTCAGTGGTAGTAATTACTTCTCTTGATAGACAACCAAAATGCTTTTTTAATACAGGGGTCGGCAAACTTTTCACAATAGCGCGCCAAAATAGGATTTCTAATTCATTTAGCGAGCCGAGAGTCTAAAGTCAAATGGCTCGACTAATCAATTTGAACATCCTTTTTGTAGGGACTATCGCGTTGCAATGAAAATGACTCTGCGTACCAAGTCTGGCACGCCTGCCATAGGTTGCCGACCGCTGCCTTAATAAATTGTAATCTTTTAAGAGTTGTCCGAAAAATTGTCTTACCTGGTTGATTTGATCGCTAGCATGAAATCATATTTCATTTAGATAACCAGTAGCACTGAAATAATTACACAAGCAGGTAATATAGTATTCATTATAAATGTTAGATTGAATTAACCATTGGCATACAATTATTTTTAAATTATGTTATATTGATACAGCGCACAATTTTTATTTCATTTTATCGTTTCAGCTTTTGTTGAATCTAAACTTGAGATTCAGTCATTGGCAGCGGCTCTTTATAACGGAAGTCTAGGAGATACAACATTCAATGGGAACAACATCACACAGAAATACTGCTGCAGGTTTCAGGAGACATCCACGTTCCCCACAGAACTGCCCAATGCGGAACCTTTCAGGCTGTTGTCCAGGGGAACATGTCCGAAAATCAGAGGTGACTTTTTTTTGTTGGTCTAAAGAATGACTATTTCCAACTAATTCCCACTGTCGGTTAAATGTAAGTTATTTTTCGGTTCAATATTTACATCGATCGATTCATTAGATTTCTTCTCTAGTATGAAAGTAAATATAGCACACGGTGGTCTACAGTCTACAGTAGTTCCCGATTTAAAATACTGATTAATGTTTTACTTATTAATGTATTTTTTCCTGGTTCTGGAGTCTACCCAGCTCTGATGTGAATCTGACATTTGTTGATGAAAAAAAGTAAAACGTACTGTGTTATGCTAATGCCGATGGGAACTGTGCTAGCCACACAATTACCTGGTAGATCTTGGCCGCAGAAAGTTGTGAACATCTGCTTCACAATCATTATGAACCAACACGATGTAAAAGAATACATTTTACTGTATCAAATTTCATAACGGTAGAAAATCGTATTCAACTTAGCTATAATAATAATCGGCCAGTCATAACCCTAACCCTAACCCTATTTGTATTCTTTCATGGCAATGTAAAAATGTTGTACAGAAAAGATCGGGCAGCGGGGCTTTGTGCAGCAATTTTAAGGTCTTGAAATCCAATATTGGCATTAATGCATTATGGGACAGTAGTTTTTACTCCGAGTTTTGAGGTGTCCCTTGTTGTATGAACATTTCAGAAATGACAAATCTCTTATCTTAAGTACTGACTTAACACTGCGTTCATAGAATATGGTTAAAGAAGCTGAATATCCATGCATCCAAAATCCAATGAGGCTACTTTAGTTCATTACACATATATCGTTATCAATATGTGTATTGTTACGTCTCTGTTTCTTGGGGCTAGTCTCTGTTTCTTGGGGCTAGGTTCTATCAGTAATCAATATGTATATTGTTACGTCTCTGTTTCTAGGGGCTAGGTTCTATCAGTAATCAATATGTATATTGTTACGTCTCTGTTTCTAGGGGCTAGGTTCTATCAGTAATCAATATGTATATTGTTACGTCTCTGTTTCTAGGGGCTAGGTTCTATCAGTAATCAATATGTATATTGTTACGTCTCTGTTTCTAGGGGCTAGGTTCTATCAGTAATACTTCACTTCAGAGAAATAGTAAACTCGATTTATCTTATAAGTTTACAGACGTTCCTTCTAGATAGAAGATTATTACGTCCACTAGGCCCAAAACTCCTGCAGGGCGACAGGGATCCGTCGGTGGCAACGATAGAACCCTCGACGTGTCAGTTGGTTTTTTGATTGACAGTCCGTTGAACTAACCGCTGGACCAGCCGGCTTCACAATTTCATGGAACAGAATAATACTTTTAATATAAAAAAAACAGTCTATAAAACAAACACACGCCTACTATCTATATGCTACTCTCTCAACTGAACGAAAAAACTCCTACTACCAACTTCCTACTGACTTTACACACGGGGTGTGACCTCCACGCATAAGGACAAGGGTCATTCTCAGGTCACCACAGAGACATTGACCACGTGTTACAAAAAGGGGGAGATAAACAAAAACCAAGGGAAATAATTCTACGATACAATATTTACATTTTATTGTGACTATGCAGGTCTGAAGTCAGTTAATACAAGAAACAATTGGTGGACTCCTACCTACACAGTGACCAACACTAGCACGTCACCATGGTGGCTTTTCTCCACCTGCTTGACCACATACAGCTGCTACTACGCTCCACCAGTTTATGGTCAGTTGTTGTTTTTTTGTACACAGTGTCATGCGTTTACATTTAGTTTAAATCAAAATAGTCACCTGTTTCGAATTGCCACAATATCTTAAGTCACAGAACGCACAATATATCATAACACAGATTTAAATCTGTTTAAAGAAGATAGCCTTCTGAAATAACATTAACGAGACTTTAATAACTAATAATTGCAATATTTAATAACTGCAGTTTTGAAATTTGTGTAAACAAATTTGTAAGCTGCTTAAACTAAAGACCTTTGCCTTAATGAATGTATATACCAAAACAGATTTTTACATTACTAAGATAATAATATGTGTGACTATGTGTTGGTATTGTTGTATTTATCAGATTGTAATCAGGACATAACTCTGGATGCTAACACAAGAACAGCCACAGTTACCACCCCTGGTTTCCCCACAGCCAGAGAAGCCAACAGAAGATGTTTCTACACTTTTAATGTAAATTTTGTTTCTTTTACACATTACATCACTTGATCACATAGAATTGTATCAATGAACGCGGTATTTAAAATATGTCCACCAATGATAACAAAGAATGATATAAAGCAAGAGTGGACAATCACGTACTATTTAGAATTTAGATTATATAAATATCAGCTGGTTAGACAAGAATGGAAGGATACACAAAGTAAAAGTTATGTACGGGAATGAGGTCTATGCACAATTCCTTAGAGACAGAAAATCGATCACGTGATACATTGTAAACTAAAACAAAAATGGCTGATTTTACATTGATCTTAATGGCACCTATGCTTATTAAAAATTTTAATTTTTCACATAACCTTGAATATTGTGATATTATAAATAATGCTCACGGAAGCAACAATGATTATAGACATACAATTATTAAAGGACAACACCTATTTGTTGATCTTTCAAAGGAAATCGATGAAAAGATTTTAGATTATTTACATGATAATTTAGAGGTAAAATTTGCACACCCAAAGAAGCGCAGTAAGTGCCTATCTCATTCAATTCATTGTTTATCAAGTATGTCTAACAATGATCACGTGACCGGAAAAGACTTCTGCATAGACCTCATTGAAGTATAGAAGACACCATTGCTTCTGTATGTCCATTGAACTATTACTACACGCTAAAGTTTTTCTTCAGTTTAATCAAAGACCATAATAAGATAGACCGCTTGCACTATTTTATAACGTATATGTTCTTTTTTCCGTGCGCATCCACTCACTAGCAGCCAATAACGCTGTCTTAAATAACTTCTACGTACCTACGTTTGCTTAAATGTTTCCGCTCTATAAAACTTTCGAGTTTAGTTCAATTTTTTCATTGAGAAAATCACAGCGATTAAATAAAACGGAAGTGTACAGTTTTTGAAAGAGAATCGGCAATTCCAAAAAAAAATCATGCGAGTCATCAAACAGCAAAAATATTAAAGCCAGCGGTCCATCTTATTACATTCTTTGATTTGATTCAGCTTTTAGAGCTCAAAAGATATAGTTTTACAAGTAATCAAAATTCATCATTTTCTAGAGAAACTGTTTTCCTTTTAATAACGTGGACAATGCTCGGCTGCTTTTACTCTTTTAAACAATATAATATGGATAAACGCGGAATAGATATTTTAAATTTATTATTACTTAAAATTAGTTTAAACCATTAAGATCCCATAGATATTGATTGAAAAATTTCATTGTATAAATCTGTAAACTTGCACAAAAATCTCTAAATCTTCCATTGCAAATTTACAGGTTCCGCCAGGGTCTCAAGTAAAAATTACAATCAACACTTTTGATCTGAGCCTGGCTAGTGATGATGCTTTCCTGATTAAACGATTTCACAAGTGGCAAGATCCTTACAGGTAGAGTATACAAAGTTATACAATATAATTCATGGTCACGTGACTCTTTAATCAACATTTGACATTTATGTTGAACTTTAAAAAAACAAAAATCCAACAATATAAGTAAAGTGAAGTATCCCATCGAACCAAACTGATCCTAGGGCTGGTGAAGTAGCGTTCATCATTTTATGTGGCCACGGCATACAAGGAGATGTGTGGCCAGCACAACGCCCAGCAGCCTTTACTCTACCCCAACTAATGTCAGGTACCCATCAGAGCTTGGTAGACTCAGGGACACCCTACACCCCCGGGAACAAATCCTAGCTTTACACCAGGATTCGAACCCAGAACCTTGAGAACGCCAGTCAACCGTGCTGCCGGTCGGCTACTGTGCCCCTAAAACCAATATAGACTCTAATAAAGTTTAATTATTTCATCTCGGCATTTTTTTTCTCCCAAGACAAGCATTTTGAAATTAACAACACCCTGGGCTTTCTTTTAGTTTTTCAGCTGTTAAATCCGGTTCATTTAGATTTTGAAAAACAAAAGATGTATGAAGACAAAACATGTAAAAGGAGTTTGAAGTTTAAAGCTAATAACGTTTGAGTACGTGTTAGGATAAATTGAACTTATTAGATGAGTTCAACTCTAACATTACTTTATACGGGCTCAGTATTGGCATAATGTTAGGTCAATATTGGGCCAACATTGGGCTCTGTTATGGGGGGACTTGTGGTAGGTGTAATGTTCCTAAGAATAAAAGATGTATAGTTCCAGCTCAGGGCGTCCTCTCTTTGAAACTTTATAGGTGTAAACTTTAAACACCCTTAGAATTCTTTATTTGATATTTCTTCTATAGTATATCTCTTAATCGGACAGGCAACGCAATCCTCTCTTGTGTTAAGGGTCAATAGACCTGTTAGTTTTGCTTACTTTTTTCCCCCTATGATGGTCGTGTTTTAAAAGAAAAATTGCAATGCATCGTATCAATGAATGTTTATTGTAATGTTTACTCTCTCTCTTATAATTTGTTTAGAATGGACGAAAACAACTACCCTAAAGAGATCATAAGTGAAGGCGATTACTTGAGTATCGAATACTGGTCTGGACTGGATGTTTCCACCAAGACGGGAGTTAGTTTTACAGCTTCCCTCATACTGCGTGAGTATTTAGCACTTTATCCTAGATTCAAGCTGCGTTAGTATTAAGCAATTTATCCTATTTTCAAGTTGCGTGAGTTTTTAGCATTTATCCTAGATTCATGTTGCGTGAGTTTTTAGCATTTATCCTAGATTCATGTTGCGTGAGTTTTTAGCATTTATCCTAGATTCATGTTGCGTGAGTATTTAGCATTTATCCTAGATTCATGTTGCGTGAGTTTTTAGCATTTATCCTAGATTCATGTTGCGTGAGTTTTTAGCATTTATCCTAGATTCAAGCTTGCAAACAAAGGCGGCTAGTATGCGGGACCGTTGTTAACGTTTAAGCACAATAATTTACCACTACAGTTTTTATACTCAAACCAAACCTCAGTGAAGGCAATGATTCTCTCTTGGCACTGGAGAGTTTATCCAGCTCTGTTGGGTTCCTGGCATTATTTGGAGCAAAGTAAAATAATAAGCTTAGTATTGTGCTGGCCCCCACAATCACTTTAGTATGCCGTTGCCATGGAAACTTATGAACGCTGCTTCACATGACATTTGTATCAAATTGATCGGAACAGAATACTTTACTTTACACTTCTAATAATTCTTTTCTCTTTTGAATGTTAAAACCATAAGATGGTTCTAGAATAAATAAAACGAAGCTAGTTGCGTGTTGTAGTTGAGGTCTTGAAGACAAAAGACACTATGCATTTCTCAACTTTTGCTTTGGAGGGTGTGAAGAATGGGTTGCAACAGCATAGCATCGAATTCTAGATTTTAATAATTCGAGCCCTGGTTAAATAGAATGAGTAGACCTATTGGCAGTCTTTCACAAGACTTAGTGAAGCTTACGTAGAACTAACTGTTGTTGTTTTTTTTTACTAATGGGGGAACCTACAGATCACTAGTATATGCCTGGGCTAAATCGCACAACTGTAATATATATATTCTTTTAAAACTAGACTACTTTACTATTGTGCGGTTTATTTCTATTGTTCTAATGAAGTAACTGCGTAAGTGGTTAGTATATATACTAGTGCTTATGCCCGTCAAAATGACGGAGAAACGTATGTCTACAATGTGTTTTGTTAAGAGAGAAGGGAAAACAATTACAATAGAAACTGCAATGAGAAAATTTCTTTCGGTATTTAGTTTTTGTTCTTCTCTTATTGTTTAATTGATTGTATAAAGTATTGGACAGGGCTGCAGTTGACTCAACTATCGGCGACCACTCAAGATAGTAAAGAAAGTTGACTGCTGAGGTGTCCATTCGCTCCCCCCCCCCCCCCCCCCAACGACCACATGGGTCATGGGATTGATGATGATGACGACAGATTCGCTCATTAAAGGATGTTCTCAATAGCGACGTGAATCCATGAAATAATTACAACATTTGGTTACTATTACTTAAAATCATGTATTAAAGCAAACATCTACCATTAATGAATAAAAAATGAATTGATAGACATTACGTCATACCCTAGTTGTTGTTTTTTCATAGACTATAATAAGATGGACCGCTTTTTTTTTTCCGTGCGCAACCAATAAGCTGTCTAAAATTACTTCTACGCTCCTCGTTGTTTGTTATATGTTTCCGCTTTATACAACTTTTGATTTTAATTTTAATTTTTCATTGAGAAAATTGAAGCGATTCAATAAAACAGTGTTTCGAGTCATCATATAGCAGAAATACTAAAGCAAGCGGTCCATGTATACTATAGTCTATGGTTTTTTAAAGTAAAAATGTATGCAAGGGGAATTAGTCAGAAAATCGATAAGGTCTCGCGTTCAACATAGTAAATGAATGTTCAAGGGGAGATCATTCTGAAATGGCGCTCAGTTTAGAGCTTTAACATACGGTGATTATTAATAGGTCTAAGCTTATTTTTAAAAATAAATTCACGAAATAAGCAATATTGTTTATATAATAAAAATTTCTTTTGTAGAATTTTTCCAATTTATAAATTTAACTTTTGACCCGATTAGTCAAACGGCTATAGAGCACAAACATCTAAATTAATAAATAAAAAAATTCACGGTAATTATGTATATTGATGATGATTTATATTTTGCATACTAAAAATAAGTCAAATAGGTTAAAAGTAGCAAACTCAAACTTCAAATATTATATTTAGTAGCATGAAAGAAACTGTAAGCGATTTCGTTAGTAAAATGTATCTAACTCAACTGATGAACAATAACATTCTTATATTATCAACAGAGGAAGAGTTGTGCTACGACAGTGCTCAGAAAGGGGCAGACTACTCCGGGAACACCTACATTACAGAAACATATGAGGAGTGTCTCCCTTGGTCTATGACAGTGGATTGTGACGATTTCCCAACGTACGATCATTTTTTTTTTTTTGGTTTTGGTTTTAGGGCCATTGTTAGTTCAAGACTGTATGGTTATATAAAGTTGTAATTCTCCACATCAATGAGCACTTTTGCCTAACACTAATTATCGTACTGAACACGTTTTACGTTTGCATGGAGAGATGCGCTATATAAATGCGGTATATAAATGCGGTATATAAATGCGCTATATAAATGCGTTATTTAAATGACCATCATATCATACTGGTATTTAGTTGTTTTGTTTTTTGTTGGTCAAAAACCATAACTACGAATGTCTCATGAATTAGAAATACCATCGGCACTGAACAGTTCAAAGTTAAAGACAAGTTCAATGAAAGTGACATTAAATTAATGTTTAATTAGAATGGTGGGTTTTTAAAAAAAATTTCGTTGTTGTTGTTTTTGCTGTGATTATAAAACGACAACAACACAGTTTTAAAACAATGTGCCTTTAAGTTACGGCACTATAGGGGCTATGGAATAACAAACTAATTATTAGTTGATTCTTCTGTAAATCAACAGTACTAACACACTGTGGCAATTGAGGTCTGAAAAGTTCTGCAGGAATCCTAATGGAGCGCTAATCCAGCCATTCTGTTACGTCAGTAAGAATGGAACCGGATGCCAGAAACGTTACTGTGACGTCTGCAACCTAAGTAAGTTAGCTATTCATTTACATCATTAAGTTTATGTGAAACTAACTCAAAAATAAGACTTGTACCTTTGCTAAGCTTGTTGCTGAACTGAACTTTAAAACTAGCCGAATCATTGTTGAATACAGATTAATCAAGCTTTTAATTATAATGGTACCTATCAGTCTATCAAAAGAAATGCATTTAATGATAATGGGGCTTAGTAAACAGTTGACGAAGCCTATAACAAATGTAAATCATTAAACAAACATAATAGATAACATGGAGAGCGTTTACGAATTTCAAAATTATTTTTTTACTTTAAAGTCTACAAGCTAGATTGCCCGGAGTTGCCCGGAATTGCCCGGAGCATTATAAAACAGGCCTGTATACGCTACAGATAAAATGTTATAAACTACAATAGAAAGCTATAAATATAATAATTAATTTTTTATTTTATTTTACTGAAGACTTTATGAAAAGTGATTTAAAATAAGTATTGTAATCGAGTAAATATAAGCAAGTCTTTTATTTTAAAAAAATGTAAATTATATTAATTAAAATTTATTTATATTAATTGAAATTTAAAAAAAATTGCATAGCAGTCCGATACGTTAACCACTTAGCTAGCAAAGGCATATGTCCGAAGTGAAATCGCTAAAGTGTACTATGAGACAATAAGGTCACGTGTCTTTAAAGAGACTAATATGATTGGTTGTGGTTGAACACACACACAGTCTACTTTATATATATAGATAGTTGCTCAAGTGTTTATTTAAGTCTTTACTTAACGGGTAGGCCTACTGAATGGTATTTATATTAAATACCTTATAAGCTTATATCACACGAAATGTAGGCCCTAAATACATATTTTGCATTGTACTAGACATACAATCATATCATCATAGTTACTGTGACCCAATATACTAATACAAATCTTAAAATGGGAACACAATGTCGTGTTAAGTTTTGTAAAAACAATTAAACTCACAACACAGTTAAATTAAATAAAACGTTTATAAAATCCCTTTCATAAACACGTTGCGAACAGAAATTCATTTAAATTACTTTTATCATTTGTTTTTGTTTTTTGTACGAGCGAAATATTATTCACTTTTAGCGTAATAAGTCAAATAAAGACAATGTTGTGACTATATAACTCATTAACCATTACCTATTCTATTTACTTTATGATGTGGATCAGAGTCCACTGTTGACCTCATCAAGACCTGCTCCGCACTGATGGCCGCAGATCCAGGCTTCTGCTCTACGTCACTGAATAAATTTGGTTGTGCCAAGTCCTGCTCCTACTACCCTATTCCTTCAACCCGAGGTAAACTACAGAATGGTTTAAGGGGGAAAATCGATTTTAAATTTAATTTTTATTGACAACAGTGATTGCATCAAAGTCAATTGAACATATTTTGTCCATGCTCGAATATCGTTACAGGCTCATTTTCTTGAATGCCCATTTAATTATTTGTCAGTTCGGTTATACGCCTAATTAGTTATACGTCTATATATTAATAAACCCATTAGTTCTATGCCCGAATTTCTATATGTCTATTTAGAAAAATGACCATTTGGTTATATACTCGTTTTGTCACATGTCCATTTTGTTATGTACTAGTTTTGTTATATGCCCATTTTTTTATTTACTAGTTTTGCTATATGCCCATTTTTTATATACTAGTTTTGTTATATGTTGATCTTGTTATGTGTCCATCTTGTTATATACTAGTTTTGTTATATGCCCATTATGTTATATACTAGTTTTGATATATGCCCATCTTGTTATATACTAGTTTTGATATATGCCCATTTTGTTATATACTAGTTTTGATATATGCACATCTTGTTATATACTAGTTTTGATATATGCCCATCTTGTTATATACTAGTTTTGATATATGCCCATCTTGTTATATACTAGTTTTGTTATATGCCCATTATGATATATACTAGTTTTGATATATGCCCATCTTGTTATATACTAGTTTTGATATATGCCCATTTTGTTATATACTAGTTTTGATATATGCCCATTATGTTATATAATAGTTTTGATATATGCCCATCTTGTTATATACTAGTTTTGTTATATGCCCATCTTGTTATATACTAGTTTTGTTATATGTCCATCTTGTTATATACTAGTTTTGGTATATGCCCATCTTGTTATATACTAGTTTTGATATATGCCCATTTTGTTATATACTAGTTTTGATATATGCCCATTATGATATATACTAGTTTTGATATATGCCCATCTTGTTATATACTAGTTTTGATATATGCCCATTTTGTTATATACTAGTTTTGATATATGCCCATTATGTTATATAATAGTTTTGATATATGCCCATCTTGTTATATACTAGTTTTGTTATATGCCCATCTTGTTATATACTAGTTTTGTTATATGTCCATCTTGTTATATACTAGTTTTGGTATATGCCCATCTTGTTATATACTAGTTTTGTTATATGTCCATCTTGTTATATACTAGTTTTGTTATATGCCCATCTTGCTAAATGCCGTCATAAAGAAATGATGTTATTTGTTATTGTTTCTTTTCTTTGTTAGTTTTACTTCAACTATTTTTACAATACTTCGTTAACCAGGCACTTGTGATCCACCGACAACTCCATCCGACGGTACACTGGACAGTCCGGTAAAGTCCACTTACAATGAGGGAGAAGTGGTAAAAGTGAGGTGCACGGCGTCTCCAACTGACCCGCTCAGCGAGATGAAGTGTACGAACGCAGGGTGGACAACTCTAACAAGTGCTTGTAAAGGTGAATAACTCTAGGACTATTCATACCGACATGTTTAAATAAAGGATCACAAGACCTTAAGTTCATTCCTTTTTATTGCTTCAAAAATCATTCATCTAATAGCTGAAATATCTCAATTATATTTATGCTTTTTTTTAATGGAAATATTTAAATTTATATTAGATTTTTGTAGCTATGAGTAAAATCTGACCGAATGGTAAGTTGTCATTAATAGAATGATTTGACTGTTTAGAACTCTTTCCTAAACTATCTTAGACCTGATCTTTAGACCCTCCTTCCCACCTCCTCCAGGGCAAAAATAAAAGACCTTGGATTTGAGTTAACATTACACTTAGGCTACCTGTAAGTAAGAGCTGCAAGGTTCATAACTAGCGAATATTTACAACTGACAAGAGTAACACCAATAGTTATATGACTAAGCCTATGAACACTAGAGGACAGAAAGGCAAAGAGTAAAGTAGTAATAATACATAAGGCATTAAACTCTAATTTAGAAATACAACCCAATAACAACCTGTTGCAACGCTCAGATAAACATAATGAAAAAAACACTTTAATTATCCCTTATGCGAGAACAAATGCATATAATTACTCTTTCTTCCCGAGTGGCATTCGAGCATGGAATGGGTTTCCTGGAAAACCAGTAACTTAACATAATTTAAAACGTTATTAAAGATGCAAGAGTAGACTTGGACCACGGATGAGCGTAGGGCGCAATAATCTTCTTTATATAATGGGCGTCTGTGCTATATAAGATAGGAAAAACATTTATTTAGGTCATAGTATACAAATGATGTCGCTTGTTAATTGCTTTTTTCCCCATATCTCATGTCAAATATCCATATATCCAGTGGACTTTATGGAAGCTGGTGGGGGTACCCACTACAGTGTGTTAGCCGTGATGGTGGTGCTAGTAATGATAATTATTTAAGCAGATCCATCTGTAGTGTTTTTGTCTTACATGCATTTACAGGTAGTTGTGATGATAAAGTTCCTTTCTGTCAAGACATCCTGAGGTCTTTCCCCAGATTCTGCAGTCACATTAAAACCAGAGACACAGCTAAGCAGTACTGTGCCAGTTCATGCAGTGTCTGTTCAGGTTAGATAATTCCAAGCTTGTAATTTCATTCTATTTATTTGCCACTGATGCAGCTATCAGAAACATTTTACATTCGTTTTTCTTTCCAACGCTAGACTAAATACCTCAAGTGAAACTCTGTGATCTGTTTGTAATTCTTCCTTGTGATATTTTAAAATTGTGTATGTAGTGAAATTGTGGGCTTTTCACACAGTAATATGAAGAATAAGAATAAGAAATTGTTCAAACCATGTTTAATCTATCTTTATCAGGTATTTTCAAGTAAATTAGCATTCTTTATTACACCTCAATGTATTGCAGTCACACACTGACAGGATTAAGGGTCATTGTATCTTGTGTGCCGAGCCACATGGAGTTTAAATATATATAAAGTGTGTAAATGTCAGAATGGAATAATTATAAGTAATTGGTGGATTTCATAATCCACGTTTATGAATAGATCGAAATCTTTTAGGCACTTATTTAGAGCAGGAAAACAAAAAAGACCGGCCACAATATCATCTAGTGTGAAACAAAAGTTAACTTGCGAAGAAAAGTTTGAAGAACAGTAAATGCAATTTGTACAGACCATAACAACATAGTTTGAATATGGATTGTTATACGTTCGTGAAGATAAAGGAACAAATTACACAGTGTATTAAAATCTTTTAGTTAGTTTGACTTTATACAGCTTCACATAACTTTAATGAGAACAGAATACTTAGATATATATTTAATTATATAAAAATACTATTTTACATAAGAAGTTCTAAAATTACGTACACTGAACAATACTTAATGACATTGTGACCTAACTCACTCCAGCAACCAGTTCCTGCAGCTCTCCCATTGATAGTACGTTTAACAAAACGTCCTTCGCGGCCACCGCCAAGAACGGACAGTTCATGACATTCGCCTGCACTGCCGGACTCTATTACTGGTCTGGAGATAAGGATCGAGCTTGTGGCCTAAATGGTGAATTGTTGGGGAATAGCCTAGACTGTCAAGGTATGTTATCTCGTTGTGGGCTAAATGGTGAATTGTTGGGAAACAGCTTAGACTGTCAAGGTATGTTATCTCGCTGTGGGCTAAATGGTGAATTGTTGGGAAATAGCATAGACTGTCAAGATATGTTGTCTCGTTGTGGGCTAAATGGTGAATTGTTAAGGACTGGACTGCCAATGTAAGAATTAACACAGTGTAAAGTGTTATCATTCATACATCATTCATATATGTATATATAACACTGGCTTATAAAACAATATGCCTTATGCATATCACATTTCTCCTTAACAGCCCAGCCACCAATCACAGACGTCAACTTGAACCTTGTGAGAAAGAGGATGGAAGTGATGAAGACAAACATCGCCTACTTGATGGACAAAGATGAATACAAGTAGCTACGCTTTTATACATCTCTACTTGAATAGTTTATGTGGCTACCACTATATTACGTGTCCGTGTTGTGAAATTTCTTAGTTTGACATAGAGGTTAATAGAAATTTGTTTGTTTGACATAGAGGTTAATAGAAATGTGTTAGTTTGACATAGAGGTTAATAGAAATTTCTTAGTTTGACATAGAGGTTAATAGAAATTTGTTTGTTTGACATAGAGGTTAATAGAAATTTAAAACTTAAAGTATATTTACACCATCTTGAAAAATATTTTTTTGGGGACAAACCAGAATTTAACTCATTCGAACATTAGCCTATGTACACGGACGGTCCCAAGACCCAAGACCGAAACGTAAAAATTGTTCTTAAATAATATTTTTAATTATATTTAAATACTTAAGCCAATATTATGGATATTAACCACACAAAAAATCCAATAATCAAATAATTCTAATAATCAAATTAATTTTGCCAACAAAAAGTCATTAAGTATTTCGGTTATAATAAATAACAAAAAAATAATCCATTATTTACGTCTATGTTATAATTGTATTATATTAAAGACCGACAAACTAAGACTCCATTATTTACGTCTATGTTATAATTGTACTATAATAAAGACCGACAAAATAAGACTCCATTAATTACATCTATGTTATAATTGTACTATAATAAAGACCGACAAAATAAGACTCCATTAATTACATCTATGTTATAATTGTACTATAATAAAGACCGACAAAATAAGACTCCATTATTTACATCTATGCTATAATTGTACTATAATAAAGACCGACCAAATAAGACTCCATTATTTACATCTATGTTATAAATGTACTACAATAAAGACCGACCAAATAAGACTCCATTATTTACATCTATGTTATAATTGTACTACAATAAAGACATGTACTTGTTTCCCCTCCCCTACTTATTACCACTGCAGGATTCCATTTAAAGGCGTTATAACGAGATGGTACTTCTACTGTAAAGCTCCTGGCACTGTCACATTCGCTGTATACAGGAAAGTCAAGTAAGTACACGGAGTAATCCTCTGCAGCAACAATTAAGTACATCTTTGACACTGTGTCAATGGTAATAGAACATTAAAGGACATTGGCACTACTCAAATCAACAGTGTCTCAACTCCCAACTACATATATCCCCATTCGGAAAGAAATAATTAAATTTTGTTTTAGAATCGCCAAATATAGGAGGTGTGCCTTATTGTTTTAAATTAAAACATAAAAGTGTCAATGTGTAAGAGCCCCCCCCCCCCTCCAAAAAAAAAAAAAACGTTGATTTACTCCAGTGTGTTGTGGAGAGCGCAGCAAGTAGATCTAGACTTAACACACTGATCACATGCAATGGCAAGAATATATGATATTTCAGTAGATTGCATAAATCGCAAAAAAAAAACAACATGCTAATAAGGATACGGCCAAAACGAGGTTGGGTTACGAGTGTGGGTGAAAGAACGAGTTTCAATACTTCAAAACAGCTGAACTGTTTTATCTGTTGCTGGGCAATACAGGGCTCTACGATTTTATTGTTTCGGGAGTTAGTGTATAAACGAGTCAACAGCACTCATTTCTAAAATGTGTCCCTTGCTAGCCACATAATATACTAAAAATGTCACTCATGTCCAATTAACTCTTGCCTTATCTAAAGGACCAATACCCCTATTTTCCACGATTTGTGTGGTTACATATATTGTGTCTTTACTTATTGTCTTATTAATGTACCCTACAAAAAGCGCATGTATATATAAATATATGCCTAGCATGAAAATAATATAAGGTAATAAATACCAGATAAATGATATTTCTGAGATGTTATCAAATTGGACTAAATAAGCTATTACCCACCAAGCACCATTATGTTCATACCGTTGCCATGGTTACAGCAACGCCTTCACCTACGTGGGCGCCAACAGCGTCACGTGCCAGCCGGACTACATGCAGACGTACTATGTCCCGTCCCAGGACCAGATCTCAGTGGAGGCCAAGGACGTCCTGGCCTTCCACACCACCGTGGCCAACACCCTGTACGCCTCAGACTGTAACGGCTACCCGGACCTGCTGCTCAAAAACCAGATCATTGCGGCCACAACCTTCGCAGACCTGGCCACTAAACCAGTGTCTGGGACCTACTGTATGATCCCATCGTTTGGAGCCAGAGTACAGCCTGGTAAGTCATCTAGATACTGTCACCTTGTATTAACGGGGGAAAAAACGTGATTTCCAAATGTTTTGGTAGTTTTCACGTGTTTTTTTATCCGTCGATACGACGTGGTGTGCCCGCTGAGTGTTTGAAAAGGTTTAACCTTTTCTAGCTTTTTCACTTCAAGATATAAACTATCTACACTAGTATTTAGTATACTTTAATAAAGGCTTCTGTTTCACAAATTTAATATTTGATTACATCGTTATTGATAAATATATTTTTGTAAATATAAATATAAATATTTATAAATGAAACAAAAAAATAAACTATTTTTATATTTCAGTTTAATAAAGAAGACTTGTTACAGAAAACATTCCAGCAAATTCAAACAGAAATAAAAAAAATCATTAACTTCATGTTTCTAAACCATAAAAATTTCTTTGAAAATAATTAAATTTCATATTATAAATAAAAATATTTATTGAAACAAATAATAAATTTGTGTTAATGCATTTGTTGTTTTCATTTGTTTGTTTTTTTATTTGCTCTTTTCTCATTACAAATACTAATAGAAACAAAATGTAAACATTGGTTTAAAATGAAATGATAATGTGTCCCTAGCGCGGTTTGACAAAAAAAACAAAACAAGAATGTGAAATTGCCTTATAACAACTTAATGGTAAGCCTCAGAAATATGTTCTTCAGTAGTGAAATGAGTCAAATAAAGAAAACAAATTATGACGAAGATTCAAATGTGTGTTAGTCTTGCACTCTGTTGCGCTCATTAACTATATAAACACCGGCCTCTGATGATGATATAAGTATGTATAAACACCGGCCTCTGATGATGATATAAGTTTGCATTAACTATATAAACACCGGCCTCTGATGATGATATAAGTATGCATTAACTATATAAACACCGGCCTCTGATGATGATATAAGTTTGTATAAACACCGGCCTCTGATGATGATATAAGTTTGTATAAACACCGGCCTCTGATGATGATATAAGTTTGCATTAAAAAAAATATTCGCCAATGTGTTGCATACAAAGTGAACTGGATAGGGAAACTACTGTTTTTAATAAATTACAGTCAAAGATATGGATGCTAGTCGAACATTTAAATTTCGCCATTGTTTGTTAACATTAAAAACATGAATGATCTCAAGAATGTTATATGACATGAAAGAAACAGGGGCGCATGTCAGTTAGAGCTTAAAATGGCTGGTGGGAATTAGAGGATCTTAGATCCAGGCGTGGGAGCCTCATCGTCTGCACAGGCTGAACGAATTCTCGCTGGTGATGTGGTAGCATCTTTGACCTTGACCTCCTGAGAAGGACGAAGAGGACGGCCGTGGTGATGATTAGGCAGGCGGTCAAAACGGCCAGTACAATCACAGCATTCAGGTAGTCGTGTTGACTGGAGCAGCTTGGGACATTTTGAGAATCACTGGTGGTGTCTTGAAGATATATATTAAAGAATTGTATCAAATATACATTGATAACAATTTTAAAAAGGAATACATTTTTTTTAATCGAGAGCTCATCAATAGATGGATAGAATATAGTGAATATGTAAAGAGAGATAAATACACAAAGAAACAATAGGAAAGACAAACAGATAAACCAACAGATATCAAATAGAAATCAATTATAAATGTTTAAATAAATAGATAAAAATAGATTTAGACACATGAATAAGCAGATAGTTATGTAATTAAATATTCTGAAATAGAGAGATGCAGTGTGATATAGATGAATAGCGCCATAGATATAGATAGACGGACCAACAGATAGATCGATCTGATAGATAAATATATAGATGAAAGATAGATAGATGGATAGATAGATGGATAGATAGATACATAGATAGATAGATGATAGATAGATGGATAGATAGATGTATAGATAGATATATGATATATAGATAAATAGATATATATATATATGGATACATAGATACATGGATATATATATATATATATATATATATATATATATATTGTAGATAGATGGATAGAAAGATAGATAGATATATACATAGATAGATAGATGGATAGATAGATGGATCGATAGATAGATGGATATAGGTAAATAGATAGATAGATAGAAAGATAGATGGATATATATATAGATAGATAAATAGATAGATGGATACAGGTAAATAGATAGATAGATAGATAGATAGATAAATAGATAGATAGATAGATAGATAGATAGATAGATAAATAGATAGATAGATAGATAGATAGATAGATAGATAGATATATAGATAGATAGATAGATAGATAGATAGATAGATAGATAGATAGATAGATAGATAGATAGATAGATAGATGTTAGAAGAAAAAAAAGAAATGTAAATAGCTGTGGATTTAAAAAAAACAGCGCTAAAGCTACACTTAATAATGACATCGATTTACTGCAGTAGGAAAATCTTTTTGCACTTAGTAAAATATGTATGTTTCGGGAAGAGGAAGTTGGGAGGGGGTATGCAAGTATTTAAAAACTATTTTAAAAAAAACAATAATAATAACAACATAATAAGAATAACTATTGAATTTGATTCTTCCCTTTTTATGTGTACTACCACTAATAACAATTATGTAGTTCATCTTCATTAGATTATGCAACCTAAACATTAGGATGCCAGTGTTTTAAGGTTGATCTGTTATGTTTATTCTATATAGTCATTATACATAGAGTCTGACTGTTTTATAGAGTTTAGGAGTTCGTTCTACGACTGAGGCGTTACAACACTATAAGAATACAAATAGCGTGCAACAATTTTGTTCTATTTATTGTTAGTACTCTGAGTGGTTGCACATTGTGCAAGTTGGCTGTGTACTGTGTACACAATCCCCTCTCCCCGCTCCCTGATTTATCTCAATAATCTGCCTGATTGTTTGTTTACCTGTTGTATATACTTCATCTTTGTCTAGAACATTGACCACGGCTGTGGCTTCCTTACTGTCGACACTAGCACGCTTCCGTCTGCTCGGTATTACAGTAGAGGTCTCTGCACTCTCAGTTTTATTGGATTCTGCAGGGACTGTTGTTGTGGTGGTTGTCGTGGTGGTGGTGGTCGTGGTGGTTGCGTTGGTTTCTGATGCCGGAGTTTCTCCCCCTGTTGTCGGTGATGTACTGTTTCCCGCTGAACTGACGGATGAGTTGCCACCTGTCTGGTTGATGTCTGAATAGTTGAGAGAACAAGAGCAAGAATTAATGGTGCCTCTTTTTAACTACGACTTACATTAGATTTACATTATCTTATATGTTACCGACGCGCCGTCTATATCCTTGGTCTAGTCTTGCAATCCAGTGTTTTAAATGATGCTTTATTGATGACATCATCTAGTATGCCGTGGCCACAGGAAATGGTGAATGCTGCTTCACCAGCCCTGTGATCCGTTTGGTCCCAAGGGTACTTTACTTTTACTTTAAATGATGTTAAGTTATTGATTATCCTTTTTTCCTATTGTTCAGGCAACCAATTTGTTCATGCATTAGGGATAAAACAGTTGTTTAGTTCTTATCTTTATCTGATCATTGTAATAATTTTTTTATTGTGTTGTATTTCTAATTTTAATTAGTTCATAGCTCAGGTTATACTCAGGCTCGAAATAAATGCAATAAAATCTTTATAATAATATGGCAGGTTTCAGTTACTCATAAATCCGTTTTATAGATGTTTTTGATTATGTATGCCAGTGTCTAAAATCGGCCATCAGCAAACGCACCACTTATCTACATGACATAATAATATAGAAAGTCCGCCTTTTCCAGACAAATCTAAGTGAGTGAGCACTCCGGGTATAGGTTATACAGGTCAGTTACTTTTTATATTAACTTTACCAGCAGATTTTTTTTTAATAAAATAATTCTTGAAGAGTGTAAGTAAACAATAATATGATAGAAAAAAAAATCTCTCGGCCTTACTTGTTGATGTATTTGTGGAGACTGTTGGAGCTGATCCATCACAGGGTTTCGACTGTGAAATTGCATTAGGTAATATTTATTGGCATAATGCAATAACACATAATTTAAATAATTAAAGTTGTCAGCAGTATTATTTAAATACGAAGCTTTGATTAAAATCATTATGATGAAAAATGTTGAACATAATACGACCTTGTATTAAATGAAACACAAGAAGGAGAAGAGTAAATTGATTCAGAGACACATGACCTACCTGGCATTTGTTCCTTACTGAGGAATACTGTCACAGGTGAGCTACCTGGCATTTGTTCCTTACTGAGGAATACTGTCACAGGTGACCTACCTGGCATTTGTTCTTTACTGAGGAATACTGTCACAGGTGACCTACCTGGCATTTGTTCCTTACTGAGGAATACTGTCACAGGTGACCTACCTGGCATTTGTTCCTTACTGAGGAATACTGTCACAGGTGACCTACCTGGCATTTGTTCCTTACTGAGGAATACTGTCACAGGTGACCTACCTGGCATTTGTTCTTTACTGAGGAATACTGTCACAGGTGACCTCCTGGCATTGTTCCTTACTGAGGCATATTGTCACACATGAGTCACACATGACCTACCTGGCATTGTTCCTTACTGAGGCATATTGTCACAAGACATACGAACACCACAGTTTTACTGTTCCCGTTAAACCTGAACGCCTTGAGGCTAATCGTGTGTGTCGTGTCGCCCTTCTGTTGACTGCCAGCGTAGATACTTTTATATTTAGCATCTGGACAGCTGCAACACAAACATTGTGAAAGCAAAAATTACAGTTCTAGAAACAACATTACTGTTTTATCTCTAATTAAGAGAGAGAAATATCGAAATGAAATGTTACGATAGTGTGGCAACTGCACTGAACTGTAAAATAAAACCTATTGAATTTGGATGTCTAATACATTTAGTGTCTGAATTATTTGCTTACAATGATATAAGTTTGAAAGATCTTGTAACAAAGTAAATAAGATGAGCCTTGAAAGATCTTGTAACAAGGTAACTAAGATGGGCCTTGAAAGATTGTGTAACAAATAACTAATACGAGCCTTGAAAGATTTTGCAACATGGTAACTAGGACGAGCCTTGAAATATTCTGTAACAAGGTAACTAAGATGGGCCTTGAAAGATTGTGTAACAAGGTAACTAGGACGAGCCTTGAAAGATTTTGCAACATGGTAACTAGGACGAGCCTTGAAATATTCTGTACCAAGGTAACTAAGATGGGCCTTGAAAGATTGTGTAACAAGGTAACTAGGACGTGCCTTAAAAGATCTTGTAACATGATAACCAGGACGAGCATTAAAAATCTTGTAAGGGAGATGGGTATAGAGAAATATAAGTAAGTCAATTTTTACGACAGACACAGATGCTCAAATATCATATCTCTAGTGTATAGGCTATCAACGAGAGTGTTGTTGCCCTTTGAGGGCACTGAAATAATTTGGTGTTGGGGTAGGCTGAAGGACTTTGGCCTTGCTCAGGGCGCCAGCAAATATAGGGCCGGCCTTGGGAATAGCTCATTCATTTCAATAATCTGTGTTTATTTAAATTTGGATCTTATAAGTACTAACCAGGAGAGAAAAGGGTTTTAATAAATGTAAGGAGATTATTGAATTAGAGATTTAACGAACCCGTCTGTAACAAACTGAATGCGGGGTTTGGTGTCGCTTATATCTCTGGCTGTGCAGTTTTCTACTCGGATGGAAGTTGGACCTGTAGGGACAGTTGAGAACACAGCATTAGGGAGATTTTAAAATAGTCTTACATGAGAAGATAATAAATGTGCTATGGACATTTTTAAAAGAATGGCACTGAGCTGTAAGAATAATCCATTTTAACATGACCTATGACCTGATGTCACCCAAGACCTGCACTGATCTATGTATTGATAGATGGTCTATGCATATTATATACATATTATTTAGAATAGCTAAATAAGGAAATATCAATTTATTTGTGTGACATTGGTTGAATGCACAAAGCAAACAGCCATGCAGTCTGGTTAGTAGAAGAAGACGAATGAGAAAGTATTGACAGTTTTGATGTAACAGTTTACGTGTGTTGATATATTTATATTATATTTATAATATAATTTATATTTATAATATTTATACTATTATAAAGAAAATTTGACATTTGTAGTACAAACGAAATGTATTCTGCTAGAATGTTATTTAATAAAAATTAGAATTGTAAATTAGTCAAGGATTGGTAAAAAAAAAATTAAAATATTTTTTTTTTTGAACTTGTATATTTATTGGGGTGAACAATATAAGTACGGTACATTTGTTAACAATGTCTAACTACATCGACTGACAGAATAACCTCCCTTACATACAATTCTAACAATGTACTCTCGTATGTTCAATAAACATATTCAGATATTAGATCCTATCTTGCTCGTATTTACAATGTGAAAAAGAAAATGATAAATATACAGAAACAATAAAATCTCATTAAATAAAGAATATAGAAATCTATCTACTCTACAGTCACTGAACGACTTTTTGGGGTTGGCACGATGTTTGTTTGGCCTCCAAGCTTACCTTTAATGACTATGTCGATGAGATCACCTAACCTGACAAGAGATTTGTCTGTTAGAGGCTGCCCTCCTTTCTGCACTTCGAGCGTGACGCCGCTGGAGGAAGCGTTCAAGTTGATCTCTTTGTACCTGGAACAAAACAGAAGAACTCTCAGAGATCGGTTTGCAAGTTAACAATTTCATGTAAATTGTAAACATTCGACAAATTTAGCGCAGATACTGTAAACATTTATATTTTTAGAAGATTGGGCACAAAATTGTATTTTCATTGTGTGTTAATTGGTTGAACTTAAGCACTGGGTAAGGGGGGTGATGGGTTCACATGAATAATAAAATTGAAAAAAAAAGGAAAATATGTGAGAGAAAGACAGAGAGAGAGAGTGTGAATGAAAGAAATAAAGGAAAAAAAATAGAAAAATGAAAACATAAAGTAAAAGAGAGGGGAGATTGTTGAGAGAGAAAGAAAGTGAATGATCAAAATGATGACAGTAATAAATAGACGGTATGTAAGAAAGAAAAAAAGAATGAAAGAAAGAAAAGTAATAAGAGATTTAGCCTAGAAACAGAAAATGAGATGGAGAGAACAAAATAAAGAAATAAAGACAAAAACATAGTGGGGGGAAAAATAAGAAAATATAAGAGAGAGTGAGATATAAAGAAAAAACATTGGAAGAGAGTGTAATAGATAACAATAAAGATAAGAGAAATAGACAAGGAAGAACTAGAGAGTGAGTTAACTAGGTGGAGCGAGATAGAACGAGACAAATAGAAGTGATAAGAGTTGTGATGATATAAACTCTTGCGTCTAAAATAAAGCCCTGATTTAAGAAAAACCGGATAAGGACCCTCGAAAGCCATACAGTTCCAACACAACAGTCTTGCATGTCGTTTGGAGTCCTAACAAAAGTCACTATTGTTGTTTCAATAAATAAGTCACACTTGTTTAAAAAATAATTTCCTATTGGGACTATTTATTTTCCATTACCCATTGATTCAATGCGAACTCAACATAGTAATTGTGCGATTTTTAAAGTATAACTTTAACTAATTACCCGAAATTCTGGTCTTCTATATTGGTAGTCTGGCTGCTGACTGAGACAACTGACGATCCGTCCTCAACTTGACACTGTGCAGTGACTATCTGGTCAACAGCTGACCTGATGTTAGCGTCATACTGGACAAGGTAACGTCTTGTGTAGGTGACCTTAGAATTCACGGGATTCTATCAAAAGAAAAACACAATGAATTATAATAATAATTACAGAATAAATGTTAAAAAGTATCCCTAAAACAAAAACTAGTAAATATAATATGTATATCCTCATCTTCTTCTTATCTTATACATTACAGACGCTCCTTCTATAAAGAAGATTACTGCGTACTACGCTCATCCGTGGTTCAAGTCCAGTCTTGCATCTTTATGAATTTCTTAAATGATGTTAATTTACTGGTTTTCCTGGTTTGTTCAGACAAACCATTCCATGCCCGATTCCACTCGGGAAGAAAGAGTACTTATAATAATATGCCTATGCAGTATTAAAAAAAAACTATTTTAAAACCCCAGTAAAGTTTCCATTTCAGGCCAGGTTAGTCTAAAGAGTTGGTGAGTTCACCAGATTCTGTGGTCACAGTCAACTTGTGGATTGCATGAGCAGCTCAATGAACTCATAGTCAGTAATTGTTATTTGGTATAATCACGTTTCAGTTTTGTAAGATACATGGATTAGATTTGTTTATTGTATTTATTTTGTGGGTGTGTTTAATGTAATTATTGAATTGTGAGCAAACGTTACAGATCACTTGGACAAACTTTTTTTTAAAACATAGTTGTATTCAAATAGGTTGTAAGTTACACGGATTTTATTTTATCAAAGTCCTCTTCACCGAAATAAAGAATAAAGGCTTTTAGGCTACTTGTATCTTACATGTGATAGAATGTAGAGATGGTCTATATATCAATGAAGGTCTTACCATACACGAGAAATACTCTTATACAAATTGTCTGTTTTCAGTTTCAATACAAATAATTTAGATGCAAAGTTTTTTTCTATATATCTATATATTTTTTGTTGAAGTAAATCTATTGACCTAATAGGGTGAAGAAACAACATCAACATCACAATTGTTACGGTTTGAATAAAAGGCCGAGGACGAGACCACCAATGGATATAGTGTGGTCCATCAGCTAACCGTTATTTTATATATTTTTGAGTGTCTTGTTTTCAAATCCGTTAAGACAACTTTTTTTTTGCACTGTTTGAGCTCCCCAAGGCACGACCAGACATTGTGCTGTCCATCACGATAACGTCTCCTTCCCCGAAACGAATAAAATAGTAAACTCGTCAACGTTAGCCGAAAAAAACACATTCCAAACGCCCACTGTGAAATATACTTGCTTTGGTATAGACTTGAATAACGAGATACAATCTATTTCTTAAGAAAATACGGTTGACTAATTGTTACCCTTATCCCAATCATCCACCAAAATATATTTACATAGGCCTACTTCTAGAAGCGTCTAAAGACACATAGTGTCTGTTTGGATAGTCGATTATATTGCTTTGCAAAACAACAAAAAATTACCGTCTCCATATTTGCGTCACCGCAGCTGCTGGCGTTGTGTCGTACTGAAAGACGCAATCCTTTTAGGGCGTCACGATTTGTGACGTAATCGGGAATCTGTTGAAACGATATTAATAGATGAACTAAACTATTTGCATATTATGAGTTAATTTTGCTGTTGAGTATAGCATTGTATCTTACACTGTAAGCTTGTTTAATAAAATACAAAATTCGATTGTCAGTGAATTATTTATCTGGTCCGATGGCTGTAGCTTTCTCAGAGAATAGTAAAGTTAGTCGTTATTGGTAAGCTATCTTTGGAAGTTCTATTAGTTGATTATAACTGCTTTAAAATACAAAAAAAAAAGTCAAACAAACAGAGTCTTCATCAGTTTTCATCCTCACTAAGTATAGTCTGCAAACGTTATTGTTAAAATATGCTTTTAGAAAAAAAAAATATTCTTTCCCTTAAAAACCCTAATTCTTTACTTTCCATCTGATTTAGAAACTGGGAACGGAATTACACGTACAACCTCGATGTACAATGCAATTTTAACGGAGATTTGAAAGTGGGAAACGGACAAATGGGTGGAGAGAATGGGACAAGTCGGATACAGGAGTAGTTTAATGAGTTGTGTTGGTGTCTTGTCAGTCTTAAATATCCTTTCGCAAGGTAGAGCAGCTGACCACTGCCCCGTCGGGAAATAATGTGCCAGGTTCAGGACGAATGTTAACTCCAGATGCCCTTTTATATAAGGAATAATCCCAAAGGAATAAGATAAGATTATGGGCCTTTTTATTTCGTGATTTCACATGACATGCCAGGTAGGACAAATAAGTGACCCCACTTACCATTGATCTCTTCTATGAATTAATCGCACTACATGCAACCTTAGAGCTCTCAGGAGTTGAATCGATTCTAAAACTTTTCTTTGGATTCGATTTAGCAAGCTTAACTCTATAATACTGTCCCAGCTATTGTGTAACAAGCCAAAGACTATAATAAGAGGGACCGCTTGCTTTAATATTTCTGCTATTTGATGACTCGAATTACTTCGTTTTGGAATTCCCGATCCCCTTTTGTAGTGTACACTTCCGTTTTATTTAATCGCTATGATTTTCTCTATAAAAAAAGTAAAATTAAAAGCGAATGTTGTATACAGCGGAAACCTTTAGGCAAACGTAGGAGCGTAGAAGTAATTTAAGACAACGTTATTGGGTGCGCACGGTAAAAAAGAACGTATAAGCTCTAAAAATAGAGAAATCGGTCCATCTTATTAAAATATAGTCTTTGAACAAATATAAAATAAAGTGCAAGAAAACAATTGCAATAAAATAGTTACAGTAGAATTCTCATTAAAGAGACAGGCCGTAACTTGGTCTTGGTTGTACACTGAGATGATTCCTTCAAATGATGGATCGCCGTAAGGGTTAATGATAACAAACATTTCATTACTGTTACAGTAGATTTGTACTGGAGAGAGAGAGAGATAAGTTCACTAGTAAATTACAGTATTTTGATTACGGTAATGGTTTTGTAGTCATAGCAATCATAGCTACAACCAATTGACATAATTCATTATTTGTTTAGTTAGTTTTACATACAAGGTAACAGTGAGCTTATTTCATTTAAAGTCGCCCTTGTATAAATAAACCATCTCTTTATCTGTTAGTTAATCAATTATTACGCCCGCTCAAGCTCTCTAATTATAGTGTCGGTCTATTAATTTATCTATCTGTCTGTGTATCGCACTGTTTTCTGTCTATCTATGTGTCTGTTTCTTTCCTTATAACTTTTTATTATTAGTAACTGCTTGTCTGAGGCGCAACTGATAGCAAGCTGTATTGGCTAGGCCTTTTGCTTGTTTGCATCTGATGCGTGGAGACATGGCAACTTAGGCATGGGCAACATCAGCCTCTCCTTAACACACTGTCCAGGCTTTCGCCCCGGAGATGACAATCCAGCTTTGCTATTTAGCGTCAACAAAACACGGATCGCGGCATTTGTCAGCTATAAGCCATTTGCCGCTGAGGGCAGACTTCGCCTTATCGTGGAGCCTAAAAGAGCAGCGAAGAAAAGTAAATAACATAGGCTTCCCCTGATAAACTCCAACGGTTCCCCTTTCAAGTGCCAGAGATGCGACAGAGCCTGTCTCTCAAGGATATGTCTCCACAGACACAGCCAATTCTGCCAGGCTGGCCAAATCACAGGAGCGCAAATTTAATCGTCATTCGAGACTATGGAGCCAATAATGATGACTGTCTGCCTCAATTTATTTTCCAAAGAACAAGTATAAAACCTTTAAACATTACTACTAGCAAATTGTGATCACACCAAAATTTTCTGATATAATATAACAATTTCATCCACTAACCTACCTCTGGATAAATTACATGGGTTGCCATAGTAACCTTCTTCACAGGACGCTGAAATAAAACATTGAAAACATTGTTAGTGCGTAGCAATAATTCCTATATTTTGGCTTTTCTTAAGTTTAGCTATTTACACTGATCAGCAATTTTTTATGTTTCGAATTTCTAATGTTTAATCATTTCTAATGGTTAGGCATTGCTAATGTTTAGCCATTTCTAAAGTTTGATCATGTCTAATGTTTAGCCATTTCTAATGTTTCGCCATTTCTAATGTTTAATCATTTCTGATGGTTAGCTATTTCTAATGTTTATCCATTTCTAAAGTTTAATAATTTCTAATGTTTAGCCATTTCTAATGTTTAATCATTTCTAATGGTTAGCTATTTCTAATGTTTATCCATTTCTAAAGTTTAATAATTTCTAATGTTTAGCCATTTCTAATGTTTAATCATTTCTAATGGTTAGCTATTTCTAATGTTTATCCATTTCTAAAGTTTAATAATTTCTAATGTTTAGCCATTTCTAATGTTTAATCATTTCTAATGGTTAGCTATTTCTAATGTTTATCCATTTCTAAAGTTTAATAATTTCTAATGTTTAGCCATTTCTAATGTTTAATCATTTCTAATGATAGCCATTTCTAAGGTTTAATCATTTCTAACCTTTTATTTTGATTTGTTATGAATCTTTTTCAAGCTAATATGTGTAAAGAGAACATTGACACCTCAGGAAATGCCTTTATTAATTGTATTTTTTATTACATAATATGCTTACAGTAATTGCTGCATCTGTAATCCAGTTTTAAAGTTGATACTTGACAAATACAAGACCCTGACGTCTCGTTACATTTTTCTTGATTAACACAACTAGACCCAGGTCTACGACAGTCAAAGTCGAAAATAGCACTGGAATCTGTACCTATGGTAATACAAAATATAATCAGTTTTTCAAAATATGGAAGTATCTATAAATAATAGATGATAAATTAATTCTAGTTGATAGCGAATATTGGCGAATAAAGTTATATATAAATAGACAACATGTTTCCCATCTAAATATTTTCCTTCGTACGTAATCATTTCAATGTTGTTGTTTTATTGCTCCATATATTGTAAAGGTGCTGCTGGCACACATTAACTACAAAACGTGTGGGGGGGGGGGCCTTGCTGAGGAACCATCTCCTGGTGGTCCAAGGTGCGCGAGGGCACTCAAGTCGCAGAAGCCACCCTCAAAAAAAAGAGCGAAGAAAAGCGAGCCAGGAGAAAAGCAAGGGGCAGAGAAAAAAAGTCTGCACCATCGTCCCTTGGGGATGGAAGGATGCCATATTTGATATTGTAAAGGTAGGCCTATCTATTTTGTATATATTTTAAGTAAAGATATATAGCTATATTCAGTTAATTTTTTTAATGTTCCTCTTTTTTAGTATTGCCTTTAATGGCTTTGTCAAAGTCTGTGTTTTGTAAACCGTATCATATATATATATATATATATATATATATATATATATATATATTGTTACGAATCTCGGTCATAAATGAATGACGTAGTAAGGCATTGACCTCTTAACAAGTGCGTATCAGAGTCCAAAGCGACCAAGGTTTGACCTTTATGCCCTGAGGGCAGTTTAAATAAAATAATTCGTTCAAATCCCGTGGAAATTGGAGGATAATTCTGGATCGTAGTAATTATAGAGAAAGAGGTTAAAATGCGTATTAAGACCCTGTAGAATCTTCGATGATAGTTTTCTTTGTAAAGTCCCGACCTCCTTAAAGTTAGTTCAGTTCAGAAGTTTGTCGAGTGAAGTCGCTATATTCATTTGTATATAATATGCCATTTATTTTGAAATACTTATGTTGCCATCAGTTGATGAAGTTTATTGATCGTTTATATTGAGTCTACAATTTAAATAAAATTGTTTATTCAACAACTGGAGTTGTTTGATCTATCATTGTTGAGAAAGGTGTTGAAGATAATTATCACGAATATAACTACATTGCTGCATAGACCTGTCAGTCAAGGAACCCCTAGCTTGGGCTACAGATTAGCAGAATCTAGAGACTTCTAATAAAGATACAACTATATTCATTGAATCCGATTTAACGAGTCGTAATAATAGTCAATCATAAAGAGGTCCATAACAATATATATATATATATATATATATATATATATATATATATATATATATATATATATATATATATATATATATATATATATATATATCGTTTCAAAGTTAGCCATGCCGCATTAATGCCCCCTTAACATATCATGATCAATTCTCTATAATGACACAGCTAACAGAGAAATAAAAAGGGCCTATGTTTGTCTGGCTTTGCCTGCAAGAGAGCAAACAGTTCTTTAAGGCCCGGTTAACAGAAGTAGTAGAATCTTTACAACGTACTGCTTAAAGTGTAGGCTACTTAGACAAAGCGCCCTCTAGCGTCAAACCATACAGCACATTTGTCTTTCAAAATTTAGCCAACCAAACTATTCATCATTAATTCTTTACATTTCTTCTCAACTGAATAGACTGCTGTAAATAAGAACTAAGAAACACTTGACTAACGAAATACGCTATGCATAAATTCAGGACACGCCAATGATATAACGTTTTAAGCAGTAAGAAGTGGTATCGTGTTATTGTAACCATGACTTAATTTTATTTTTTTCCAAGATGACATTCTGATTGACGTAGAGATTGTATTGATTTTGTAAACCTTTTTGAACTATGTATGAAACATATTGCAAAATTATACACAATCCATTAGTTCATGATGACCTTTTAATACGTCAGATACAGACATATTAGAAATAGATAGCGATAGATCAAGCTAGAGAGAGCATTAGATAATGAGAGAAAGAGATAGAAGGAGAGTTAGAGAGAGAACTATATAAACTCTCTATAAAAAAATACCCTTATCGAAATGTATCGTTATATACAATTTTTAAAAAGTAATTCCGTCTAACCAGACTGATGCATTCTTAAGTTTCTGAGGGTCAAATGGTTACATGGCCCGCATAATTCACAGCCGCCATTACTTTTATCTAACCTATGTTTCTATTAGAGCTAGTTAGACTAAAGGACACCCCCTCCCTCCCACAAGACTCGGTGACAAATTATTCTAACCTTCACCAGGGCTCAAAACCTTCAATACTTTATCGTACCTATTATATTATTTTACAGACTTTGTTTCCAATAATAGTCTACAAGAGTTTGAAAAATGTATACAATATATACTCTATAGGTGTACTAGCCGACAGTTTTTAATTCATTCATTACTATTTTCTTATTATGTATTAATTACATCAACTATGAAAGTGTTTTTGATTCTATATAAGGATGTACTAGAACTGAAAAAAAAAAGAAAGCTAACAAATGAGTTAAATATGACAAAAGTAGAGACGTTTTCAATTGAAATGGCTGTTTAAATGTGTAATTGTAATTGGTTTAATGGTCAATTAAGGAGTTAGCCAGATTAAATAAAACAACTTACTTTCCAATATAGTGACCGCAAGCCAAATGGTCAACAGAATCACTCGGTTGATCATTTTCTAAAGTTCTTATTGCAGATAATATCTGAAAACAGAAAACTAAAAGGGTCAGCATATTGGGCAATGATCGATACGATGTGTCCGGTCAATGTTGTATACTCTCCTCCACCTCAGACACAGACACAAATACACACAGATGTAGACACACCGAGAAACTAAACAAACAAACACAGACAGACGCACACATTGAAACACACACATAAAAACTCCAATACACACACCAACACTTAGACACACATACGGACACACACAGACATACACACATAAACATAGACAGACACGCCCACAGGCACACCGACACACACACATATATACAGAGACACACACACGGAAACATGCACAGACACACAGACACAGCTACAGACACATACACAAACGCACAGAGACACATACTTTAAACTCTAAATCTCATATCTTCGCACACGGAATTAACCTGTTTTTCTTTTAGTTTTACAATAAAACAACATAATTAGTTTTTCTTGCGGACTCTCCTTTACACTAACATCGGTGGATATTGTTGTACAAACCAGGAAAACCTGTAACTTAAGATCATTTACAACATTAATAAAAAAACAAAAGCAAGACTAGACGGATGAGCGTAGGACGCAATAATCTTCTTTATAGAAGGAGCGTTTGTAATGTATAAGATGCTGATTTTGGATTTACAGTAAGAAAATATGTATCCTGCAGCTTGTTGCAATCAAAGTTTTTGGACATACACACAGCGAAACTGGTTTTATTGGAGAAGTGTTTGATTTACTTGAATTAACGTGATTAACTCTTAAAAGTTAGACTGTGCTGATTCCCTGCTTGCATATTATATACATATACATGCTTTAGTGTATGTTCGTTAGTGTTTAGCTAAAAGTGATAGTCATCTTGATACCATTACAAGGCTGAATTTGTGTCAGTGTGAGTAGTGAGCATTAAGACAAGAGTTTAAGACGCGAGTTTAACTTTACCTCTGAAAAGACTTGTTTCGTGTCAATAAATGAAGCCTTACACGTTAATAAGCAGTGCATCTTTGTGATTTGTTACTGTGTGTGCATCCCGATTGAATGAATAGAGTCAACCGCATGCACGATTAAAAATATCGTGTAGTTAGAGTTCTGCCATCATATCCTTTAGTTAAAACAGCCAGTGTATGGTGGGAATAGAGTTTCTATAGGGGATAAAACAGCCAGTGTATGGTGGGAATAGAGTTTCTATAGGGGATAAAACAGCCAGTGTATGGTGGGAATAGAGTTTCTATAAGGGATAAAACAGCCTGTGTATGGTGGGAATAGAGTTTCTATAGGGGATAAAACAGCCAGTGTATGGTGGGAATAGAGTTTCTATAGGGGATAAAACAGCCAGTGTATGGTGGGAATAGAGTTTCTATAGGGGATAAAACAGCCAGTGTATGGTGGGAATAGAGTTTCTATAGGGGATAAAACAGCCAGTGTATGGTGGGAATAGAGTTTCTATAGGGGATAAAACAGCCAGTGTATGGTGGGAATAGAGTTTCTATAGGGGATAAAACAGCCAGTGTATGGTGGGAATAGAGTTTCTATAGGGGATAAAACAGCCAGTGTATGGTGGGAATAGAGTTTCTATAGGGGATAAAACAGCCAGTGTATGGTGGGAATAGAGTTTCTATAGGGGATAAAACAGCCAGTGTATGGTGGGAATAGAGTTTCTATAGGGGATAAAACAGCCAGTGTATGGTGGGAATAGAGTTTCTATAGGGGATAAAACAGCCAGTGTATGGTGGGAATAGAGTTTCTATAGGGGATAAAACAGCCAGTGTATGGTGGGAATAGAGTTTCTATAGGGGATAAAACAGCCAGTGTATGGTGGGAATAGAGTTTCTATAGGGATAAAACAGACAGTGTATGGTGGGAATAGAGTTTCTATAAAGGATAAAACAGCCAGTGTATGGTGGGAATAGAGTTTTTATAGGGAGAGTGACACAGGTACTCAGGCTTCGATTTGACGCGCAGCAATTGTTGCACTCTGTTGGCCACACAATCATCTCATTAAAAGGTCATGTGCACAAATTGGGCTTCGAACATATCACCAGCGCCCTGCTGTAACTAGAGCTGGCAGGTGACGCAAGAGACCGACCATGCCTGTGGTTTAAAGATGTCTGCTAAACAAGACATGATTCTGGCGCACATTTATCCACGAATCGTGGCGGGACCTTGCTGGCAAACGCGCCTGCTGGCGGTCAAAGGTGCGACGGGTCACGCAAGTAGCAGAGACCGCCTTTGCAGAAAATAACAAAGAGAAGAGAGCCTGGAGAAAGACAAAGGGCAGTGAAAAACAAGATTACGCCATCGTCCATTGAGGACAGACGGATGTCACAGGCAAACATATTATACAGTTAAAATTTTATCTTTCATGTTAAACATACAAGAACAATAATTGAGAAGATTTCAAAAGCTAACTTAATCATACATGTGAAGAAAGGTGAATTTGGCCATGACACCATTCAATACCTACAACATACCGTGGTTAGGTCTAACCTGTTGTAGCCAAAGTTGTAACAATATTAGCCCCTTTCACTTCTATCGATTAGAAAACATGACTTATGACATTTCTGGGAATGGCGGGTATTACATTGTTTTTCTGTGGTAGCCTAATCTCTTATTAATTTATTTTAAAAATCAACACTAAATGTATTTGGTCAGAACAGTATTAGAAATCAGTTAATAGCCTGAAGAATGGTTAACTTATAGGCCTACACTCGTGCTAATAGCATCTTTTTTTAAAAAACATTTTCGTATTACCGTGGACGCAATTGATGAAGATGTAGAAGCTGTCCTTTATCAAAAAGATAAAACTGATAAAAAAATTAGATCACCTTGTTTGTTATTACTAAGATAAAGCTTAATACTCATCAAAAAAAATATTTTACGATAGAAAAGGAATGCTTTGTTTTGATGTTGGCTTCACAACTCTTTGATTTTTATATTATTAAAATTTCACAATATCTTATAAGGGTGATTGCTGTTCAAAACCCACTAGAAATTTTAATGAAAACCACAAAAAATCACCCCTACTGTGTTAGTCTTTTTTTTTACATTTTAAAAATAAAACATGTTGGAGGAAGGATACTTGTATACGTATTAGGCCTAGGCCTACTGATAGTGTTTCTAGAGATGACATTTGTAGATATTTTGTAATGGAATTTTGTTTCTCCGTGTAAACAATTAATAAGATGCATTCCATTTTTATTAACGACATACATGTTTTTTTAAATAATATTTCTCATACTGTTACAAAATTGGATATTGTTGTGTAATTGGGATTCATATTTTTTTATAGAATTGATTTAAATGAACAAATGAGTCATTGGTTTAGTTATAAACTATTGTTGTTATGGTTTATTTATAACATTTTTATCATGCTTAATTAATAACATTGTTATTTAAGCTCTTAATTAATAACATTGTTATTTGTGTTTTGAAGACTGATTGTAAACAAAAATTGTTCTTGTATGTATGGAAACTTGTTGTTTCTTTAGGTGGGGAGGTGTAATGTGTGTATAGTATGTTTTAAAACAGTTTTCATACTGTATAATAAGAATTGTATCTATGTTTCGTTAAGAAATATTTATTTATATTTATATTTGTGTAGTCAAATATGTGTTCCCTTATAAATCAGAGCAAAAAAAAATCAATTGATTTATGTAAAACGATCCTTTCGAGTGAGTCTCGTGAAAAGGGAAGAGGGGGGGGGATATTGCGGGGAGACAATGTAGAAATTTTACATGAGAGATCAATAAGGATTAATAATACACTTAAGCAGATGTTCACTTACATTCTTTACAAAGTAAACATGTATAGTTTACGTAAAGACTCAGCGTGGACAAAATGACATTAGTAAATTTAGTTAACTTGTTTTTATTGCGAAAATCAAACAACGCGTCTTACTCTGGGCGTTGCCTTCAATGTTACAGCTGGTCTTTGCTTTTTCCTTTTAAAATTAATTTTTTTTGGCGCAAGCAGGGTTGAACACTCTAGCTATACTAAATAATATATTGTGATACTAAAAATAGATTTGAAGGTTTAATCTTTCCAACAACAGCATACTAACAAGTTCGATTATTAACCACTGTGTGCAACAACGCATATTGTTTCATTAGATAGAATGCATCGAAATATTATGTTGTTGGATAACTGCGACTAAAAATCAAAAAGTTAAAATAATAATATTTGAATAGCGCTGCCAACAAACATAATGTAAGCTCAGAGCGCATTTAACATACAACACGGCTAATAAATGTATAAATAATTGATGATTTCAAACTTTACAAACATAGACCAAATCAAACAAATGAAGCATTAATAAACCAATGTAACATACAAGTACGACAGTAGTCAGTAGGCGTCTGAATCATGTTATCTAAGGTAAATATTGAAATTATAAAATGAGTTTAAAGTTATTTTTGAAAGTAACAGTAGAGCTTGTTCGCCTGAGTTGAACGGGTAGTAGATTCCACACCTTCGGACCTGATATTGAGAAGGCTCTAAGACCAACGGTCGTAAGAGGGAAACGGGGAACTTCCAGAATCGAGGAGTCGGCAGAAACAAGTGTTCTTTAAGGAACATATGGTTTAATAAGTTCCTTAAAATAGGTGGGCATCTCGTAGTTATAAAGGCACTGATGGCAAAGTAGCGCCACTTTATATTCAATTCTGGCTTTCAAAGGAAGCCAATTCAGCCGACGCAGGAGAACTGTCACAGAATCGCGTTTTGACTGTAATATTATGGCGACCTTATCGTCAGGTATTATCAGAGCATTACAGTAGTCGAGGCGCGAGAGTATAAAGTCAGAGGCAAGTTTCTTTGCTGAGTCAAATGACAAATAAGGTCGTATCTGACCAAGTCTAATCAGCTGTAAAAAACGGCATCTGCATAGGTTTCTAATGTGGGCATCGAAAGACAACTGTAAATCGAGGATGACACCCAGTTTTTTTTTTACGTTTTCTGCAACTTCAAATTGTTATAGACTCGCCTTCTATACATAATATGATTGAGTCCGTGGTTTAACTATGTGCATTTTCACAAGTTTTTTAAAATGATGTTAAGTTTGTTTTTTTCCCAGGCAATCCATTTCATGCCGAAAGTTACTCATAAATAAATAAAATGTTTCTGCAATTGTTGCCAATGAAATATGAAAAGCAATCCTGAAGACTAAGAACAAAATTACCAAATGAAACAGATTTGATAAAGATGTAATATAGGCCTACAAATGAAGACCTCACGGGAAAAAAACAACAAAGTCACATTTGGTAATTTTTTTACGTTACGGCCCTGTCCTATATATAGTCATATATTATAGCATGTACTGAACTACTTTATAAATGAACATAAAAAAAGGCAATAACCACAATAAAATAGCGTCAGAAAAACAAATCAAAGTACAATGAAAATATGAGGCTTAAGTCTAGTCTTTTGTTAAAAGTGGAATAACTCTAAACTACAAAAATATGACTGCCGTTTTTTTTAACCGTGTGGTCTTCAATTGTTATCATTATTTGGTTATTTAATTAGGAAATGGATTTAATCAAATACTTTTGAAAAAAATACTTTAAAATAACTTTAAAATTTTAACTTTTAATCTACATTTTTGTAGGCTATTTATTTCGTATTTGAATTTGTCATACAAAACAGACATTCATACTATTGAATTCGTCATACAAAATAGACATTCATAATTGAATTAGTGATACAATACACGCATTAATTTATAACATGTGTCACACAGATACAAGCATTTATGACTGAATTGGTCACAGAATAAACACAATTGTAATAGGCCTAAGCTTACTTATAATTAGTCATACAATAAACACATTTATAAATGAATAAGTCACACTTAGTGACACAATACATGAAGGGGAAGAGCCCAATTTTTCTTTCTCATTTATTTGGAGCAGAAATCATTGTCTCATTTTAAGCAAAATGATATATTCACGAAAATGAAGAGAAAAAATGTTCAGATTTGCTCCCAGGATCCTTTTCGGCAATAATATAATATGCTCCACGAGCCGGTCTTGACAATTTATGCAATAATTATTTTTAAAAGCTCTAAGTATGTCACAATAATAGGCCTACTTATAATATGATCTTACCTTTAGGCCTTTACCAGATTTCGTAGTTAATCGTAAATCCTTCTTTTAAAAGATCATCTAGATTTTTCTACACATGACGTCAACAATAAAAACACAACAGATGGTTAGTGTGTCTACATCAATTTATCGATAGGGGAGGATGTGAAGAGGTGGAAATGAAGGAAAGAAGAAAACTTTTCTTTTTAAAAAGCAACTACGTAAAAAAAAAGTTTGGTCCGTAAAAATCGAATGTTGAAAAATTGTAACTTATAAATAGGATGAGTGGAGAACTATTAGAAGAAACAGGATACATCATTGATACATTTACCAAAAACATCTTCTTATATAAACATCTATTGACACAAACATACACATCTGCTGACGGAAACATGACCAATAGTTTCTGACATAAACATGTATGGCTTATGACAAACACAAGTAGCCTATAACTTGCTATCGAAACATTGGGCCAGGTGGCCGCTGGCAGCGCGTTCGGCAGGCCTACCGAAGGTCTTTGGTTTGACCGTGTATATCTATGGTTTGACTGATAGGTGAAGGCTAGGATTTTTTTCCCGGGTGTGGATGGTGTCCCAGAGTCTACCTGGCTTTAGTCGGAGTAAAGTTATGTGTGGCTGGCTTTGGGGATGGCAACACAACCCCCTAGTATGCTGTAGCCACAGAAACTAGTGAAAGCCGCCCCGACGGCCCTAAGGATAAATTTGGTCCGACGGGATACTTTTGTTGTTATCAGAGAAACGTGTATAATTTGCTAGAGTAACATGTCTAGTGCATTAACCTAACTTAAATATACATTGTTACACTAACAAAATAATATAATGTAGCTTGTAACAAGAAAGTAGGCCTACTCATTTCGAATCATAAATAGTTTGTTACTGACACATTTGCCGGCTTATTACAAAATAACTTTATATTGTTATAGAAACATTTATAGCTTGTATAATAGAGTCACTTGAACCTTATTGCCGATCAGTGGCGTAGGCCCTATCATGTAGCAAGGATTTCGAGGTGGGGATGGGGATTGTAAGATAGGGTTAGGGAAGATGACATAGGCCTATAGCAAAGTAAGGAAGGAGGCAATAGGGCAAGGTTATGGGAAATATTTGTATTATGTTGAGGGGTTGGGGTGAGTGGGGGGTTAATAGCCTACAATATATAACTAAATGTGATTTACTTCTTTTAAAGGACGTGAAAATGCCAACATAGTGTATACATCTATTCACTTTTTCATTTTTAGTATTGTTTTTTCAAAAATCTTTTAACCTTCACGTTCGTTGTGGTGAGCTGATGGACACGGCGTGCCACTCCAAGGCGTCGGTGGATTTAAATAAAAAATTATGATTGTCTGCACCTTGTGCCGAACCCGTGATGCCGAGCTTGTGAGTCAAGCTTAGTGTTCATTTTGCTATCCAGACGCCTTAGTATTATAATATCTAAGGTTATAAAAAACAATACATTTTAGTCAAATCGAAAAGGAGCGATATGGAGGAGGCTGGGGGCACTTGTCTCAACCACTCTCTATTGCCCTTTGTCGCCTTTGAGTATGTGGCAGATTAAGGTACTTATTGCTTTTTACATTAGTAATTAGTTTAGTGATTGATACATATTGAAGAAAATTTCAAGATGGTGACTTAGTAAGAAAGATATCAAGCTTATTCTGTGTTCTGTATCTTCTAATAGAAACAATATCACCGTGTCTATATGAGGCAAAAGCAAAGAAGTACTCATGATCATACTCGTGTGTTATTTTATATTGAGTCATGTCCGACCTACGAACAGCCCTAGTTTAAAATTAAAAGTTGTACTTTTCATATGTAACAGTTGAACAAGGGGCATAATTAGTCATTGTTGAATCATTAACTATAAAAAGAGGTTCAATAATTTCCCTTCGCAATGAATGTCAGCTCTCACCTTTCATCTGATTATATTAGACATTTGGCGAGCTGTTTTCAAGAGGGTGTTTTAATATGTACTGTACGGTTTTCTACAACGCACAAAGGGTAAGTAAACCTTCAAAAAGTACAACGATGCACGGACATCTTTTTCCAAACTCAGCTACCTTTATGTTCCACAACTAATCAATCATTTATGGAACCCTAGAACACTTCTTTTCCCATGGACTTTGGAGCTGGCAAAATATTAAACCACCGATATGCTCCCATAAAGAGTGTACCAGTGGGCTAACGCATGGGGGATAGCCCCAGTTGCGTGTCCCAAAATTTCATAGCACTGGCTAGAGCCCCTGAGATTCGGTGGGGAGGAAGCAATGTATGCGAAAACCCGTATCGCCAAGCCAAAGTATGGCAAGTATAGAGCCCAATAAAAACAACTAGATAACTATAAAATTAATTCTAACCTTCTATAGAATATCAATTTCCTTATTATCACACCGAAAACCTGTGGAAAAAACTCCCTTTGTCTTATTAGAGAGGCCCTCCAGCTTTTTATCGAAAAGACATTTGATTTTGATAGTAAATAGCGTTTTCAGTAGGCCTACCCGAATGCTAATAAAATCCTTTAATTAACTTTAAGCTTATACAAAATAAATATAACTTTCAAGTAATAGGCCTATATATATCTATATAGGCTATTAGCTCAATACTAGCAGTTAGGCCTAATGTGTGTTTTTTTTATTGGAAAAAAAAGGGTGGGGGGAGAATGGAAACCATATCTCGTAGCCATCTGATAGATGTTCGATTCCTGCATCAAAATGGGTTGACATCATTAAATGACTTAGGAAAAATTCATTTGACACGTGTTTTATATTTGATGTAGGCCCACATGACGCCGTTTTTATTTAAATCCAAACCTCGCGTGGTTTATTGACTTTCATTCTTGGGTCTAGAGTTCTCTATATGCTGATTCTGTAAAGTCAGCCCTTCTGAAGTATGAGTATCAGTAGGCCTATGTGCAATTACTAAAGACTTCAAATTCAACATTTCTGGTCTGACATGATTTATGATAATAAATATGCTAACATTTATAAATCGAATCAGTGGCTATGTCATATGTCAATAGGATTATAACTAAGCTTATAAGTTTAGTTATTGAACGAATTGATTATATTTCTTTTCTCTGCCAGGTTTCAGTATATGAGACCTTCATTAACTATATCAACATATATAGCCTATACGCTTGAGTGTGGAGTTTGACATCTGTTGGGACATTGAGAGGATCCTTGTTATAGGCCTACCCTTCTCCGCTATTTTATAGGGTTAGCTAATTCTGTACCCATAGATATTTTACCATAATATTTAATATGTTGAATGGTTTAGAAACTAGGTCACAAAAGCCAAAATTGGGTGCTATTTTTAGCCTAATTAAAAGCGTTTGCAAACTTTTTAATGGTAAAACTATTTGTTTACTAAAGCAAACAAACTTGTAAAAGAAATAATAACCTTTTTATATAAGTAAATATATTTCTATATGATATCTGTCTTAAGTTCTAATGATCTTATAGATCTCAAGGCTGTATTTTTTCTAACTGGCTTTATTCAGAATGTATATTGTTACTCTTTAGTTTTGGCGACTAGGCCTACTTAAAATGTGAAGAAAAAAATTGGGTGAAAGTAAAAATAAAAAGCTTTGCAAGAAAATTTCAGCAAAGAATAGAAGAAGACTTTTAAACTCTTGCATTTCACATTATAAGTTAAAAACCTAAACAGATTTTAGCAAACCAGATAGGCCAAAATATGAAGAAAAAAAAGCTCATTATAAAATGAATATATACTTTTATTAACAGTAATTCAGTAATACATTAAGTCAAGAAAAATTAATTGACTAGAAAATAATCGTTTTTTTTGTTAAGTGTAAACCTGAATAGTTAAATGAAATCAATGTGAGTAATTAGTTGATAAAGACAATTGTGAAATTATATAGATAACTGTCAGCATAATGGTGGCCAATGAAGTAATGGTCAAAATTATTCCTATGAAATAACAATGACTAATTGAGTACAAAGACATAATCACAACAGCGGGCTAAATAATCCTATACTATAATACGAGCAAAAATTGTATGTATCCTATACTATAATACGAGTTAAAATTGTATGTATGTATATATATATATATATATATATATATATATATGTGTATATATGTCTGGAAATTTTCTTCAAAAGCGCTCTAACGATTATCTTCATGTTTAAATACACTACTTGTTTCACCTAAAAAAAAATCTACAGCTTTTCGGCCCCACAAATAAAAATCGGAAATGGACGTTAAACAAAAATACACATTAGATTTATCGTAGATATTGATTTTGGCAGTGAAAACATGCCATTGCTCGACCCACATGTAGTGCGGCTTTCAAGAGTGGTGTTTTGTTGCGTCGCAGTTATGACGTTTCGGGAATACCCGTAGGCTTACTACAGCAGAAAGAAGTTTAATTTCTTGTTTAAACTACTGTTGCGCACCGATGACAGAAATAATTTAAAGCAAGACCAAGTGAAATTTATGTAATGTAGGGGTGTCCAAACTACAGCCAGTGGGTAACGCGCGGGCGGACAAATGATAGTATGCGGCCCTCGCGGCTTATTTAGATTAGAACGTCTTCAATATATTTTAGACTAAACTTCAATATATTTTAGATTAAATTAAAAAAAAAAGAAAAACAAATACATATTTACGAATTATCTAATAGTCAGATAATAGTTTGCCGTTTAAATAATAACAGAATTAGATGAAGTTTCACCAAACTAAAGGTCTATTTTTAACTTTCTTTTATCTGACATTTTTTGAAAACAAAAACACCTCTAAAACTTTTTTTGTGTTTAAACAATGAATAGCTGTATATAGTGTACACTGTAGCAGATTACACTGCACTGTATATAGTGTTCACTGTAGCAGTATACACTACGCTGTATATAGCATACAATGTAGCAGTATACTCTACACTGTAAATAATAAACACTGTATTAGTATCCACTTTTTTAAAAATTCAATGAATGTTTCATAAAAAATATGTATGATTTGCTTATAAAGGCCTACCAAAGTAAGATATATTAGAATATGTTAACATTGTCAATTCGAAATCTGGTAAACTAGAAAAGATGTAAATTCAGTATATTCGTATTTTCCTTATAACAATAGTCAGAAGTGTAATATACTGTTAGTTTTATTGAGGGGCGGGGGGGGGGGGGGGAGAGAAATTAAACACATCATCTAACGAAGCCTATATATATTATGATCTTTTCATTTGCAGTCTTTTCAATGAATAACATAATTTCCCCTTTAATTATTTAGTATTTAAGTTTAATGCTCAAAATTTAAAAAAAAAATGTTTATCATACCATTGTTTTAATTAACCAATATTATATTTTGCCGCGATAGTTTATTATAAATAGTAACACAAATGGAGGATATTAGATAATGTTAACACCAAACTATATTTTTTTACTTTTTTGTCAAACAATGTTTGGAATAATACATTGAAAACATTGAAAATCTCAATATATAAAAATATCGTGTTTGTGTCCCCACGGATCCCTTTAGTTTGGTGAAACTTCATCTAATTATTTAAACGGCAAACTGTTATCTGACTATTAAATTTAACAAATAAAACTAAGGATGTACATACCTAAGTCTAATGTTATGAAAATAAATGCCATAAAAATTGTAAGAAACAAGTCTTTTTTTAACGTACTAATTAGCCATGGTTAAATTTTTTTAGTCAATAAAATAAATAAAGCATTGTATTTGAATTTCTGTCACACAGAAAAATTATTGGAATAATACAGTGAAAACATTGAAAATCTCTCTATATAAAAAGATCGTGTTTGTGTCCCCACGGATCCCCATTGGTCAATTTGTGAGTTTGTGTCACTAACTTATTTAGGCCTAGTCCTATATACTGTCTAATAGCTTTTCACATCTGACATGTGCCTTCTCTAGCTAAGTTGTTAAAGTAGAGGACTGGTGTCCTATGCCTATTTTTTTACCCGATTTACATTTATTCGTAGACCTTTTTAATTCCTATCAAACATATTTGCCAGCCGTAACACATTGTTAGCTTGAATGGGTTGAGGGAGGGAGTTAAAAAAAATTGACATAATTTTATAGGAAAGTTTGACAGTTGTTAAAGTTAATTAATTAATTGGTCATTTATATAGCGCCTCACTCCATGCTAATAAAAGCATGCTCAGCGCGCTCACAAAATCGAAACGACAATAACACTCTAAAATAGTTTTAAACAAGGTTTCGGCCGATGGAGGCACGAAACGACAATAACATTTTATAATAGTTTCAAACAAGTTTTTTGCTGATGGATGTGTATTTGATCAATTTAGTTGTAAAGAAAAGTCTTCAAATTCTTCTTGAATGCTTTTTTTGACACAGAGTTTTTCAGTGCCTCAGGTAAGCCGTTCCACAGTGAAGGCGCCACAGATTCAAACGAGCGTACACCAATAGGGGAGGGGTAGAAGAACTAAAAATTGTAACGTAATTCACGATATTTTAAATTTAAACTTTTCATTTTCAGTCTTTTAAATAATAATAATAATAATAATAATAGTATTTGTATAGCGCTGCCAACAAACATAATGTAAGCTCAGAGCGCGTTTAACATAGGCTACAACTAAGAATACGGATATTACACTAGGCCAGGTGACAGAGCTAAATTGATGATTAAAAAAAAGACAAAACAAATAAATGTAGCATTAACCGACCCAACCCATAAATAAGACAGTAAGTTTCTAAAGCATGTTAAATGTTATCGAAGGTAAATATTGAAATAATGAGTTTTTAAGTTCTTTTTGAAAGTAACAGTAGAGCTTGTTCGACTCAGTTGAATGGGAAGTTGATTCCACACCTTCGGACCGGATACTGAGAAGGCTCTAAGGCCAACGGTCGTCAGAGAGAAACGGGGCTCTTCTAGAAGCGATGAGTTTGCAGAACGAAGTGTTCTTTGCGGGACATAAGGTCTGATTAGTGCCTTGAGATAGGACGGAAACTCGTTATTAAAAATGCACTGATGACAAAGTAGCGCCACTTTATACTCAATTCTGGCTTTCACGGGGAGCCAGTGGAGCGAGCGTAGAAGGGCAGTTCCCGAGTCTCTACAATTTATTGGTCTGGTAAAGAAGTATTTTTAAAATTTATGCACTGTTGTTTTACATACACATGATGTTAAGGTACAAGCGCCTGCTCTTTATTACCGATCGAATGATCGGTCACCTGGTACTATATATATATATGTATGTATGTATTGTTACGAAACGTAAATTCCCTACATTGTAATGTTAATAAACCAACTAAACCATTTAAGCGAATTGCGTTTAAACGATATAAATATTTCTCAGCTCACGGTTTTCCCCGGGTTTTTCCTAACCTAATTAAAGCATTATTGTTTTTTATTAACCTCGATAAAAACATGAACTGTCCACGCAACTACAGCGTGTCAAGGCCGTCCGGTCTCTCCTTATTTTGTTAGAGCATTATTGCTTCTTCTTAATAAAAAGTATCTGTTCACGCAGTCAGCACGCAGGCTTGATTAAAATTCTCGTGTCACTAGGCTGTCGGGTTTTTCCAACGATTGACCCGTAATATATTTCTACGCAATTCGACACTTTTAGTCAGTTCTTGGCGTACATTCGATCTAGTAACATCTAATATTAAGTCTCTGAGAATCGTTTCTATTTGAGTTGTATTATGAAAGATTTATTATTCTACTATTAACTACAATGCTATATGTTCATTGAGGATATTCATTACTAATTGGAATATGTGTATTTCTTGATTGTGTATATAATATTATTTGGATTCCTACTGGATTGATGTTGTAAATTAAACCAAATTTATCGTTGCTTTCTACACAACTTGGTTAACGTCAATATTTCAAAGTTATATACATGTGTGTATGTGTAATATTTATACAACTATTTTAATAATCTACACTACCACTCAACATCGAGGTTCTTGCTGTATAATATGAGCCACACAAATAATTATACATGAAGTAAATCAACTGAAAACTCTAAAACTACGCTATGTGAATTGCCAGGGGATACTAAGAACCACGGAATACTCTAGACAACTACAAATAAACTTCAGAATGATATAATAAGATCTTCACTAATACAAGGATACTCACACTAATAATAACAATACTATAACTAATATTTTCATAAATTGAATGGGGGCTCTAGCCGTAATAACATTATAAATCATAATTATACTTGTGTGATATAAATAGAAGGTCTCGTCCATAATTTATTATGGTGAATAAATTGCCTTGTAATAAAATGGGTTTTGCTCGTCAGTGATTTACTAACAAACGTTTAGAGGATTTACTTCAACTTCAAGAATCGTTATACTATTTACACAAACTATTTACAACTGCCGTAATACATACTCGTAACTTGGATGGATTGTGTTGGAAAATATGAACAATATACAATATACTAAAGATTGTGATTGAATTGAACATTGCTATTGAGAATCGGAAAACTTAACTATTCAGCCTGGAAAATTATCTGGTGTATTACCTTATCAAACAAAGTAACTCTAAGAAAGTATTTTTTTGTGACCTTGTTGTGACAAATCTGAACTGTGTGGTGTAGTGAATTATTCAAAGGACAGAAAGTAAGTTGGACTCTTTATTGTATTATTAACAAGATTTATAGTAACTTTTAATAATATATAAAATGGAGGCCACAAATAATCTTACATTGGATCCAGAGATATTTGATCTAACCTCAGAACAGCTTAATAAAATGTCAATGATACAATTAAAAGAATTGGCTAAATCATTGGGCATTTCTATCACAGAAACTAGGCCATCAAAAACTAAATTACTTCAAGAGGTAACTGAATGTTTAAGAAAACAAGGTACACTAATTATTGAAGAAACTACTGCTAATGATAACATTAATGATGAATCAGATGATGAATTACCTTTTCCTATAACACAAAGAGTAAAGCATACAACTGGTGACTTAAGTGAAGAATGGAAATTTAAACTTGAGTTAAGAAAGATGGAATTAGAGATGGAAAGAGAAATAGCAAGAGAGAAAATAGCAAGCCAAGAAAGAATTGAGATAGCAAGGTCTCGTACGTCAAATCATTCGAATGCAAGCTCTGAAGCAGATGCAGAACTGTATAAGTTTAAGAAACATATTCCAGTTTTTGAAGATAATTCGGTGGAAGAGTTCTTCATGATTTTCGAGAGAAACGCTAGAGACTATCAATTTCCCGAGGGCAAGAAAGCTATACTCCTACGCTCAGCTCTGAACAAAGGAAAGGCACTTGATGTTGTATTAAGTCTTACTGAAGAGGAATTGTATGATTATGAACTGATCAAGAATAGAGTACTGCTAAGTTATGCATTGACACCTGAAAAATATAGAAAAGTGTTTCGTGAGTCTAAGAAAGAACAGGAACAATCCCATGTTGATTTTCTAAGACAGAAAAAGAAATATTTTGAAAGATGGATTCGATCCAAAGGTGTAAACAAAGACTTTGATAAATTAGCTAATCTTATGCTAATGGAAGACTTTAACAATAACATCAGAGGTGATGTAAGAATACATTTAGCAGACAAAGGTGTAGAACAAGTAGAAACAGCAGCAGTGATGGCAGACGAATATGTTATTATCCATTCCAGCAATAAATTTACAACAGTAGATAAATCTAAATTCCAGAATCGAGATATGAAGGTAGAAAAGAAAACCATGAATCCAAATGAATCCTATCAATCAAAGAGACATCAGCAGAGCAATGAAGGTCCAACTAATTCCAAGCCAACCTGTAGCCATTGTAAACGAATTGGACATACTAAGGAAAAGTGCTGGATATTGAATGGGAACCCGAATAAAAAGAATGTTGTCTTATCGTATGTAGCAATGCCAAAACAAAGAACTCATGTAAATGTAAAGAAGGATGTTAGAACTCAAACAGAGATACCTAGTGCTAATGCAGATAACCTGACAAAACACACGTATCTAGGAAACTTGAAACCAGAAATAGTTCCTGAAATAGAGACAATGGTTTTCAATAATTCTAATTCTAATCATAGCTCCAAGGAGTCTATATCAGATAGAACCACCATGAGTACTAAACATACCTCTTACAAAAATAACTTGGATACAGATCTCATCGATACTGAGATACCAAGCAATTGTTTACCATTCATTGAAGAAGGTACCGTGTCATCCATAATAAATGGTGTCACTAGTGAAAAGAACATCAGAATACTCCGTGATACAGGGGCTGAGGTTTCACTACTTTTAGAGAATACTGTTCCTACGTCACAATCGACATATACAGGACAGGATCTCACTATTCAAGGTGTATCAAGGAAAAATGTACAAGTTCCTTTGCATCAAATACAGCTGAAGAGTGCGTACTTCACTGGAAATGTAGTTGTGGGTGTGTACAAATCACTTCCGTTTAAAGGCGTTTCTTTAATACTGGGAAATGATATTGCTGGAGATGTGGTGCATTCCATATCCAAGAAAAAACAATGCCTTAATAAAAGTGAGAGCTTTATCAAACCTATATGCATCGTCACTAGAGGTATGGCCCAACAACAAAAGTCTGTCGAAACCATGTCAAAGTCAAAAATAGAACCAGAAATTGACCTACAGGCAACTTTCCTGGCTGACATCTTGAGTGGTCCCTCAGTCAAGACTACTGAAAGTAATTTGTCACCTCGACAATTACTCCTATTAGAACAGAATAGAGATTCAGGAATTAAACACCTGAAGAAAAAGGTGATAACTGAACAGGAGGCAGAAATTAAAGGAAATGGATTTTTTCTGAAGGAGGGAATATTAATGCAAAAATGGAGAGATGTGAAATGTGATAATGACAATTGCAGAGAAGGAAGTCAGATTGTGGTACCAGCCATATATCGTAATGACATCTTACACATGGCTCATGATACGCCATATGCTGGTCATCTAGGAGTGAACAAGACTTACCGTCGAATTCTTCCGTACTTCTATTGGCCTGGACTACATCGTGACGTCACAAAATACTGCAAGTCATGCAATACATGCCAGATAGTTGGTAAACCTAACCAGACTATACCGGTAGCACCTCTAAAGCCAATACCTGCCTTTGCAGAACCATTTAGCCACTTGCTAATAGACTGTGTAGGTCCTTTGCCTAAAACAAAGACAGGACACCAGTACTTATTCACTATAATGTGCACTGCCACGAGATACCCTGAAGCTATTCCGCTACGCACCATTAACGCAGATAAGATATCTAACGCACTGATTGCATTTTGTTCAAGATACGGTCTTCCAAAGACTATACAGTCAGACCAAGGATCTAACTTTACATCAAAGCTGTTTAACCAGGTCTTAAAGAAACTAGGCATCCAACATGCAACTTCAACTGCGTACCATCCGCAAAGCCAAGGTGCCCTAGAAAGATATCATCAGACTCTGAAAACCATGCTCCGCACATACTGTTTTGAGAACACTGAAGACTGGGATCGCGGTATTCCATTCGCTCTTTTCGCGACTAGAGAAACTGTGCAGGAATCTCTTGGATTCAGTCCGTTCGAGTTAGTGTTTGGACATTCAGTTCGAGGACCTCTAAAACTGTTGCAGGAAACCTTGTTAAATTCTGATGAAGAGACTGGACTCGTAGCTTATGTGGAACAATTTAGCAATAGAATCTATCATGCTTTTAATCATGTTAAAGATAATCTTTTGCAGGCTCAGAAAAGAATGAAAGGGTACTATGATGTCAAGGCCAGATCCCGATGTTTCCATCCTGGTGATAAAGTCCTCATGTTGACCCAATTGTCTGGACAACCCCTGAGTGCAAAATATACAGGACCATATCAGGTTTTAGATAAAATCAGTGATGTAACATACCTTATAAAAACCTCTGATAGAAGGAAAACACAGAGACTGTGCCATATAAACATGCTAAAACCTTATGTTGTTAGGGAAGAACAAACTGACATTAGGCCAGTGAGTGCTATCAAAACTGTTGAAACACCCCCGCCTAAATTTAAAAAGACAATCATAGAAAGTAAACTTCAGAACACTGAAGCACTTAAAAACCTCAATGATAAACTGGCACATCTAGACTTAGGTGAACAGACTTCTATCAAGGGTTTAATCTATGATCATGTAAATTTGTTTAGTGATATTCCTAACAAAACAACTTTGGTTACCCATGATGTAGTTTTAAAAGATGATAATGTTAAACCTGTCAAACAACATCCGTATAGGGTTAATCCCATACAACTTGAACACATCCGTAAAGAAATTGATTATATGCTGAGCAATGATATAATTACTCACAGTAACAGTGATTGGTCATCCCCATGTGTGTTGGTTCCCAAATCTGATGGTTCACTACGCTTTTGTGTAGACTATAGGAAATTAAACCAAGTGACAAAAACAGATTCGTATCCCATACCACAGATAGATGATTTAATCGATAGAGTAAGCACTGCAAACTATGTAACTAAGATTGACTTACTAACAGCTTATTTCCAAATCCCATTAACAGATAGGGCTCAGGAGGTATCAACTTTTGTTACTCCTGATGGATTATATAAGTTTAAAGTAATGCCATTCGGAATGGTCAATGCTCCAGCTAGTTTTCAAAGACTAATAAACACTATTATCCATGATATCCCACAATGCCATGCATATCTGGACGATATCGTAGTGTTCAGTAATAACTTTAATGATCACCTAGATCAGTTAAGACTATTATTCCAAAAACTAAAACAGGCTAATCTTACTATAAACCTAGTTAAAAGTCAATTTTGCCATGCAGAAATTGAATATTTGGGTCATGTAGTGGGTAATGGCAAAGTAAAACCAGTGAATGCCAAAGTCAAAGCTATACAGGAATTCCCTGTCCCTAAAACGCAGAAACAACTTCGAGGATTTCTGGGTATGGCCGGGTACTACAGGAAGTTTTGTAAAAACTTTTCTATTATCACTTGCCCTTTGACAAATCTCTTGAGAAAGAAAAATCAATTTAAGTGGACTCAGGAATGTGACCAAGCCTTTAATGATATAAAAGACATACTGACCAAGGCACCAGTATTAGTCTCACCTGATTATACTAAACCCTTCAGAATAACGGTAGACTCGTGTAATACAGGAATGGGCGCGGTAATCTCACAAATAGGAGATGATTCACTTGAACATCCCATTAGCTTTTGTTCAAAAAAATTTAACCCACATGAGGTAAATTATAGCACAATAGAGCAGGAATTACTAGGACTTATCCAAGCATTGAAACATTTCAATTACTATGTAAATGGTTCTCAGTTCCCAATCGAGATATTCACTGATCACAATCCACTAGTATTTCTTTCCCGCATCAAACAAAATCAGCGCATCCTAAGATGGAGTTTGTTTATTCAAGCTTACAACTTAAAAATAACTCACTTATCTGGAAAAGATAACATCGTCGCGGACACCCTATCGCGTATGTAACAAATGTATAAGGGGATAACTTCATGTATATATTCTGATAATCCTAACTAAGAGAATTGGATCATTTAAAAATAAATGCATGAATATATGAATATGTTGTGATTATTTTATGCAATATCTTATGCCTTATTTTATGCCATGAATATTTCCATTTGCTAAAACAAATATTATTATTGTTGTAGAGAAAAAAAAAAAAAAAGAACCTAATAAGTTACTTATAAATATTATGGATTTATGAACATAAATTTTCTTTATTACTAAGATAATGAATGAACAGAAATGTACATCCTTATTTTGAAACAATCAAACTATAGTTGTGATTATGTAAAAACCAAAATAGAGTAATGTGCATACACTTCACATGCTTACACACTTAAGATTAAATTCTTACTCTTAAGTTTATTTAAATATTAATCCCATTTACGTTGAATTAATTAATGATTGAATTGTTTAATATGATAACATTAGTTATGTTGATTTTTACCTTATAAATAAGATGATGATGTTTATAAGAAATGATATCTCAGAGAGTATAATTTTAGAATAACGCGAACATGTGTTATGGTCTAAGGATAACTTAAGATCCTATATGATGAGGGTTTAATAGAATAAATTATTTCCCTCACTTGTCTTATTTAACGGACTACCCAGGTGGAGTCAGTTTTTTTTTTGTATATTGTTTAGAACTAAAGTTAAGTGCAGGCGGTTCTAAAAGAAATTGCACACTTCTATTGTTTAGTATGCAATGTTCTTTTCCTTTTGGTATGGGCGACTGTTACGAAACGTAAATTCCCTACATTGTAATGTTAATAAACCAACTAAACCATTTAAGCGAATTGCGTTTAAACGATATAAATATTTCTCAGCTCACGGTTTTCCCCGGGTTTTTCCTAACCTAATTAAAGCATTATTGTTTTTTATTAACCTCGATAAAAACATGAACTGTCCACGCAACTACAGCGTGTCAAGGCCGTCCGGTCTCTCCTTATTTTGTTAGAGCATTATTGCTTCTTCTTAATAAAAAGTATCTGTTCACGCAGTCAGCACGCAGGCTTGATTAAAATTCTCGTGTCACTAGGCTGTCGGGTTTTTCCAACGATTGACCCGTAATATATTTCTACGCAATTCGACACTTTTAGTCAGTTCTTGGCGTACATTCGATCTAGTAACATCTAATATTAAGTCTCTGAGAATCGTTTCTATTTGAGTTGTATTATGAAAGATTTATTATTCTACTATTAACTACAATGCTATATGTTCATTGAGGATATTCATTACTAATTGGAATATGTGTATTTCTTGATTGTGTATATAATATTATTTGGATTCCTACTGGATTGATGTTGTAAATTAAACCAAATTTATCGTTGCTTTCTACACAACTTGGTTAACGTCAATATTTCAAAGTTATATACATGTGTGTATGTGTAATATTTATACAACTATTTTAATAATCTACACTACCACTCAACATCGAGGTTCTTGCTGTATAATATGAGCCACACAAATAATTATACATGAAGTAAATCAACTGAAAACTCTAAAACTACGCTATGTGAATTGCCAGGGGATACTAAGAACCACGGAATACTCTAGACAACTACAAATAAACTTCAGAATGATATAATAAGATCTTCACTAATACAAGGATACTCACACTAATAATAACAATACTATAACTAATATTTTCATAAATTGAATGGGGGCTCTAGCCGTAATAACATTATAAATCATAATTATACTTGTGTGATATAAATAGAAGGTCTCGTCCATAATTTATTATGGTGAATAAATTGCCTTGTAATAGTATGTATGTATGTATGTATGTATGTATGTATGTATGTATGTATGTATGTATGTATGTATGTATGTATGTATGTATGTATGTATGTATGTATGTATGTATGTATGTATGTATGTATGTATGTATGTATGTATGTATGTATGTATGTATGTATGTATGTATGTATGTATGTATGTATGTATGTATGTATGTATGTATGTATGTATGTATGTATGTATGTATGGAAATTTTCTTCAAAAGCGCTCTAACGATTATCTTCATGTTTTAATGCACGACTTGTTTCACCTAAAAAAAAATCTACACCTTTTCGGCCACACAATTAAAAATCGGAAACGAACGTTAGACAAAAATACCCATTAGATTTATCGTAGATAATTGATTTTGGCCGTGAAAACATGCCGTTTCTCGACCCACGTGTAGTGCGGCTTTCACGAGCGGTGTTTTGTTGCGTCGCATATATGACGTTTCGGAAATACCCGTACAGCAACAGAAAGAGGTTTAATTTATTGTTTAGACTAATGTTGCGCACCGGCACCGATAACAGATATAATTTAAAGCAAGACCAAGTGTAATTTATGTAATGCAGGGGTGTGCAAACTACAGCCAGTGGGTGACAAATAATAGTATGCGGCCCTCGAGGCTTATTTAGATTATAATGTTTTCAATGTATTTTAGATTAAACTTCAATATATTGTAGATTAAAACAAATAAAATATTTACGTTTTAATTAATAGTGAGATAATAGTTTGCCGTTTAAATAATAACAAGATTAGATGAAGTTTCACCAAACTAAAGGTCTATTTTTAAACTTTCTTTCATCTAACAATACTAACATTGTTTTGAAAAAAAAACACGTCGAAATCTTTTTTTTTTGGTACAAAAACTGTATAACTGTATATAGTCTAGTATACACTGTAGAAGTATACACTACACCGTATATAGTATACACTGTAGGAGTATACACTACACCGTATATAGTGTACACTGTAGCAGTATACACTACACCGTATATAGTGTACACTGAAGCAGTATACACTACACCGTATATAGTGTACACTGAAGCTGTATACACTACAATGTATATAGTGTACACTGTAGCAGTTACACCAAACTATATATTTTTACTTTTTCGTCAAACAATGTTTGGAATAATACATTAAAAACATTGAAAATAATAAAAAAATACTTTTTGTATAAGATATTTTTTACAAGTGATTTACAAACTTTACTTTAGATTTATATATGTGCCCAAGTAAGAAATTACTATTCGACTATGTTACGAATTCAATATGAAATCTGGTAAACTAGAAAAATGTATTACATTTATTCGTACACCTTTTTAATTTATATCAAATTAACTTGCAGGCCGTAACTCATTGTTAGCTTGAATGGGGTGAGGGAGGGAGGGGTCACTAAAAAGTTTGACAGTTAGTTGTTAAAGTAGGGGAAAGGGTAGAAGAACTTAAAATTGTAACGTAATTCACGATATATTAAATTTAAACTTTTTATAACATAATGACATAAATGAGATATATTTCTGTTGGATTTAAAACTGACAACTCTAGACGACATGGGTTTTTTAGGGTTTGAAATGAGATAAAACTGTGTTATTTTTTTATTTTGTTATTAATTTTTTTTTTTTTTTCTTTTTTTTTTTTGGGGGGGGGGGGGGGGGGGGGTGGGGGGGGGGGGAGAGGTTATTGGGCAAAATCTAGATATTAGACTGCACAAATAAAAATCTGCTTCGACTGTTAGAATTTAAGCCCATGTTATTCATAGAAGAAAAAGGATAAAGACAAATATAATTTATAGGTCTGGTAAAGACGTATTTTTTAAATTTATGCAATGTTGTTTTACATACACATTATGTTATGGTACAAGCGCCTGCTCTTTATTACCGATCGAATGATCGGTCACCTGGTACTAAATTATTAAATAAAACAAATCAAATGCATAAAGTTATGAATCTAACCAGTCAGAATGTCAGATTGACAGTAGTACATTGCAGTTAAGTCAAGTATGGAAACATGCTAGATTTTTTCTTAGTGCTGACTGAATTTTAGTTGGTTATTGATGTAGTCTTTAAAATACATGTTTAATCAAGTGCTCTTTAGTAGAGATAAAAATATATTTTTTTAATTTAAATTTAAGCTTAAGATATTTTCTATAAAAAACAAAAATAAAAAACAACAACAAAAAACAACAAAACTCATATGTGTCACAAACATTTCAGTAATGTGTCATCATTGGCTGATTTGGGAATAGTTAAATATCAAGGAGGAAACTCCATAATTAGATTACAGGTGATACATACATATACAATTGAGTGTTACAACAAATGTTGAATTAAAAAAACAAACAGTGCTATTTGTACAATTTTACCAGAAAGAGAAGTTGCAATATGTTTTTTTTTAAACAAATTATGAAGCAACCCCATGGAATGGTACTGAAGAAAACAAAATGAGATATTTATTTGTAGGGTGTTTAATTAAAAAAAAATCATTTAACTATACGCCGAAAAATATATCTAAAATGGATTAATTAGTTCAAAAGTTATACAAAATTATGTAATAAAGGTATTAGCCAAGTCATTTAGGAGAAAATAAAAAGAAAACAGTACCTATTTTAACAATTTATTTAGCATTGCAACAAATAAATATTACAAGGATGAATAGATATTAACCAATCGCTATGAAAGTTATCAAACCCACTCATAATTAGCCCATACAAACAATGTTAAAGTTTTGAATATTTTAAATAACATTTAGTTGATTTGTAAACAATTTTATCTTTAATAAACATTTTCCTTAATTTATACAAAAGCTGCATAAAAACAAATTTTTAAGAAATTTCAAAAATAATTTTAATTTGTTAAATTTTACAGCTATAAGCATTACACATTACAAATCAATTAATAAGGTAAAAAATGACTTAGGAACCTTTTTTCACATTATTTTGCATTTATTGAAAAATTATTCTACTGACTTCCGTACCGGTTTGTAGGTACCTTCCCATTTTTTTTAAAAAGATTTTTCACTTCTATCTAAAAGTACATAGTATGGTTACTTCATTAACCACCACAAAATGTCTTTATTGAACTAGATAAGTGGATACAATTTAGAACTAGATCAACATCAAAGAAGGGAGGCGTAAAAAACGACATTAAAAAATAAAGCTAGACACTTTTGAATAAAATTATAAACAATAAATGCAAAGAAAGTAATTTGAAAGATTTAATAAACTCTAACTGTATCTAGTAAATTATACACTTTGTTAATTTTTCCTTTGAATGCCAATGAGGGCATATGGGATGGGATATAAACCAACAATAGCATGGAATTGGACAAAGGTTGATAGCTCAAGGGAAATATACAAGTTTACATTTTAAAATATTTTGTAAATGAGGAATACTTAAATATAAATGTGACAAACATGACTCGCATTTCAAAGTAAAAGATACACATGAAGCAGAATAAAGACATAGTGTTTAATGTGCTACAATACTCATTTAGTAATCACATGTTAAACAGACCATTTACATTTATATCAGAAGTTTTTGTACAGTTGGTGCCCAAGAAAATTTAAAAACTGGAGCTGAATTATTTCCTGAAGAGACAAATTGAACCATAACTGTAGAGGAAAACTGAACTGGACTTATGTCATTTACCTCCTGTAAAATGAGAAATAGTCTTCTTATTAGTTACTTATAGATACAACACATAAATTTTTTTTTTTTCTAAAAAGCACTTTACTTAAATCACTAATAAATATTTATGTGGCAATAAATGTACATTGATCATAGAAGCTTTTTCTCAACAACAATAGTTCAGGTATGTTCTTCTGAGTTTCTCATAAAGCTCTGAATTTAATATTCAGGTAAGCCCCCTTCCATCCCACATAATTGGCTGTTTTCTTACTTACAATTACAATACATGTATGAAACTAAGTCTCATTAAAATATAGTTAGCAAACACCTTACTGGATTACCATAATATAGTTTGAGTGTTAACCAAAAAAAAAACAAGCCTTTTGTGAAACATTTGAATTGAAATGTATTTTCTCTAAGAAAGTTATGGTTAAGTTAGGATACTCACATTACAGTAAAAAAATAACAAGCCTTTTGTGAAACATTTGAATTGAAATGTATTTTCTCTAAGAAAGTTATGGTTAAGTTAGGATACTCACATTACAGTAAAAAAATAACAAGCCTTTTGTGTAACATTTTAATTTAAATGTATTTTCTCACTACTGAAGTTATGGTAAAGTTAGGATACTCACATTACAGTAATAAAATAACAAGCCTTTTGTGAAACATTTGAATTGAAATGTATTTTCTCACTACTGAAGTTATGGTAAAGTTAGGATACTCACATTACAGTAATAAAATAACAACCCAATTATGTAACATTTTAATTTAAATGTATTTTCTCACTACTGAAGTTATGGTAAAGTTAGGATATTCACATTACAATAATAAAATAACACAAACCTTTTGTGTAACATTTTAATTTAAACGTATTTTCTCTAAGAAAGTTATGGTAAAGTAAGGATACTCACATTACAGTAAAAAAATAACAAGCCTTTTGTGTAACATTTTAATTTAAATGTATTTTCTTACTACTGAAGTTGTGGTAAAGTTAGGATACTCACATTACAGTAACGACTTATCAGTGGATCTGTTTCTGAAGTTCCACGATACACAGCAACATAGTCAGTATCACAAGCTAAACTTGGTGACTGTTGAACATAGTGAAAGTATAATGTACCATGAGGAGAAATCAGCCATGTGCATGTCTGAACAACTGGTGAGTTATTAGGGAAACCTGGACTTGTGAAGATACCGTAATTTTGGCCAGTTATGTTCCCTCCACACCCTGGTCCTGAAAATAGATTGAATTATTGCACATAAAATAAATCAAAATAATCCTTTTATTTTCAAAAATACTATGAAGCCAGGACCATTGAGAAAAATTAGTAAGACTAATTGACTAACAACTGTTATACATAATTTAGAATATAAAATAATATTGAAATATAATCTTTTTTTTACAATCATGTATGTATGAAACGTGTATGAATTTTTTTTTTGAATTCTAGATAATTTATACCTCTATACAATTACACATATAAATGCCTACCTTTACATGCAGACAAAAATCTTTTTACCTTGTGTTGAAGAAATGTAGATAATATCAAAACCACCTGAAAATACTGAATAATCTGTTTTAAATTCAATGGTAACTCTGCTATTATTGATGAACAATGGTGACGGAATAGTAGATCCACAATAGGTGCTATCAAAATTCGTGCTGCTTATCTGCAGAAAATAAATAGAAGACATGCAGTACATAATGTTAAATGTATGATTACCGTCCTGCTACCGAGCAATCCCTGCCACTTTGCAGAAGTTTTGGGCCTAGGACTAATCATCATCCAACTAGATGAAACCTCTGTAAACTTATAAGTCAGGTGTTCAGCTGAATTTCAAAATTTATCAATAATTTTTTTACTTACACCCCTAATGATCAAAATACTCTCCTTCACCCCCCCCCCTCCCAATCCCTCCCACATTGCTCTTCACAGCAAAGCATCTTAAACTTGGTAAGAGAAATCTTAAACATTTTCTTTATTTGATTTTAACATTTTTTTTTTTAATGGTGCACCTAACACCAGAATGGCAAAACTTTGAGTTGGTTCTGCATTAATAGGCACAACAGCTTAAAAAGTGAGATACCAAGATGGGGGCGAGGCGTACACAGCACTAATTCATAAGATATATAATATTCTGTAGTGAACAATGTAAACATTAAGTCTTTTATCAAAGTAGAACAAACCTTCAAATAATCCCATTGGCAATTTTGGTGATACTCCAAAGAAAATTTTCTAAAATATATAGATATTGATGTGTCCTCAGCTGTTCGTATGCGATAAAAGCATCTATGTAAATGTCTATAATTGAAAGGGAAGCCTGGGCTCATTATCCTTCCACTAGGTTGACTGTATGCTCTATCACAGTCTGTAAGAAGAAAACACTTTTTATTAGGATGAGTTGAAATGTTAAAGTTTAGGGTATGTTTACAGAAAATAAAATAAACAATATGTGATGCAACCCCACGGAATGGTACTGAAGTCGGCAAAATAGGATATTTAGTTTTATGTATTGAATTAAAGCTAATTCATTTATCTACATATTGGTGAAAACATCTTTCAAATCCATTAATTAGTTCAAAAGTTATTCAAAAATACATAAGTAAAGGTAAGAGAAGTCGTTTTGGAGAAAAATGAAAAAAAAAACAGTACCGATTTTTTTAAATTTAGCATTGCAACAGATAATGAACTATTTCCAGGACATACAAATATTAACCAATCGTCATGAATTTTAATAATCATAATTATAATGAATTAATACACAAGCTGTTAAAGTTTTAAATGTTTCAGGTAATATTTATTACAGTTTTAAACAATTTAATGTTTAGAGGACATTTTGCGTGATTTTATACAAAATCTGCATAAAAACACATTTTTTTTAGTAATTTATAAAAATAATTTTAGCTTGAAAATTTCACAGCTATAAGGTAAGGCATTCAACATTACAAATCAATAATAATCTAAAAAACTACCTAGGACCCATTCTTAACATTTTTTGCATTTATTGAAAAATCAGTTTTACCGACTTCCGTACCGGTTCGTGGGGTCGCGTCACATATGTATATAGACTGTTTGTGCAGTATAAAAATACGTCTTATGAACAAGTATATTACACTCTGATATTACACTCTAATGCTAGAATGAAGCCCTTTTTTGTATTATGATTTCTAACCTTTTTTCTGATCTTGAAATCTTATATTATTTTCAAAAAATGTTTTAAAAGAATGTCTCTTTGAGATATTTGAGAAATTGCAACGTTTGCATGTACATCTTAAGCATGTTTATTACACATGTAGAAGTAATAAGTATTACTTGAAGTTAAAGCACTTGTAATGAGATAAAAAAGATAAAAGAAAAGGAAGTTTAAAATAATATTGAACCTGCAATGGTATAGTTAAGCTGGAATCTAGAGCTGGTAGTTCCATTAAAATAAAGCCTCATTTGACGGAATAAAGAATAAAATGGATCATGTATAGACGGATCACACAAGTCAATCTTCTGTCCTGCATCAATCTGAAATAGGAAATGAGCATTGATGAAAAGTTGTTTACAGCAGTCATTCTTACTTTTTTTTAGTATATCAAGTGAAACTGTTTCAATTTATATATATATAGGTGAATCCCAGATAAAAGTGGACAAAAAAATTTAAATTGTCTAAAATATGGTAGAAGCTATTATACATTAATTTTTCATGAATCTTGTTATCGAGTTATTTCTTATATCATTGTTTTATTAGAGATTATAGCCAAATGAATTTGCAACACTATTTATACATTATTTCTTTTTCTCGTATGGTATATTTTAATAGAAATTTGGCTGAAGTTTAATTTTTTTTTGTAACACAAATAATTATGAGCTTGCCATGCCCATTTAACATTGCTATTTAGATAGCAGAAACATTAGGTCCTACCCTACTATTTATGCAGCAGAGTCATTTTAATTCTATAAAGCAATACAACACTTTTCTTATTCAATATGCAAGAACAAATACACTTAAGTTATCTTTCTTCCTGGGTGGCTCCAGGGTTGCCTAAACATACCAAGAAAACCAATAACTTGATATCATATAAAACACTAATCAAGACTAGACTAAAATCATGAATAAGCATAGGATACAATAATCTTCTGTATAGAAAGAGCATCTATAACATATAAGATAATTTAATTTCCATTATAAAAAAGAGAAAATAATTTTACCCACTACTTTTATTGCATGATTATTCGAGCTGATATAAACTACCAGTAGTTTAACAATATAGCTTACAAATTAATGACCTATGAGGGTTTCAAGTATAACATTTATTTCCTGTTAGATGAAAAAATACTTTTATTTACAGTTTATTATACTTGCTTATAGGTCACATCAGCGGATAGGTCTGTGACCGTTATTTTGTAATTACTATGTATACAACTCTCAGGGAGATCACATTATATAATAATAAACAATGAACAAACTGCCGGCTTGTAGTAAAAATGAGAACTCAATATTTAATGCAATTTATGTACAAGATGAATTCAAATACTCCACAGTTTCTATAGCCTAGTCTAAAACACGTCTTTCCACTACCAAATTCTTAGGTCGTCTGTCTTTATCTCCCAATGTACGCTACGTTCAATCTAACTCCTACGTCATTGTTTTTATCGTAAAACGTCACTCGTTTATTCTATACATTAACACCGGGTTAGAGATTATACAAATTATGTCCCACTAAAACAACTTTATATATTTTAAATCATCACATTCCCCCATCGACCCTTTAAATTTGTCATACAAATTTCTATATATATAAAAAAAAAATTCTTATCTCCGTCAAATACTTTGATAAAATATATATCTCTTCAATAACTAGAACTATATGAAAAATGACAATTATCCCAATTTATATTAAAACATGTTATGCAACACAAAGAACATATAACAAAACCAACGTATTCATCAATATATGTTAACCAATAACTTTCACTAATAGGTCCATAATACATATAATACATATAGGTCCATAAGGTTCCACAGTATATCCTGTCCTGTATTGATGAAATACACAAACCTATAATTTAATATCATCAAATCCGAAAACATAACAGTTCATACTGGTCCATGTAATATCATTGCAACCTTCCTCTTCTGAACGTCCAACAACACATTCATTGATTATTTCCTAAGTCCTTTGCAGATTATCCATCCTGTAGAGAGTATCAACACCTTGACAAAATAGTTCCAATAATGTCACACAATAATTACCATGCATTGTTCACAGACACATCTCTAGAATTTACCATTGAATACTTCCACAAGCTGTCTGTCCATAAGCAATATAGTGTTGACATTGGTCATAAACCCAAAATAGTGTACCATGTTGATTTCTCCATATGTTGATGACATGACCTTCATTCCGCGTTGACAATGTAAATGTACCTTGATATAGCGATGACAAGACCTCGATTCCATGTCAGCACCATAAATGTACTCTTCATATGATGTCTTCATGTTTGCGTTTGATATGGTGTCCATAAAAACCGTTCACGATAATGTGAGGACGTGATAGAACATCTCTCACTTACAAATGGTACGTTGTGCTTGAATCACCGTGCTTCAGTTGTAGAACCATTTCTCGTCCAGAACCTTTGGAAAAAATCAATATTTCATTAACACCGTATCTATACTTTATATTTACATAAAAAATAATTTTAACCGCGTTCCAACTGGTGCTTACGTATCAAACAGCACACCTTAAACACCACATCTAGACAACAAATCAGCCAATATATTATCAACCACAGGTATATTTTCCACAGTAAAACTGTATGCCTGCAGGATAAGTGACCATCTTGCTATCCTACTGTTGTTTAACTTGTTCTGATTTATAAAGGACAAAGGCTTATGGTCAGTCATAAGAATAAACCTTGTACCCATCAAGTACCTTGCCAATTTAGTAATACACCAAACCACACCAAGAGCTTCCCGTTCTACTGTTGCATACCTAACCTCAGCCTCACTTAATTTCCTGCTAATATACTGAATCGGGTGTAAGACATTGTCATGATATTGTCCCAAAATTCCTCCCAAACCAACCAAACTTGCATCAGTCAAAACCACAAATCTTTTTTTAATGTCTGGTAGTCTTAATATAGGTTGTCCAGAAAAAGCAACCTTTATCCTATTTAATGCCATTTCACACTCCTGAGACCAAATTATTTTAATTGGGCTTTTCTTTTTAATAAGTTCAGTCAACGGAGCTACCATCTCTGAAAAATTAGGAATAAATTTCCTATAAAAATTACATACACCTAGAAGACTCCTCACTTCTTTTTTATTTCTTGGAATGTCAATTTTTAGAATTTTAGTAATATTCTCCTCCAATGGCTTAATGGTGTTATTGGATATCTTGTGTCCCAAAAAAGTAATTTCTTTCATGCCTATTTCTAATTTGTTAGGTTTAATTGTCAAATTATGTTTTTCTATAATTTCAAAGATATCATTAAGACTTTTTAAATGATTTTCCCATGTATCATTGAAAACACATATGTCATCCAAATAAAATATAGTATCCTTCCTATGTCCTAAAATCATACCCATCATCCTATTAAAAGTTGCAGGAGCATTCACCAATCCAAAACTCATCACCTTCCATTGATATAACCCCAATGGAGTAACAAAACTTGTAAATGGTTTAGCTCTATCAGTTAAACCTACTTGATAGTACCCTTTAGCCATATCCAATTTAGAAAAAATAGTTGCATTAGATAGCTGAGCCATAATATCTTCAGCATTGTTTATAGGATATGGGTCAAAAAAAGTAACATTATCCAGCTTCCTATAGTCCACACACAACCTTATAGTTTTATCTTTTTTCTTAACTAATACTATTGGAGATGCATATGCTGAATTGGATGGCTCTATCAACCCCATACTCACAAGCTCATCTATCTCTTTTTGCAAGTTATCCCTCAAATGAATAGGGATTGTGTATGGTTTTAGCCTCACCGGCTTATCATCTGTTACAATAATGTCATGTTGTATGACATTGGTCTTACCAGGCAAATCAGAAAATATACCCTTATGCCTGTGTATTATTTTTGCCATCTCATATGCCTGTTCATGTGTCAATTTCTCTAAATTCACATCTTTATATGTTTGCTGACCCTGTGTATTCACTGTTGCTATTTCTTCAATATCCTCTTTAATTTCTTCTGATATTATACTACAGCATATATTGCTTTCTACTGATTGATCATTATACTTTTTTAAATTATTAATATGAAAAACTTTAAGTTGATCCTTAATTCTTATCTCATAATCCACATCTGTGACCTTTCTAACCACATCATATTGCCCTAGCCATTCAGTAAATAGTTTGTTATTTTGATTTTTTAATTTTAGCAAAGCTTTATCTCCTGGTTCCAAAGTTCTTAGTTTCCTATCCTGATTTACTCTATTTATTTTCTTTTCCTTATTATTGTCTGAATTCTTTCTAGCCTCTTCCAAAGCAATTTCTAATTGTTGTTTCTTATTTGTAACTAACTCATAATTAGTCATTTCCCTGTTTTCACTAGTACCTACTAATGGTTCTTTGAGAATACTAAGTGGATTTCTTGGATTATTTCCATATATCAATTCAAATGGTGAAAAACCTGTACTATCATGAGTAGTTTCTCTATATGCAAATAAAATTGATGGAATTGCTAAATCCCAATTCTTTGGATCCTCATTACTAACTTTTGACAACATTTCCTTGAGAGTTTTGTTAAATCTCTCACACATTCCATTACATTGTGGATGATAGGGTGTTGTAAACTTCTGCTTTATTCCAAATGTTTCCATAAATTCCTTAGTCAATTTTGATGTAAATTGAGTTCCTCTATCTGATATTATCTCTTCAGGAAATCCAATTCTAGTAAATATTAAATATAATGCTTGCACTATATCTGTAGATTCAATTTTCTTTAATGGTACTGCCTCTGCATACCTTGAACATATATCAATCAATGTAAGAATATATCTATGTCCTCTGTTAGACATAATAGGCATCAAACCAATGATATCTATGGCTACCTTCTGAAATGGTCTAGTTGCAGTCACTCCTTTTTGTATTGGTGCTTTGGTAAAATTACTTCCAGATCCTTTCATCTGAAACACTTTGCATTGTTTAACAAATCTTTTCACATCTTTGGACATTTTAGGCCAAAAGTAATGTTGTATTATTCTGTTTTTGGTTTTGCCAACTCCCATATGACCAGCCAATGGTATAGAATGAGCATTAGTCATTATTTCTGTTCTATATTTATATGGTACAACTATTTGTTCCACTTGTCTGCCATTTATGAGTATCTCTCTGACTAATAGTTGTGTATCATTTTTCACTTTGCATACACTATTTTTATTATTATTTCCTTTCTCTGTAGATTTGAATAATCTATCCAATGTAGTATCCTCTCTTTGTTCCTTTTTGAATTTTTCCAATTTAAAGTTTTCATTCAGTAATGATTCACTATCAACTGATGTGTCTTTTTCATTATTCACCATTGTCTGACTTTCTTCAGTATTGCTTGCTTTACATTCATTAATCACATTACATTGTGCTTGTTTATTATCAGATTCCCATGTTTCTATTTCCTCTCTAGTACATTCTTTAACTGATTCAACATTTCCAATAATTAAATCTATTGGTGCATCATTTATAACATGAGCCAGTACTCTACCTGTAATATATGGTGTCCTAATATCAATGTAGGCCAACCTCAATTTAATCACTCTTCCATCAAATGATGTACAATCTGCTACCTCACCAGTGTATTGATTTGACTGAACATATTTGCTGTTTATTGCAATGACAGAGGCTCCCGTGTCGCGAACTGCAAAAACTGGTATTAATCCCACATATCCTGGAAAAAACTTTATTCCTTTGCTTCTTGATAACACAGCTCCACAATGATTCCTGTTCTGATTAAATCTGGAGTTGTGATCTCTTTGTTGTGTATATCCCTGAGATCTATTATTATTATTATTGTTTCCAGCAGAACTTGACCTTCTGAAGCAATTTCTTGCTATATGTCCTTTCTTTTTACATATAAAACATGTCAATGTGTTATCTCTCTTATCTTTACAATCCTTAGTAACATGGTTATTTCTTCCACAATTACCACACTTCATCTTGCTCCTTGATAATTGTCTTCCTCTTTGAAAATTCTCATTGCCTTTAGCAAAGCATATTATATCCTGATAATCCTCTCCTTTAGAAGTAGGTGCCATGGGATGAGCTAATTTATAGTTCCTAATCAGGTCAACTATTTCTTCTATAGTCTTGGGAGATCTCTCCTGAATGAATGCTTTGAGAGTCTTATCGAGTGAATATATTGCCTTATCTCTAATAATAAAATTCTTCAGTTCCTCAAAAGATTTTTCTATTTTAGCACATTTTAACCATTTGTCCATAGCACTTGTCAATGAGTCAAAATAACTTTTTGGATCTTCTTCCTTTGATAAAGTCATTTCAAAAAATTTCTTTCTATAAGCCTCCTCTGTACTTCCAAAATGTCTTAACAATTGTTCCTTGACAGATGCATAATCTGATTGTTCCATACAAATTTTTGATGGAATATCTCCTGTAAAGGATTTTCCCAGTAGTCCAGACCAATAACATGAAGAAAAATTTTGTCTCTCCATTTCCATTTCAAATTTTTTTAGAAATGTATCAATAGAACCATCCTTTTCATTAAATAACTGGAAAGTAAATCTGCACATGTTATTTCTAATAGCCATTTCCTGGTCAACAACAGGTCTAATGACTCCAATGTTTACATTTGCACTATTATTTTTAGCCTCTAATTCTAACTTTTTTAACTGGAAAATTCTATCTTTCTCCTTTTCCTCCCTCTCTTTAGCCTTCTCTTCTCTTTCCTTATCTTTATCCCTTTCTAATCTTTCTAACTGCTCTCTATATTTTCTCTCCGCCCACTCATCCAATTCCTTACCAGCATATCCCAACTCCTTACCACAACTTATATAATTTGCTAATATGTCCACTGAGGACCCCTCCATTTTCAATTAATAAATATATATACTTACAACAAACTAATATAATTTAAAATGTAAGCAATATTGCAATATGCATAAAATAAATATCAATATAATAATCAATATATATATAAAAATAAGAACACCACAGATAGTAGATGAGACTCGAGATTCACAAAAAATTTACTATGACAAATATATAAACAATATGATAACACTGTGCATATAAGACTATACAATCTAACATATATTATGTAATATACACTTATGAAAAGTCTTTAACTAACCTGACTTACAGGGACTTTTCAATAAGTGTATACACAAAATTCCTAAAAGAAACTAATACATGCCAGTGATTTCACAAGAAAAATCTAGGCATATACTATACTACAACATAACGTATACACCAGTTTACTTATCTTAATAAACGCGTTCCTTTTCCTTCCGTCTCCGATTCCAAGGTTCCAAACTCGAAATGATCCTCCACCACACAGGTTATTTCAGCCCAAAGTCTTCGTGTGTTCGTTAATTCATAAGAATTACAATCATTTCACTTTGTTGAAGTTTCTTTTTACTTCCAATTTCACTTGACTTCTGCTACTGTACTGAACTGACTTCTAGTTCTGTGACTATTCTGAAGTATTCTTCTTTTCTCGAACCATTTACTAGTTCTACGGAGATTCTCTTTTAATCTCTTCACTTGACAAACTTAGCTTGTCCTATTAAACACAGCTTTACTATTGTTTCAATAACTGTTACCACTTTCGATACTTTTAAAATGTATCCGAGACGCCTTTCAACTTCCAGTGGCCTTTTTAACCGACTTACTTGGTAACATACATAAACTTCCGTTTCTATCTTCATGGACACCGTTATGTACTGGTAGCGCTTAGTTCCAAGAACGTGCTAGGCTATACTGTTAAACCGTCAAATTTTCTTTCTCGTCGATATTTCTTTACATTAAATTTTAGTCTTCTTTTAGTCGTACGAAACGTTCATTTGCGGTATTCTTTAAGCTGTGCTTCACAATATATTGTAGGCTTTCTTTCAAATTGATTTTCAATAATATTCACCTTGATTCTCTTTCAACATTCTCCGTTGATTTTCAATATTCCACATTGGGCTTCCAAATTCACCTTGAGCTTCCGAATTCACGTTGGGGCGCCAAATAATGTGACCGTTATTTTGTAATTACTATGTATACAACTCTCAGGGAGATCACATTATATAATAATAAACAATGAACAAACTGCCGGCTTGTAGTAAAAATGAGAACTCAATATTTAATGCAATTTATGTACAAGATGAATTCAAATACTCCACAGTTTCTATAGCCTAGTCTAAAACACGTCTTTCCACTACCAAATTCTTAGGTCGTCTGTCTTTATCTCCCAATGTACGCTACGTTCAATCTAACTCCTACGTCATTGTTTTTATCGTAAAACGTCACTCGTTTATTCTATACATTAACACCGGGTTAGAGATTATACAAATTATGTCCCACTAAAACAACTTTATATATTTTAAATCATCACAGGTCACACCCTTAGTTTAGGATTATTTATATCTTATATGTTGTTATTGACTCACAGATAAGTTGCACCCTTAATTTTTGTGGCTTTTTATAAAATTTGTGAAAAAATGTGGAAACTTTCCTTAAAAATAAAGAAAGTTTTAGGTTTCTTCATCTGAGTTCCTACTCATGTTCCTATTCCTAAAGTGGGACAATAAAAAAAGGAGCCTTTTGAAGTGTGCTCTTTGACTCAGCCGTGCCTAAATTATTCTACACATAAAAAAAAAGTGTCATTTTCAATTAGAGTTTTATACACTACTCAAACCCCTTGATTGAAACATGGAACCAGTACACAATGAGAATGCTAAAATGTAAGCCTAAACATAAATGATAGACTCACTATACGAGTGCCCTATTGTTGTTTGTAATGATTTCAAACATGGCTGCACACAAAAAATTAATAAGCCATGAGTGTTGGCTTTTATCTTGTTCTCTTTGCGACCAGTAGTAAGTTGTGATTTTTTTGTTTAACTTTTCATACACTAAAGGAAAAATGAAACACACTATAGACATTTTAAGCATTATTTCTATAGATAGATTTGAAAAAAAAAACATTAAGTTTGATGCAGGGTTTCGGCAAGTTGTAGTCGTGAAAACATTCCACAGTTTTCTAGGAATTCTAAACAATGGCTTAATTTATATAGGCCTTTAGCTTAAGTAATATGCATCTTAAGCTACTAGTCTATGTTATAGGCTTTTACACATTCACGATTCTTCCCATGTTGTAATTTGCAATCAATACAAAAATTGCCGATTTAGGCTTGCACAACGCTTCGGCAATGCAAAATCAGTCCAAAAAAAAAAGGGTGTATGCAAACATAAAATATTTTGTTCATTTCAATTCAATAAAGAATATTAAATTTACATGCTAAACGCTAATATAAAGTGAACAATTTTTTGTCCCGTTAGCTAGAAAATAGATCACAGTATTCTTAAGAACTTAATGTAAAAAAAAGGAAGGCATACTCAATGTCCTAGTAATTCTTCATCATTAAAACCACATGTAACAATTGCAGTGTAAAGGACACAGTAGTGATGTTTATTTAAATTTTTCAAATCTGTGTCACACTCACACCACTAATTTTCTTTTTAATTTTTGGTAAAAAAATGACTGACCTAAGCTTATATACAGGTATATATGGTAGTCTTAATACTAAAATGTTACTCTTTAGAATCTTACTAGTTAACTGATTAACTACCATGAGCCGCTGTGAGCGGCTCATCCGATTCATTGACTTTGTACCGCAAGCCGCTGACAGCGCCAAGATTATTTCGCAGAGTTTAAAGCTAAATATTTGCATTATTTCTTTAAATTTTGTTCCGAAATATGTAGTTACCGACAGGAAGTATATTTACAAACCTATTTTCGATTTCAAAGCGTAAACATTCTTAGTTTTCTGTGCTAAATTTCGGTAAAAAAAAAGCAGAAAAAATAACTTTCTTCCCGTTTTCGAAAAATGTTTCGATTGATAATCTTATCTTGTTTGTGTAAATACCATTCAATTAACTTCATCTTGGATTTTTTATGTTCGACTTTGGATATACTTTATAATAATTATGAGTGAAAGCTATAAATTCATTTAAGAAAAGATAAAATATTAGGTAAAAGGATTTTTTTTATTTTTCCGTCTAATTTTTTGTTACAAATCACATTTTAACATAAATTATTTTCTAAACTAACACATTAGAGTCTAACTAGATTTTGTTTATATTTATCTTATACACAATTTATTTCCCTACAAAATGGTATAATTCGTTTTAAAATCTATCAATGGATAAGAGAACAACACACACATATGTACACACACTCGCATACAAATACATACCATAGGAACATCCAAAGCAAATAAATTTGCTCCATTAGAACAATTACGGTCAGAAATATTCAGCTGAACAGTAATGTCTGTAGTTTGAGTATCAATAACCCAGTTACATAAGATTGGCTGGTTATTAGAAATTAAGTTGTCAGGAAAGGATATCATCTGAGTATCATCAGTAACATTAAGAAAGCCACCACAAGGTCCTGTTGGTTAACATTACAAGTAGGAAAATCAGCATGCTATACATTAAACTTTATGTACTAAAAACAGACAGTCTAAAGTGTTATATAAGTTACCTATTGTAAAATTATTCTAATTTTCTTAAATATTCTAATCAAGTCACTGTTGCACAAAAACAAACATTCAGAGGCTACTGCTTCTTCACTTACATTTTTATAACTAGGCTATGATATATTTATATAAAACTTACTTTCTCTTTCAGCATATGTTATTGTAAAACCAGAGCCTTGTCTGTCTGAGTCTGATACAAAGACTACTCTCAGTATGTTATGTGAAGTTGACAATGAGACAGGTTGAAGGGTGCCACAGTATTTTCCCAATTCAATATCATCGAGTCCATCATACAACTTAATTACAAAAGAAACGGACAGCTTTTACTTGATTTTGTTTTTTGAGAATGGGAACATAAACACATTTTATATGAACAATGCTCTATGGATAGCTGATGGTTAGAAATATTGGAAGAAGCTAGCTAGGATCTAGCTACAGAAACGAAGTTTAAAAAACTTGAAATTGGAATAGTTTTTCTTTGTTCAGGGCCATGAGGATGCACCTGAATCTGCACAAACTTTATGTTTGTATTACATAATTTGAACAACTCCCTGTTAGGTCTATGAAACTGATAAACTAAGAGTGGTTTTCATTAGATTATTCTAAAAACTCATAGTGATATTTTAAAGACAAATAAGTAAGTTTCTGTGAAAGGTATTCCTCTTATTTTAGCAACAATCAATGTATAAAGTAAAATATTGGTGAGAATGATGTTTATAGACAGCTTACCAAAAGATAGTCACTCTCACATGGGGCTTGTCCATCTATGTTGATATTTGTTATATTCAGACTGATAGTCTTATCCAGACCTATAGAAAAAGGTCATAATAAGGACATAATTATACTTGTAAAGATATTTTAAAATAGAGAGACAATCATCTTAAAGTTGTCAACATTTTATTGTTGAAGAACAAAAAGAATGAATTACACTTATAAAACATTGATGTCAAAACACACAAAATAAAGTGTCCTGTATGAAGCATGCCTCATCAGCCTAATTAACATTTTGTCACTATCCAATTATTAATGCCCCTACTTGAAATGCTACATGAAACTAATTCATTGGTTTCACTCGGTTTCACACTGATCATATCTTTTAGTTTCTTCCAAGACTATAATAAGATGGACCACTTGCTCTATTTGTAGAGCTGAATAGTTAGTTTGTGCATGCACGACCTCCGGTTGGTACTTAAGTCTTCCAGTGTAAATAAATATGAAGAATTGTAAACTGTATCGCAAGGAACTGCCTATATTAATGGACGCTATATGCTTGAAACCTACACACAATAATGTGTATTAAAAACTATAATGCCTGGTAGCAATTGTGCAATTCTTGGATTTCCAGCAAAGGGGCTTGCCTTTTTTATTCATTTACACCCGAAGACTTGAAATCGGAGGCTGCACATGCACAAACTAACTATTCACCTCAATCTTATTATAGTCTTTGCTTACACATAATATTAATTCCATTAAGAACATTAAATCATATTGATCAACCGAATATACAAGGCAAACGGGAATCAGGAATTCCAAAAAGAAGTCATTTGAGTCATCAAAAAGCAGAAATATTAAAGCAAGCGGCCCATCTTACTATAGTCTTTGCTTTTTTTTATAACTTAGTCCCTTGATAAGGATGTCTGCTATGATTTCTTATGTCTTATAATATTTAAGAGTTGCAGTCTGATTTTCAACTTGTTCCCTGATACCGGTAATCAGTGGCGTAGCTAGGGAAAGGGGGAGGGGGGTCCAAATTCAAAAATCCCCCCGGGCCCCTAATGTCGAATGTCAAAATGCAGGGGCCCCTAAAGAGGCCAAGCCCCCCGGGCCCCCAAATCTCTTGCAACGGCACTGCCGGTAATGATAAAGTGATATTTACGGTACTTTCCACATGACATTTTTAGGGTTAGTTATTGCCATTGTAGGTGCTTCATGAATACCTGTTGAAAATCACTATATTTTAAGCTTTTGCTGTGGACAGAGTCAAGCATGATTGTTTCTCAATTCACCAATGTATCAGTGCAGAACCCATAAAAACACATAGCTAGATGTAGACTTTTGATTATTATTGTCACTCTCCCAGTTTGCATCACAAAAGCCAAGACAATCATTACATCCATAGTTTAAATACTGTTATGAAACGGAGATTCATAATAATTACCTCTTTAAATTCTAGCATTAATAATTGCGAATCGCAAATCTAACGTTGGGAGAATAAATATTGCTAAACATCTACACCGGAAGAACGCTATCTTAAGAACTTTCTAGAAGCATTTAATTCGGATTTGTAAAGTCTCGTTAATAATCGCTAAGAACGATACAACGTCATTTACCTTAAGTAATCGTGTTGTTTACAAATATATCTTATCTTATCTTATACATTACAGACGCTCCTTCTATAAAGAAGATTATTGCGTCCTACGCTCATCCGTGGTCCGAGTCTAGTCTTGCATTTTTATTAATGTTTTAAATGATGTTAGGTTATTGGTTTTCCTGGTTTGTTCAGGCAACCCATTCCATGCCCGAATGCCACTCGGGAAGAAAGAGTACTTATATGCATTTGTTCTCGCATAAGGGACAAGGAAGGTGTTTTTGTCTCTATGTTTATCTGAGCTTTGCAACAGATTGTTATTGGGTTGTATTTCTAAACTAGAGTTTAATGCCTTATGTATTATTACTACTTTACTCTTTGCCCTTCTGTCCTCAAGTGTTTCTAGGTTTAGTGATTTGACTAATGGTGTTACTCTTGTCAATGGGGAATATTCACTAGTTATAAACCTTGCAGCTCTTTTTTGAATTTGTTCTAATTTTTTAATGTTTTCTTTAGTTGATGGGTCCCATACAGATCCTGCATATTCTAGTATAGGCCTAACTAATGTGAGATAGCATTTTAGTTTTATATTCTTATTACATTTGTAAAAATTCCTTTTTATGAATCCTAATGTTTTGTTTGATTTTTTAATTACTTCATCAATGTGAGGGTTCCAAGATAACTTATCATTTATTATTACTCCTAGATACTTAGCATTGCTAGTTTGAGTTAGTTCTTTACCATGAATGAAGTAGTTTGTTATTATTTGTTTCTTTTTCTTGGATACCCTTATTAGTTGGCATTTTTCTGGGTGAAAAGACATACTCCAGTTTGATTCCCATTTTTGTAGTTCATCTAGGTCTTTTTGTAAAAGTTCACTATCTTTTCCTGTCTTTATTATTCTATAAATTATGCAATCATCGGCAAATAATCTTACTTTTGTGCCTGTGTTGATGCAATTAGGCAGATCATTAATGTAAATTAGAAATAGTAGAGCCCTAGAACAGTTCCTTGTGGAACTCCTGAGTTTACTGTTATTGGTGATGACTTAGAGCCATTTATTATCACTGTTTGTTCTCTGCCTATAAGAAAGTCCTGAATCCACTGATGTAAGGGACCAGAGATGCCAAAGTATTTAAGTTTTTTAAGAAGACTAGAATGATGAACTTTATCAAATGCTTTTGAAAAATCTAGTAATATAGCATCAATTTGGTTGTTATTATCTAATCCCTTAGACAAGTCATCTATTAAGCCTATCAATTGAGTCTCACATGATCTATTTTTCCTGAAGCCATGTTGGTGTGGGCACAGTGCATTTAGTTTGTCTAGATGATTTACTATACTACTATATATTATATGTTCAAGTAATTTACATGTTATGCTTGTTAGAGAAACAGGTCTATAATTTCCGGGGTCAGATTTATCTCCTTTTTTGAAAAGGGGGGTTACATTGGCTAATTTCCAATCTTTGGGCACTTTGCCCTGGTTTAGAGAGGCCTGAAAAAGTATTTTAAAGATTGGAGATATTTCATTAGTTAGTTCTTTAAGCAGTCTTGCTGGTATTTCATCTGGACCAGAAGCTTTGTTTACTTTTAAGTTGGTTAGGAGTTGTTTAATGCCTTTTTCATCTACATTTATATTTCCTATCTCTTCTAGTTTGTTTAAATTTATGAATATTTCTTTGTCACCTGGATTTGAAAAAGATGATGCAAAGTGTGTGTTTAGGATATTAGCTTTAGTTTCATTATCATTATAAGTTTCATTGTTTTGGCCTTTTAGTGAAGCTATGCCTGTAGTGTCCATTTTTCTTGATTTAATGTAGGACCATAAGTTTTTATTATTATCTTTAGAAATTACATTGTTTACATATTCATTCTGCAGCTGTCTGCTTAGTTTCTGAGTTAAATGTTTAATTTTTAGGTATTTTTTATGTAGTCTAATTGAATTAGTTGCCTTAAACTTTTTGAAAAGATTTTCTTTTTGTTTACACAGTTTCTTTAGTTTAGTGTTAAACCAACATTTGTTAATTTTATTTGATGTTTGTTTTGTTGGCACAGAGTCAGCCATTATTGCTTTTAAGTTAGTTTTTATAAATTGCCAAATATCTTCAACTGGACTATCTATATTGTGTTTAGTAAGAAAATTGGTTTGGAATTTTATTGCTGCTTGATGTAGTTCTGTTGTGTTACATTTATTCCAGAGATAAATTATTCTTTTAGGTTTCTTGCTAATTTGGATTTTTATTTTGTTATTTACTCTGACAATATCATGATCTGAAAGTCCAGGGATTATTTCATAATCTAATACTAGTCCTGGTCTGTTCGTTAAAAATAAATCTTGTATATTATGGTTTCTTGTTGGTTTTTTATCAATTTGGTCTAAGTTTAGATTTTGGATGGTATTGATAAACATTTCATTTATTTCTTTTGTGTTTTGGTGCTTTTCTATACAGTAGCTATTCCAATTTATATCAGAGAGGTTGAAGTCCCCCATTATCCAAATTATAGCATTTTTATATTTAGTTTCAATACTTGTCAGCTGATTACACAGATCAGACATGTACTCTGATGTTGAGTTTGGTGGTCTGTAAACACTGCCTACAATTATTGGTTTGGAATTAGGTCTGCTTATTTTACAAAATACTGACTCTATGTTATTTTGAGGTTCTAATTTAATTTCTTCAGCTATTAGGGTAGATTTTATGGCTAGTAAGACTCCTCCATGCCTGTCTGACCTATCTTTCCTAAAAATTTCATAATTATTATTGAATATCTCTGTGTTGTAAATATCTGGGCTAAGCCATGTTTCGGAACCTGCAATTATGTCTGGTTCTTCATTATTTATTAAAAGTTCCAAATCAGCTTTTTTATTTTTAATGCTTTGGAAATTTATTGTAAGAGTTTTGAGGTGATACTGATTTGGGGTTTTATGGGATTTAGTGTTAAAGAGTGTCTTTTTACTTTTTTTTATTGGTGTTGATCTAGCTAAGGGTTTATTTAGGTCTAAATTATTAACTTCTGGGCTTGTCAAGGCACTGTAGGGGTTAGTGGTATCCAGGTCATGAGAATTAAACAGACCTGAACTAAATTGTGGCAACCCACACTGTACACAGTGCCAAGAGGCATCTTTATTTCCTAATGCTATATAAATTGGGGTGTTCATATGCAAGCATGCAGCATGGTACCATTCATCACAGGTGTCACATTGAATAGCTCTATGTTTTGCTGTGCATGGCTTACTGCAAATGTTACATCTATCTCTAACTGTCTTGACTGGGCCTGGGTTGGATTCTACATCGCCAGCCAAGAGCAACAATAGTACTAAATGATTTTGTCTGTATGTATAGACAATTACGATACGCCCAAACTGTTAGACTATAAAAGGAGAAAACCGCGTTCAATCTTCCCTTCGGCCTATTGCCTTTTCCAATACAGTTAGGCGTGTGCCGCTGTCTGTTAACAAAGTCACTTTGTGCTGGTGCTCTGAACTTGCCTTGTTTACTCAACAACAACAACCTAATAATTTATAACAGGTTTGAAATGTGTTTTCTTAAATATTTCAATTTATTATTTGGACAAGGATTCCATACATACCCATATTGAAATGCATGTTAAATGGATCTAAGCCATATTCTTGTTTTTATAACAATTTTGGAACTGTACATACCTTTGTGAATATCAGGAATTGAAGAACGATTCATTATTCAGTATTAAATTTTCAAAATTATTTACAACTTGGATCTTATTAATTTATTTCCTTGTGGAATATTTCAATGTGTAGTTTTAAAAACTATAAGTACTTATATTAATCCTACTATTAACAAAGTACAATATACAACCAACTTGAGCTGATATATATATTTACACATATGAAACAAAGGTGAATTATACTTATACACTATTGCTGCATAACAGATTTCAAAAGGATCAACAACTCAGGGCATACTCTAGACTATAACAGCAATAAAAACAACAACAACAGTAACTCAACTCATACTAATTTAATGAGATAAACATCAACTAACTTACTAATTCTGTGATAAGATGAACTGTTAATAAATATATTGAATATTGAAACAACAGCACAATTGAGCTGGAATACATATTTATTAAGAGGGGGCTCGGAGTCAAAATACAAGAATAACATTCTTAACAGATTAGTATGTCATCTAAAATAAACATAATGGACAATATAATAAACTGACTTGATTAGGTATAAATAAATAAATTATAACTCGGCGGACATGAAAGTGTTGGATGACCACTAGTGCTTGCTGAAACAACATCTCATAGCTGATTAGGTAAGCCCATTACTTACTTCGTTGATGGTCAGTGGTGTTGAATACACGGACAGTAATTATGAGAACGAAATGACTGTTGGTTTCTGTTCGAAGGAATTGTGTCACGTAATAATACAAATTAGTCCATAATTGTGTTTGCCCTTTAAATATCCCATGATTACTGCCATCCAGTGCTGTTTAGATGGACTAGCACACAATTTAGCTACATTTTTCACATCAAAATTAATGTCATGTCTGGTCCAAGTTGACAAATACAATCAACTACCCACTGCTGATAAATCCTTCATGAAATTTAATACTTTTATTGTCCTCTTTTCTCAATTTAACACTTGTGTCAGTTAGAGGTGATACAGGTTTACAATCTATAATTCCAAATATCTCTATAATCTGGCTGTCCAAAAAAATGTATTGAATTCCTTATGAATGAACATGAACCCAAATATGTATATATACAGTAGTTTGTATTTGTTTGTTTTTCTCTGATACTCTTAGTGGATGGCAATTTTCTGAGTGGAAATTAATGCCAACTCCAATTGGATTCCCATTTTTGTAATTTATGTAAGTCTTTTTTTGTAAGATTTCAGTATCTTTTTCTGGCATTATCAAATATTTTTGGCCCGCAACAAGTTTGTTTTAGCAAAAGAAATAATTTAATTGCTCCATACTTTATAGACAATTCAAATTACAAATGCTGCAATAAGAATTAGTTGCATGTTTATGTCTTTGTTCAATGCATCAGAATATCCTTTCCATAAATACAATTTGAAAATAATTATTTATATCCCGGGTAATGCCTACTTCTGCACTATGGACAAAAAGAGGAAATACATTTAAACAGAAGTGACTAGAAATTTACTGCCTAAACTTAAGTAATGAAAATGTTGGCGTTATTGAGCAAACCAATTTCCTGGAAAAAACTTGTCTAATGCAAAATTGTGGAATGGGGGAAAATTTTAGTCATGTGGAAAATACAGAACGGTAGGCATATATGCTTGTCCCACCCTCATTATGCTGCATGTGAAAAAACACATTATTTGATAACTTCATTAGTATTTTTTTTGGTTATCATACAAAAACTACACATTTAAAAACACATACCAAGTGTTATGTACCACCAACAATCCAAGTTAGGCTCATATTGTCCATTGTGGTCAACATCAGGAGCTGAAAATGTTCCTTGAACTTGATTCAATATTCCACCACATCCAGCTAAAGGTCCTGTTTAAAAAAAAAATATGCATATTGTATTTTATTAATTTTTGTACATAATATAATACTGACTTTATCTTAAATCTTGTTTAAAAAAAAACATAACACATACCATATGTGGTCCAGTAATTAGCTTTTAAGGAATGGGTTAGAGCTTGACTGTACCAGTAATCATAATTGACACTGTATTTCAGATACAAATGATTTGAGGAACTGCGAATTACATCTGGTGCATTTTCCAGTTTACAGAAAGTGCCAATTAGAGGAGAAGTTCCATTTGGTCCCTCAAAAATTTGGACAGAACCTCTGCAATTTGTGTTTCTTGAAAGTCTTAAGTCTGTGATCCTAAAAAACAACACACACAACAAAAATAAAAAAAGTATGTTGAGTTTCAATAATAGAATAAAGGCATCCATCCATTTGAAAAAGAAAAATAAATAGTTAGATTTTTAATACATGGTCTAAAAAAAACAACACATTTAAGTTACAAAACTAAAAGAAAAAATTGATTTCCGAACATACAAACAACGGATTTGATCAATAAATGTTAGATCTGTGAACCTAGTCTCATGCAAACTAGACATTTGATTAAATAAAATGATGTATTTATGAACATAGTTTCATACAAACAACACATTTGATAAAGGAAAACAAATATGTTAGGTTTAAATACATGGTCCCATACAAACAACATATTTAAAAAATAAAACAGGAATAACAGGAACTAAATAAAAATTATACATTACTTTAAACGAATAATTTTGTCTGGTTCAACTGTTATATTCCAGAAACATTCACTTGGACTTGTAAAATTTTCATGAAACCCATGAGTTGATATAACACCAGATGCATTTGTAAAGTTTCCACCACAGTCTAATTGAACATTACAAACACTAAGTTATTATACATTTTAAGGAGATTCATCACTGACATATAAAATGTGTAATTTTATCAATATTTTTTTTTTAAATCATCATCATTTCCTCTTTTTTTGCCCAGGGTCATAGGTCACTAACTTGAAAGGTCTCTATGCATTTTAGTCCAGGGTTAGTTTTTCTAGCTATCTTTATTGTTTCTTGGTCTGTGCTTTACAATTGTTTGTAACCTTTTATATTATTCATCTTTAAAGTAATTTGTTAAAATATAAAAGTGAAAGAAGTCCATGTTTTTGTTTTGTTCTGAACCTAGCCATGACTATGCCAGGGATTTGGACTTTCCAACCTTCTAGTCTATGTTTTACAACATTGAGGGCAACTCCTTCTCATCTTCTTGTCCAATGTATAAAAGTAGCCCTCAATTATTCGGCACTGACATGAGAAAAATGTAACAGAAATAACTCCAAACCTCAACATAATACAAATTTTAATATTTTTGAATATTGAAAAAAAAAAGGTTCTACTGTAGAAAATTGCATTTTGATTAACAAAAAAAAAGATAAACTATAAGTAAATGTCTCCACCAAGCCATTTTACTTTCAAGTAAAACTAAGAAAATTGTGTTTTCTAAAAATAGTAATGGATGCTAATTGTAATGGATATTATAGTGAAAATGTTACCTATAGATTCATACTGGGCTGAGAAGCCTCTGTCTGTGGTTCTTGACCTTGATGTAAATACGAGTTGCAAAAATTCCTGAGACTGGAACACCTGGTTTGCAACGTATCTACACACTGACTGACCATATAAATTTCGTATCCTCACTTCTACTCTATCACCACTATAACATCCATAGTATGGAGAAGAGCCTCGCTGTCCTGAAAATCAAAGGAATTATAAAGCTCTAACCAGTTTGAAAAATTGGAATGACACATTTTATTGTTCAGTACAAGTAGGATAGACTCATACAATTGAGATCTGATAGCACATGAAAGAGGTGTAGGCCTACATAGTAAAAGTTAATAATAATACGGTAGGCCTACTATCTAAAATGTGGGTAGTAAGAAAACAGTAGTTCTCTTTTTGAGATTATTGTGTTGTATTTTGTGCAAGTCAAGAAAGAATTGTAAGTCTAGTAAAGCGGACTTATAGTGTAGGTCTAGTAAAACAGACTTTTAGTGTAGGTCTAGTAAAGCAGGCTTATAGTGTACTGTAGGTCTAGTAACACAGACTTATAGTGTAGGTCTAGTAAAACAGACTTATAGTGTAGGTCTAGTAAAACAGAGTTATAGTGTAGGTCTAGTAAAACAGACTTATAGTGTAGGTCTAGTAAAAGAGACTTATAGTGTAGGTCTAGTAAAACAGACTTATAGTGTAGGTCTAGTAAAACAGACTTATAGTGTAGGTCTAGTAAAACAAACTTATAGTGTAGGTCTAGTAAAACATATTTATAGTGTAAAAGAGTAAAGTAATCCCATCAAATCACATTGATCCATTAGGCTGGTGAAGCAGTGATTACTAGTTTGAGTGGTCAAAGCATACTAGGGGATTGTGTGACCAGATTGATGCCCAGCGGCCATTACTGTGCCCTAATTAATATTAGGTATCCATCATCATAGCTGGATAGACTCAGGGACACCCTCCAGACCTGGGTACAAATCCTAGCCACCACTAAGATTTTTGGTACCCAGCTTAAAGTGCTGCAACTGTGCAACATAATTATTGGTTGTCACTTTTAGAATCCATAATAATAGGCTAGATACAAACATACGTCTGAATATACGCTTAGTAAAATATAAAAAAAAAAAAAAAAAACATGTGCAGAGGCTGCTAATTTGGAATGCCCATCCTTTTTTTTTTTGACAAGTTGACAAAAAACACAATTTTACAAATGCAAACTTTTTATTTTATATTGCTGTAATGTCCAACTGAAATTTATTTGTAAGGAAAATCTCAACATTAAAATGAATACTAAGTAACTTTTATTTATTTTAAATATGATTTTTTGATATATGTCATAAATGAAAAGGGTCAGTGTAATTCTCACAACACAAAAGATCACTTGGGTAGTTCTAATTTAATGATGCAACTTGTATATTGGGTATATTGAGGTGACATTTTGTGCTATCAGAAGTTGATCTTTTTTTTTACAACTCATTCAGAGTAATAGAGTTAATCTGCCAACAACATTAATATATTATTATCGGAGTGATTATACGGCGGATCCGCCGTATAACGCTCAGCGTTATTCGGCGGATTTTTGCGTGAACTCCTGACCTATATTATACACACTGCGATTGACGCATGCGCATAATTGTTTATCTGGTCCTATATGCTTAATTACTTTTTTTTTTGTACGGTTTAGAACATAGGTTCTCAATGGGGGCGATATCGCCCCCCGGGGGGCGGTGAAACGCTTTAGGGGGGCGCTGACATTCCCGGGGGCGATTGGGGGGCGGTGAAGGGCAAGTGGGCGGTACAAACGTGCTTGATATATTTTAATACATCAGCGGTTTGAATCGATTAGTTTTTGGAGGATGAAATATGATGTAAACGCAAATGCTTCTAAATATCTGATATCACCCAACAGTATGCCTACATATTATTATATTAATAAGAAATAGGAATCGCAGTGACTTTTCGATGAAGTATAGCCTGTATTTGGCAAATATAGTGTGCGGCCGGCTGGTCTTGTTACAGTCTTGTAGTTGGACTGTCAACCCTGCTGACCGATCACCGTCGCCCTAACATATGCTAATATTAATTATATTTTGATATCAGTTTAACCGAGATGTCCTTAATTGAAGCATATTTTAAACCTTATACAGTAGAAATAGAATATTGTTAAGCGGTATAGATGAGTAGTAATCATACAAACTGGGTAGTTATTGTAATCTTTGAAAATATACATATAAATTCTTTAGTCATATAATATTTACATAATTTTCAAATACTTTTTACAGTTTGATCATTTCAAAGTTATAAATTGTAAGCCATTTATTTTTTATAAAAGAAACAAAAATATTAGCTCAAATAAAACGGGCTAATTATCTCACTTTAACAAAAAAAAAATGTTTCCACATTTGATTCAATAGTGATGCCGAACAAGTTCTGTTTTGTAATATAACAAATATTACTGGTTATTAGACCTAAGGCTTTTGCAACCAAAATTGAAACAAAAATGGACAAATTGCTAGCAACACACCAGGCAAACGATTCGCATTGATTTATTTAAACCTTTTGTTAAGGCAATATTTTGATCTATTAATTCTTACAATATGTTTCCTTTTCAGCTTTTTTTATTGATATTTATTAATCACACAAAAAGTCTAGTCTGTCTAAAAAAATTGCGGAAACTATAGTACAGATGGGCGGAAGGGGGGTGGGCGCTAAAAGATAGTTAAGGGGGGGGGGCGGTGAGCGTAAAAAAATTGTTAAAGGGGGCGGTGAGCCGAAAAAGGTTGAGAACCTATGATTTAGAACAAGGTTTGTTGGCCCAATGGTTAGTAGCTTGCGCTGTCACAGGGGTGACGCAGGTTCAAATCCAGCCAGCTCTGCCAATTTTATTTTTTTTAGTATTATAAAAAATACGCCGAATGGGCCTAATCACTCCGTTCAATTATAGTAAAACGATAAATATTTTTTAGTTAAATTCGTGATTTTTTTGTAAGTAACCATTTGTCATTGTTTATAATTAATTCAAACATAAAGGTTACCCTACTACTATGTCATATGTCTCTTAATCACAATTAGAAATTGATGTTACGGTTAGGCCCGGTTAGGGTTAGGACTTAGCTAGGAATATGATCCTAATTAAAAGCCTATAGAGTCACTATAGACTATAATATAGAATAAAAAATTAAAGTTTTAAGTCCTAAGTATAGCCTAACTCTCACAATTTTTCGTAAATTTGGGTCTACCGATGACGCTCGGCATTATACACATTCGGCTGTTTGAATAACGCTTCCCAAAAATTAGTGCTTCGCGTTGTAGGCAGTGGAAAAGATCCTGTATATTACAGGTCACGAGTTCACGCAAAAATCCGCCATATAACGCCCAGCGTTATACGGCGGATCCGCCTTATAACGCCTCCCTATTATTATTGTATTATTCTTTACTGCTTGTCAACTGGGAAACTCAGAAATGGTAGAAACTGGTGCATTTAAATACTTTTTTGTGCAAATACTTGATTTGACGACTTGTTGAATATTAACCTTAAAGGCTAAGAGTCACTAAGAGCTACGGATTAATAAATTTTCAACTGATATAAATCAGTGCAGTTGTTATTTATTTGTATCATTTATTATCAGTTATTAATTAACATCCACTTCTGACAGCACAGGATGGCACTTTATCTTGTTAGGTTTCTAACAATCTACTTGATTATACAGTAATATACACTCATGACATTCAAAGAGAACAGTTCCAAATAATATATTAACATTTCTTTCACTTTTTAATTCCTGGTATAAGAATGATTGATAACTAAATTGTTTATTATTTGACACACAAATTACCTGCAAGTTGTAGGTCAGTAAATTTCATTTTGATAAGCTTTTGACGTCCTTGTCTTATTGTGTATGTGCATTCAGTGTTAAATGGATAATTTCTTGGATAATTAGGAGAGGTAATTTCCCCAGATTCAGCTGTGTAAGTTCCACCACAATCTGCAAAAGAAATAGCTCCTTTTAGACACACTCACACAAAAAAGTAAATCATTTTTACAATGTACCCTTAAGAGGATCTGCATTTACCATTCAGCTAAAAGGTGTAAGGAAGCAATATAAAAGAGCACATTGTTATGAAACAGCTAGTCATAAGAAATTTAAACATTTATGTTAGGAAAAAAGAAATAAAGATAACTTAATTTATAACAGATTTTGAAATGTGTAAGAGGTTTAACATTTTAGCATGCTTCTTTGTGCTCTGGTTCCATGTTTCAGTCATGAGGTTTGAGGCTTGGGCTAGTGTATAACGATCTAGTTATTTTTTCAAGATGTCAGGGTAAACATTTAATAATTTATACGCTGCTGATTCAAAAGAGCGCACTCACAAAAGACTTCCTTTTTTGTTCCCATTCCATTCACTCTAGGAACTAGAGTAGGGATTTAGATGAAACAAATAGATGCCTTTAAAAAAAATGTCCAGTAGGCCTATAGGCTTGTTGTTGGTCGATAAGAATGAATGATGTGTATCGTTTCGTAGTTTGTATGCATTATGCATGATTAAAAAACTACTATTAGGAAAGTCCAAAATTAATATTTAGTAACCTTTATGTTTAAAAAATATGAATTTTTGAATCAGCGTAACACCCAAAACTATGGGTACAAACTATTTGCAATCAAGTACAAAATTTATATTTACAAATTTTAAACTACAGGTGCAATCTATGCACAGATGCAACAAAAAACTAGTATATACGGTATATAGAAAACATATTATGAATGAATACAATTATTTTATTAATTACATTATTCTAATAAGGTAAGTTATTATGTTTCTAGAAATTTACTATTTACGTGTGTAGTGGTTGCATGAATTGGTGTGAAGTTATAAGAAATAGTTTGTGCAAGAGGTGCGATTAGTAGTAACCAGGACGTGTGTGCGACGTCAGGGAATGTTTACTTGGGAAGGAGAGATTGTAGAGATAGGACAGTACACGTTAGGCAACTGAGAAGTAAGGTTGGTCTTGAGAGGAGTGTATCAATTAGTAGATGTAGTATATGAAGTGATGTAGTGATGTTGGCTAAGACAGTTGCAGTTATTTTATGTTATGGTTTATGATGAGTAAACTTGTTATCTTCAACACAGAAGTCTTATCAAGTGTACTATGAGTTCTGTTGCTACTAATTGAGATATGATATACGATCTCTTATTTACAATGGTGGAGCAGCATCGACCTTCAATACCAGAATTATAGAGCCACCTCTCATTTACAACGTGTTATCATCAATTGTCAGCAACAAAAAAGAAACAAATTATTTTGGAATCCTATCGAAGTCTCAGCCATTATGAAATAAAGTCTGGGCAGTAAAATTAGTAAAATAATGGCCAGGACTGGAGATATACATTGCAAAAGAGTAGGTCGATATGGGAAGGGTTAATCATTAGGAACCATGTTGTTGTTATTATTCATAACTATAAGTACCGGTAAATCTTAGCATGGTTCAAGTGAATCACCTAACATTTTCTGTTGACTTACGGCTTGTCCAGCTAGCAGAGAATCCAAGTCCATTGGTGGTGTGATCTGATCTAAATACTACTACCATCTTGTTTGAAGATGAGTACAAGTCTGTGGGCCTTTGATTAGAGCACCATTTGCCTAAACTGACTTCAGTTCCATCATTTGATATATCCAAAACCTGGAAAACCAAAGAACAACACAGTTTAGTAAAATATTTTAATTATGTATTATTTAAGTTAGTTTAAATTTATCAATCAGCAAGTTGTAAAAAAAAAAATGAATTTTTACTTACAAAATTTTATTATTTAAAAATATACACTGCATTTTTCCGCCACATTTAAAACCAAAATAAAACCTAAGTAAAATGTATATTATGGCCAGCTTTGAAAAATACACAAGATAAACCATTGAAAATAGTATTTTACCAGTCTGCCAAGACCTAAGAAGGGTGTTCTTTACATGCTAGAGAGAATGCATGTATGAATGAAGCTCATAGTTAAATATTATTCTACTCTAAGGAGATGTCAATAACATGTATTTAAAATAAACATGATTCATTGAGTATTAGAAAAGTTTAATATTATTCTGCTCTAAGGAAATGTCAATAACATGTATTTAATATAAACATGATTCATTGAGTATTAGAAAAGGAGTCTTTGGATTACTAGATGTCAATAACATGTATTTAATATAAACATGATTCATTGAGTATTAGAAAAGAAGTCTTTGGATTACTAGATGTCAATAACATGTATTTAATATAAACATGATTCATTGAGTAATAGAAAAGGAGGGATTACTTACCTGCACATAATCATGCTCACAGGTGTCATGAGCTGCCATATCAAAGGGTAAATTGAACTGTAGTTTTACATAATAGTTCTGGTTAACATTGATTTCCCATCTGCATTCTGTGTCATGCGGATAGCTTCGAGGATAGTTAGGTGACTTCAATGTACCATTGACTGCATGTAAAGCTCCACCACATGCTATTAAAATAAAATTGAGATAGCTTTCCCATATCATTGCAAAAAAAAAAAAAAAAAACAGGTTTAAAATCAATGAATACAAGTATGACTACTTTTGACAATAAAGATGACTGCTATTGACAATAAAGATGACTGCTATTGACTACAAAGATGCCAATTTAACTATTGACTACAAGGATGACTGCTTTTGACAATAAAGATGACTGCTATTGGCTACAAAGATGCCAACTATTGACTACAAGGATGCCAGATATTGACTACCAGGTTCAAGGAACACAGCTATTGACTACAAAGATGCCAACTATTGACTACATCCATACCTATGGCGCTACAGCCCATGTAGGGCTTTGGCCTGCTTCACCACCTCCTTCCATTCAGGCCTATCCCGGGCCTTCCTTCGCCAAGCCTGCACACCAAGAATTGTAGATCTGACTCTATAGCTTCGAGCCATCTTTGTCTTGGTCTGCCCCCAAGCCTCTTCCCTCTTGGTCTCTGGTGATTAACTGTTCTGGCTGCTCTGCCGTCTGTCATTCTTTCCAAGTGGCCTGCCCACCTCAATCTGCCCTTCTTTATCTCAGCTACCACCGTTGGATCCTCGTACAGAGTGTACAGTTCTTCATTTGTTCTTGACTTACAGCCATCTGCGTCTTGTACAGCTCCATATATCCTCCGCAGCACTTTTCTTTTCCAGGTATTAAGCAAGGTCTCAATGGATTGTGACATTGTCCATGTTTCACTGCTGTACATCACCACTGGTCTTATTATGGTTTTGTTCATCACCTTCTTTGTTCTTTTTGAGATATTTTTGTTTTGGAATACATTTTGGAGGCTGAAATAGGCAGGATTTCCTGCAGCTATTCTTTCTTTTATCTCAGGTAGTATCTCATTCCTTTCATTATGGCTTGACCCTAAGTATTTGAAAGTATCTACTCTTTTAAATGTGCGATTCTTGGTTTTGAAGTCTTCCTATCGTCTTCCTTGGTATCATCCCTCATTAGTACCATGTACTTTGTTTTGTTGTCATTGATCTCAAGTCCTGCCAGCTTGGAGGCATCTTCCAGCTCTGTAAGAGCTTGTTGAAATGGCATTTTCACTCTTTCCAAGTAAGGCTATATCATCAGCATACGCTAGGTACTGCAGAGGTTGGCTGTATAGAGTTCAACTGGGGATATGTTGGGGGCTTCTCTATTGAAATATTCTGTTATCATCTCTCTAGTGTCTACATTAATGTTTCTAATGACTCTCTCTTATACTAGGTTAAATAGCATGCATGAAAGTGAGTCTCCTTGTAGTAGTCCTTGTTGAATTGGGAATTCACGCGAGTATTCTCACTGTGCCTTGACTTTACTCCTATATTTACATAGTGTCATGTATATTAGTTTAGTTAGCTTATTAGGGATTCCAAAGAGTTCTAGTGTTTCATATAGATATTTTCTATTAATACTATCATAAGCCATTTGATAGTCTATGTAGAGCTGATGTACTGGTATATTATATTCATAACATTTTTCAAGCAGACATCTAATGGTAAAGATCTGGTCGTTTGTGGATCTGTTAGGTCGGAATCCGCATTGGTAATCACCTAGTAGCCTATCTTTTCTGTATATTGTTGTAGTCTACTTGCTATTAATTTAGACATAGCCTCGTATGTAACATTTAAAAGGGAGATTCCTCTATAGTTTGCACAATTAAGTTTTGATCCTTTCTTGTGTATTGGTGTTACTAATGCAGTTTCCCAGTCTGTAGGCATTTTTTCTTCTTGCCATATTTTTTCTATTAGCTTGTGTATTTCTATGTGTAGATCTCTCCCGCCATATTTAATAAGCTCTGCTGTGATAAGGTCCTCTCCTGGGGCTTTATGGTTCTTCAGTGACATTATTTCCTTTGTTGTTTCCTCTAGAGTTGGTGAGTTTACAAGATGGTCTGGTCCTCCATAGGGCAGGTTATTTTGGTGTGTGTCATTTTCTCCTGTATTTGGTTTATTTAGTAGTTCCTCAAAGTATTCTGCCCATCTCCCTAGAACTCTGCTGTTTTCTGTTATTAGCTCACCCTGTTTATTTTCACACATCAGGTGATGTCCATGTTATTTTGTGGATGTTTTTATGAGGAAATTTTGTGCTGCTAATGCTCATGCCTTTTCCTGTGGCAAAGTATATCAGTCTGATTCCGTTGTTATTGCTATCCTCATGCAGGCTTTCTTTTCCAATAGTTTGTCTAAATGCTTTTTCTTTTCCAATTTTGGCATTGAAGTCTCCTAGTTCTATTTTCACATCATGAAGTGGGGCATCATCATATAATTTTGCTAATTTTTCATAAAAGCTGTCTTTGTCGCTATCTTTTGAGTCTTCTGTTGGAGCGTGTGCATTAATGAGGGTTATGTTGAACATCTTACCTTTTATTCGAATGGAGCAGAGTCTTTCATTTTCCGGTCTGAAGCCTATGACCTTATCTACTATCTTCCTACTGACTGCAAATCCAGTCCCCAAGGCGTTTTTTCTCCTTACCACTGTAAAAAATTGTGTACTCTTTTGTTTTTAGAGTATCAGAGTTTTTCCACCTAGTTTCTTGCAGGGCAACTATCATATTATACTTTGCAAATTCTTCCACGAGGCAGGCAAGTGCGCCGGCTCTATAGAGGCTGAGTATATTCCATGTCGCGATCCATAAATCTTGTCCATGTTCAGGCTTGGGTCGTAAACCATTAAGATCTGTCCGTTTGTTTAGAAGTGATTTAGCTTTCATAACAGTGTGTTTTTGTGTGGCTGGGTTGTTAGCCCTTCGCACAACCTTCTGGGGGGCTGCCCCTTACAGCTCATGGGATAGCCGTCTCTTTGTTCGGGTGAGGTTCTCTAGCCTTTGTGGATTCCTTTACTAACTGCAAGGCAGAAGTTGCTGATTTTGGTCCGCCCCGGGTATTTTATTTCCCCGGTACTCGCCATATCTGATAGGCATTCCTCTATCCGCCACCTGGGGAGGCGCCCGATGGGAGTTCAGCAACTCCTCACGAGAACTATTGACTACAAGGATGCCGAATATTGACTACAAAGAACACTGCTATCGACTACAAGGATGCAAACTATTGACTACAAGATGCAAACTATTGACTACAAGGATGCAAACTATTGACTACAAGGATGCCAACTATTGACTACAAGGATGCCGCAAATGTATTTTTAGTAATACTAGGTCATTTAGGTTTTCTAGGACTTCTATAGGGCGACGCCCATATTTTATACATTTCGCTTCTACCTCTACTATAATTTGACTGTAAGTCACTATCTAATTTATTTAAAACTGAAATGCACTGTACATCAAATCAATATTATCAGAATAACTATTTAGAAATGTAGCTTGATTCTAATCTAAATAACAGAAACGACAGCCCCCATAGGCCGCCATGTAAACAAATACGACTGCACTGCATATAGTTGCTGCCATGTGTACAATAAGAATATTTTTAAAATGGCCACTTAAGCAAACCCATAAGCCAGTTGAGAAGTTAAAAACCTCAATTAGGAGAAAGAATGAAATAAATAAAGAATTTTTTATCAGCCATTGGTCAGGTTAAAAGAGTTGAGTTGATAATACATATCTTAAAATGTGAAAAACTGATGGGTTACCTAAAAATTCAGGTGTGATGTCAAATAAGAATCCTGTTTCTTCAGTAATGGGCCTGTATATAATAGATGTTAACCTTAATTGATTGCTAGGTGATGTAAATGTTGTGGGAACTGAAGAGTTACAATAGCGGCCCACAACTGGTGAGTCTGGAAGAAAACCATTTTGTATTGAGAGAAAGCCATCTGTGCAACTTAAATTGAATCTCACCGGGGTAACCTGTAAAATATTGAATATCAGATATGATGTACTCAGAGAACTGATTGAATTAAATTACAATTCAATAAATGATAATTAAACTTTGTTTAACAGAAAAAATGGACTAAGTAATTATTGCTGGATTAAGAGTGTGAATATATAGCAATAAAATATCTCTGTTCCATAAACAAGTACAAGTAACTTACATAGGGCTAAACTTTTTTTAATTACCTTTACAGCATATCCCTCTTCAATGTATGTCATCCAAAAACAAGATATGGGAAAATTACTTCCTGGTGGGTCATGAGGACTACTGAGCTGATCATGCTCGTATAATGCTCCACCACAAACTGGGGGGGGGGGGGGGATAAACATTTAAGAGAGATTATACATACATATACATACATTCACATATCATGGAAATGTTTTATAAGGAAACTTAGAAAACAACACTAATTTAATTCAATCTGATTATTAAACTAAAGTGGAAAAACCTAATAAGAATAAATTTTAATAAAGATCAAGTCCTTTTTCTTTCAAATCTATTATTTATAATTAAATTTATAACTGCCTAAATGAGTCAAACAGCGAAGGTTTTGGTTTGGATGTTGATATGGTAATACTGTAACAGTTATGACAGATGTATACTATAATAGAACAGCACGTTGATGAAGTAAGCTACTGCCATAGATATAAAATGAATAATAAAAACAAAAAAGGGTTATGTAGTGTTGAGATTTAAATCAATTAAAATACAAAATTTAAATCTGACGAATTTAATATCAAGATTTAATTTTTTATTAGTCCTGCAAATTGTTTCTTGTACCGTTATTAGTAACTGTGCAGTAAAACTGTAATTAGCAGTGAGTGATGGCTTTTTCTATTTGCAGCAGGTAATAAGTTATTATTCATTTCATCTCTTACAATCTTCATCTCTTGTACTCAAGCACACTATCATACAATTTATCATACAAGAAAAAGTATCATTTAGGAGTCAGCTATTGAGCCATTAAGTATTTCCTGGCTGAGTGATGATTCTTTTGAAAGATTCTCACTGATACTGATAGTGGAACAAAAGAGTTCCTAGACCTTTTTTCTTGCCCTTATTGAAAGAAGTCGACCACTTTGACTAGATATTATGTAACTACAGTGAAGCAGCCCTAATAAAATATGAAACTAACACACTACTATCCACATTGCAAGCATTATTTCTCTCTGTATGTTTGTAGTTTAATTCTGTGTAAAGGATTCTCTTAAAATTTTTTTAGTACCGGTAGTCAATCAGAATTGTGACAACACTTTAAAATTCTTTTAGTCAAAGGCAGTTTTCTCATAAAGCTAAACCCGGTCTTAGTAGGCTATAGAGACCATAGCTTAAATAAAGCACATCCTAAGCTAATACAAAATTAAGGCTAAATTATAAGCCTAGATTGGCTTTTAGACATTTTTTTTCTTACCAATCTAAATTGTTATCAATATTAGAAATGCTGCCTTATACTTGTATGACATTATAAAAGAAAAGGGTGTTGTGGTCTGCAAACCTATATTTTTTTTTCCATTTCAATTAATCAAGGACACTATATTTATGTGAATAAATGCTGATTGAAAGGACAAATTATTTGCCTTGTAAGAAAAAAATAAGTTAGTGGACCTAAGAAAGTATAAAATGCAAGCGTATGTTATAAGTTGCAACCTAATGACAGATTATTGCTGTTTCTCAAACTTTTCAAAACTGTATATAGTGGATATTATAGGTCATAACCCTAATTTTTCTTTTAATTTAGGTAAAAAAAAGGCAACCTTTTTCATTAGACTAAAATAGTGACACACAATTAATTAGTTTCTGTCTCTTTATTACTCTGAATGTCAGCCAATTCATGTACAAAATTCATAAGTGCACCTCTGTTTAAGATGCAATTAAAAAAAAAAAGTATACCGGTAATTTGTAAATTCTGAACCTAATAGAACTTTCATCATTAATTAAGGAAATTGAAATACTAGTCTGATGTTGGTAGAAAAAATAATTCAATTTAATACCTGTAAAACTAGAGGTAAAACAGCAAAAGAGCCTAAAGCAAAGACAGTGGCATATGAGGCATGACAGAAGTGTTGAAAATAAATATAATAATTAGTCAGACCTAATCCAAGGAGACATAGACAGTCATTGATTATAAATTAAGTATACAATATTGTGGTATCAATAACTGAAATTCCATTAGAATTAGAATATAATGAGTGTTGGAACAATATATTTTCAAAGTTTATATCAAGTTAAACAGAATATGCTATTTTTTTTCATTGACAGTTGACTGTAAAGTAACTGTATATTCATATCCATAAAAAGTTAAAAGAAAACTTTATAAACATATAATAAAACTCAGTGTGAATCTTTAAAAAATTCAAATAAGATAATGAAAAATACATCTTTTTTCTATTTACAGTAATGCAAGCCTACTATATTACCTATAAGGGATTAACAGCTATAAAAGTAGGCTATAAAGAAAACTTAAAATAAACAGATAAAATTCAATATAAATAAAAAATCTGATAAACATTAAAAAAATAAGATTTTCTTCTTTAAAAAAAAAAAATTAACTTTTATCAACCCTGTCATGCAAACCTGTCTGTTACAGCAATAATCTGACAAATGAATCTTTTTTCTAAATGAAAACTCTTTAACTTAAGATAGCAGTCCCAGATACATAAAATGTGGAGAATATAGAAAGAGCAAGGGCTAAGTTAATACTTAACTGAATGTTCAACTTATTTCTATAAAGATTTATTCTTCACTGAAAACTTGTATTGATTTTCTAAAATGACAGTGTTTAAGAGTACTGACAAACATAAAAAAAAGCTTACCTGAAGCTGTAAAAGAAATATTAAAGCCAACACTGGGTTCAGTTGCATCAGTCCTGTACATCAGCCAAACATCTCCATAACGTATAACTATATCATCATGAGGCTTAGTCCTTCCACAAAAACGCCCTACTAGAGAACCAGTTCTGTCTGCACCTAAACAAAAAAACCAGACAAGTACATGCTAAAGAACTATTATCTTACTTGTGGCCATACTCAATGTTTTTTTTTACAAGTTACAACAAATAAAAATGTTTCACTTAATGTTAATATTTAAATGTTTAACTCTAAGAACAAGATGAGTGAATCTTACTATCTTTCATGCAATTTAGAATCCCTTTATTATATCATTTTTTCCCCCACATAAGAACCTTTACAATTCTTTGATATGACGCTTAGGCGAGACCATTTTGGCATAGTTGTTTTGGCACCATATTTATTTGTCATTTTGGTAGGGAAGTATTTTTGGTCCAGACGTTAATTGTTTCAAGTGAAAATTATGTGTAGGATACTTCTTTTCTTCACTATAAATCTAATAACAACACATGTATAAGTTCATGGTATGACTTCGTGGCCTTTCATATAATTTAACTGTTGTAAAATTGTTGGGAGTGATAAAAGCCAGGGTAAATTTTAGACAAGATGGTCAGTGAATGAATGCAAAGCTAAGATAACAGTCTAGCTTACATTGCTAAGTCCCATTTGCATGTCGTAAAAGGCGACTAATAGTGGGTTGTGTATCATTGGGTATAACCCCGGCACGTAAAACTTGTATCCCTTTTTAGTTCTGTTTGACAGAGGTCCAGATTGCACTACCCTGGATAGAGGTTTTACGCTACTCCTGCTGGAGGGGGTGGGGGGGCTCTGGTGTTGGTAGCATGGAGATGGGTGGGTGTAAAGTCGCAAAGGGGCCTGGATCCACGATGTGACAATTCCAGAGTATTCCCAGAATCTAAAAAAATAAATGGCACAACTGAGTGTCATAACCATTTAGAGAACTATGTGGATGGTGGTTATTGGATCATAGGCCAGCCCCACCTCAGCACAACTCAGTGCAGCCCGATCCCAGAGTACAACTCTAAGGTGCTGGACGCAGAACCGAAAACTCTATTGAACTCTCTTGAACTGTGGGGTTTGAAAAAAGCCACAAAGGAAAACCCATAATAATAATGCTAGTGTATCTGACATTGACTGCAAGAGAGCAAACTGCTACGCAGACTAGCTAATAGAAAAAGAAGATTTATGTAGCAGCCATTTCTGAGCATATTGTACTTTTTTTTCATATCTTTATGACTTTAAATAGTTTTATACTAATTATTTTTGCATATTAAACCCTTTGTTATTAATAATAATAATAATGAAGCTTATATAGCGCATATTAGCAGATTTATTTCCATTTGGAAGGAATTTTAGGAGGGTCATGGTTGCACGGGTTAATATGCTTGATTATACATACATGATTGTTTATAAATCTCTTTACCTTCTCTGATTTCTAAGAAATCCCACATGCAATTCATGTGACTTTCCAAATCAAATTCAAGGAATGATAACCTGACATTATTTGTATTGGTGCTGACTTTCCAGATGCACTGAATGTTGTGTGAATTATTACTCTGTGGTGAAGCAATGAAGCCTGTTGATTCACTTATTTCACCTCCACACACTATAGTATACATAATGACAATTAAATAACATTGGCATTAGAGATTCTTTATTAAAAATCTATTTTTTTAATATTTGAAAGATTTAAGCATTAGGTGTGTAAAGTATGTAATACATTTCTAAGGATCACAATTAACTATAAAAAGGAAGTAAAACTTGCCAAGAGGATTATCTGATGAATAGGTAGCTCTGAATCCACCACTAGTTATAGTTGTATCAGTATGAAATTTGATCTTCATTGTGTTTCCAGTGGATTGTTGTATTTGGGGTATAACTAATCCACAAAACTTGCCCAGTGAGGGTGAGTCTGGCTCTATACCATTGAACACCTGAGCATGCACATTTAAACATATTGTCATTGTTAAGTTCACACAGGAGCAATACCAAATAAAAATTATAAAAAAAATGATAATGGATTTGAAAGTAAAGTTAGACTGATAAATCTCACTTGGACATGATCAAAAATGCAATTGGTGTGATTCTCCAAATTGAAATCTGTAAATGTCAATGTAATACTGCTTTCTGTGTCCACCTCAATGTTCCAAACGCAAGTTCTGTTGTGGGCATATAGGCCAGGAAAGTTTGGAGACATGATAACTCCCGTTGAACCATGTAAATTTCCTCCACATGCTGAAATGTACATTGTATAGCTTCATAGATCTTCATAAAATATGGAGAAAAAAAAATACCTTAGGCCAATTATTCAAATCATATAACAAAGATAAGGTTTTCAAAGATAAAATAACAACAATTGTTATATGTGTTAAAACTAGGGATGTTAAACAAAAACCGGAATACCAGATTTGGGTTTGTAACTGAAAACCGTTTTTGATTTTCAATACTGGATTTCGGTTTGTTGGTTGGAAGGTAATCATTAATTCAAGTTGGTTCTGATGGAAATATTTTAAATAAATAATGTTGTATTCGCACAAAACGATTATTAAAATGCCTTGCTAACACTATTTAGTCTTAGATATTGTGTTTCTTTTTTTCCAAAATTATGGCTTGCAATAAAAACAACATCAAAGTAACTGTTAAGTTACAGCTACAATGAACATGAATATTTTTGGCTCATCTTTTAGATGTGCGCTCTTCTTCGATGTACACAATGGAGCGATCCAAACAAGTCTTTCCCTGTGAATCTGAACAATTCAGCTAGACACTGCATCTGTGTGTTAGGCCTATTATGAACAGCACTATTAAATACACATTCTTTTGAAACCTTTCAATACATTTTTTTACAAGTCCACGTAGTGTTGTTGGTAACTATTCCTTTTGAAACTGTCATTTCTCTCATATATTCACTTCGACAATATATTATATTTGTCTAAGTTTATAGAAAAACAGTTTTGATATGGCTAGTAGAATAAATCAATTCTTTGTGTGGGAAAATTTTGAAAAAACGACTCTGTATAATCTATGTTCTTAAAAGATAAGCCAGAGCTGTGGCAGTATCACTGGATTGCGTGGGCCTACGCATCTGTGTACGAAGTATCCTGGATTAACATCGTCATCCTCTTCATATGCTTCTTAATATTATGGTCAACGATAATCAGAAATATGATTATCACTATTGAAAGCTATTATCGGTTTTAATCAATTAGCCAATATTTTTTTTTAGTTCTAAAAATATTGTGGTAAAGTATACAAAATCATATCTTATTCACACAAATCAAACCCTTGAATGCCCTGCAAACACTTATTAAGTTTGAACTATTTTTCAAATATACCCACAAAACTACACACATTTGACTTTTCCAGCCTGTGAGTTTTAAAAAGGTTTTATAGAACCGAAAACAGGTTTTGAAAAAAAAACGGTTTTAACATCCCTAGTTAAAATTAAACCTTCTAGGAATAACTTCTAGTTTAAAAATATTATATTAGAGCTCTAAGTTCATATAGTTTGCAAATTTATATTATTAACACCAGTTTAAACTTCATACTAAATAATTAGTATATTTATGTGCAGTATATTTATGGTTAAAATAAGATCAAATTGTATAATTAATAGTATAAATATACAGTGGCGTACGGAGGGATGGTGTCACCGGGTGCGGTAAACTTATGGTGTCACACCCACCCACCCCCGACTTTCACCATAGTTTTTTTCTCCTTAAAAACAAGCCTACGGTTCAAATATGACTAAAACAATAACAATATTATTAAATTAAAAAGTAAAAGCAATAGACAATTGAAACAACCGTGCTTTCCTACTCTTCAAAACTGCAAACTTGTCAATAACCTCATCAAAATCTATATCATTCACAGTATCTCATTCCATCGACAACATATCCAGAACAGTCTTAATTGTCCCACGGTGGAGCGTAAATAGCTTTTTATAAGTTTAGTTTTGAAAAGTTACGTACACATGAAGCCACGCACACTCATACCGTTAATAATAATTGAAGGCCTATCGAGAGTGTTGGAAAAGATTCTATGTAGTCCCATTTAGCTATGAATTTAAATATCTTATACTGGCAAGTTCATGGCTTTTTTTAGGTCAATATAAGCTGCTTTTAGGTGTCGTCTAAGGCGTGGTATTTATTTTAAGAGCTCATCTTCGGATAGCTCATCGTAGAAAGAGGTTAATTTGGGAACGAAAACCAATAACTCTTCTTCACACTTGCTGACAGTAGTATCTTGGGCTCAAACAAATCTGCAACTTCCTTAAATGCTGTTGATCTGATTTGTAGTTCAGAATGAAAATGACCAATACACTCTAGCTCTCTGTACTGCTTTCTTCTCGGTTCTCGCATAGAAATTACAGCATCTTAATTTCTCCCCTGCCATTCTCTTCTTGAATCTTAATCTTCTCTCTACCAAAATCCCATGTTGGTCTGATTTTATAAGTTCTTGCTCAATAGCATGGTCCACTAATTGACTCCGTGCAAAAACAATCTTAAGGAGTCTAACGTGGTCACCACTTTATCAAGAGTTAAGTCTTTAGTCTGCAGGTACTGGTGTGTAAGATTAACTTCTTCAAGTACATCAGCCCAAAGGTTAAGGTAGCAGATAACTTAAAATCACAGACAGCATGTAAATGTCCTTGTTCTGTACCACAATGTGTCCAAATTTTCATGAGGATAACATAAAGCTTCAATCGCCGTAATACATTCATCAAACTTATCTTTCACTGGTTTAACAGCAGCATGATGGGCGCTCCAACATGTTGTACCAAAAAATGTTATACATGAAGCATTTTTGGCAAAAGAGTGTTGACCACACAAGTTAAGGGAATGGCCCACACATCCATTAAAAATAGCTTTCTTGTTCTTTCTTTTCAAAATGGCTTGAACACCTTCATGGATTCTAGACAGTGTGGCAGCATTGTCGTAGCCTTGAGCTCTGCACATCATCATATCAAGTCCGTTTTTTAAGAATGTCAATGCTGAAGTCGTCAGCTTTTTTCACTCTTAGAGGAAAAAAATCTAATCTTATCTTATCTTATACATTACAGACGCTCCTTCTATAAAGAAGATTATTGCATCCTACGCTCATCCGTGGTCCGAGTCTAGTCTTGCATTTTATTAATGTTTTAAATGATGTTAAGTTACTGGTTTTCCTGGTTTCTTCAGGCAACCTATTCCATGCCCGAATGCCACTCGGGAAGAAAGAGTACTTATATGCATTTGTTCTCGCATAAGGGACAAGGAAAGTGTTTTTGTCTTTATGTTTATCTGAGCTTTGCAACAGGTTGTCATTGTGTTGTATTTCTAAATTACAGTTTAATGCCTTATGTATTATTACTACTTTACTCTTTGCCCTTCTGTCTTCTAGTGTTTCTAGGTTTAATGATTTGACTAATGGTGTTACTGAATCCATGAAACACTTCTCTCACTTCAACTTTCCCACTGTGGATTTTCACATATCTGATCACTTCAGACATTTGGTCAGCGTGTGATATATCAGGTGTGCTATCAAACATAATTCCAAAATACCTTGCGGTCTTTATATCCATTGAATACGCTTTAATTTGGTTACTTAGTCATCAAGTAGCCTGATTACAGTAGTCAAGGCGCCAGAGTACAAAGACAGCGGCAAGTTTCCTTGCCGAGTCAAATGACAGATACAGTTAGATCCTACCAAGTCTTCGCAGCTGTAAATAGAGGCCAATGCATAGATTGCTTATGTGGGTGTCAAAAGACAACTGTGAGTCAAGGATGAGACCCAGGTTTTTTACCTTTTATACAAACGGGATATGGAAGTTCATGACCATCAGTGATTCCAAACCCTTAACTTTAGCCTTTTTATTTTGGGTTCCGAGTTGAATTACCTCCTTCTTATCCTCATTCATTTAAAGTGTTTTCCGCCATCCAGGTGCAGACACTGGCAATAGTGAATCTGAAGTTAGCTGCAATACCAGGGACTTCAGTAGAAACAGCAGAATTCTTGATAAACTAACAAATCTAACTTACCTTATCCAAAGTTCAACCAATTGGTTCATTATAATTTATACAATATTGATTATCCAAATCTTGCCCTCACCCCTCAGATTAATACATCTGTAATAAATTAATGCTGAAATAGAATGCTCAAGTCAAAGGTGTTTAAAACAAACAAATGCTCCAAATTTTGTGTGTTTGTGGAAATAAAGACTTACCTTCTAGACTAGACTGGAACATTAACCGAAAGCCTTGACCATGCTGATCTGATATAAACTTCACATAAGCTCTGCTGTCAGATGTTTCAACAGACATAAAATAATCTGTGCAACTGCTAAAAATAATACTGTCTGTAGCATTACCATCTCTGATTTCTACATAGTTTACACAATTTTGTGCCTGCGGTATGTGTTGAGTCTCAAAGGTAAATCTTATGTAGTGACCAGTTGTTCCAAATATATCCCACTCACAGTTGGAAGGATTATTAGGGCTTGTGATCGTGCCATTGTTGCCAACAATGCGACCTCCACATGTTGCTGAAAGGAAAAGAACAACGAGTATTAATAGAACCATATCAGAATTAACACACATTTGAATAGGATCAAAGTGCTATCAGGATTAACACACCTTTGAACAGGATCAAAGTGCTATCAGAATTAACACACCTTTGAACAGGATCAAAGTGCTATCAGGATTAACACACCTTTGAACAGGATCAAAGTGCTATCAGGATTAACACATGTTTTGGACATGAACCTAAATCTAAGTGCTATAAGAATCAACATGCATTGGCCAATTCCTAGCCTAGTTGATTAATGGCCTATTCTTCATTTTTCTTTTTTCTAACATTATTATCTGTCCTTCAATTTCAAGGAGAAAGAGCAAAACTGAGCAACAAAAACAAGACTACTATATATATTTAACAACATATAGTTCAGAATACCATTTTATACATGTATATGTGTATATATATATATAAATCTTTTTTTAACCAGTATATATATATATTTATATAAATGTAACAGCAAAACAACTTTACAATGGATGCCAGGACATATTGGTAAACAAGGAAACATAAAGATGATTAGTTGCAGTAAACAATAACATGGACCAACAACCTGAAAAACCGGACAGTCACAATAAAGTATAAGTAAGCAAGGTCCCTTTCATACCTAGTTAATCAATGTAACAAGTGAAATATCATTTGCAAGTTTCTGTGGCCATGGCTTACAAAAAAGATTGACACAATGCCAAGACTGCTTCACTTATCTACAACTACTGTCAGGTACACATCAGACTTAAACCTCACTTCACCAGAGTGAGCACGAACCGAGACTAATCTATTAGGGTTCAGAGGTACTCATCAGAGCTGAGTAGACTCAAGAACATCTTTCAGATCAGTGAGAAAATGGTAGCCTCCACCAAGATTTTGAAACAACATTTTAGCATGTGAACAAATATTTATACCAAATGAAAAGAGAGACAAGAAAAGATATGTTTCTATGTGTGTGCACATAATATTCTGTGATACATACAGATTTGCTGCTGGTGAGTGTTGGTTATTTTATTCCCAAATAATGCCACTCTAAAAATTGATCTTTTTTTAGACAAGATAAAGGGCAGTAATAACATCACCATATGTCAAAATATAAATTAATGCTCTTACCTGACCATAATACAATTATATTAGCTATTAGAAATTTGAAAGAAAAAAAACTAAAACTACCTATTGAGTATTTGGCTTTAAATCCTTCATGAGTGTCACTGTCATCAGTTCTGAAGCGAACAAACAGGAAATTGGATGAGGAATAAATTGTACTAGGCAAGTTTGACCCACAGAAAGGCTCCCCAATAATGGGTGCGATGGCAGTTCCTCCATCTCGGAATTCAACGTAGTCAAAAAGACAGCTGAAAAAAAAAAGTATATATGTATGTACAAGCAACAAATCTTAAATACTTAGTTTAAGATAGAAAATGTCAATTTATGTTGAGATCCTGAAATATTTATTGCTGTAAAACACTCAGTAAGTGCAGTTGACACAAGTAACCATAATAGAAGTATTAAATATATGCAGGGAAAAATGTGTTCTTGGTCAACAAATCTCAGAATTCTACTTTGCAATTTAGCATCTTGAGCAAAATGCTTCATATTTTCTGTCAAATATATTGAAGTACTTAGACATTTTTGAAGGTTGATTTAAAGATCAACATATAACTCCTTTAAAAAAAAAATCTATTAGCATCTTTAACAAGTGGACTACTAAAATTGTCAAGCATTATATCTCCCCATAGTAATTTCACAATTCCTGTACATAACTATTTGGAAATAAAAGCTTAGTTAAATTAACAATGAACGGCACACTCTTATCTTATACATTACAGACGCTCCTTCTATAAAGAAGATTGTGCGACCTACGCTCATCAGTGGTCTAGTCTTGCATTTTTAGTAATGTTTTAAATGATGTTAAGTTAACTTCCTTTTTAAAAGAAAGCTATTTTTGTTATTTAAACCTGTCATTAATTGATAATTTTCTATTATATTATAGCCCCAATACATATTTGCCTATTTTATGTACAGCTTTTCTTTAAAAGCATTTTCCATTGCAATTTTTGTATGATTTTTAATAGTTGAAAATAATTTAAAACAGTGCTGGTAATAAAACTTCTTTTAATTCTACGGCATCCTTCTGTCTCACAATTTCTAAAAATCTAACTTTCATTTAACAAGTAATTGAATATATTTTATAATTAATAATAATAGATTACAAATATAGGCTTTAACAATTGGAGTTAAAAGTTTAATGTCAAACTCTAGTTACCCGTCATGATGCTCAATAAAAAATCTATCCACAAAGTCCACCCTGATACGCTGAAATGGAGGTGCAATGATTTTCCAGATACAATCAACATTGTGATCATAGTTGCCAGGATAATTTGGTGAAGTAAAGTTTCTGTAACATTAAACAAAAATTATATCATTTTAGCAGAACTATAGTAGTTATTGAGGGCACCCTAACTAGGATGAGAAATTAGTCTACATACCCTTCACGCACAAAACTGTTTAATGTCAGAGTTCCACCACAGGCAATAGAAAGTTCAGTAAAGGTAAATGAGAATCCATGTCCAGAGCCTGAGTCATCAGACACAAATTGAACAAATAATTGGTTGCTGGATGTGTTCAGGTTCGGAGGTGCAACTGAGCCACAGTATGTCCCATTTGTATTGGAAGAACCATTTGCTATGAGTGGAGGTGATGAGGAGGAGCCTCCATTTAACAGCTGTAGATATAAACATAATTTTTAAAAACTTATTCATTATGCTCCAAGGGATACAACTCAAGCTGTTCTTAATCAAGCAAAGTCATAGTCGAACATTTTAAAAATTGTTTCATGGCAACATATCCAAAAAAAGAAAACAACTTAAATCAATAACTTGACATTGTTTATATAATGCAAAACTAGACTTGAACCATAAAAAAGTATACCATGCAATAATGTTTAGAATAGATTGAGCATCTGTAACACATAGGATAAGATTAAAAACAAAATAAATACTGTGTTTTATTTAGCAATGTGAAGATGTTAATATGTAGGAAACTTTTAATTTGACAATAAACAATAATTATCTTAACATAACTTGGTAGGCCTACTTTGATTCAATTAAAAGATTACTAAATGACTTACTTCTTTCAATCTTGTGTGAATATGCTACATAATTTAGGCTAATGAATTTGATGTTATTCTAGTAGGAAAATGCCAATAGTGTTCTGTAATGATATTTTTAGCAATGAAATGTTTACACCCCAGTGTGATTGCCTCAAAAATCAAGCTTAAAAAAAAAGACTAAGACTCACCTTTAAAAAGTCATGCTGGCAAGATTCATAATCCTCCACATCAAAAGGTTGAGAAAATGTTAGCCCAATTGTTTTTCCAGGTCTTGCAAGGACTTGCCATGTACAAGTCTCATTGGCAGGATAGTTAGTGGGATAATTTGCACTAGTGATAATTCCTGACGATACATCTGTGATATAACTTCCACAGACTGCAAGATGACATAATAAATAAATATATTACCTGTACATTACACTTGATTTCAAATACTCAAGCTCATAAATTGTAAAAATTAAATGCATCATACTGACCGTAAATAGCTCAATTTTTTGTCAATTAGAGGCTAGAGGAGAGTAACTTTAAATATAAACATATTTTTACTACTTTATTTAAATTTTAATAAAGTAAAGTACCCGTCAGACTGAATAGATACATAGGTCTGGTGAAGCTGCGTTCACCAGTTTCTGTGGCCACGGCATACTAGGTGATTGTGTGGCCAGCACTATGCACAACCGCCTTTACCCCAACTAAGGTCAGGTACCCATTGTGCTGGGTAGACCTAGCCTGCACCAGGATTCGAACCCGGGAGTTTTGGTACACCAGCCGAACGCGCTGCCGCACGGCTACAGTGCTCCATTTTACTAGGTAAGTCGTAAAAAGAAAGAGAACAAAACACTATATATTCTGATAGTCAATTGTAATTTAGTATTAAAGACCATTATTATTGATTAAATCTTACCTGTGGTGTCATTATTTTAAAAAAAAATATGCATAGAGAAGCAAAATGTTTGATTTTATTTTATATCCACACACCTTGTTGATAAGTCAATTCAAATCCTGAATATGTGAAACTATAATCTGAATGGAACAGCAATCCTAATATATTGGTTCTAGATGTTATGACTGTGCCAACTCCCCCCGAATACTGACAGACTCTTCTAATTCTTTGTGAATTCGTAAAGTCATCTCCTAGTAAAAGAATTGAAACAAAAAACAATTTTTTAAATGTTGACTACATCAATACCTATATATGTCATTCAAATCAAATAATAACTTACACATACTGAAGAGATTATGTTGAACAGTGACTTTTACTAGCCTTGGTAAATAACATTAACTTTTATACTTAAAAAATAAAAAGGATTTTCCCTTTTTTTAATAATACATATGGAGACAGCAGACAGTTAAAAACAGAATGTTTATAAAGATTACATATAGGTCAGACTTACATACCATCAAAAAATAGAATATAGTCAAGGCATGCTTCTACTCTTAGGTTTAGTATCCTGACTGAGACTTTGCTTCCTTCAGGAGCTATTATTGTTCGATAACAATCAAGATTATCAGCATAATTTGCAGGATATCCTGGTGATGTCATCACTTGCTGTGAGCTATTGGCTGTGTATGTTCCATTACAGTTTGCTGTTTGAGCATATTTATCAAATGCATAAATTAATTACATTGGGGATACATATAGGCCTAATAATATAGAATTGACCAGAAAATTCATTTCTGTTTTAATGTTTATAAAGATTATCATTACATATAAGTCAGTAGGTACTTCGATAAAATTTCTAAAATTGTTAAAATTAATAACATTGAAACAAAACCTATTTAGTTAAATGTAGTTTGGTATTGGCTTTCCAATGACACCTCATTTTTGTTTCTACATGAAATATTAACTAAGTTATGAATTTTTTAAGTGTCCGAAAATTAAGCCTATTTGACCCATCTAAATATAAAAAAAAAGTGTGACCCAAAAACTTGAACTGAGCTGTTTAAATTGCTATAACTTAAAAACCGTAAAAGATAAATCTATGAAATTTGAAACACTTATTCTACTATATATTATTTTAATTTTAAAATAGGTATTTACATAGGTGTCGATTGGGGAGGGGGCCCAGAACCCCGTTTTCCCCAGAATTTAGTATTTTACTATTAAACACAATTTCACCTCACTGCCCTATATATAACATAAACATAGATCTGAGGTTTTTTACCCATTAGAAAGCCTCTTCACCCCCGATCCCCAACTGTATACAAATACTTTTCTAGACAAGGGGCGTAGCCACATGGGGGAGGAAGGAGGGGGGGGGGGTTAGAGACTTGTAATGTATTTGAAAATATATTTTTTTTACAGTATTTACATTTTTCCCCATATTTTGGGTAAAATGTATTTAAATAATGTTTGTAACATGACATGTCAAAACCACTCCTCAAACATTCTAACGCAGGGGTCGGCAACCTGCGGCTCGCGAGCCGCATGCGGCTCTTTCGATGTCAAGATGCGGCTCTCTAGTTCCATGAGCAAATATTAATAATTATTTTTTTTTTTCACAACTCATAAAAAATATTATATTAAACAGGATAAAATCACTCAATAGAGAACATTGATAATAAGTGGAGTAATAATAATAGCCAAATAATAATATTTGTATAGCGCATATCCCGTTGGAAATAGTTCTATGCGCCGTCAACAGTTACAGACAGAGTACAGACAACGATTAAAGGACGAAAATGTATACATGTACAGGTGAATACTGCTACTTGAATAGATGGGTCTTCAGCTGACTCCTGAAGGTGTTGAAAATAGGGCTCTGGTCGAGCGGTAGCCAGTGCAGAGATCGGAGCAGAGGAGTGATATGTGTTCACTTCTTCTTCTTAAGGACCAGTCGGGCAGCACAGTTATGGACACGTTGGAGGCCCTGAAGGGAGGAGGCCGAGAGGCCAGCCAAGATCGAATTGCAATAATCCAAGCGGGAAAAGAGGAGAGAGATGACAAGCTTCCTTAGTGAAATAGCGACGGATGGCGGCAATACGACGCAGGTGGAAGAAGCAGATTTTGGTGAGGAAGGAGATGTGGGGCTGCATGGACAGCGTGGAGTCCAGATAGACGCCAAGGCTCTTGACAGTCGGGGACAAAGGTAATGTTGCGTCGGCCAGCTAAAGATCGTACGCAGTGAGGGACACGACCCTCTGTCTCGTACCAACGATAAGAGCTTCAACTTGAACTTGTTTTCCGTCATCCAGTTCTTGATGTCCAGTAAACAAATAGAGATGGAAGTAAGGAGCCCGTCGAAGTCTTCAGGCTCATCACTGTTATAGAGCTGGGTGTCATCAGCGAAAGAATGATATTTCAGTTTGTGGCGTTCGATGACAAAGGAGAGGGGTTGGGTGTAAAGTGTGAAAAGAACTCGGCCAAGGACAGACCCATGTGGCACACCATGGCAGACATGAACAGGCTGGGAGGATAGAGTAGACGGACAGCCGAAACTGACAGCCGGTAGTCACTACTTAGACTACTTTATATACCACCCAGCCAGCAACCCAGCGGGCGGTAGTGTTCAGTCTTCTTCGGAGCAAGGTTGTGAGTTGGAGGTCCAGAAAAGCATGCACTTCACGCTGCACAACTGGACAGTTATAAACTCTAAAAAAAATGCCGTAAATTGAGGCACTCATATTTGACGCATGGAATAGTCTTCCAGAATGCTACAGTGAGGAGTAGAAGTTGGCATTTGGAGTGCTGACGATCTTCGAGTCAACATATTCGTGCGAGCAAGCGTTCTCTTGCATGAAATAAAATAAAAAGTAAGAAGCCAACTAACAAATAAAAATTTAGAGGCGTGCTTGAAACTGAAAACAACAAGTTATGAGCCAGATTTAGCCAAACTTTCAAAGACATTCAAGGCCATTGCTCCCATTGATGTAGGCCCTAACTATTGTAACTATCTATTATTCAATAATTATAGTTATAGGCCTACTATTTGATTACTAATTTTATTATTCTAGCAGAGCTAGCTAAAATACTTTATTATATTTTGTGCGAAACATTTGTATATTTTATATGAATAAATAGGCCCCTATTATTTCATATTTAAAGCTATTTATTTTAAATCAAAAATCAATTTTGTAGGCCTTTTAGGTAGGCTAATCCTACTCCTAATCAAATAAGATAATAATGAAAAAAAATGTTTGTGGCTCTTTAAAAACTGGGAAATTGTGTAAATTGTAACTTTTGGCTCTTCCGCCTCAAAAGGTTGCCGACCCATGATTCTAACGTCATCCCAAGTCTAGGCACAGTGAAGCAGCGTTCACCAGTTTCTGTGGCATAATGCCCATCCACCATTACTTTACCCCAACTAGTGTCAGGTACCCATCATAGCTGGATAGACTCAGGTGCATCCTTAAGTCCCGGAAAAAATCCTAGCCTGCACCAGGATTTGTACCCAGAAACTTTGGATTGCCAATTGAATGCGCTTCAGCTAGGCCACCGTGCCACATAATTATAATAAAGAGTACAATATGAAATTAAATATATTTATTTATATATCATTTTACTTTATTCATAACAATTTACTTAATATTTATGATAAAAATACCCTATCAGAGTGTCACATAATGGGGAAATTGAAGGAGAATTTAAATGACAATGTTCTGTGTCAACAATATACAAAATATTTTGTGACCATTACAATTACATAAACCATCTGCATTTACTTTTACCTAAATATTAAAATAGTGCCAGATCAGGGTAAATTCATATACATAATTAATTATAAAAAGCCTAAATAGTTGTAATTTTCTTGGAGTTTACTCAAGAACAATTTGAGCATCCTGCTGGCAAAGTACAATGTCTAATAATATTAATGTATTTTTTGTAATGATTATAATATTACTTCAAGCTAAATTAAAATTTAATTACATTTTGTGCTACTGTTATTTTTATTACAGATTTATCATTTGTAAACACTCAAAATTATAGTATGAATAACCAAGATAATACTTGTTACATATAAAATATACTTTTTTCCATGTTGAGAAAACAAGAACATACTGATAAATTACCATTATAATTTAATATATAAGTAAATTTTACATAATTATTACAATTCTATTAAAAGCAACAGTGCAGGTATTTATTTGAATAAAGAAAAGCAGTCTGTGCTAATTGTCGGGTATGGTGGGTGAGTTGAGCTCGTAAATGTAAAGAAAAATATATGCCACTGAAAATTAAAATTATAATTAATAGACAATTTTTTTAGGCATGAATGGATTACGGTAATTAGTGCACCAGAAACACCTCGCTCTCCCCCACCCCCTCTTTTTAATATATATTTGGGCGTGTAGTTCAAAAATATACCTTTACCATCAGAATCAATAAGAATCAGGGTTCAGCTGCACCACATAACAGTCTTGCCCATAAGTACCATGAACAATGATACCTATGTGCAATGTAAAATATTTTAAACTATGTGTTTCATCAGAAGAGTATTCTTTTTGATAAAAGCTATTATATTAAAAACTTTGATGTTATTTACCCAATAGTGAAAGCAGCATGCAATTTGCCTTTTTAATGATTTCTTTTCCACAATTTTTTTAATGTTGTATTTCATTAAATATAAATACAGCATTCTTAGAATGTCTATTAGAGCTCATCTTTTTTTTTCCACACGGACAATAAGCAATTTGTGATTACATATTTATAGGCTGCGTAATAATCCTTATATCTTAGTCATTTTTGTCACAGGGACCATGTGATTTAATTTTTTTATACTATCTTGAAAAAAAACACATAGTGACACAGGTCTTTTTTAACTTTTTATATTAAAATTGTTTCTTCCATTCCCTTTTCATTTCTATATTTTCAACTTGAATGCTAGATCCATATGAGAAGCTATAATGAATAATAAAAAAACAAAACAAGTTTTATAAATGTAGGCCTATAGCATTTTAAATATTTTAAAAAATTATCTAGGCCTATAAGTAAAAGTTGTTTTTTTTTTAAAATGTATAATATGCTATGGTCATTGCAATCTTTTTTTGGCTGTCCTGTGTAGGTGCAGGAGGCCTAGGCCTACATATTTTTAAAAAAAATTAATTATTATTATTATATGTTACTAGACTCTTTATGAAAGTAATTGGTCTTTGTTTTAGAGTCTAGGACTCTAGAGCATAGATAATATAATAGACATAATCATGGCTGCTATAGACAATATATAGCCTAATACAGTACAGTAGGCCCTATAGTATACTTATTAATGGGACTACTTGTTATTATAGACTAGAGACTATAGTGACTATAGTAACTAGGCTAGGCCTAATCATATTTAATCATGACCCTTCATACAATTTTGTTGAGCTTGTTGGATTTCTTGGCTCTATAGACTATAGTTGGCTAAAAATATTATTAGTCCTTTGCTAATATTGTACACAACCAAGCTTTATCATGGCCTACGTAAATAGCCCTAGGCTATGTCTATGCCTTATCATAAGGCTTATATATGACTATAAAATGACTAGGCCTACTCCTAGTCATGACCTATATTCCTATATATTCTATATATCCTGGCTATAGTTATAGCCCTAGCCTAGCCCATGTGCGGCGCTACCTATGTAAAGTCTTTAATACAGGCTTAGTTGTGCCCTATAACCATGTGCCCTAAAATACTAGACCTAACCATGGTTTTTCTAATAGACCTATACAATACTGAGTAAAAAATTACGCGGATAAAGTTGGTTTCTAGCATTTTTCCATTTATTTATTTTGTAAAATCCAATCCTACTTTTTTAAAAATGCCACGTGTTTTTTTTTTAATGTTCTAAAAATAAATATGATTTTAATATGACCTAAAAACAAAGGCGTGTAGTTTCTAAAAATAGATTTCACAAACAAAGTTTATAATATTTATTAATAAAAAGTGCTGTAATTGTATATGTTAAAATTGACACTATTTTATACATTTATACAGATTAAATACAAAAATTAAAATACATCAAAAAGTTTTCGACAGCTAAATATAACGAGAACAAAAAATAAAAAAACATTTTTTGCTATATGTTATTTGTAATTTTGGATTTAAAAAAAAGAATCGATCGAAGTGGCCGACTGTTATGAAATTTCGTAATTATACTTATTTTTACATGATAAAAACGAAAAGCTTTATTAAAAAGTTTTGTATACACAAATAAAAAAGTTGTAAATTCGTCAAACTTACCGATTTTCCCGCTAAATCAAAAACGTTTCCAACTTAATTACAAGTAGTGAAAAATCAAAATTAATAATGTTAAATATCTCATATACGAAAACTAATGACTTTTCTTGGCTAAAATTGAATGAAAGCTTGTCGAAAATTCTTAACTCCAATAACTATCAGATTAGGGCTGAAAAAGTGCGATTCAAATTTTTCATGACTTTATGTAAACAAAAAAAAATGTCGGAAATGGGTTTTATCGAAGTACCTAAAGTCAGACTTACATACCATCAAAAAATAGAATAATAGTCACAGGAACTCCGTATTAAATTTAGTAAATTATTTTTTATTGACTAAATATTCCCCAAAGTGAATATAAATGACATCATAAAATAGATAAATATCTTAGCTTTCTAGAAATGTAGCCTATACTTTTATACATAAAAAATGCCGAATTATCGGTAGAATCATTCGCTGAATGTTGAGACCCTATGATTTGGCTACTAAATATTTTCGCTAGCCCTACCGTCAAAGTCCGATAAAGTATAATATAAAGCCCAAAAATCGAGTTGTAATGGAAATTCATCTAAGTCTATTATATCTGCAGCATCCTTATTATCAGAACTGTTGTTAAATGTTATATTTGGAGGTATAGAGCTATTGATAAATAAAGTACAAAATTAAAAGCAAAGGCTATAAAAAAAAGTATTACAAGACGAAAGGCCACTGAAAAATACCCGTATTTTGAACGCGCAGCGCAAAAAAACGATAAACATCCAGTTATTAACGAAACAGACTATATTCCTACTTTTTAAAAACCGTGCTTGCAGCATTAAAAAAAACCCAGAACGCATGGCGAAAAATCAAGAAACGACAATAGGTTAGTCACACACGTGGCGGCCGCTTTAGGGCGCATTAGTACGGAGGGGGGTAGGTCGCATTGAGTCGCAGTAGTAGCAAATGAGTTAAACTCTCTGTCAGTTGTTGGAGCTGTAGATTTAACTCTTTGTCTCCAGAATGATTTTCATTATTCAGACAAAATTATCCTTTTTTATATTAATCATTACTAGGGCTATCTTCAAACCTTAGTAACTCATTTGGTTTTCATCAGACAATTCAATATCATGTTTAAAATTAAGTAAAGCTCCAAACAGAGAATATAAACTCATGCGTAACTTATATTATAAATAGTAATTTTTAAAAATAAAATACAATATTTTCACCTAAGCCTTATATAATATAACTCTTTTTCCAAAAAATAAATTAATTACATTGTTTTCCCAAAATATATCCATATTTTTATATATCGCAACTCCGCCTGGTTATCACCTTTGGGGGTATCCTGCCGGTCCCAAGCCCGGGTAAAGGAGGAGGGTTGGTCGTGGGGCTAGCGACCTTACACCGTAAAAAAAACAAATGCTACAGAAACCATAACTACACCAAACCAAAGCAAGCTTAGTCAGGGAGGTTCTCCTTCTACCGAAGAATTCATGACGCAAGCTAGTGAAAGCCCTCGGGAAGCTAGCTTGCAGACAAACCTCATCATGACGAAAGCAAAATCCAGAATAGGGACCTGGAATAAGAACCCTATATGAAGCCAGCAGGTCTGCCCAGGTAGCAAAAGAAATGAGAAAATATGATATCAAGATCCTGGGATTATGTGAGACTCGGTGGAATGGTAATGGCCAATCTAGACTAGACACAGGAGAGACAATCATCTTCTCTGGTCATGAGGATCTAAACCATGACCACACTCAAGGAGTAGCACTGATGCTGTCACCGGAAGCAACAAAGGCATTAATATCATGGGAACCAATCTCTCCAAGACTAATCTCTGCACTATTCAAGGCAAAGGGCAGGAAAACCACCATTATTCAGATACCCTCCGAATAATGCAGCGAAGGAAGAAGATAATGAAAATTTCTATGGGTCACTACAAGCTGTGATTGACCACACACCAAAAAGAGACATGATAATAGTCATGGGTGATATGAATGACAAAGTGGGCGTGGACAACACAGACAGAGAGCTCATCATGGGTAGAAACGGAGTTGGAAACATGAATGAAAACGGTGAGCTCTTTGCTGACCTCTGTGCTTTCAATGATCTTGTCATTGGTGGGACAGTCTTTCCATACAAGACCATAAAACAACATGGACTTCTCCAGATGGAAATACAGAAAACCAAATTGACCATTTTACAGTTTCACGCAAATGGAGAAGAAGCCTATTGGATGTTAGGGTGAAACGTGGTGCTGACGTAGCTTCAGACCACCAGCTTCTGATTGGAATATTGAAAACAAAGCTAGAAGCCTTCAAGGAATTTGCTGATAAACCACACCACAAGTTTAACACACAGTATCTAAAAAATGAAGCTGCAAAAGAGGTTTTTAACTGCACTCTTAAAAATAGATACGAAGCCCTTTCAGGACTAATAGAGGAAACTATAGAACAACACTGGGAAGAAATCCAACAAATCTGGAAAGAGGAAAAGAGAGCAAAAAAGCATGGATAACACCAGAGACATGGAACAAGATAGAGGCTAGGAGAGAGATTAAACAGAAAATAAACCAATGCCATAGTGAACAAGACAAAGAAAACTTTAGAAGACAATATTGGGAAACCAACCGCACAGTGAAGAAGAGTGCAAGAGAAGATAAAAGGCGTTTCATTCATGAAATGACAGAAGAGGCAGAAACAGCAGCTGGACAAGGAAACATGAAAAGATTGTATGAAATAACAAGAACTCTGTCTGGCAAAAGTTCCAATCCCAACAAACCAGTCAAGGACAGTAATGGCAAGGTCATAACAAGCGATGTAGGACAGAGAGATAGGTGGGTCCAACACTTTAAGGAGGTTCTTAACCGACCCCCACCACTATCTCCCCCAGACATCCCACCAGAAAATGAGCCTCTCAATGTCAACACAGGTCCTCCTTCTAAGGCAGAAATCATCAAAGCCATCCATTCTATCAAAAACGGTAAGGCGGCTGGACCAGATGGCATCCCACCAGAGGCACTAAAAGCAGACCCAGCAGTATCAGCAGAGATGCTCCAGCCACTACTACAAAAAAATTTGGGAAGAGGAACAAGTGCCACATGAATGGAAACTAGGCTACATGGTCAAGCTACCGAAGAAAGGTGATCTCTCTGTATGCAGCAACTGGAGAGGAATAATGCTTCTCTCAGTTCCAGGCAAAGTCCTGACCAGGATTATCTTAGAGAGACTGAATGAAGCCCTAGATGTAAAACTTAGGCCAGAACAAGCAGGTTTTCGACAAGGCCGATCATGTACTGACCACATTGCCACTTTGCGGATAATCATTGAACAATCTTTAGAATGGCAATCTCCCTTGTACATGACGTTTGTAGACTTTGAAAAGGCTTTCGACAGTGTGGATAGAGAAACCATCTGGAAGTTAATGAGCTACTATGGCATCCCAACAAAATTCATCAACATCACCAAGAAACTATATGAAGACTGTTGCTGCCAAGTCATCCATAAAGGAAAGCTAACCAGTCCATTTGCTGTGAAGACCGGTGTGCGTCAAGACTGCATGCTGTCACCGCTGATCTTTTTAATTGTAATAGACTGGATCATGAATAAGACAACCTCGGGAAACAGCACAGGCATTCAATGGACTTTCACAAAGAAGCTAGAAGACTTGGACTTTGCAGACGATGTCGCCCTCCTCTCACACAGACAGCAAGACACACAATCTAAACTAAACCGACTGTCCGAAGAGGCGAGAAAGGTTGGCCTAAAAATAAATAAAAGGAAAACAGAAGTCATGAGGATAAATAATGAACAGGACAGGTCAATACAACTAGATGATGAAGAAATAATAGACACAGAAAAATTTGTTTACCTGGGAAGTGTGATGAGTAGAGATGGAGGAACAGATGAAGACATAAAGAGCAGGATCAACAAGGCCAGGCTTGCTTTCAATGCCCTGCGCCCCATGTGGAGCTCAAGTGCGCTGTCCTTAAAGAACAAAGTAAGACTATTTAACACAAATGTTAAGGCAGTCCTCCTATACGGCTCAGAGACCTGGAGAGTTACTAAGGCAAATACAAGCAGACTCCAGACTTTTGTTAACAGATGTCTGAGGCGCATGCTGAAAATTCGATGGCCGGAAACCATTTCATGCGTCAACCTATGGGAAAAGACCAGAAAAAAACCCATCGACAACAGCATCAAAAGCCGTAGATGGAAGTGGATTGGTCACACTTTAAGAAGAACATAAGACAATGTAGCAAGACAAGCACTTGACTGGAATCCCCAGGGCAAAAGGAAAGTAGGCAGACCCAGGCAAACTTGGAGGAGATCGGTCGTAGGTTAGGCAAAGGCTGTTGGCCTCACATGGACACAAATAAAGGGAGCCTCCCAAGACCGATGGAAAAGTGTAGTTGCGGCCCTATGCTCCTATGGGGATATACAGGATTAAGTCAAGTAAGTCAAAGTTTATGTATCGCAAACAAATATTTTTATAAAAAAAAAAAAACCAGATCATATAATTATCAAAACCCAACACACATTTACACACACTTTTTCATGCACTAGTCACTGAAACAATTTTTTCTGATGCTATAGGGCCTACCTTATCTTATATATTACAGACGCTCCTTTTATAAAGAAGATTATTGGGTCCTACGCTTATCCGTGGTCCGAGTCAAGTCTTGCACTTTCATTAATATTTTAAATGATGTTAAGCTACTGGTTTTCCTGGTTTGTTCAGGCAACCCAAAAAAAGCTTCCATAACAGCAGTGTGGATATATATCACTTGTGTTCTTTCAGGAAAAGATAACAATTTCACCAGCCAACTGCATAACGCAAAATTACCACAAGCATTGCATGATTATTTAGATTATTTACACCCATGCTTTCATCCAAGAACTTGGGGTATGGTTTATTTAAAAGTAAAATGAAAAGAATAGCGGCGGAAATAAACGAAATAAAAGTATTTTAACAAATCGACGTTGGTATCGTAGATCCGACAAAAAAGACCCCATTCCTAGCGGTATGTATTGCCATATAACCAAGCTGTTCCATTTTTTGTAAATGCTCGCGTGCCCACAGAAAAGGCGCTGCGTGCCAGCTGTGGCACGCGTGACAAAGAAACAGGAGTGGGGAAGGGGGGGGGGAGGGGTCTGAACAACCTAAAATATTTGTCAATTTCAGTCAAATAAAGATAGTATATTTACACCTACGAAAGTTTACTTAATGTAAAATGTGGTCCTTAGCATATCCTAGTAGGCCTAATTCTACATCAATACAGTCAACTATACGGGTTATGTAGGAAACTTTATGTCAGAGTAGACTAGTGATATATGTTTTTTGAAAACAGTGCCGAGTGTATAAGTCGCACCCCTACTTTTTGTCGAATTTTTTGGAAAACAAAGAGTGACTTATACGCGAGTATATACAGTATTTTTCTATGATACAGCTAGATTGAACCATTCAAAAGTTACTTTAATGAATGTAAATGTTGTATGTAAAACAGTGTTTTTCATATTGTTCTGCTGCAGCTTCTTTTTCTTACAGAAGATCATTATCTTTGTTATCCTTACTGCTAAAATAACAATATTTTTTGGGTTAAAGGTAACTTTTATAGATGTTTTCATTAAAACCAACAGTAAAATCTCCAGTATAAGCCACACTATTTTAATCAAATTTTTAGTTTTTTACACGACTAATAAGAAACATTTTTTCCTAGATTCTGATATATCAGATGAAATTGATGTGAAGGCTACCGTATGCAGTACTGCAAGAATACCTTAATTATATGGGGTTCAAATGGGACAGTGATGCAAAAACAAGACTCCTTATGTCTACTGGCCTCTCCTGTTCAAGCCTACCTCACCTACCCGCCGGTGAACCCTGTTCTACCCAGCAATCCAGCAAAAGGTTGGGTGTAAACCCCAGCAGATAGCTGGATGGGACAACCAATGAGGTTAAGGTGAAGTCACACACTCCCTGCCAGAGGGGAGCAGCTCCCAACAATGTCGGAGATATGTCGACTGTTCTAACTGGGGAACAGTGTGGGAGCATCAGAAAACGGACAAACAGGCAACCATAAAGCTTTCCAATGAAATATGAAGCAGACCAAAATATCGTCATGGTGTCGCCCTTGTGGACCAAAGCCAGGCGAGAGCGGCACCAGGCCCCTAGCCTCGAAGAGTTCCACCCAATCGACTGGGGGCTCTGTGAATCTGGATACCAGGGATAAACAGAGTAGAGCTACTAGACCCCAAAGCCAAACAAATTCCCTGAGGATAATGCAGTGGAATGCAGAAAGTATCTACTGCAAGAAACCTGAGTTCCGCACGTTCCTCAGGGAAAATAACATCAATGTCGCCTGCCTACAGGAAACGCACCTTTGTGAAAAACGCAATTTTTTTATCAGAGGATACGACACATTTAGACGTGACAGACCAAACGGACAGAGAGGTGGTGTAATAGCTCTAGTAAGACAGGGGATTGCTGCTACACTGACCTCACAGACAGAAACTGGACAATTAGAATTCATCACAGTCAGGATAATCACACAAGGCCAGGAACGCCTCATAACTAATTGCTACAGTCCTCCCACAACCAAATCTTGATCTACATCAACTAAAGCCTCAGACTTAATCCCACCTCATAGTGGGAGACTTCAATGGCCACTCTCCAGCTTAGGGATATGAAACTTCAGACAGCTACAGACCAATCAGTCTACTGAGCTGCCTGGGAAAGACACTGGAAAGGATGATCAACAAAAGGCTTATGTTGCACCTAGAATCAAACAACATAATCATCAAAGAACAATCAGCCTTCAGGAAAAACAGAAGTACAGAGGATCAGCTAATTCACCTAACTCTATCCTTTGAAAATGCCTTTCAAATGAAAGAAAAAGTGGTGGCAACATTTATAAACCTCTCCAAGGTGTTCAAAAGGGTCTGGAAGAAAGGGCTGCTAGTTAAGCTCTTAAAACTAAAAGCAGGCATAAAAGGTAAAATGTTTGACTGGCTAAGCAACTTTCTCAGTCACAGAACTGCCAGGGTAAAGCTCCAAAACAGCCTGAGCCACTTTGTGCAAATTAAAGGAGTCCCACAAGGAGGCGTTGTCTCCCCAACCATCTTTACCATCTTCATTAATGATATAGTAGACAACATATCACTCAAAATCAACCGAGCACTTCATGCAGATGACCTCACACTATGGAATGCCTCAGAATCTCTACCAGCTGCCTCAATAAGGATGCAAGAAGCCCTAAACAAAATAGGCAAACGGGCTGTAGATTGGGGTGTGACAATAAACTGCTCCAAGACTGTTGCAACTTGCTTTTCGCTCTTCACAAAGAGACACTCCAGCTAAAAATTAACAACAAAACCATTCCCCAAGAAGACACGCCCACATATCTAGGCATCAAACTGGACAAAAGAATGACATGTAACACACACATCAAGGAAACAGAGAGCGGGTTACCAGGAGGTTGGCAGTAATGAAAAAGCTGTCAGGGACAGACTGGGGCAGGGTTCCCACAAGTTTAAAGAAAATTTTTTCCAAGACTTTTCCAAAACTTTTCCATGGTAATCAGATCAGATTGTGACAGAAACTATTCTTAATGGAAACTCTATATTACCATATTGATAAGTACTAATGTAGAGATGTTAAAGAAAAGTGATCATTGGTCTTATTAAATACTACTTTTTAATTATTTTTTTTAATTAAGAAGAGGGCTCTTTATTTCTTTATAGGCATATTATCTTTTTTTGAGGTTAGACACAATAAATGTTAACAATTGTGCTATTTACCAATAGAAGGATAGAAGGATTCCATTTGTATATCATTTATTAAAATTCGATAGGCCTTACAATGAACTAAAGTTGTGAACTTTTAAGAGAAAAAACAAAGAACAACTGAAGCTGACTTATCAGGGTTAAAAGTATCAATGTTACCTCCCTTGCCTACCAAATTATTCTTAAGTACATTTTAATTAATTAGTTTGAAGCATTTAGCATCCCTATTATAATATGAAATGTACAATTTTAGTTAGTTAAGATGTTTATCTACAAAACATAAATGTTTTGTACCCATAGTTTATCAATTTAACGCTAAGCACAATGGGTAAATTCAGTGGCTTAAAAGCTTTAAACTGCAAAGGTAAAGAAAAAAGGGAATATAAATGTTTGGTACTGGTTATAGTTATATGATGTGCACACTGTGGAGAAAGAACAGAAATAGAGGAGGAGAGGCATGGTACCATTTTCACTAAACACAAAGCAAGACAAGAGAGGCTTATCCTAATTAACACATATAGATGTTTGCAAGAAATGCTATAATGAAAATTTCCAAAACTTTTTCATACTAATGGTCCCCTCAATTTTCCAAAACTTTTCCAAAATTCCATGAATCTGTTCGAACCCTGATGGGGAGCTAACAGCAAAATCCTCAAACAAGTATACACTGGATATGTCAGACCGATAATGGAATATGGATCAGCTACCTGGAGTACCGCCTCCAAAAGCAACACACACAGGCTCAGCACTGTACAAAATGCAGGTAGGCCTACGTGCATTATCACAGGAGGACTCAAAACGACACCCATTACAGTACTAGAAACAACCACAAACCTTGCCCCTCTAGACGAAAGACGGGAAGGAAAGATCCTAACTCACCACGCCAAAATACAAAGAATGGCCAGTCTGCCTGTGCACAACATACTCCAGGCAAGAACCAAAAACAGACTCAAAAGATCCAGCTTCAATCCCATGTCAAGATGAACTACCCAACACATCTGACATCTATGAACCCGTACAACTCACAGAAGAATGGAACAGTCCACACCACAACATATTCTTCTCCAAGGAAGTTCCAGGAATCGACATCAAAGAGGGGCTATCAAAGGCCACACAGAAATCCCTCACAGCGGACATGCTAGAGAGAAAATACATAGGCATATCTACACCGATGGCTCTACAAATCCTAACACCAAAACTGGAGGAAGTGGAATAGTTATCTCTCACCCAAATGGGCACACCACTTATTTGTATCAACAATTATACACTCATACACTTATTTATATCAACATACTGTAGATCAGCACTTCCAAACGTTTCTTATTCATGACCTGGTTAAGTTAGACAAAGTCGCCATTTTGTCTGTTTGTATTTTACGTCTATGCCTAAGAACTTTTGGATGCAAAATTATATATTATTTTTAAACAAAGTATAAAGTAACAAAACAAAGCATATTCACTTATATTTGTATGTTTTATAAGTTTATTTGTACTAAAAGTATGAACTTTATCATTATTCTGTGTAGGCCTATCTATGTTATTTCGTTGGTGTTTTGTAGCATCTGTAACATTGACACTAAAGACATTTCTGGAGCTTTGAATTCTTAATTTTAAAAAATTGGAGATTCAGATAACTTAATAACTTTCTTATTTGGATCCTGAGCTTTCATATTTTAAAATGACTTATAATTATAGATATAGCCTATATTAGAGCTGATATTTGTTCTTCCATTCAACTAAATAGAAAACTCACAAACAGCAACAGTGAAAAATAAAGATATTAAAGATATGAATCAAGAAATTATACAGTTATCTTACACCAAATAGAATTTAATGCGGCTTATACACCTGAACTTCAATTTTGTTTTTCACCTTCCAAAGTATATCTGCGGCTTATACACCTGAAATTCAATTTTGTTTGTCACCTTCCAAAGTATACCTGCGGCTTATACACATAAACTTCAATTTAACTTGTTTTTCACCTTCCAAAGAATAAAAAAAAGTATCCCGTCGGACCAAATTGATCCATAGGGCCAGTGATGCAGCGTTGACCAGTTTCTGTGGCCACGGCATACTAGGTGATTGTGTGGCCAGCACTATGCACAGCCGCCTTTACTTTACCCCAACTAAGGTCAGGTACCTATCAGAGCCTCCAACAGGATTCGAACCCAGGAACTTTGGATCGCCAGTCGAACGCGCTGCCGCTCGGCTACCGTGCCCATTCCAAAGTATACCTGCAGCTAATACACTGAACTTTAATTTAACTTGTTTTTCACCTTCCAAAGTATCCCTGCAACTTATACATAGGTGTGGCTTATACTTTAGATTTTAGGGTAATTCACAAAATTTCCAAAGCTGAAAAAACTTTGTTTTCCAACACTGTATTTACTTAAACATAAATACCTGCAGATGTAGCTATAGAAGGAAATCGCCCAAATGTATGAGTCCATGTCAGGAGAAAACCTGAAGATTGGTGATAGGAATCAGAAACAAATTTGATTGTGACTTGATTGGTTGTAGAAGTAATAGTACTAGGTATATTAGAGCCACAATATCTGCCTATTTCTGTGCCTGTTTCTTCATTCCCATCATAAAACTGAAAGATTGTAAATAAGAAATTTTTAAGAAAGTTAATAACTGCAAATGAAAACATTGTCTTATAAACAATAAGAAAATATCAATAAATAGAACTAAAGTAAATTTAAAATAATTGTACATTGAAATGTTAAAACAATACTATTAAACATTTGAAATGGAATAACTATTTTTGATAGTCAAGAAAAAGAAGAAATGCTTCTGTTAAACATCATTTTTGTATTGATTTTAAAATATGTTAAGTGTTGAGGTAATTCTTACAGTGTTTTGTGTTAGATATGATGGCTGGATAAAAAGCAATTCACAGAATCTTTAAATTATATTTTTCTCTATTGTCTCTATATTTGTGTTTCATACAATTATCTTAATTAATTATATCTTTAAAGAACAAATTGTGGCTTTATTTTGTAAAATCAGGCTTTGACTACACATTACATAACAAAATAGCCTAAACAACTTGACTAGACTGACAGCTACCAATAACTTGTGAAAATAAGAAGCAGCCTGGATTTGTTGGACCAAGATTATAAACAATAGGGCCTACTTTATTTCCTAGATCTCACCAGACATTTGATCACATCATTTACCATATTTGACGTGTGTTTTATGTTTAAAGTTTCTGCTTATTTTGAATGAGGAATAATATAGGCACATACGTTTACTTTATTATTTAAGAAATAAAAGTGATATATTAAAAAAACATGTAGGCCTATATCTTTAATTTCAATATTTTCAAAAACATCCTAAACATAATATTCAGTCTAGGTTTAATATAATAATAGTTAGTCATTGATAATGTGTTCTAATCAATAGCTTGATGTTTTGGTTTCCAACTTTGTTGTCAAGTCCATTTACTAATTAGTAAATGAACATAAATGGATTGTATAATGGTTTATTGTTTTAAAAACCTGAATGTAGTCATGTGGACAAAGTCCTTGATATCCACTTTCAAGATGAATGGCACTGAATGTGATTTTCACTTTCACATAAGAATAAGGTAAAGTTATGGTCCACCTGAAGTAAATGTGAAAATTCAAACTTAAGTAGCTTTACAAATTGTACAGGGGAAACTGATCAGCAGACTTTCTTTAACAATCATTTTTTGTGAAACAATATTATTTAGTAAAAATAACACATTTAAATACTTAGCAATATATTAACAAATATTCATGTCTCTAGCTAAGAGCACATTGAATAAAATTCTGGAGAATAAGAAGAGCAAATACTTTGACAACTACTAACCGACAATTTGAATTCGGAAGATAATTTGATGGATACCCTAAGGATGAAATTTGGCCGCTATAATCAGTAAATTCACCACCACAACCTTCAGAAAAAAAAAAGATTCATGTATTATTCATAAAAAAAGTACTTTTGACAAATACACAATCTGGCTCTTTAAGGCGTTATTAACATTTATAATAAAAAAGATTTGCATACATAAACTTTGAACTAATTTTATTGATACAAAATAATCAATATTCGATAAAATAATATACTTTATAAACATCTTATCTCAATTCAACTCGTTTAGGTTCTTACTATGAGTGTACTCAGCTAAAAATCCTTGGCTATGAGTGTGTTCATCTGATCGAAATAGTATCCAAGCACCTTGTAGCCCAGTTAAATTGCCAGGAATATTATTACCATACCACCTATCAATAGTTCGACCATTAACATCTGGCGTGTGAATCTCTACGTAGTCATTGCTGCGGTTCCCAATCAGCAGGAATTCTCTGGAAAACAATTTCAAGATTATTTCTTTTTTTAATTTAACAGAGGTCTTAGAGCCAAGTGACAAGCGAGTAAACAGGGTATTTGTAATTTCTAGTATAGAACAGTTGTCTACTACTAAAGGTGATTGTTCTGGATTTTAAAGTGATTACACTGCATAAGGGTCTGACTCAGAGAGATGTAAAATGAGAAACTGAGAGTTTGAGAAAGAGAAGAAAGAGATTAGTTATGTTGAGATAAGAGAGACCTAGGTTTAGATAGTTAAGGAGAGTGAGATTAGTTATGTTGAGATAAGAGAGACCTAGGTTTAGATAGTTAAGGAGAGTGAGATTAGCAATAGATATAGTTGACACCCATTCCTACGCTTAATTTGACTTTCATTTTCATAATTTGACAGTATATTTCTATTATTTAAGAAGTGTTTATATATTATTTCATGTGTTAGAGATATAACGATAATCTGTTGAAACATAGACGTTTACATGTCATAGAATTGTATTTTTTAATACTTGTGGTGAAGCATAGAAAAGTAGAAATAGACATTTAACATTCATGTTTTCTTTTATAAATTTATAGACTAGTTTAGAGGGAACAAAAAGTCTACAGTTGGAAAGTCTCTGTGTATCAGACAAACATTCAAATTTATGGTGAGCTAAACAAAACTTTCTAGCAAAACAATTTTTTTTAATGTTTATAGATCTAGTAAGATTTGAAAAAAAAGATAAAAGGGCCTTACAGAAAATTTATTTCAATGGTATTTCCAGCAGATGCTCTTATTTGCCAAACACATTCAGTATCATCAGGATAATCTAATGGATAGTGAGGGCTAGCAAATCTTCCCCTTATGGAAACTAAATCACCACCACAAGCTGGAATAATGAAAATTTTTATATATAATTAGATGAAAAGTAATAAGAAAATAAGATGTAACATTAGCCAGTTTTCTTACAATTATTATTCTAAATCTCAAATTATACTAATTGGTTTAAAAGGTGTATCTTACATAAAGAATGAAGGTAATAAGATAAATAATTAACTTAAAATAAAGAACCTGTCTTCATGACAACTTTTTTTGGAAAAAAAATAATGTAAATTAAAAAAAAAAAAACTTATGAAATAATGTTGGCAATGTTTACAGTTTTAAAAATGTAATGTTCTACAAAATTTAAGTGATGTTTGTATGGTGAAAAGTATTACTAAGTAAACTCAAGTATAACATAAAAACATTCTTCACATGAAAAGGAACAATCTGTCCCATAGTATTGTTGACTAATAGGGCACCACAGAAATCAACTCAATCCCCCAAAAATTATCTGCCTTTTTTCATGGAATAGTCCAGAGTCAATCCTAACTAGTCCTCCCATTTGTCTTCTGCCTCCCCATTATTTTTCTCCCTTTCTTTTGTTGTGCTCTGAAAGACGGTCTTTGCAAGTCTGTGTGTCCTTGAGACATGGCCAAACCATTTGACAGTGCACTTTCTTAAAAAGGATTGTCTTTATGGGATTAGTAGCCTATATTTCCTTATTTATCTCCATTTATGGTTTTGGTTTATACAAAAATGCTAAAATAAAATATAAAAAAAAAAAAAGTGCAGATAATAAATTAAAAAAAAAAAACTCTGCTCACATGTAAGAAGAGATGAATACTTAGCCCTGAATCCTGAAGCAGCAGAATAAGTAGAATGGAAATGCACTTGCAGAGTTGAAGTTTGTGAATAAATTGTGTGAGGCATGTTTAGCCCACAATAGGTGCTATTGCCATCTTCATTAATTACAGAAACATATTCATATTGACAAGTTTGTTGTTGTAAACTGTCTGGAATGTCCATGTGAACGAAGGTTAAGTATACAGCCTCAGCTGAGGAATTTAAAAACAAAATTTTTTTTATAAAATATTCTTATAATTCATGATTTATGAATAATGAAAATGCAATAGAATTAATAATACAAATATTTTTTAAAATAATTACACTAAGCAATACTTTTAATATGCATAATATAAATGTGTGCGTGTGCGACCTATCTGCGAGTCACTGAAAAAATGTGACATAAAACATCCTAAATTAAAGGTGTGACCTATGCATTGGTGCGATCTATATGCGAGTATATAAAATATATTAAAGCTGAAATGCTTAAAATATAGGTCTTTATGCCAATGTAAAAAAAAAGAAAGAAACCAAATCAAATTATATGAACAGGTTATGAACCCCAATTTGATCCCAAAGGGACCATGAAGTTCACAAGTATCTGTGGCCATGGCATTCTAGGAGATTTCACAATACCCAGCTGCCTTTACTTTTAACTTTACCAAAAATCTTTGCAAAAAGTGAGAACCTGTAGCCTACACTTGACACTGTTTTTGTTTATATTTAGAAAAATTCGTAGGTGTAAATGTAATATCTTTATATAGCTGAAATTGAAATGGACAAATATTTTAGGTTTTCAGACCCCCACAACCTTTTCCTTTGAATTTTTGGACCGATTTTATTTTGCCAATACATAGAGTAAGTCTAGGCACAAGGCATTATTTGTATTCATTGCAAATTACAAAATGGAAAGAAAGGTTAATGTGTAAAAACTTATCTAGAGAAACAATATAGGCATAACCTAAGCTTGAAGACTAGTAGCTTCAGATGGCCTGTAGGCCCCATCATACGACTAAGGTACACTGTTTTAGTTGTCCGAAAGCACAAGACATTCAAGTTTGCTTGTAAGTGACAATGTTTCATATCAGATTAGTTAAATCTTTTAAACTAAAATTGGTTCAATATACTTAAACAAGACCGGACATACTTAGAAAAACTCTGTACAATTATGTAGATCTGATTGTAGGCCATGTCTAAGCAATGTTTCTACAACTACAATAGGCAGATCAACACATTTCAGGACATTTTGGAAAAAATCTGCACTCAAACTTAATGGTTTTGTTTCAATTCTATATAGAAATAATGCGTGAAATTACATATATGCCAATATATAGGCTACATATATGCATATATACATATAAGCATATGTATAGATACATAGATAGATACATATATGCACATATATATATATATACAAAATAGAGAGAGTTAGAGAGCAAACAGAAAGAGCAAATATTTAAATTACATGATGATGTGATAATCCACACACAATCACTATTTCGGCCGTAATTATGAGGGAAGAAAGGAGATGTGATTTCCCCACTTTCATCTGCATTTCTTGTGCCTCCACAACCTGAAAAATGTATCAGAACAAGATGATATTTCAATATTAATATAAGACCAATTCAGACTGTACATCTAAAATTAAAATTTCTTTGTGCAAATCTTATTTTATGTTTTCATGATTATTTTAGGTTATGTAATCCTGACCTGAGTGCCATACAGTAAGAAAGAAAATGGATAAACTTTTGTTCTTGCATATGGAATAAGAAAAGTAATTTTGTCAGTGTCTTTCAGAATATTGTAATACATTATTGTGTTATATTTTTAAGTTGTAATTCAATGTGTTGCATATTATTAATATTTGTCCCTCTATAATCTAGTATTTCAATAATTAGCACTAAAACATTGGTGTTATCTGTGCCAGTTTTGTTTTAAATTTACTTGTAATGAACCTTGCAATTGTTATGTTTTTTTTAGTAGATGCTTCTAAGACAGAAAATGCATATTCTAGTAAATATCTGTAAAATATGAGGCAATAGTTAGTTCTATTTCCATGATATGTTAATAAGAATTTCTTTTCACAAGTCTGATTTTTTTATTATCTTTTTGATTCTGTGAGAACTTTTAATGTATTACTTCCCCTAAGTACTTGGGTATCACCTTACAAGCTAAATCTTATTGTAACTTGGAAAGACAATTAATTACAAATTATAAGCAACATATTCTAAATTACAGTAACATAGACACAACAAGAACACATAGAAAACTGAAAAGTACATTATAAACTGAAAATAAACTAAATGGAGTAGATCAGTAGATCATGCATAATGATCTTTTTATGGTAGCTTAAAGAAAATGCCATTTACTAAATATATTTATTCAATTCATCATAAGCTAAATGAAGATCCTTAATATACTATAATACTATTCTTCTTCTTCTTCTATTAGCCAGTCTGCAGAGCTGTTTGCCCTCTTGCAGTCAATGCCAGAGAAACATATTTACATGTCTTTTTCAGTTGTTCAATGTTGCTATATAAAGTGTTGGTAAAGGTAGGTTGAGGGAGGAGCAAGGTGTATCTGAGGTCGGTTAGCCCAGAGCACTCAAGCAGGAAGTGGTCTACAGTTTCTTGTGGGCAGGGGCAAAGTCTGCAGTTAGGTGGGTGAGTTGGGTTTATTCTATTTAGGTGGGAGTTGAGTGCTATATGTCCTGTTCTTAACTGGAATATAGTGCATGTTCTTTGCGGGGGAGGAACTTTAACTATAATACTATAAAACCTCAACTATAATTATAAGCCATTCTTGTGTATAAGCTGCAGGTATAAATCGGAAGACCGAATGCAGGCAAAATCAAAGTATATTTACATAATTTGCACTGAATATCTGTATACTTTTTTTTATCGATATTTTTATTTTTCATTGTCACTGCTGTTTTTTTAATTTACCTTTCATATGGAAGATCACAATCTGGAGAAGGTATCAATAAACTACAGGGGGATGTATTGAGGCGAAAACCAATCAGAAATTGGATTGGAAGACAAAAATGGGGATAAATAAGACACACCCTGATAAGACAGAGGTGAAGTGGCCAGACAGGCATTAGACTGGAACTCCCAGGGGAAGACCAAAGAAAATTTGGAGAAGATTGGTTACAAATAAAGCAAATGCTGCTGGTCTTACATGGACCTATCTGAGGAGAGCCACCCAAGATCAAGACTGATAGAGAGCTGTTATTATGCCCCTTTTCTCCAATGGGACCCCAGGGATTAAGTAATGAAAAATGAAACATTGGCTGCATTACAGTATTTTTCATCATATAAACCCTGCTAGCTGACTTTGCACATTTTTAAGTTATCACCATTAATTCAAAGATTGGGAAATTCTGTTAGTCTGGCTGTTACAGAAACAACAAAATATAAAAAATGCATAAAAACATAATATAATATACATAAAGTTCACACTTTATGACAGATAAAAGCACAAAATATTTAAAAAAAATATATCAGTGTTATTATGTTTTTTTGTTATCTTTCTACAAAAAACTAACAGTTTTGCATCTGTTAGTCATTAGGCCTAGACTAGACAATCATCATTATCCCCTGTTTCCCCACCTGGGGCATAGGCCACAAATAAAAGCTGTCCAGGCATTCTCTACTGAGCTAGTCTCTCCAGCACTCCCCCTTTTTGTCCTATAAACTTTAAGCTCTTGTCTCTGTGTAATTTTTAATCTATCTCTTTTCCTATTGCCTTGTGGTGCTGGTTGTTGGCTTTTTTGGTGTGAATTCGGTTGTGGGCTTTCTTGGTGTGTGGCCTATGCATCTCCATCTTCTTTTGCTCTTCAATTGGTTCATGCAGTGAGCATTGCCAGAGCACTTCATCGCTGATAACCTTGGGCCAGCATATCTTGAGAATCCTTTAGAGGCACAAATTGATGGATGCATGTATCTTCCAAGTGCAGGCTATATGGAACTTCAATGTTTCAGCTCCTTGTAGCAAAACAGGTTTTACAGTAATGTTGAAAACTTTTGATTTGATGGATAAGGCACCAGACTTTCAAACATTGTTCAGTTGATTGAAGGATGATCTTGCCTTACCAAGCCTCACCTTAATGTTTGGGTCTGTCCATCCCTGCTTAAGGCAATAAAAACATTTTTTTCTTCTAGCCCTATTTCTGGTATTGTTATAGGTGTTGTTTTGGTTGTGTTGGCTTTGATGACTTTGCTGTTATCTGTGTTTTTCTATTTTTTAAGACAATGCAATGATTGGTTTTCTTCTTCATCTGTTGTTGTTTGTGTGATAATCAAGGTCATCCAATTACTGCAACAATGTCCATTGTGTACCTTCATGCTTCTTTTCTGTGTCCATCTTCAATACCCAATCAATTGTTAGCAGTAAGAAGAATGTTGAGAATGGGTAAACTTGCATTACCCTGTTTGTAACTGGAAGGACTATGTTGTTGCCACTTATATATCACAAAGCCTGTCAATCCGTCAAACGAGACTTTAATTATTTGGTTATTATCTTTAGTGTTCCACAAAGCCATAATAATTTTTATAAAATGTATTGATACTGTCAAAAGCCTTGTCATAATCTCTGAAGTTGATATAAAGTGGCCAAATCCACACTGATTGTTCTAAGATGATCTGCAAAGTAGCAATCTGGTCTGTCCATGATCTGTTCTTTCTAATGCCTACTTGATATTCCCTAAGGTGAGGGACTTCTTTTGATCTGTTTAATAAACGTTCTATTAAAAACTTTGCCATGGATGGACAGGAGCATTATTCCTATATAATTGGAGCTAAAATTGAGATCAACCTTTTTGGTGAAATTGAAGTTGGTATCTGTCACTTGCGTCATTCTTCTAGATGGTGCATTGATCATTACATCTGCCCTTCATCATTATTGTTTGTTCCATCTTTTGATTTTACTGGCCTCTGTAGTTTGTTGAGTTTCCAAGGTAGCTTTTTGAGGCTGTTATCTGGTGTTTCATTAATAGGCTTCCTTTTCTGCATGTGCTTTTTGCCTGTCCACCTTTTCTTTAGTTTTGGTTTTAATCCTACAACTAATAATTGTGGTCTGAGGTGTTGTCTGCTCCTACTTTTTGCTCTAACATCCTGGAGTGATCTTCTAAATTTCTTTGAGATGCATTTGTGGTCTATTTGGTATGCAATAGACGTGTCTGGCAATATGCCAGAAGCTTTATGAATATTTTTGTGCTTGAAGGGCTACTCTTTAATTACTAGGCTGTTCAAAGCCCACAAGTCTGCAAGTCTTTCTCCATATTCATTTATGCCTCCAATTTCATGTTTTCCCAAGCATTCTTCATGTCTTTTATTGTCACTGACAATCTTTGCATTTAGGTCACCCATAAATATAATTATATTTTTTTGTGTGCATTTTTGTACAATGTTTCATGAGCTGTTCATAGAATTCATCTTTGTCTTCTTCTTTACTGTCATTAGTTGTGGAGTAAGTAAACTATCCTTTGGATCAAATTGATCATAAGGCTGATGAAACAGCTTTCAACAGTTTGTTTTTGTGCATACTAGCCGCCTTTACTTTACTCCCAACTAATGTCAGGTACCCACCAGAGCTGGGTAGACTCAGGGAAACCCTCCAATCCAGCCCTGGGAATGAAATCTAGCCTTCACCAGGATTTGAACCTACAGCCTTCCCCATAAGGTGATGTTGTTGAATTGTATAATTTCCTTTTTTTCATGTTTTGAAATTTTGCATAGCATTGTTTGATAAACAATTAATTCATTTTTTTTAAATATTTGGTGTTGTTCTATAGTACAGATGTTCTAATTAATCTCCCATTGTCCAAATTAAAGATGTTTATGTATATCTTGAATGATTGTTAGCAGCTGCTTCTACAGATTACTCACATATTCTATTGTATGTAAGGTAATCTATATCTACTACCTTCAAATGGTATCAAAGATTTTCTGATGCATCTGATATAAGTTATCAATGAACATGTAAATCTGCCACTGTTAAAATACATCTATTGTCTTACCTGTTTTATAGGTAGCTCTGAAACCTCCATGATTATTGTTGTACCACCAACTGGTAAGCAATGAAATGTACATTTGATTACTTCTACTCAAAAAAACAGTTGTGTTGCTTCCACATTGTACATAATCTTCATCATCGCTCATTTCATTAGGATAACTAGAAATCTAAATGGGAAATAAAATCATTTTAATTGAATATAATACAACATCCTCAAAGTAAATTGAAACATTATGAATAAACTTAACACTTGATTATTTTTTTTTAAATTCCTTTATTCATTTTGGTTATTTGTAGGGAAATCTTAGAAAGTCTAGTTGACCCACTTTACATTAGAGACCGACCTATATTCGGTTTCAGCTTCGTTTTCAGAGCCGAAAATAGGCAAAATACCTTTTTCGGCTTGTTTTCAGGTTCGGCCAAAGCCAAAAGGTTAGTTTTCGGTTTGTTTACGGTTACGGCCGAAACTGATATTGAATTTCAGTAATGAGCCGAATTTTAACTTTTAAAATTCATAATGCTACGCTATTGCTGCATCTATTACTCTGCTTATTGATACTTTCATTTAGTTGTGAATTAATCTGTGCAAAGTTGGGATGTTAAACGAAAACCGGATTTCAGGAGGAAATCATTCATAACTGTGTTCCACGATTTATTTATATTTTTATCTGAAGAAATATTTGTAAACCCTGTTTGATTAGCACGAAACCTTAACATTATATTCCTTGCAAACACTCGTTTGTCAGAGGCAAATTATAGTTATTTTTCTTTTTTTTTTTTTCAAATTCCGAATATTGATTGTGAATTTGCGATACAAGCACATACAACAGCAAATGCAGATGTTAACGATAGTTGTCGGTACAGACATTTGATCTACAATCTACATATTCGAAAAAGAAAAAAACTGGAATTTCCCCACTGATGCTAAACGCTTTTTTAAAAGACAAACAGACCGATAGACGCAAGGTTCCGAGATACTTGGACTTCAAAAGGAGGACATAGAGAGACAAAAAGAATGACATATTTAGTGTTTCACAATCCACAATCAGTTCAGTTTTATTATATTAGCTGCCAATAATTGTATATTAGTAAAACTGATCCAACATTTTATTTAATATAGACTGAAAAGCAACTTGGGCAATTAAAAAACAACAACTTTGCAGCGCATGTAAGGTTCTTTTCTCGCCGGACGTCTGTCAACCCTAGATAGATGTATCTGGGATTTTATTCATATTCTACAAATATTTTTTTAATGTGTGTAACATATAGATCTAACATCCACTGATTTATATTATAATTATAAAGGCCTAAATTCATGACAGCTTTTGACTTCTGCTAATCCAAAATCAACTTTAAAAAAAACGATTTCACCACGTTCTAAGGATCAATGGTCCTTCGTATTATTTTTTAGTATAATCAATGCAAATTTGTCTTTTTCAAACTATAACTTACTTTGCCCAGGGGCGGAGAGGGGTAACTGAAAATGGGTAAAAAATATGATATTTAGAACAAAAATAGGTTTTGAGTAAAAAAAAAAGGATATTAACATGCCTAATGTGAAGTAGAAGACTGAAGTTAATAATAACGGATTATTTAATCACTCCAAAGAATGGTTTACTCAAAGAGAGTGCCCATAAACTAGTTAATATTAGGCCTACACATAAATGTGCAGTCTTTTGAAATCATTTGTTTCGCATTTTTCGGTTTATTTTTTGGTTTCGGCCGAAGTCGAAGTAAAATTTTAGGTTTCGGTTTTGGCCGAAAGACAATGCATAATATTCGGTATGGTTTCGTTTTCGGTCGAAATTAAAAATTTCGTTTCGGTCAGTCTCTACTTTACATTATGATATCAAGCAGTAACTTTTCACATAACAGAATGCAAATGGCAAAATATTCTATCACATTTTCATCTACACAACCCACATCGCGATTATTTTCTAAGGGGAAAAAAAGGTTATGGGGTAATTTTTGTTAGTTTGACTGCAAAACAAAAATACAAACAAAATGCATCTATAGAATGTATACTAAGAACTTGTTTGGTGTTGTTTAATGTAAGTCTTCAAATTGTAGACTAACTATACTGAATGAGATTGTTAAAGACTGTTTATATGGGAATGGAAAATATGGTCAAAGGGAAATAACTGGGAGAATATCAATGTATCAGTGAAGATAGACAGGAGTTAAAAAGACCAACAAGTATTACTAGATTATTCTATTTACATTATGAACTAAGCTCACTTAATTAACTTGAGTTAGATGAACACAGGGGGTGAAATGGTCAGGGGATCTTGGCGGTAAAAGTTAGTTAGATCCAAGATATAGGAGTAGAAGTTTGTATGATAAAGGAGCCTATATTTTATAATACTATACTAGTGACATGAACTTGTGTTTTAGATTTCATATATATCTTGGATGTACTGGATATTTTTGTACCTATTCTTTCAATTGTGAGTAATAATAAAATATATGTGTATTACTGCAAGATTCAAATTATTGAATTATTGTTGTGAAGAACAGTTAAGAAATAAATGAACATGCAAGAGTAAAGCGGTAACCCAATAAGACCAGTCAGTCTTAGCAACAGACCATGGTATTAACAGCAATATTTTGTAAAAATATTTACCATATGCTTTAAAAAGCTGCAACACATTTCTTTTTGTTTTTCTTCATAATGCATGTCATGTACAATATTAGAAACTCATCAATTACTTGTAACTTTCTCTTTCTAAATATCTAATATTTCAAGACAATACATTTGAGTGTGGCTGGAAGACCCTCAACACTTGCACAAAGGAAAAGTTGACAAAAAGGCCAAAAAATAACAACATGCAACAACATTGTAACTGTTTCTATACATACTGAAAGATGTTCATGTTCACAGTCAATACTAAGATCTGTCAATGTCAGATTGACAATGTGTCCGGCCTCCACTGTAATGTTCCAACGGCAAAATGAAAACCAACCATTGCTTGGCCTATTAGGTGAACTTATTGTGCCAGTTCTTGTTGTTAAATCAGCACCACATACTTCAAAGACAAATATTATACATGTGAATGTTAGGTTCTTCAATACACATGCAATAATCAACAGTTAAATGAACATAACTTTCCTATGGCAATATGGAGATGAGTTTTTCATGATCTGTAATTTGTTATGTTTTTAAATAGGATCTCCACAAGAACAGACTGGAAGTGCTAAACCAAATTAATGTGCTCAATAGAATTCACTATTGTCATGAGTTTTCTTCTCTCAAGACGTAATAGTCTAAAATGATTGGTATCAACTGAGTTAGCAAGGCTTTTGTTTATAAACTTTAAAAATATGTTTTTCATGCATAGTTTATGGTTCATTAGTTATTTGACTTATTACAAAATGACTTAAAGCTACAAACTAATTTCAATCTAAGGGATATTTTTTTCTATCACAAACAATTTTTAAAATGAATTCTCATGCTCAGAAATTCAATGATCAAAGCAAAAAAAGTTCAGCCATTATTAAATTGGGTCAGTGAGACAGATTTTAGCCATGCTGTACATACTAAGAAATTGTGTTGTTAGATCAAATTCCAGTCCCATAGACTTTCCACATTCAATGTTAAATTAGATTAGAGCTGTTTGAGTCTAAAACTTTCCTAGAAACTTAGGGAAAAGCTGCATAAAAGTAATTTACTAACCTATATTTATGCAAATAAACAAACAAAGGCTTGCATTGTGCATCATGTAACAATTAAAATGTCTATTATAATTAATTGATTTGTACCTCTTTGAATTGCATTGAAGGTTGCATTAAATCCTTTAAATGATTCACTAATATCAGATTTGAACATAACCAACATATGATTGCCATCTGAAGTTACAGTCTGAGGACTAGTCTGTTTATGACAAATTCTTACAATTGGTTCTTCATGAGTTACACCTCGAGAATAAACCTGGGCATATGGCAAGGAGAAAATGTACAAATTACCAAAAACAAGCAATACTAAGATTTACAATTCTTTGCATAGCCATGTTTTCATAGCTTTACTGGTGCATGTCAAATCTTACAATTCAAAGTTCAACCTATTCCCTTATAAGATGGACTTAAAATTTTACCTGTTTACTCAAACCCAGTACAATAGATCATTAGTAAAGAGATAAGCACAGCAATATAATAGTAAGCACCACATAATGGCAGCCTTAGTCATTTGGGAATTATTTTTTTCTATGACGGTGTCAATGCCTACATTGATGTTTTCCTGAATGCATTGGGATGGAAACACAAACATTTTGAGAGTGTACTGTACTTTAATTACCCTCCTACAAATATCATAGACTACAAGCATATATGCTATGTAAATTATATAATGCAATACAGACTTTAAAACTAGTCTCATAAATTACAGGCATTCCTTCTATTAACCTCATGCAAAGCTACAGGGATTGAATGGGTGCAGGGTTAGAACCCACGTCCTCAGTTGACAGTCCAGAGTAATAGCTGCAGGACGAGCCAACCTTTCAATAACGTAAATTATTTAATTTATTTCCCTATAAATTAAGGACACATTTTTTTCTTTAAATGTACTAGCTTTGATATATCTTTAAAATAATAAATGCAAAAATATATTCCATCATTTTATTTATATGTAGAAAAAGAAGTAAAACTAGACTCACCTCTAAAACATCAAAATTACAATTGCTGTGAGACTCAACATCAAAGTCTAAGATATTCAGCTGAACTACAAGACCCTCATCAACTATAATTTCCCAGATGCATGTCTGATTTATATTGTATGTTCTAGGGTAATTTGGGCTTGTAAACCCTCCAGAATTTTGTCTGAATATTGCTCCACAACCTGTATTAAAATGGTATAAAAATAATGCATATTTAATTATATTTGTATTGATAAACTTGGAGCATCAAAAAACAATTCAGAATCAAATCTTATAGCCCTCCATCCCCTGCCTGTAAGAGGTTTAGGCAAAGGGTATAAGAAAATTCTTTCTAGCTTATAATGCCTAAGAGAAATATAAATATTTATAATGACACGATGAGCATTTTTGTCCTGTTTTTTTACAGAACTTCCAGTATCATTTAAGTCTATCTGTGATACATAATTTGACTTATTTTCTAGTTTAATATAACAAAATATTAATAGACTAGATTTACATTACCTTCAATGGTCCACTCCAATCTAAACCCTTGATAGGACAAGTAGCTATCACTCTTAAATTGTATGTTCATCTCATTCAATGTGGATTGAAAGTTTGGTGGAACACTATCGCCACACAATTTTGTGTTGGTTAGATTAGAACCTGTTATCTGAAATTGTGATTGGTTCAAATATAAAATGAGAATAAACTTGAGAGACTGGCAAGGTCTTGTGTCTACCATATTATGTTTTATGATAAACTTGAGTGATTGGCAAGGTCTTGTGTCTACCATATTATGTTTTATAATAAACTTGAGTGATTGGCAAGGTCTTGTGTCTACCATATTATGTTTTATGATAAACTTGAGTGATTGGCAACGTCTTGTGTCTACCATATTATGTTTTATAATAAACTTGAGTGATTGGCAAGGTCTTGTGTCTACCATATTATGTTTTATGATAAACTTGAGTGTTTGGCAAGGTCTTGTGTCTACCATATTATGTTTTATAATAAACTTGAGTGATTGGCAAGGTCTTGTGTCTACCATATTATGTTTTATGATAAACTTGAGTGATTGGCAAGGTCTTGTGTCTACCATATTATGTTTTATAATAAACTTGAGTGATTGGCAAGGTCTTGTTTCTACCATATTATGTTTTATAATAAACTTGAGTGATTAGCAAGGTCTTGTGTCTACCATATTATGTTTTATAATAAACTTGAGTGATTGGCAAGGTCTTGTGTCTACCATATTATGTTTTATAATAAACTTGAGTGATTGGCAAGGTCTTGTGTCTACCATATTATGTTTTATAATAAACTTGAGTGATTGGCAAGGTCTTGTGTCTACCATATTATGTTTTATAATAAACTTGAGTGATTGGCAAGGTCTTGTGTCTACCATATTATGTTTTATAATAAACTTGAGTGATTGGCAAGGTCTTGTGTCTACCATATTATGTTTTATAATAAACTTGAGTGATTGGCAAAGTCTTGTGTCTACCATATTATGTTTTATAATAAACTTGAGTGATTGGCAAGGTCTTGTGTCTACCATATTATGTTTTATAATAAACTTGAGTGATTGGCAAGGTCTTGTGTCTACCATATTATGTTTTATAATAAACTTGAGTGATTGGCAAGGTCTTGTGTCTACCATATTATGTTTTATAATAAACTTGAGTGATTGGCAAGGTCTTGTGTCTACCATATTATGTTTTATGTTGCATCTAGTTCCTATACGAGTTTAAACATAAATTAAAATATACTACTATTTTTTTCTGGATAAATAAAGTAATGCAATAAATCTTGTTGTTTGGATTAAGTTTTATGAGAAATAATGTTTTTGATAAAACTTAAATTTTGTATTATGTATATTTTTAAAATATTTGTTTGTCTGTGCTTTTATTTCTATTACACCAATTTTGTGGTATTAAAGAATGTTAATGATAAATGTAGCAATGGCCACAAGTCGTTTATCAGAACCATTTCATTTAATATATATATATATTAGAATAGAGCTTCAACTAAATACATTCAACTAAATTAAATAGGTTTAAAAAATTATTACATTTAAAAAAAATATGTATCTATTTCTTCTAACCAGAACTGAACCTGACTTCTTTTAAGGGAATCAGAGCAGAGATTACTGACTTCAAATGATATTTAGATTTCTTTTAAGTTGGCTCAAAATACCTTCCTTTTGATTAGTGATGATTTTCTGCACCAAAGGTCATGGTGGTGTCCAGTGGCGTAGCTAGGGGGGGCAGGGGGGGGGACATATGTCCCCGGGCGCCACGTTAGGGGGCGCCAAAATGAGTATTAAAACTAATTACTTAATTTTATTTTGACGTAAACTAATGTATCCCAAATACGTTTGCAAGAATGAATTTTGTGAGTTCCACAAATTATATATTCATTACAAACCAGTTGGCAAGCATGATTTTGGCGCCCCCATTGAGCATAAAGGGGCACCATTCTACTCATAAACAAATGACACATCCACAATGTAGGATTGCTGATGGCGTTATTTTTTTAAAACAAAGATCAGTTCGGGCTCAAATATTATTTTTCATATACTTCCTTTCGAAAGTCTTGGAGCGCATTGTGCTCAAACAGTTATTGCATCACTTGGAGCAGCATTGCCTCTTGGAGCAGTTTCAGTCCGCCTATCGAAAGAGTCATAGCATGGAGACGGCATTGGTCAGGGTTGTCAACGACCTACTATGCACATCGGACTCGGGTCATGTGTCTATTCTGGCAATGCTCCACCTGTCTGCCGCTTTTGACACTCTTGACCATGAGATCCTGATTGACAGGCTTGCAACCACATTTGGCTGCTCAGGCTGTGTTCTTCGTTGGTTTAGGTCATACCTGTCTGAGCGCACTCAAAGTGTTGCTATAGATGAGTTCCTCTCGGCACCTTCAACGCTGAAATATGGAGTGCCCCAAGGATCTGTTCTAGGACCAGTGATGTTTGCAATGTACGTGTATCCACTCGGCCAGGTCATCAAACCGTTCGAAATTTTGTATCACTTCTACGCCAATGACACGCAACTGTACGATCATGCGATCCCTCTTGATGCCCTCGCTGCAAAGGTCAGTAGTGCAATCGCCAACGTCTATTCGTGGTCGGGGAGAAACGGGCTTAAAATGAATGAGGAAAAAACAGAGATAATCCGAATTGGAACCAAGAGAAATTTGGTCAAATTCACCGGTTCAGAATCCATCACCGTGATAAACTGCCAGGTGCCTTTTGTTAACAAAGTGAAGAATCTTGGTGTTTTACTGGATCCCAAGCTGTCTTTCGACCAACATATATCTCATATGTGCAGATGTCTATATCTACAGTTGCGTAGACTGGGCCAAATACGTCCCTATTTGTCCACTGACTCTGCAAAGACACTGGCAGTCGCTCTGATACTTTCCGGTATCGACTATTGTAACTCCCTGCTAGTCGGCCTGCCCGAAGACAAAATCGCCAGGCTACAGAGAATACAGACCAGTACTGCGCGCTTGGTCATGCGCAAATCAAGGCGAGACTCTGGAACCGCCCTTCTTCGCTCGCTCCATTGGCTCCCCGTGAAAGCTAGAATTGATTATAAAGTGGCGCTACTTTGCCATCAGTGCATTTTTAATAACGAGTTTCCGTCCTATCTCAAAGAACTCACCACACCATATGTCCCTCAAAGAACACTTCGTTCTGCCAACTCATCGCTTCTGGAAGAGCCCCATTTCTCTCTGACGACCGTTGGCCTTAGAGCCTTCTCAGTATCCGGTCCAAAGGTGTGGAATCTACTTCCCATTCAACTCAGGCAAACAAGCTCCATTGATTCCTTCAAAAAGAACTTAAAAACACATTATTTCAATATTTATCTTAATTAACATGCTTTGAGCCCTACTGTCTTACTTATATGTTAGGTCGGTTATTTTGTTTTGGTTGTTTGATTTGTTCCATGTTTGTAAAGTTTTGAATCATCATTTAGTTTTTTATCTCTTAGCCTATAGATTGTATCCGTGTTCTGAGTTGTATGTTAAATGCGCTCTGAGCTTGCATTATGCTTGTTGGCAGCGCTATATAAATGTCATTATTATTATTACTGAAAGTGGCAACTGGTTTTAACAATTATACATATAATTTAGAGTCGAATAATACCACAGCCTCTTCGTGATGAATTGATAACTCTCAAATCTAAACCCTTTCAGCATAGAGCCAGTCTATTGTCAGTAGCAGGTGAACGTTCGATTACTGCGTCATGGTTTAAACGTCGACTAGTAAATGGAGAGGAAGTAAATCGCTCATGGCTATTATATTCACCAATTAATAAAGCTGCTTATTGTTTTTGCTGTCTATTGTTTATATCATCAAGTTCAATTTCATGATCTTCAATTGAGTTAACCAATGGTTTCAACAAATGGAGAAAGCCAAAAAAACTAGTCTCATGAAAACACTCTCGGCCGCCGCAGAGCTTTTACTACATGGAAGGAAGCCGAGTGGAGGATAATTGATAAAACTGGAATTGATGTTCAGGTCCAAATTTAAATTCAATTGGAAAAACAACGCTGCGCGATATTTTGAAAAGAATATTTACCTGTATTAAGTTTCTAGTTTCAAAAAATTTGTCACTGCGTGGCCATGAGGAATATCTGCATAATGACGAGGATAAAAATATTGGAAACTTTCTCTCTGTGATCAAACTCGTTGCTCAGTATATAATAGATATGATCCACTGTTAGAAAAATACATACAACATGCACTGAGAAAATCCAGGTTCAGTATCTTATTTATCACCGGAAATCCAAAATGAATATATCCGCCTACTTGCATCGACTGTAAGGAATCAGCTGTTGAGTGAAATCAGAAAAAACAAGTACTATGGTATCTTACTTGACTCAACACCCGATCTAGGAAACCGGGAACAGCTTTCTCAAGTCATCAGATTTGTGGATGTGGATTTTCAAACTAAAAAAGTAACCATCAAAGAATCATTTTTAGGTTTTGTTCAGAGACATTCCAAAGACGCAGCACTGCAGCAAGCCTTGAAAGAGTTATCGTAGAGAAACTGGAATCTGATAACATACCTCTAGCCAACTGTCACTCACAGTGTTATGACAATGCTGCTGTAATGACTGGGCATATATCCTTCAACAGCGAATATGTGCCAGAAATCACAGAGCATTGCTCGTCAACTGTAACAACGCCATCTTAAACTTAGCAGGAGTGCACTCAGCTAAACAGGATCAAGTTGTTATCACATTTTTTGGAACAATTGAAAGTATATATTTGTTTTTCTCTCGTTCAACAACTGGTTGGGAGGAATTAAAAACAGTTGTGCCAATCCCAGTGAACAGGGAGTCTGAAACACGCTGGAGTGCACAATCAGAAGCTGTTAAAGCTATTTATGAAGGACTAGATGAACTAATAGGGCAGTTGGCAAAATTATCAGAAGATGCAACTATGACGCCTGACACCAGAAGTGATGCAGAAACTTTGCTGGCAGGAATATTAAACTTTAACTTCCTAGTTTTGTTACATTTCTGGAACATCATACTTAGGAAAATTGACCGTGTCCAGAAACAGTTGCAGGATCCTGCTATGAATTTCAATGAAGCAGCATCTGATCTTGAATCGCTGGAGCAAGAACTTGTCAACATTCGTGATAATTTGAGCAAGGTTGTGGTAGACATTGGAAAAACAAGATGCACAGCTTGGGGACTCAAGGTTGACATAAGGATTAGACTACATCCGATCAGAGGATGCCTGGAGAATTAGCAAGAGATGCAGGACTTTTTGCAGAAGAAAAATTGCACGTGTTTTGAACAGCGTAATTGATTAACTTCAACAGGAGATATCAATACGTTTTTTGGTCAATGGTCAGGAATTGTGCACAGAAATCAGAGACAGCAAAATGCTGCTCAGTACCCTGACTGAAGTTCTACCGGAAACTCCTTTGGATCTTTTTGGTTTTATTGTTTCATATGGAGATGACGTATTTCTGAATCGGCGCATTTCATTGCAAATACTTCTAACAATTGCTGTTTCAATTGCAAGCTGTGGGCGGCCCTTCAGCAAACTGAAGCTTATTTTGTCTTATTTACGTGCTTCAATGGGACAAGATCGTATGAGTGATCTTGCACTATTAGCATCCAAAATGAAACTCTTGAGAATATTAATTTTAACAACGTTATTGACGAGTTTGCGACGGTCAAATCAAGGAGGATCAATTTGTTGTAGACTATGTCTATTCCAGTCATGAATAATTAGCAGAGTATATATTTTTTTCTCAAATAAATTGATTACAATCGTATAGAGAATTATTAGTCTGTATCATATTTAATTAAAATACCAGATGCTTCAAAAATGAACCATAAAAAAACATAAAATTTCAAAAATTTTCTTGAGGGCTTAATGAGCCCCCTGGCTCTGTCGGTCCAAGAAGGGGTGCAGACTTTGTGTCATGTCCCCGGGCGCAGATTACCCTAGCTACACCACTGGTGGTGTCAGCTGACTAAAACAACTAGTTCTATTTAAGATCTACACAGTTGAAGATGGGTTAGATTCAGCATTTTTGCATGCCATATAACATGAAAATTAAGGTATATGTGACCTGTTATTAATTAGCATCAATTTGGTTATTATCTAATCCTTTAGACAAATCATCTATTAAACCTATGAATTGTGTTTCAAATTACCTTTTTTTCCTAAAGCAGTGTTGGTGTGGGCACAATGCGTTTTGTTTGTCTTGGTGATTTACTATATATACTATATGTTCAAGTATTTTGCATGTTATGCTTGTAAGGGAAACAGGTCTGTGATTCCCAGGGTCAGATGTATTTCCTTTTTTGAAAAGGGAGGTTACATTAGCTAGTTTTCAATATTTCTGCACTTTTCCCTGGTTTAGAGCAACCTAAATGGGTATTTTAAAGATAGTTCATTATTTAGTTCTTTAAGCAGTTTTGCTGATATTTTATCTAGACCAGAAGTTACATTCTAAGTTTGTTAGAAGTTAGTTTATGCATCTTTGAGTTTTATTCTGTTATTAACTGTCATTATATATATATATATATTTATATAATGATCTGAAAGTCGAGAGATTATTTCCTTATCTATTTCTATTCCTGGTATGTTAGTTTAGAATAAATTAAGTATATTATTTTTTCTTGTTGGGTTATTTTAATAATTGTTTTTAGTTTAATTTTTGGATGGTATTGATTCAAAGTTCCTCCATTTCTTTAAAGTTTTGTTATTGTTTTATGAAGTAGCTAGGTGTTCCAATTAATTTAAGGGAGATTAAAGTCCCCTATTATCCAAGTAATAGCATTTTTTATGTTTCTAAATCATAGGTTCTCAACCTTTTTCGGCTCACCGCCCCCTTTTACATTTTTTTTCCGCTCACCGCCCCCCCCCCCCCAATTTAATTTTGGCGGAAACATTTGTTAATTAAAGGGAGATAATTAACCCGTTTTATTTGAGGTAATATTTCAATTTTTTTTTTTTTTATAAAAAATTAAATGGCTTGCATTTATAACTTTGAAATGATATGATAGAACTGTAAAAAAATTTTTTGAAAATTTTATAAATATTGTATCACTTAAGAATTTATATGAATATTTTGAAGCATTACAATAACTACCCAGTTTGTATGATTACTATGTATCTATACCGCACAGCCATTGTGGTTTTCTCTTTACGAAGGATTCAAACGCATTAAAGGACATCTCGGTAATACAAACAAATCATAAGAGTAATATTAGCAGATGTTAAGGCGACAGTCCGGTGAATCAACTATTAGACGAGACAGCCGCATACCATATTTGCCAAATACTAACCCATACTTCAACAAAAAGTCATTGCGATTCTTATTTGTTCAATAATATGTATGCCTACTGTTGGGGGATATCAGATATTTAGTAGCACTTGCGTTTACATCATATTTCATCCAAAAACTAATCGATTCAAATAGCCGAGGTGTTGAAATTATAGCAGGTACGTTTGTACCGCCCATTTGCCCTTCATCGCCCCCCAATCGCCCCCGGGAATGTTATCGCCCCCCTAAAGCTTCTCATCGCCCCCTGGGGGGCGATATCGCCCCCGTTGAGAACCTATGTTCTAAATGGATTATAGTGTTAGAAGGTGTAACCTGTTTAATTGTTTTGATTGGTGTGGATGTAGCTAGTGGTTTACCTAGACTTTAATTATTAATGTCAGGGCTTGTCATGGCACTGTGGAGTTTAGTGGTGTCAGGGTCAGAAGAATTAAATAAACCTGAACTAAATTCAGACCACTCACACTGTACACAGTGCCAAGTGGCATACTTATATCCTGACACTAGGTCAATTGTGGTATTCATATGTAAGCATGCAGTGTGGTACCATTAGATTTTTTGATCAACCAGCATTAAAAATTTTTTTTGCATGGTTTAAGAAATAAATGCAAATAGTCTTGTCTACAAAACTAGATTACCTGAACATAATCTTGTCTGCAAGTAGTGTCTGGCTGCAGACTAAAGACTGCAAAGTGAGCATTGATTCGATTCCCTGTAGGCACTTTAATGGTCCATGAGCATTGGGCAGACCCCTGATAAGGATTTGGAAAATTAGGGCTTTCAATAACTCCTTGAGTTCCATTAAGAACATTGTTACAATCTGAAAAAAAATGAATAAATGATATTAAGAGAGAATTATAAGCTAAATGCTGTTTTTGAACCTTCATTATTAATCAGTGATGTTTAATCAAGCATTTCATGTTTAAGATAACCTACATGTAAATATGACAACCACACTGGAAAAACATGTCACATTTTGTAATCTTTTAAGTTATGAACTCTGTCCTATATATAGTCATACATTGTATGTACATTGTATGTACTGAACTACATAGGCAAATTAGAAAAGAAAAAAACATGTACAATGAAAAAAGAAGCATAATTTGCTTTGTTAACATTCAAATAATTTTAATTTACATTTTTTTTAATGTTTGGTCTTCTTATATAAAAACAAAAAAAAAACATAGTTTCATATAGAGTGGTACAGGTAAATAGAAATCATTCTTTTTTTATTAACATCCAGTCGTTTACTTGACAAAAGGTAAAAAATATGTGTACATCACGCATTAAAAAAAAGATTTTTTATTTTTAAAAAAGGTTGCTTTTCATTGATCCAGACTAATAGAATATTTTCAACTTTATCTCAAATTTGAAGTCTTTGCTTCTGCAGAAATGTTACGCATTTAACCACATCAATAGAGATTAGAGTAATTCTTTGTTTTATTATGATATCGTATCCATGCTGTAATAAATAGAGATGTCACACAGACAAACCCCATTTGCATTTTACATATTTATTTTTTTCATTACCTCTACTATTATAAATGTGTCCTTCCTAGAAGCACCATTACCATTTTTCTAACTCATAATTGATGGAGTTAACAAGGAAAACAATGAAAGAGAAAAACTTCCACTGCTAAGAAATATGCTACTGCTGTGTAATAAGGCCAATGAAACAGGTTGCACACACATGCAAAACTAGATAGGCCTACTAGGCTAGTGCTAAGTACTGCAAGGTCTTCATTTGTACCAATGTAAATTTTTTTTTTAAATTTTCAACACATTTTTTTTTTAAATCTATTGTAGTTTTTGTTGCTATTGTTCTTTTTTTAATGTGTTTGTAGAGTGATTTTAGAAAAAGATAATTTTTTTTATTTAATTATGTATTGTAATAATGTGACAGGGGCTAATGTGGCCAGAAGGGTGCACATTATTGTGTGCCCACTCGGAGCATGAGCACTCCAGGCAATGTCCCTATGGACACCTTATACCAGTAAAACACTAATGGCTTATTAGTCTATGAAGTATGATAGTAGAATTATTCTTTAGAACTATTGGATTAAATGTCCGATATTTGAGCGATAGGTGGGACAAAGGTCACAAGTCGGCTTCTACGGACCCCTTGTCCAAACAAACGTGTTGATTAACCTTGGGATTGTCCAGTCTAGCTAATGTCACAAAGGATCGTTTTCTCTATGTTCTTACCATCTTGAAGGTAGTAAATACCTAGCGACTAAAGGTTAGATTTTATTTAGTTAGCAATCCACCTTGATTACAAGGACAATCCTAGTCTCCATGCTAAAGAATTCTAAATAAACAACCCCTTGACTAACAGTACCATGCCCAATTCATAACCCACTGCCAGAAATTGTGATACATGGAGGTATGACATATTTTGTACACAGGTCTATCTGTCACAAAACATTCTAAATGGGACATGTTTATAGTCATGCAGAGATGATAAAAGTGACTTCTCCACTAATTAATATCCTCGCTAACTATTAACCAATTTGTCACATGTATTTTAATATATATATAAATAATTAATGCAATAATTTAAAGTAGAATATTTTCCCTTTCAAATCATGTGGTAGTGAAGCAGTGATCACATATGTCTATAGATATAGGAGATTGTGCGGCCAGTGCAATGCCCACCCTCCTTTATTAATCTCAAGTACTCATCAGAGCTGAATAGACCTGAACCTGAACCAAGGAACTTTGGATAGCAATACAAGCACCTTGCTAATAAACATCTGTGGACATCCCACCCCACACATCCACCACTTTTACATTTCAAAAATATAATTGTATTTTGTTCTTTTTTTAAATATTAAAATTCAATTGAAGAAATCAAAATCAAAATATAAATAAAATTAATGTTTTTAAAAAGTATGCCTTTTTTTTTTTTACTTAAAGTGTTGTTATTTTTTATATTATGCACTTCAAATTATGAGCTTTCTTCATTAAATAAAAAAAATAAGAAAAAAATAAAGCCTTACCAACATGATAGATTGCTCTAAATCTCATGTGTTCTGAATAATAGCCTTGCTTATACTTGACCACCAGGTTATTGTCATCAAAAGTTGTTGGGCTTGGAGTTTGTGTACCACACAATTGTTTTTTTTTTCTATAGCCATAGTGCACCTGTATATTATAGGTGATTAGTCTATATTACTTAAACACAAATGAAATCATATATCACAACAACAACAAAAAAAACAACAAATAATAACATCAAAAATAAAAAGGAGTTTAACTATAATGCTGCAAAATAACATTTTTTTGTAATGCACTAAAATCACTATTAACAGATGTAGGCTGAGGGAGTGTCCTAAAAAAAACAGTCTCTTAAAATAGGTATATTTAACATATAAGATGTGTTCTAGCACAGTGCTTCTCATAGTGGTGTTCCCTCAGTCGCCAGTCCGCAATGGGTGCCAAAATAAGACTAAATTTGTAGCATTTTAACAATAACAACAAAATTTAACGTCAGAAATGTAAACACATCCTTAAGATTTTAATGCATGTTTATAGTATTCATCCTGCAATAAATTTCCGCATGATGTTATTAATTTTCTGTAGCTGTTAGTCTTGCCATCGAGAAAATATAAAGAAAGCTTGACAATGTGTTCACTTCTGTACCCATGGGCCTCAAAGACTGGCGAAATGTGCAAGCCACCCATACGTTCCCATTAAGAATACACCGGCGGGCAACCGCATGGGGGACAGCTACCGCTGCGGTTGCGATACCCATTGCACTGCTGAGAGGCCACGGGGTCTCTGAAGGGAGGAAGCAATGGACACAGCAACCTCGTCTCAGAACCTGGAGGTCTGTACCTATAGTATAGGATTTGTGCAGCGACAGTGCAGGTATATGGCGAGCCACCACGATAATGATCCTTAGGGGAACCGCAGTGGATAATCCTAGCTGAGGAATTCTTACTGTTACATGGCATGCCACGCCTTCGGCGTGTCGTGGGGTGGCTTGAGCCCGGACAGAGCTTGGGAATGCCCCCTCTGAGCTCAAACCTATGGTACCGCCCTGGACAAAAGAGCCCTTTGGGCTCGTCTGTTTTTTTTATGGGACCTTATAACTCAGGTTGTAGGCCTACAATTGTCATGGTAAATGGGCATTAGGAGGCTCAAAACACATGCCATTCGTTCCTGAATGAACTCAAGGACTAGGAATGTTCCCTGAGAACTGGGTTTAAGATGATTCTATATTAATGTGTAATGATTGTCAAGAGGCAAATAGTTTAAGAACTGCAATGGGAGTTTATGCAAAACAGCTTATCTGGACATAAAATAATGAGGGTTTTTCATAATAATGATCGGCTAGCCAAGATATTGTATATACTTGCATATAGGTCACACTTTTTTTTACCAAAATTTTGAAAATGATTGACATTTGACAAGGTTTTTTAAAAGTTTGAAAAACTATCACATGTATCGGTGGTTATAATGATGTAAAATTACTAGGATATGGGTATACATTTTGCATTTTAAAAAAACAAACTTTACTAGGTCCAATGACCTATTTTTTTTTTGCTTCTGGGGGCATTTTCTTTTTTTGAGAAGTGGTGTGAGGAGTTCTTAGGGTTTAGTTTATTGGACATTGAGGCTAGGGAAATTTTTGAATCTGGTGAGTTGAGTTTGTTAGTAACATTATTAAAGTGCATACTTTTGATCTTTCTAACTGGGAAAAAAAAGGATACTGAAAACTGAAAGTAGCAATATTCAAGTATAGTGGGAGGGGCCACCTCATATAAAAATAGAAGAATCTAGGAACAAACCGGCTTAAAACTGACTGGCTGATCATTCTCAGTTGAGTTATTGTTATCAATTGTTAGAAGAAGCAACATTTGATAAAAAAGCTTCTCAAACAAATGAATATTTGTGTCAAAAAATCCCTAAAAGATTTTTTCTAAAATGTAAAAATACATTTATGTCACATATTTTCTATGAAATCTTTAGTCAGTTACATTGTGGCTTTACTTACTGTACCACCAAATAATACTATCAGTAAATAATAAAACATATCAGAAATGTGTTGTTTTTTTTGTATTCTTTGGAAATGTATTGTATTTAATATTTGTTGTATTGCTACTAGGGTTAGGAATCAGTTCCTTTTTCTAGGTGTAAATTATGACTTTGTCTTTTATTCTCATTCTACAATACTTTTATAGCACATGAGTCCTGCCATTTACTCTGTATTCACACACTTAAACAAGACAATCATAAACACAACTCACTTTGTCCAGCACCTTGCATAAACGATAACACAGAACTATCTGGTCACTAAGTCTGGTGAACATAAAACAATAATAATACAGTCCAACCAATGCTTGTCACTAAGTCTCAGTCAGCTTATAATTATTGCATCCCTTACACACTCACAGTTAAACAGTCACTATTACTGTCACACAGTTATTTTTTCATTTAACCCATAGCTGCCAACTTTCCTGATAGGAAAAACTGGATTTTTTTGCAAAGCGCCTAGACCGTTAGGGAGGTCCGGGGGCATGCTCCCCCGAAATTTTTTTTGGAGCTGGATTTAAAATGGTGCTATCTGGTGCATTTTAAAGGTCAAATTCTATTATTTTTATAAATAAATTAACATATTTTTGACAACTCAACCAATCCCAGCTTATGCCATACATATTCAAAAGTCACTGAACAATATTTAAATACATATAATGATGAAGAGGATTCTACTAGGTTGACAGACATATGCAAAAGTCACTGAACACTATTTCAATAAATAGGCCTACAATGATGAAGAGGATTCTGCTTTTCTTTTGTTTTCTTTTATGATATATTTTTACATTAGATATAGGCCTATAAACCTATACATTTTATTTAAGCTTATAGTTTGGGGAATCGGAAAAACAGTTAGGTTAGCCTACTTTAAAAATATAATTATGTGTTTCTATATTACCCATTTACTTGTTCTGTATTTTCTAGGTCAGTTAGGCCTACCAATAAATGTAATTTAAATATTGTATCCTAAACCTAGTGACTTTAATTCTTAGGCATATGATACTTTAGTTAATCTAGGATAACATGTTAACTAGTAAACTATTGAATCTAGTATGTAACTTAAAATGCCTAATAACTGAATAGCGGGAAAAAATACAACTTAAGGATTAATACACTTTTTTTATATAGTTCAGTGACATGAAGTATTTTTATTTTGTTATTATAATGAGGAAATTTGCGAATGCACGACACAAAGAATTTAAAACTTCGTTTTGAAATTAATTTTAAATCAACATTATTTTTCTATTTTCTTTTTTATTATGTCCGATATTGTTAGAAAAAAATATGTGCTGGCATAAAAGAAAAATGTTTTTAAAACTTCTATTCTGTCAGAAATAACGGAAATTCCCACCAACACCAGATTTCGTATAGGCCTCAGCTTATTTCGCAGACTTGTATGAAACTAAATCTAGATTTTTTTTTTTTACTTAAGTCTGAAACCGTTCCAAGCAAACTAAAAAATATGTTCTTTACACATTTTTTAATACGATGGCCGTAATTCAGGACAGTTTATAAGAGGTTGCCAAGCCGCCTTACAATTTAATGCAGTCCTGCACAATGTTCCCTCTAATTTTTGGGTGGACTGAGCGCCAGGAATTTTTTGTGAGCGCTTTTTCAAAAATTGAAACAAAATTGCGCGCACTTGTTGCATAATTTTCATAACATTTTCAAATTTGATTATTTTTGCATCAAAGTGCATTGTTGTATTGCATTTGACATTTACAGTTTACATTGATAATTTGTTATTAGGTTTATTAGCTATTGCAATACTTGAAATCGTAAATTATGTTAGGACTTTTGTAACTAACCAAGCAGGAAGTTCAACTATAGATGAATAATAAGGACATATTAAAATGTTAAAATCAATACTGATTATTTAATTTTATTTTAAGGTTTAACTTCTAACTTATTTTAATTTTTAATATTCTAGATTTCTGATACTGTTGCAATAGAAATAAAAATAATAAACGACATGCATGTTATGATACAATGATTGTTTTATGGTTTTTTATTTAAAAAATGTTCAGTCTGTCTCTCAGACAATCAGAGTTATTGTTACTTAATATTTTTTTAAGATCTAAATTAGAACTAGTAACTGCTTAAAGTTTTTCTCTACGATCTTTTGCGCTGGCCCACTCCGAGTAATTTTGTCTGAATTGATAAGACCTCCACCAGACTGATAGCTTTTCGTTCGCATGAGCATTTCAAGGTGTCTCTCTACAAGTCTATTTCGTTGTTTGGTTTTCAAGGCATTCATAAGGCTAAACTCTCTTTCACAATCCGCACTTGAAGCAAGAAAAGTCCCTGCTACATCCATCAACTTTGAAAGTTTCCCAAGCTGTTCATTTTTAAATGCAAACTGTATCATGTCTTGATAATTTGAAACTAGTCTGCCTTTGATTAACTCACCTACTGCAAATTTGTAGTCATTATATTCACTGACAACGTCATCAAAGTTTTCGCCAATCAAATCTTTGTATATTGTACACAGTGCTGTAATTTCTTGAACTCCAAAATCAAAAGTGCACTCGGTTAGTGCCGTGCAATCAAATGCTGACCAATTATTGATTTCACCTTCAGGATATCTATTTTCTAGATGTTTACAAACCCTCTTTATAAACGCTATGATAAAACCTGCATTTACTTCAATGTCACTTTCTTTACATTGATCTAAAAGTGTCACAACTTTGGAATTCCAGAAAGTAACATTACTCAAATACTGTTCTCTTATTTTTTAAATCTTCCCTTGTGCAAGATGATATGCTTCAATTGATGTTAAACAAGACTTTTGAAATGACATGGTAAGTGAGGCTAACTCACCTAAAACATTATTTAATATCTCTAATGTAATTCTATTTTCTGGGCTATTTAATTTTTTTATTTTAAACAGTATTTAGCAATTGGATCATTGATTTTTTCTTGTTCAAAGTACTCTATAAGTGGATCGTAATTTCTAACAAGGGCTGCAACTGCGAAATGCCATCTTACTTCATTTAGAGGTCTAAATGCTACAGAATCACACTGTGACACTCTGATGCATCGGCTATATCTTGAAATTTACATTTTTTGTTATATGATCTGCAGAATACTGAGTTAAAGTTTCAATGTCTCTCATTAATTTAATATCTTTCCAAGCATCACTAATCCCTAATTCCTCGCTGTGTGCAACGCAATGTTGCTCAACTAAATGTGGAGTTGATTGCTTCTAAAAACTCAAAGGCATAATTTTTGCTTCTCCATGATGCAGGTATAGAAACGTACTTTTCCATGTGCTCATTTATTTTTTCAACAGAAAGCATGGAACTATTCATTCTTACAGCTAACAATACATTATCTATTCATATTTTTATTTCATTTGATTTTGAAAGTTTTTGTTCAAGATCCGATTGTCTTTTTTGCTTTTCATCTGGCGTTTCCAACAACATGCTAATTATTCATAATCCTAATGAAGGGTTTTGATTTTGCAACAATTTTACGCCTGACAAATGAGACTTTTTTCTTAGATGACGTTTTAAGTAGTCCAGTTTCCATCCGTCGTCCCAATTTTTACCGCTTGAAAATTCTCTTTAACTTTGGCTTTTTGGCAAAACAAACACACAACACCAATATCCGGATCGAATGTATACATTTCGCTGAGCTGTACGCGCATTTGATCCACGGCAATTTGGCACTTCTGTTTCAACTAATTCTTTTAACCAATCGTCTCTATTTGTTTGCAAACATTTTTTGCGTTTCAAAAATTTAGACAGTGCCATTTTTAGGGCAAATATTTTAACTTTGAAATATTGGAAATATTTAATCACAAATTAAATTAAATTTAATAAAAGTCAAAATCAGAACACAGACAACCGCAAGAAAACTTTACTATTACTACCGGAAGTCATGCAAGATGTTAGAAAAAAAAGAAATGGACGAAAATGAAACTTAAGTTTTGATAATAATTATTTAGTCTGGCACACGGTGCATAACAAAAAATATATATGAAGAAATGCACTAATAGTAAATGTTTCCGTCTTTACTTAACGTGAATTAAAAAAACAAACAGAAATAAAAAGTACATTCTAGAATTTTGGCTATGTTGCATTTTATATTTTAATAATTAAAATTGTATAAAGAAAATTATATTTTAGTAATCACATTGATCACATTGATCTACTGCGCCGCTGCGCACATTATAGTTTGTTCTGAGCGCCAGCACCGAGACTACTGCAGGCGCGCGCATCCGCGGCTTAGAGGGAACATTGGTCCTGCAGTTACTAGTTCTACACACTACACCGACTGTTTCACTTCATTCATTAGGCCTAATAAAATGACTGCAATGTAGGCCCTATATATTAAACAGTAGGCCTGATAAAAAAACGCATTTGTAATGGAGGAAACAAAAACTGTTTTAATATTTCCATTCAAAAGACAATAACCTGTCATATTATATTGTTAGGCAAAGCCTACGCCAACACAGAGTTGTGAAAGGGTCGTCGACTCGGGAATTACAAATTACCGATAGGACGATAAAAATCTAGGAAAATTTAGGTAGCCTACACTATTCTCCGTCCATTTTTGTGAATTTAAAAAAAGAAAACGAAAATATCTGACCACACATTTCACTAAACTAAGCTTATAGGCTAATAGGCCTATTGTAGTCCTATCTAAATATGGTTTACAGTAGGCCTAAGCTTACTAGGTCTAAGTAAACTTATTAAGTCTATTTATAGCGGATCCGATTCTTACCGAACCGCGTTTCGTACCGTGATTTTGGAATCGTATATTTTTTTTTTTGGTTAACCCACGAATCCGGAACCAAAGTAAATTAAATCTCGCGAATCCGGAGCCGAAAAATATTTAGCCTCGCGAATCCGGATTTCCAGGATATTTTTCCTGGTGAGGATATAAAAAACAGGAGAATCCCGGAATAAACGGGAGGGTTGGCAGCTATGTTTATCCCAAACAAATAGTAAAAAAAAAATACTAGTGAGAACAAACATTTTACCTCTAATGAGGGTAATGAGTTAGAGCATACAATGTAAAATAGGCTCTCAAAACTCAAAGTGATCTTGCTCCCCTCAGATACATGAATTCTCCACTCACAATCAACATTGATAGTAGATAGTTCAGGGTAGTTTGGTGAATGAAATGATTCAGTTGATGCAGAGAGCTGACCTCCACAGCCTTGAGTAAAGAAAACAATATTTACCACATGACATTAAATGTAACATGGCTCTTTTAAAAATCAATCTGAATTTCCCAAAGATTTAAAAACTTTACAAAGAATTCACAAAGCCATATATAAAACCCGCACACCCTTCAAACTGCAGACATTGCTGACACCCACATAAAAAGTAGGCCACTTCTTATTGCAATAACCTAAAGCTAATCAATCTCTGTCATATATTATTGCTCCCTTACTAACACATTCTATAACAACACATAATGGCAAAAACTACTTGAAAATATGTTTATCTTGAATTGACTGCAAAAGAGCAAACAGCTCTGAAGCCTAGTTCAAAGAAGAAAAATCAAGTCAATTTTCCCAAGCTTTAATAAACTTTCCCAGCCCATATGAAATCTGATATGGTAGTGATTTGTATTGATCTAATGTTGCTTTGTGCTCAAGCTAAACAGCAATTGCTGTTTTTTGTATTGGGATTTTTCAGGGCTTTTGATTAGTACCTCATCTTATAATTGATAGTGTAATATTTGTATTCCTCTTATGTTTGAAAGCTGCTTTATATCATGGTTTTGAATATGATTATTTTTATATTAGAACATTAGATTGATTTTAATTAGGTCAGTACTTTTCAATTTCATATTAATATGTACAATATATTTTGACTTCGCTTTAATAAGATGGACTCTCTAAGAATAGACATTTAGTGGTAAACAACGAGAGAGGCATTATGCATGACTGGACAAGGTGAGAAGACATCCGCCCAATGGGTCAGCTGGTAGCTCCTCCATTTTTTCTTTGGCAACTATCAAAGAATTAGAGGCTACAATAAGAGAGAAACAACAAGATATAACATCAATAATATCAATAATCCACTGAATGAGGCAATGAGAACAAAGCTTAAATTGTTATGTGTATAGCATATTATATATAATATCACTTTTTAAATTATATTTGGAATTTTGTCCTTAGTACATTTAGTACATAGTTCGGTCATGTGTTGCAGCACAACAGCCTGTCAAAAAAAATCTTCCAGGGCTCGGTGGAAGGTGGGCATAGGAGAGGCCGTCAGCGGAGATGCTGGTGTAAAGTATTGGACAGGGCTGCTGTTGACTCAAATATTGACAACTGCTCAAAATAGGCAAAAATGGAAAAAGTTTACTGCTGAGGTGTCCATTCGCTCCCCCCAACGACCACAACGGTCATGGGATTGATGATGATGACATTTAGAATTATTTATTTATATTTTATTTTGGCAAAGATATTTTTGAGTAGATAGCTATTTATTATGACATAATAACACCAATATGCTTTCTCGTGGTCTTTACAAATTTCTAGGACACCTTTTCTTTTGCATTCTGAAAACTTCTGGAAAATGCATTCTAGCACTTTTTGCACCAAAACATTAAAATTTATAAATCAATGGATTTGTTGTTGTTGTTTTTGCTTAGCTACAAGGAAGCTAATTATTATTGATCAGTGAAATTGAATGTTTTTATTGTACTCAAGAACAAGCATTAAATTCACAATTAAACATTTATCGAGTGGCTTGAGCGTATTATTTCATAGTAGACATACAGCAGAAGACACATATTTGTAAAGTTTATCGGTATATCTGCTCAGCTCAAGAGAATAAAAAACTGAGTATTGAATCATTTTTTCTAACATTTATTAACATGAATAATGAACAATTTAAAATTTCACATGACCATTTCAACTATACTCAAATATAAAAACTTTTTCAGTATGTCCATTTCGACTAAAATAAAAAAATCATAGTGCTCTTTAAAAATGGGTCAGAACCTTAACATGATAGTCAATGGCACAGTGTTTGGATCATGTACCATGACATTTATGACTACCTTCACTTCAATCACCAGTATATGTTATTGTTTGTAGCCTCACATAGCAAACAGTAACTCGTACAATAATGAAGAAATAACTCAAATATAAACAGTACTACAATGCTTGATGGATAACGAAAGAGCAAGCTATCCCATAAGAGCAAGGCTATCTCAAAACAAATATTATGTGACTTCACAGGCATCTATGACCTGTTATAAGTTATGACTATGATGTGCGAAACATAGAATGGTGTCAATGCTACATGTATAATATTGTTTAGAATGATCTTGGTACTAAAACTGCTTTTCTGTGTCCTTTTATGATTACGTCATGGGCACTCTATTTGAGTAAACCATTCTTTGGAGTGATTAAATAATCCGTTATTATTAACTTCAGTCTTCTACTTCATATTAGGGGTGTTACTATCATTTTTTTTTCTCAAAACCTATTTTCAGTTCTAAATATCCGATTTTTTACCCTCTCCACCCCCGGGCAAAGTAAGTTATAGTTTGGAAAAGACACTTTTTTATTGATTATACTAAAAATAATAATACAAAGGACCATTGATCCTTAGAACGAGGTGAAATATTTGTAACAAAAAAATAGTTGATTTCGGATTAGCAGAAGTCAAAAGCTGTAGTGTCATGAATTTTATGAACCTTTATAATTATAATATAAATCAGTGGATGTTAGATCTATATGTTACACACATTAAACGAATATTTGTAGAATATGAATAAAATCCCAGACACATCTTGACTGACTTCCGACAATAAAATTAACCGTTTTTGAAAAGAACCTTACATGCTCTGCAAAGTTGTTTTTTTAATTGCCCAAGTTGCTTTTCAGTCTACATTATATAAAATGTTGGGTCAGTTTTACTAATATACAATTACTGGCAGCTAATGTAATAAATCTGAACTGATTGTGGATTGTGAAACACTAAATGTCATTCTTTTTGTCTCTCTATGTCCTCCTTTTGAAGTCCAAGTACCTTGCAACCCTATGTCTATCTGTCTGTTTGTCTGTTAAAGGAGCGTTCAGAATTACTTTTTTTTTTAATACGTAGATCAAATGTCTGTACCGACAACTAGCGTTAACATCTACATTTGCTGTTGTATGTGCTTGTATCGCAAATTCACAAGCAATATTTGGAATTCGAAAAAAAAACAAAAAAAACTATAATTCACCTCTGACCAAACGGGTGTTTGCAAGGAATATAATAATAAAGAATTGCTTTGTGCTAATCAAACAGGGTTTAGGCCTACAAATATTTCTTCAGATAAAAAGATAAATAAATCGTGGGATACAGTTATGAATGATTTCCTCCCGAAATCCGGTTTTCGTTTAACATTCCTACTTCACAAAGATTAATTCACAACAGTTTAACTAAATGAAAGTATCAATAAGCAGAGTAATAGATGCAGCAATAGCGGAGAATTTTGAATTTTGAAAGTTAAAATAGATATTCGGTTGATGACCGAAAGTCAACATCAGTTTTGTCCGAAACCATAAACAAACTGAAACTAACCTTTTGGCTTCGATCAAAACTGAAACCATGTCAAAAAAGGGTTTTTGCCTATTTTCGGCACCGAAACCGAAGCCAAATTTCAGTCGGTCTCTATTTGCAAATGCTTGCATTGATGGTAATGTAATGCGTAAAGGAGGACATTGCAACAAAATAGTTTATTCTGACTGGGAAGTGTTTGAGAGGAGTTGAGCTGAATAATAAATGGCTGCCCCCATTCAACAAGTAAATACCGGTAAGCTGTTCTTGAAGATATGAACAATTTTGAAGCTGTTGATTTTTACAAATTGTTTTTTTCCTTATACTCTAATGGAACACATAATGAAAGAGACCAATCGTTATGGTGACAATGTCAAAAGAGTAACATGTGTTGGGAATGAGAGATCCTAGTGTTTGAAATGATGGAAGTCATGAGATATGGATGAGCTATCTGCAATTTTTGGTCTTCAGCTAGCGATGGGCTTGTGCAGAAAATCATCAATAGATGATTATTGTTCTACATGACTTTTACTCATGTACACAGCATTTACTTCAGTGATGGGAAAAACAGATACCAAATTGATAACTCATTCTTTCACATCAACAATAACCAAAACAGAAGGAATGGGGCAGCACTTATATGATACACTATTCAAACAACGACTGGTGTTTATAGACCAGGGCAAGCTCTCTCATTTAATGATAATTATAATAATAATAATAAGACTTGTATAGCGCATATCCCGTTGGGAACAGTTCTATGCGCTGTCAACAGTTACAGACATAGTACAGACAACGAATAAAGAACAAAAATGTATAAATGAGAAATAATAAACTGTTAATTGAATAGGTAGGTCTTCAGCTGGCTTCTGAAGGTGTCCAAGGTAGGGCTCTGTCGAAGTTGTAGTGAGAGGGCATTCCATGTGGACGGGCCCACGTATGAGAATGCCCGTTCACCAGCGGACACCAGTTTCACACGAGGAATCTGAAGAGTAAGTGTATCAGAAGCCAAGCGGAGTGGACGGAATTGAGTATAGAGCTCGAGACAGGAGCGAAGATAGTCAGGGGCAGAGCCTGCCAAGAGCGAATTGCAGTAATCCAAGCGGGGAAAAAAGCAGAGAGATTACAAGCTTAACACAAGCTTCTTTGGTCAGATAGCGACGGATGGCGGCAATGCGACGCAGATGTAAAAAGCAGATTTTGGTGAGGAATGAGATGTGGGGCTGCATGGACAGCGTGGAGTCGAGATAGACGCCAAGGCTCTTGACAGTCAAGGAGAAAGGTACTGTTGCGTCGGTCAGTTGGAGATCAGACGCAGTGAGGGACACGACCCTCTGTCTCGTACCGACAATAAGAGCTTCAGTCTTCTCACTGTTCAACTTCAACTTGTTTTCCGTCATCCAGTTCTTTATGTCCAGGAAACAGATGGAGATGGAAGAAATGAGCCCATCGAAGTCTTCAGGCTTAGCACGAGCTGGGTGTCATCAGCAAAAGAATGATATTTCAGGTTGTTGCGTTCGATGACAAAGGAGAGGGTTTGGGTGTAAAGGGTGACAAGAACTGGGCCGAGGACATACCCCTGTGGCACACCATAGTAGACATGATCAGGCTGGGATGATAAGGACTCGGTCATGACGGTCTGGAAGCGATTCTGAAGATAGCTCGTGAACCAGGAGAGGGCGATGTCGTGAATGCCAAACGTATAGCTGAGGCGATCTATGAGTCGGTTATGGTCAATCGCGTCGAAGGCAGCGGACAAATCTAAATGTACAAGGGCAGAGACGAGACCTCTGTCTGTGGCGTTTAGGAGGTCAGTGTTGATCCGCCCAATAGTTTAAAAATTTTACTGTTGAAGTTTATAATTTTCAAAGGGAAAAAGACATTTGTTATAGAGGTAACAGTTTGCTTTTACAGATTGGTTTTAATCTGGTTGAGGGATTAGAGGAAAAAGGCCACAGAATTACTAAAAAAGTCTTCATACTTATGCCAGTAAGTGAAAAAGCTAGGTGTGTGTGGAATTCATTTTGAAAATTCAAAGGGTTATTGTGCATCAGAAACAACAATCTTATGTTCTTGAAATCCTGTACACAGGACATTTGGGAATCTAGCACATATAAAAGGCTGTATATTAGCCAGGGCTTGATGCTCAACTCACAGAGCTAGCAAGTACATGTCAGTCATGTGCGGGACACTCTAGTGATGCTTACAAAGCAAGTATTCACCCATGGATGCTGACAGAAAAGCCATGGACATGGAGACAAGTGCATATGAACCATGCCATAAACTTCAATGGATCACATTGGTTGATAATAGATGCTTATTCAAAGTATCATTGAATTCACAGGACAACATCTACATCAACTAAAGCAACAATCAACCTTCTTGGGGTATATTTGCTCATTTGAGTTATCCACACACCATAGTTAATGATATATATATATATATGGTATAAGCTTTTGTAACATAGAAGAGTTTTTATTTACGGTTATCCCTGAGATCATACTGGATTTCTAATTAAAATAAAATAGAAAACTTGGTTCTAATGAATAATGCTATCATGGGGAATGGAGGTGTATAAATCTCAAGAATTCCGTTAGAACTACTAACTATTAAAGAATGAATACTAATTTAAAAAGACTACAAATTATATAAAATAGAAGAATAAAACTCCTATTAACAAACTAAACAAATTAACTTTTTTTACATATAAGTTATAAGAATAAGACAATCAAAGAAGAATATAATAATAAAATGCTATGCTAAATAAATAGCTGTTACAGGTACGAAAGAAAAATAGTGCCAAAAATATACTAGCAAGTGATACAATAGTAATCTTATAACTATGAATTGAAGCTCCTCAAATCAAATCAAGGAAAACTACAATAAATAAGGCTTAAATAGATAGAAAATCTAATAAATGAAACAATGACACATATTTTGTCGTAGTGTAGGGAATTATTAAGCAATCAACCAACAACCTACTATTAAAATAAAGAATGGAATATTATGTACAAGTCTTTAACGGTTCTCGAGTGTCATCTAACTACTAAAAGCTAGGATTCATTTCCTGTTTACAATATAAAATTTATTAAAAACTCTAATTGCATTTATTACAGGACTAATCTTCGTAACACTTTGTTATGCAAGAATTCAAATAGTGGTGCAAGGTGACATATATTTCCAGACAAAAACTAATAGACAAGGTACATTTAAGGGTAGCTGTGGAAATCATGTGATATTGAGGGAGAGAGTGGGATAATCCTTTTGTTGACTTCTGAGTTCATTTACCATACAGAAATGGGATAGGTCAATTACCTGCAATGAGTGAAGAAAGAGAAAAAAAAGAGTAAAATGTAACTTGGTGAAGTTATACATGACCTGACTGCCTCAATTACTCTTTCTGGTAGCAAAGAATTGTTCATAAATATAATCATAAACTTAGCGGAAAGAGAGGTGGAAACCAGTGACATCTTATAAATGCATACAGCAAAATGATTTATAAGCTTATTTAGTTGAGGGAGAAGGGATTGCTTGCGATGTTCGTTACCCATGTTACACAGTTTAGCTCTAAATTAAGGTTGTGATGTATACACAATATAAGTTGCATTGAGAACTACCAGTATGTGGACACACTCTGTATAAAAAAAATACCTTTAGCAAAAGATCACCTGATTAACTTTCATGCACCAACCCAAAGTATAAATATTTAGTAAAAAGAAAGGTTGAGTAATTAACTGATGTACTTACTAGAAGCTTCTTGATGGTAATTCAAATAGAATCCTTTTTCAGTATGACTAACGTCAGTGACAAATTTTAAATATAATTTGTTACTGTGAGAAGTTATTGGCTCAATTTGATTGTGGTATCCACAAAGCTTGGCAATAAATGGAGAATTGCTAAAACCACCATTTCTGTAAAAAAATATTAATTTAACAGCATGCAATAGTTATTCCACCTGGTTGCTAGTTTTTATATTATTGCAATTCAATCGGCGGATCTGTTAATATACTCTATTTAAAACATTAACGAAACAGCTTCTTTAAATTATTCATCCCTACTTCAATGTTAAACTTTATTTAGCTGACAATTTTATTTTGATTTTATATGTTATGTTTATAAAGTAATATAAACAAAATGACATAAAGTACCACATGGATGAATATTTTTTTACATTTCATATTATACAACATGTTGTTTGGTTTTCATTTTTAGTACATTTGTTTTTTTCACTTGGAAATTCAACAGCCTGTTTAAAAAGCTTCTTACAAAACCAAAGGATTGAGAGTAAGGAGTAAAAGACAACTTTATGTCTGAGACATGCCTCTCTACTATGCCCTTTTACACTAAGCATAAAAGCTCCAAGTGTAATGCTTGTTTATTGGGAAGCATACTTGCAGCGCCCAGGTTATGATCCACTAAGCAAAGCAAAGGTCTCTGGGCTGAATACAGTGAAATTAGATCCTGGGCTGTACTAATGTGTTAGTTAGCCTTCACCAATGGTTTACAGACTTTCCCAGATTTGATGGGAAAACAAGTGACTACCAAAACAAGACAAAGAATAAAAAGTGTAATAGACTGATCTTTTTACCTTATCTCTAAATAATCATATTGGCAGTTAGGATGAGGCTCGAGGGTGAAGTCTGATATGTTCAGTACTATCTGATTACCAGCAGCAACAGTGATTGTCCATTCACAATTTTTATAATTAGGATAGCTGTTGGGATAGTTGGGTGAGGTGATGACTCCTGTGGGTTCGAACAAGTTTCTACCGCATACTAAAGTAATGAAATAAAATGAAAGACATCAAAACTCTTTTTTTCAATTAGATTAGCAAATTTAATTATAGACATTTCAGTAGTATGTGCGTGAGTTGTTTTGATAAAGGGTTATGGACAAAAGAGAAGGCTGGTGTGTATGATACTGTATGTGTCGAGGGCAGGGGAGTTGGGTTTGAGTGTGCAGCTGGAAGGTGGTGTTTTTGTACTGTGTGTGATTTTGAAGTATAATATTGACTATGTCGATTTTCATTCTTGTATTCTTTTATTAGTTGCATACAATTTATTCTTATTAAAGCTCGTTTTAATATTTTTATGAAAGGAAGGAGTTTATTACGTGTGTATTAGCATTGTTGAGAACTGTTGTAATAATCCCATATATAAAGAACGATATACCGGTTCATAACTAGTGAATATTCCCAATTAACAAGAATAACACCATTAGTCAAATCACTAAACCTAGAAACGCTAGAGGACAGAAGGGCAAAGAGTAAAGTAGTAATAATACATAAGGCATTAAACTCTAATTTAGAAATAAGACCCAATATCAACCTGGTGCAATGTTCAGATAAACATAAAGACAAAAACACTTTCCTTGTCCCTTATGCCAGAATGGGTTACCTGAACAAACCAGGAAAACCATGGAATGGGTTGCCTGAACAAACCAGGAAAACCAATAACCTAACATCATTTAAAACATTAATAAAAATGCAAGACTAGACTCGGACCACGGATGAGCGTAGGACGCAATAATCTTCTTTATAGAAGGAGCGTCTGTAATGTATAAGATAAGATAAGATAACAAATGTATATAAGTACTCTTTCTTCCCAGGTGGCATTCGGGCATGGAATGGGTTGCCTGAAAAAAAACAGGAAAACCAGTAACTTAACTCTTTAACTACCATGAGCCGCATTTTGCGGCTCAAGCCAGCCGTGCCGCAAGACCACGAGCCGCATTTTGCGGCTCAGGAACCCTTATATATTTATTTTGTCCAAATCTAATCCAAGATTTAGAAATAATAAACTAACTTCCTTGTTTTGAATCGTCTGCTTCCGTATTCGTTCTTTTCAAATGTAAATATTAACTGGAAAACCTGTTTTTTGTGTTTAAGTTTAAAAGTTATTTTTTGCGATGTCTGGTTTAATTTTCCATTTTTTTCCCTCAGTATTGTTACTGTACATGTGTTTAGTTTTTTGCATGTATCTTTGTTATTTGTGAACAAAAATGAATGAAATTTGAAGCGAGTGTGTCTAATAGAATTCTGAATACAATCTTTTTTATTCGGATTATTATTTTTGGAGATATTAGTTTGTAAGTTGAATATTTCTTATTTGTTTGTCTTTGTTTCTAAAACAACATTCTTACTTTCACCTTTACTATCACTTTTATTCTAGAATTTAAAAAATTTCTATTTGCATATTGTAGATACGCTTTTATTTCTGCTTATTTTGAAATGTAACACTTAGGACTTCATTCATAATAAAAGCTGTAAAAAAGCTTTGATTGCGTTGGGCCTAGGTAAAAAAAGAAGGTAATGAATACGGGCTGGCCATACGGTCCATACGGGGGAAAATGCCATGGTAGCTATTGAGTTAACATTATTTAAAACACTAATAAAAATGCAAGACTAGACTCTGGCTACGGATGAGCGTAGGGCGCAATAATCTTCTTTATAGAAGGAACGTCTGCAATGTATAAGATAAGATAAGATTAGATTGTTTTTGTGAGTTCTATTTTCTAAATTATGTCATATGTATTATTACTAGTTTGATCTTTGACTTCTCTTCTCTAGTGTTTCTAGGATTAATAATTTAACTATTGGTGTTAATCAAACAATCAGTTAGACGTAAGGCCTCGACAATGCTTATCCACTCCTTTCGGTCTTGAGACAGTCTCTGCATATCTTGCCACTGCATTTCCTGCTTCTTTCAGTTCTTTATCCAACGTTCTCCTACAGGTGGTATTTGGCCGGCCTCTTTTCCTGGTTACCTGTGGATTCCACTCTAGTACTTGGCGAGCTATGTTGCCCGGTTTCCTTCTTAGAGTGTGACCAATCCACTTCCTCTTTTTTAGTTCATGTAGGATGGGTTTTTGGCCAGCTCTTCTTTTGGGATGACACCATTTCATCCTATTTTTAGGATTTGTTGAAGGCAACCATGGATAAACACTTTCATTTTCCGATCTAGACCTTTATTATGCCTCCATGTTTCTGCCCCATATGCCAATACTGATTTAATGCAGGTGTTAAACATGTGCAGTTTGGTGTTGTGGGTGAGGTTGCTGTTTCTCCACACTGATTTCAGCATGGCAACGACTTGTCATGCTTTGTTGATCCTGGGCTTCACGTCTTCTTCTGACCAGCTCATAATACTCCCTAGGTAAGTAAATTAGTCTACTTCTTTGACAGCCTGTTTTTCTTCCACTAGAGGGTGTGTGTTGGTGGCATTTACTCTCTTGGCTTTAGTTTTATCAATGTTGATTTCTGGTCCAGTGGATATGGCCACTTTTTGCCTGCACGTGTTCATGGGAGTACGCTAGAGGCTAATATCTTCAGCAATTTTCACACCTTCCAATTCCTGTGTAAGTGACCATTGGATGCCTCTAGACATATACATAGTTGTTCTCACCACCCAATCTACAACCATTGAGAAGATTATAGGTGGAAGTAAGTCTCCTTGACATACTCCAGTGTTTACTTCAAATGGGTTAGAAAGTACTTCATTATGAATTACCGTATATACTCGCGTATAAGTCGCACTTTTTTTACCGAAAATTTCGACAAAAAGTAGGAGTGCGACTTATACACCCGACACTGTTTTTAAAAAGTTCAAAAAACATCACTACTCTGTCATAAAGTTTCTTACATAAGCCGTATAGTTGATTGTAGTGATGTAAAATTACTAGGATATGCCTAGGCCGACATTTTACATTTAGAAAACTTTCGTCTGTGTAAATATTACTATCTATATACTATATGTAACTGAAATTGAAATGGACAAATATTTTAGTTTTTTTCTGACACCCACCCTCTTTTCTTTTGAACTTATGGGCCGATTGTATATTGCCGAAACGTAGCGTAAGTTTAAAGGCGGCATTTTTTTGGTAGGCTTATTGAACGCAAATTACAGTATGGAAAGAATCGTAAATGTATGAAAGCCTGTCTATGTAGGTAGGCCAATAAGCGTAAGATGCGTTTTATTTAGTATTTAAGGTCTAGGCTTATAGGCTATAGCCTACTAATAAGGCAGTGTTGAGCATTCCGATAAGACCGCCCCAGGTCTAGGCGATGTTTCCAAAAGTACGATCGGCAGATGGACGCGCGATCAATAGTGTGTTTTATTTTTCATTAGTTGCATGTAAGAGTTGAAAAAAAAAACACTGCTTATTATTTGTCGATCGCGCAGACGCACTTGAAATCATTACAAACAATGTTAATGGTAATCAGGACACATGTATAGCGCGTCATAAATGCCGGCGCCTCCCAGTCTGCAGTCTAGGCGACATTGAGTCTAATGACGTACTTCAAAGACTTTTTTATGTGTAGGATAGGAACTTGTGTATGGAAAGACTTAGATGAAGGTACTCATACCTTACTTTCCCATCTCACTAATGTCTGTAGGCCTATTGATCGGTTGTTTAAAATAAATGAAGCCCTGCCTTTATTCGATTATGTTTGCCTTATGCACGATTAAAACCATTTTTTAAGGAAAGTTTCCAAACTAAGGTGAATATTTAGTAACTTTTATGTTTAAAAGTTATGCATTTTTGAGATATTAAAAGGCAGTATAACCCGGGAAGTCGGGGTGCGACTTATGCGCGGGTCAATGACAACATATAAGAAAAAAACACTTAAACTAGGGGTGCGACTTATACACCGGTGCGACTTATACGCGAGTATATACGGTACTCTCCTGGAGGTGTTTGCGTAAAGGCTTTAGATGATGGTTATGATCTTGAAAGGAATGCCATAGTGCCTTTAAATTGTCCACATTATCTCTCTGTCTCCTGTGTCAAGGTCCCTTTTGACGTAGACAAAACAGATATACAATGGTGACTGCCATTCCATTGACTGTTCAATGATAATGCAGAGAGTGGCAATTTGGTCAATACAAGACCTACCAGTTCGGAAACCTGCTTGGTTTTCTTTTAGTCATGAGTCTACTGCTTCTAAAAAAGAATGCTTTGTTTTCATCTTGCATATATGTGTGTATGTTTGTGTGAGTGAGGCAGAGACAGACAGAAAGGGAGAAGATCTATAATCTTTGGTCACAACGTTTAGGTATGTGACATGACAGTATTAGTGACTGTGTAACTATGAGTGTGTAATGGATGGAATACAATCAAGGGAGGTATTACAACAAAACAGCAAAAAATGACTGATCGCCCATGGTTGCAGCCTGGCAAGAACTGGAGTATGTTTTGAGACTGTTAAGCTATATAGGCTCAGAGTGCAGACGGTATATCAAAAGAACTCATTGGCCAAAACATCAGAAGATGCCCCAACTAAACTATGGAGACGAACAGTGTTAATCCTGATCTTAAAGAAGGGATAAGATCTGGGACAAGCCTACTGCTACAGCCCAATTTCCCTTTGTGGGGAAGGTCCCCTGTACAGCTATGTGGGTCCAGGTGAAAGAATAACCCAACTGAGTAGTCCCACATGCATGTCATAAGAGGCAACTAATAGTGGGTTGTGGATAGGGTATAACCAAGAGGGGTGAAAAATGTTCTCCCCTTTATGGTGCAGCTAGACAGAGGTCTGGTGTTGGTAGCATAAAGACAGGGGGTGTAAAGTCCTGAAGGGCCTGGATCCAGGATGTAACAATTCCACAGAGCATTTCCAGGATCTAATAATCCAAAAGTTCAAAGGGCATAATTGAGTGAGTGTCACAACCATTTTGAAGAGCTCTGTGGATGACAAAGAATGGTTCATAGACCAGCCCCACCTCAGCCCAGCCAATGTCGGCCGATCCCAGAGTACCGCTCTCATGTGCTGGGTGTAGAACTGTAAACCCTCTCAAACTGCAGGGTTTGAAAAAAAAAGCCACAAAGAAACACCTAGAAAAACAGTATATCAAAATAAGAATTCATATGAGCTCAGACGTCGCTTCATAAAAGGTCTGGGCATGGCAGCTTCTTCCAGGGCTGCCTGTGAAAAGTCAGATATTGGAAACATACCTTAACAATTTAACATACTAAAAATCATCATAATAAGATTACAGAAAAAAAAAACTGAGCTAGAACACATACCACAAATATGACATACACATTGCATTGCTACAAGAGACACTACTTCCAAACAAAAAAAGTCAACATAACAGTGCAATACAAATGTACTAAAGGAATCATGACACTCATGACAATCATCCCAAATGATACTCAAGCAGATATAACAAGCAACTACAATAACACAGACATTGAAAAACAAGACATAATTCTTTGGAGAAGAGGGAAGAAGTACACACTAAGAAAAATGTATAGCCCCCCTCCCCCAATCCTCAACCCAAAAAATTGAGCATCAGCTCCCCTGCCACTCAAAAACATTTATTGCAAGAGACTTCAATTCAATGTTCATACACCAACTCTAGCTACTCAAGCTACAACAACAAATGAATAGAGTTAGGGGACATTGTCAACTCAACAAACCTTCAACTACTACAAAACAAGAATACTCCACCAACATTTCTATATAGAGCACACAATACAACAAGCAGACCAGACATGACACTATCAACAGACATCATAATTCAACACAGATACCCAGTGCTCAGGGATTTGGGCAGTAACCATGTCACAAAGAGTACAAGATAAAAAGCCAGCACTCACTGCTTTTTTTTGCTTTTTTTTTTCAGGCAGTGCAGTTTGAAATCATTACAAACAGTGGTAATGGTAATTAGGGCACTTGTATAGTGAGTCTATCCATGACGACGCAATTGAGCCTAAAGAGCGCCATTGAGCCTAAAGAGCGTAAGGAGTGCTCTTCAAAAGACTTCTTTTTGTATTGAACCACTCTAGGGATAGGAACTTGAGTAGGGACAGGGACTTAGGTAAAGGAACTGATACCTTACAAAAACTTTACCATTTGACAATTGGTTGTATTGATCGGTCATTGAAAATGAATGAAACTCTGATTTTATTTGATTATGCTTGCGTTATGCATGATAGAAACTTTTTTTAAGGAAAGTTTCCAAATTAGGGTGAATATTTAATAAAGTTGATCTTTAAAAGGTATGCATTTTTGAAAAGTTAAAAGGCAGTGCGACTAATATGCTGGTCAATTACAGCATATAAGATAAAATAATCTTAAATTAGGAGTGTGACTTATACTCTAGTATACACGCTATTTTAATGCATTCTAATGGTCTCATGTTAATAAATAAATAATTTTAAGTAGCTTACTTAGGGACTCATGGAGTGCAACATATGAAGCTTGAAAGCCAGTAAAATGATAATAATCATCAGCTTTCATATAGATTACCATGGCATTCCCAGAGGAAGTTACTTCAGGTGGCCTGTTACTTCCACAGTAACTTGAAAAGAAAGGCAAGTAATTAAGCATTAATAGCACAAATTAATATTTAAAACAAATGTTAATAAAATAAATATTGCATGTAATAATCTTCTATATAAAAGAACATTTGTAACATGTTCAGACTTTTCTTGTTTACATTTGAGATCAGTAATTTCAAGTGTTTTTATAAAGAATAGTTTGATTTGATGTTTATTAGAGGGCCAAAGAATCAGTGTACATGAAGTCTAAAGAACGATTTGCTTTTTAATGTGTTTTTTACAATGTGTGCACATATTCAGTATAGTTAATCAAAATTGTATATATATATATCACTTGTTATGCAGCTAGCTCTCTGACATTATATTACTCTCTACACCAGCTACTCAGGGAAAGCTAAATGGCCACTTCACCGTAGATATTTATAGACTGAAAAGATTATCCAATCAATATGCTGTGAAAACTTACCGGCCAATCTTGTGTTCTGATGAAATTGTGCCACTATCATACAATTCAACAAAATCATAAATACATAGAAGATGATTTTCTAAATTGAAGGTATGAAATGTCAATTTGATGAGGTACCCTTCGTTGACATTGATATACCATGTACAATTTATAAGTCTTTCATAGTTATTAGGAAAGCCTGGAGTTTCAAATGATCCAGTAGTCCCATAAAGTACACCACCACATCCAGCTGTGGAATAATGCATTTTCTAATCTTACTAAAACTATATGTGTAAGGCTAAATAATGCTACAAAGTTTCAAATTGGTTATTTATGTTTCTAAGTGGATATTCCCTTATTGGAAAATTTTGTTACATGGATTAATTTAACTAATTTTTAAGTCAAATTGCTTAATAAAAAAACTACTCTCAACACATTCCTCACTGCTAGAATATAATTAATTTTAGGAAATCACAAATTATTTAAATTTCCTTATTTAGTTTATTTAATTTCCAACATTTTCATATAAAAAATTTCTATGTTTTTATTTCTAATAAGCTAGCTATAGAATTTTAAACAAAAACATATTATTTTGTAACAAAATTGAAGGGGAAAAAAATAATTCTGGCAGAACATCAAAAAATCTCAATGTCTTAAAGAGTTAATAATTAATTAGAAGTTCTATTAGTTTTCAATTCATGTACTAAAATGAATGCAGTAAAATTATACTATGTAGTTAACTTGTTCAGTTTTAAATCTTCTTAAAGTAGTTCCCTAATTAACTTCAAATGACCAAGCTTTCTTCTAAATAAAGACATGATTTTTTAAGGCCCCCCCCCAAAAAAATTAAAGTAAATTAAATGGGGTTTGAATCCTAGATGTTAAACCCAGATTTTCTCCATTTTTTTTTCTTAATCCTTTAAGCAGTAAGCATTTCCCTAAATCCTCAATGCCTAAGCCAAGTTGTATAACTTATATTTAACAAAAAGCAGACAAAAAATATTGTTTAAAAATTCACAGTAAAAAACTATAAAGCAATTCAATTCTTCATAGTTTAAATATAAATATGTAAAGAATAATTCAATACAGAAACATTTCAATAAAATGATAAATAAAATTAATTAAAATAAAACATATATTGATTGGTTGCATTATTTTTTCATAAAATTTAGAAAACATCCTAGTATAAAGTCCAATTCAGCGTTTCTCTAGTACCATGTTGTCTGGAACTGAGTTTCATGTCATTCTTACTCAACTTGCTTCAAATGTTAAAGACTTTTCTATATTTTAGCAATGACACACACTAAGAAACTTGATTTTAGGTCACTGTATCATTTGTTGCTGGCGTCCTTGAAAAAAGACAGATGGTTTTAACACCTCTGTGTAATTATTATTATTGTTTTAAACTAAATATCTATGTTTATGCCTTCTACGAACATTAATTAACAAAGCTATGTTAAAATTTAGTCACAAAGATAAAACATTAGTTACAAAGAAAAAAATTGAAAAAAACTGCAGTTGTTTGAGAGTTAAGTCATTTTTGTTATAATTTTCATTTTAAAAAAATTTCACTTTTTCAGACGACTTTTTTTCCTCAATTGTATCAATCTCACGACATAAATTTGTTTCGAGCGCAAAAAAGACCCACTAAAATCAGACAAATGACGATAATATTTTAGATAGATCAGTATATGTTCTTAACATTCAATGAAAAAATTGCAAACAATTAACTTAATTTTATGTCTTAAATCACATTTTACGAAGTGTCCTTATAAAAAGGACGCCAGCAGGATATGCGGTAAAAAATTAAATTCAACAAAATAACTTTTTTTTTCAGACACTTAATATCAAGGGTGCAAAATTCTATTTTTTTTTATATTTTTTTATTATTTTTAATTTAACAAATTATAATAAAATAACACAGCACATTCAATTTTATTTGTGCATTTATGAATTTATTTGTAATAAAAGTATCAACTTTATCAATATTGTGTGTTTCTATGCTCTTTGGCTGTAATGTAGTCTACAGCTACTGCAATTTATATTATAGCATCAATAACATTTGAGACTTACATAATGTACAGATCTTTGCATTCTTAATTTTAAAATGTTTAAAAAGTCCCCTGACTTTACAACTTTCTTATTTGGACCCTGGGCTTTCAGACATTAATAAGGCATAAAATATATATATATAGCTGATGTTGATTTTCCATACAACAAATACATAGAAATTCACAAACAGCTACAGGTGAAAGAAAATATGGATCAACCACTTATACAGGTACACCAAATAGATTTTGAGTGTGGCTTCAAATTACTTGTATTTGGCCTTCGGATGTATAGCTGTGGCTTATATATTGATGCGGCTTAAACATGAGATTTTATAGGTCTACTTTCGTCTTAAAATTTAGTCTAAAAAAATGAAGAAACAAAACTTATGAAAATAACAAAACTAAATGAAAGCCAGCAACAGTTTCTATTTGACAAAAAAACAAGAATGCAACCCTTAGATCAGTTTTTTCTCAAATTTATTTTTTTCTAGACTTGTTATTTTTTAGTAGTCTGCTTTGTGACTCTCTAGCGTCACATTGTACAAATTAGTTACAAATAAAAGAGATGAATTTCTACAAATTTTCCTAATAATTAGAAAAAGGTACTTAAAAGTAAAATCTAGTTAGAATAAAACAGAATATTGGGAATATTTTGAAACAGGCTACTTTTTTATTAATAGCACACACATCACAATAGTCTGACCCAGGATTTTAATTTTTTTTTATATTTTACTACTCAATAATTTTAAAACAATGCCAGACATGGCATTTGAGAAACACTGACTTGGACTTTATACTAAATACCTGTTATATACATCATACCTAAATTTTCTTGAGCTGTAAAATTTGCTGTGAAACCAAATCCATTGCGAGCTTCAAATCTTATGAGCATTTTGTTGCCTATGGATCTTAAATATGTAGGGAAAGTGTCTGAACAATTGACTGCTCTGATCACACGAGCACTTACAGAATCACCATCATACACCTGAAAAAATAATATTCTAATCTCACTTTATTATTTAAGCGCCTGGTATTAAGACATATTGAACAGCTGACTTATTGCCTTTTTCATGTTATACTTAAACTAACAATAATACTACAGTTTTCAATTAAAGAGCATTAAAAATGAACTTCAACTGCTAATTTTCTTTCTCCTATAATGCTCAGTATTATTACAGAGCTTTAAGATTGTAAACTTAGACAAAAACTGCCTAGGTCAGTACATGGTAGTTCTCATTGGACCCTGGTTTGTTTCACAACATTATATATATAAAAATAAAATGGTAACATAAATATAGCTCCATCGAGCCCAAAATACCTTTGTGTTCCCTTTCGTTGAATGGATGTTGTTATCTCTTAAATAAAATTATTTGAGGTAACTTACTGACATAACTTGAAAATCACAGTTCTCCTCATAATGTGATGTGACATTTGTAAAAGACAATAAGATTGTCTTGCCAGCCGGTACTTCAATTTCATATGAACAGAGACTTGTGGTATAAGTAGTTGGAGTGCTGAATACACCATTTTCCCCAACAAATTTGCCACCACATACTGAAAAGCAAAAAGAACTGTTATATGGTGCTTAAAGGACTCTTACACTAAATATTTTCTAAAGATTGGTGTTGCTTATAAATGTATGGCAATGTCCCTAAACATTACTTTATTTTACAGCGACACCATTTTAATTTTAAATTAGGTTGGTAAATACTATGTTATTTTGGTCTGTCTTATGTTTTTCCTAAAGTTTCATGATTTTCAATATGCCAGAGATTATTTGATGTAATAGAAAAAAAAATTGCTTATTCTTACTTATCTAGCTTAGAGAATTGTAGCCATATGTTTGCATTAAAATAAGTTATATGTATATTTTTATTGCCCAGTGTTAAATGCCCTCTTGGCTTACATTATGTTGTAGATTAATACACAATAAAGAATTAAGATACTTGTTTAAGATACTAGCCATGAGGTCAATTCTTACTAAAAACCTTTTGTGTCAAATACATCTCCTGACAACCCATTCAGAAAACTTTAATTTCAAGACAGTTAAATTAAGAGCAACATATGCATTTGGGTAAAAAAACAGAGGGTGGTAATATTTTTTTAATGACTATAACCTACCACCAGTCCAATGTGCAAAAAAGTTATCATCTAGCAATGTTGATGTTGCACGCCATTCAATATACATAGCATTCCCTGTTGAATTGACTGCATTTGGAATAGATTGGCCACATAAATGGCTTAAAACAGGAGCTACAAAATTTCTTCCATCAAAAACCTGTTGAATATATTAATAATAATTGGTCATTTATATCGCGCCTCACTCCATGCTAATGCAAGCATGCTCAGCGCGCTCACAAAAACGAAACGACAATAACACTCTAAAATAGTTTTAAACAAGGTTTCGGCCGATGGAGGCACGAAACGACAATAACATTTTAAAATAGTTTTAAACAAGTATTTTGCTGATGGATGTGTACTTCATCAACTTAGTTGAAAAGAAAAGTCTTCAAATTCTTCTTGAATGCTTTTTTTGACACAGAGTTTTTCAGTGTCTCAGGTAAGCCATTCCACAGTGTAGGCGCCACAGATTCAAACGAGCGTACACCAAGAGTCTTTTTTCTGTGACCTTCCAAACCTGGAATTTCCAGGAGAGATTGTGTTGAAGATCGCAGCATCCTTAACGGGACATGCTTCGGTATAAGCTCTTTGAGATATGCAGGTGCTGTGCCTTCCACGCATCCATAGGTAAGGGACATAATCTTATGATCGATGCGCTTCGTCACAGGGAGCCAGTGGAGCTCTTTGAGAATTGGAGTGATATGGTCATGCTTCTTTACTCGTGACACAATGCGTGCTGCAGTATTTTGAACTTTCTGAAGTCTATCCAGTTGTTTCTGGGGTAAACCCCACAGGCAACTGTTACAATAGTCTAGTCTTGACTGTATTGTTGCAACAGCAAAAGCATTGGCTGTTTTTTTATTAATCAGAGGTCGCAGCTGACCCAGGGCACGAAGATGGAAGGAGCATGCCCTAACCACAGTACTGATGTGTGGACCCATTGTTAATTTACTGTCAATGATAAAGCCCAGGTCTCTGACAGTGTTGGACAAAAAGATATCAGAGGCCCCTACTTTAATAGATGGAATATCGACTTTCCTAAGATTGAAGTTTGAACCGCACATAATTGCCTCAGTCTTGTCGTCATTCAGTTTGAGTTTGTTGGCAGTCATCCACGCTTTCACCGCTAGACAGCATTCTTCCACTGCATTAACAGCGGCAGCACAAGCATTATGATCAGGATGGAAGCTTTTGTACAGCTGGGTATCATCCGCATATAGTTTGCGAGATAATCCTTGGCTATCAATTATTCTGCCAAGCTGGCTAGTGTAAACAGCAAAAAGGATAGGCCCTAAAACTGAACCTTGAGGTACGCCACAGATGAGAGAAGTGGCTTTTGATAAGGTCTGATTGATAGAAACTCTCTGAGTCCTGTCTGCCAAGTAGGAAGTAAACCAATGAAGTGCAGTATCAGTGATGCCCATCTCGTATTGAAGTCTTGATAAAAGTAAGTCATGGTTGATAACATCAAAGGCAGCACTGAGGTCCAACAGAACTAAGATAGTCAGATCACCACGGTCAGCACTACATAGAACATCATTCATAACACGTAATATTGCCGTCTCACAGCTATGCCCAGGACGATAGGCAGATTGAAATTTATCAATCAGGCCATGTGTGGTTAGATGTTGTAAAAGCTGCTGAGAGACAACCCTCTCAAGAAGCTTCGATACATAGGGAAGGTTAGATACTGGCCGAAAACTCTTGCAGTCACTAGGATCGAGCCCCTTTTTCTTTAATAAAGGCTTGATGACAGCAGTCTTAAACATTTGTGGGACTGTGGCTGACTCCAGACTACCATTTATGATACGCACTAAAACTGGAAGCAGAATTTCAAGGCAGTCCAACACAATCTTCGTTGGAATGGGGTCAACAATTGAGGATGTAGGTTTAGATACAGAAATAAGACGCCTCAACTGCTCTTCGGAAACTGGGAGGAAATTTGACAAAGAAATTCCAGAAAATGACTTCTCCACAGTGGGTGGAGTAGTATGATTATCAAAGCTGTTTCTAATCGTCTCGACTTTTTCATTAAAAAATTCATTAAGAGCCTCCGCAGCCTGCTCGCTGCTCATGTCAGGCAAAATTGGACTTAATTCATTTTTTCCAAGAAGATTCTGCACTATGGAAAACAGTTTTCGATAGTCAGTGCCCGCAGCCTCCAGAGCAGACTGAACTTGCTTTGCTTTCGCACGTCTAATCACATTTGTAAGCTTGTTCCTTGCTATCTTAAACATCTGTTTATCCACCTCAAGGCCACTCAGTCTCCAGTGTCTCTCTGCCTGACGTCGGGCTAATTTAGCTATCCGAACGGAGGGTGTAAACCAAGCGGTATTGGGTCTATCTCTAACATACAATTCAGTCCTAGGGGCAAAAGTCTCCAGCATGGAAGATAGAGTATTATTGTAGAGTAGAACTAGTTGAGAGATGTCATCAGGTGGTGATATAACCAAATCTGATCTTGAAAGATGATCGCGAAATAAGTCCATATCTATATTTCGTAACTTCCTGGCCTGAATTTTCTTTATTGGAACAGCAGGCATTTCCATATCTGTGGTAAAGGTAACAAGAAAGTGATCAGATATAAGATGATCTTCAACAATTACCGACTTAAGAAAACCATCATTGTCAGATCGTGACACAACCCAATATTGTGGTAAAATTATAAAATATGAAAACAAAAAATTCAATTATTCATTCATGTGGTCTATTATATAGTTGCATCTTACAGTTGAAGTTCATTTAATATTATATAATAAAAATATTACAATCAAAATGTAAAAAATGCATCTTCTGTTGCTTAAAAGCATAACACAGAGGAAAAGACGATTATGCCATCCTCTCTTGAAGAAAGAAAAATGCCATATACAAATGTATAAAAAAAATATTTTATGCAATTCAATCACTTAAGCTAGTCAGTACAGTATCAAGACTTGGTGCTACATATGTATAACAGACCTGCCTACCCCCCACCGGACCCATGAGGGAGACAGAGGCTAGTTATGTGGGAGATTTTCCAACTGATGAGGGAGATTTAGAGCAGCATAACAAAAATACATAATAATATAATTATAATTATACACAAACTATTTTATCATAGTTATAGAGAAACACAGGTTTGCAGCATAATATATGATAATATTTAATCTACATGAAATAACATCATTCCAAATGCAATGGTCAGTGCAGGTCTTCCTGACCATTGAAAAAATACGCTCACAAGGCGCGCTAGAATGGGGAATTGTGAGTATCCCCTTCATGACTTGAGAGTTGGGGATACTCGGAGGACAACTTTGTCCAGCTGTGATCAACCTGTTCATTTACTGGCAGATCCAAGTCAGTACTCTGCAGCTTGGCAAACTGCTTAAAGATAACATCCCTGTCAACATCCCCCATCAGCATTGGAAACCTATCTAAGTAGTAATTTAGATGGGAAGACGTTATATTCTTTCTTTCATGAAGGTTGACTACAACTGAATTGACAAGGACTTGGTCATCCAAGGTATTCACAGACTTTACAAAAATAAAGTCTTACAGACTTGTAAAACTCAGAAATTGTCTCCTCTCTAAGTTTATAGAAGGAGGGGGACATGACAGAAAAAGCCGTTTTAATTTTTGATTAGGCTTATAAGCCCAAACCGTGGGTGCCACTCACTTGAAGCAGTGAACCCTGAAATCCTTTTCTTAAAATTTCTTGAACCCTTACCTACTATCCAAAATTTTACAAACCCTGAAATTTATTGCAACTCCTAAAATTTATACTATTTTTACCATATTGTATATCCCTATATATATTTATATAATTTAATATAATATAGGCTACACCAATAAGCAATGTTGTTTTTACAATATGTTTCTGCATATTAAGATAGGAAAATTATCTCTTTAAAATGTTTTATATGATTGTGTTATTGCTAGGCCTAAGCTTTACTTTGGTAATTGATAAATGGCTTGAAAAATCTTTTTAAAAAATGGACAAAACTAAAATCACAGTTAAACATACAAAGATGTGTTATTTTAACAATTTAATAACATCATTCCTATTGATCTTATCATAACCCTTTTGTTTTTTTTCAAGTTAGGCAAGCCTACTTTAAAGATATAATTATGTGTTTCTTTATTCCCCATTTACTTGGTTGGTTCTGTATTTTCTAGGTCAGTTACCAATAAATGTAATTAAAATTTTGTATCGTAATCCTAGTGACTTTAACTCTAAGGCATATGATAATGAAACTTTAGTTAATTTAGGATAACATGTTAACTAGTAAACTATTGAATCTAGTAAGTAACTTTAAATGTCTAATAACTGAAAAGAGGGAAAAAATAAAAACTGAAGGATTAATACACATTCTTTTTTACGGTAGGCTATATAGTTCAGTGAAATGACGTATTTTTATTTTGTTATGAAAATGAGCAAATTCGCGAATGCGCGACACTAACAATTTAAAACTTCGTTTTGAAATTAATTTAAATCAACATTATTTTATGATTTTCTTGTTATGTCCGATATTGTTAGAAAAAAATATCCACCAGCATAAGTGACTGCTAGGACTAGGCCTAGTTCTAAACACTACACCGACAGTTTTACTCCATTCATTAGGCCTAATAAATATGACTGCAACGTATATATGCTATATTAAACAGTAGGCCTAACTGTGACATTGCTCCAATAGATTAATTTATTCATATTTCGTCGCCTTCATTTTAGCGGGCTGATAATTAAACGCATTTTTAATGGAGGAAAAAAAAGCAGTTTTAATCTTTCCATTGAAATGACAATAACCTTTCATATTACAAGCTTATAGTTAGGCCTAGCCTATTATAGGTATAGGTATAGGCCTACTAATAGTATAGCCTACACGGAGGTGTGAAACAGTCGCCGCGTCGGGAATTACCGATATGACGATAAAAATCTAGGCGGCTGGAAAATTTAGGTAGCCTACCTTATTTTCCGATCATAAAAATTTTTTTTTAGTGAATAAAATAAAATCCAACCACATAGCGTGACATTTCACTAAACTAAGCTTATCGGCTAATACTAATACTGTAGGCCTATATAGATCTAGGTATGGTTTACAGTAGGCCTACGCACCAGGTCTATTAAGTCTATTCATAGCGGATCCGATTCTCACCGAACCGGGTTTCGTACCGTGATTTCGGACCCGTAGATTTTTTTTGTTGGTTAACCCACGAATCCGGAACCAAAGTAAATTGAATCTCGCGAATCCGGAGCCGAACAATATTTAGCCTCGCGAATCCAGCTTTCCGGGATAATCCGGCAAAGTGGCACCCCTTCCCCAAACTTCACTTTTCAAAGGCACATATTAATTTTCATTAAAAAAATAAATTATAATGGAATTTAATAATAGCCATTTTATATTTTATTTATCTTATAAAAAACTTACTATTTATTATTAAATTTACATAGAGGTTTCAGTTATTTAGGGCTTTGAAAAAAAATAATTCTCCCGATATAGCCTAACTTAATGGCAAAATAACAGTGTTTGAGTATGAACTTTAAACTAACAGTCTTTCATATGTAGATGCAAAATTATATTCTGAGTCACATAGCATTAGCATGCCTTAAAAAGGTTCCTAACTGATTTATAACGTAAGCCAGATGACCTAGCTTATTCCATTTCAATACAATAGTAATAGCACTAGCCTAGGCCTAGGCATTGCATTGCTAGCAACAAATTCGACAACCATCGTTGTAAAAATAAATTTAAAAAAAAAGAACAGAAGAGCGAAAAACGGAAGATTATTTATTAGTAAAAGGAAGTAACTATATTTATTATAAGACATTGGATTGGAAATCGCTATTTTATCGTAGTTTTTATCTGCCGATTTTTTTGGCCGGCACAGAGCAGAAAGTGAAAGTGCCGCCATTTTTGGGCCGATTCGTTGGTAAAATAAAGGGAAGTGTGTATACTGCGCATGTCCATGCAAATAAATTTTAGTTCCGACTTCCGATTTTCGACAGAAAAAGATTAGCATTTTTTGCAAGTGTCGGAAAAATATCGATCGGAAAAAAAAAATTAACAATTTTCTGAAAAAAAAATCCATAGGCGGGGAACAAAAAAGCGGGAGAATTTTAAAGGTGTGCGTAAAAGCGGAAAACAGGGTTCAAATGCTTAGAACTCCCGCACAATGCGGGAGAGTAGGCAGATCTGGTATAACTTACCGTAAGCCTTGAAGTTCCACAAGACTGCTGGAAACTTGTAAATCTGAGTGAAATGTAATTATTCTCAGGAACAATTATACTCCAAACACAATTTTGAGGCTCTGCGTTTAGCCTTTGAGGGCTGGTAAATTCACCTACATAGTTTGATCCTACACCAGAGAGTACACCTCCACAGGCTTGCCCTAAATATGTTGCAATAAATAATGTCCATCATTTTTACTATTTCAGAGAATTTTACAATGAATTTCAAGTAGTCCACATCAGTGATTCTCAAATGGGGTTCACAAAAAGAAATTTTAAGGGGTCTGAATGACACTAGATATTATCAGTTTTTTTTAAGTTTAATTCAAGAAATACCTTTTAAAAGTCAGTTTTATGAATCTTATTAATCGGTATCAAGAAATCACTAAATAAATGTAAGCAATATTGGGCAATGAGCAAAAAAAGTCATGTAAATTTTGTGGCATTGGCATCATCTTTTTTTATGTAACTAAATTTTCAGCATTTACTGAAAGAAAGTATAAAAAAATGAGAATAATTGCTAAAATTATAGCTGCCAATTCAACCACAAAGGAAAAATCTTTGCTTTCACTTTGCTTGATTTTAACATAAATTCATTAACATTCTAAAACCTTTTCATATCTTTTTTATTGTTTGATTTTCACAAAAACCTATAATTTTAATGAATACAAATATTTGTAAAAAAACACTGGTCTTTGCTAACAATAACAAATTAAAGCTAAAGCTAATTTATATTAAATATAAAAATATTGCATAGTGAGCCAGCATACTCCTATAATTGAAATTTTGAGTGTCCCTTGAAACTAGAAATGTAACGCTGTTTGAATTTTCGCTAAAAGTTGACTAATAATATCTGAACAATACAAGCAAGTTTAGTTGCTTATGTTGAAGTATTTTTCAAATTGATTTTTCATAACTATTTTGATAACATATTTAGTTCAGAGGGTATGAACTATTGTATTTTCATAGAAGATTATGTCTGCATTTCAATTTTCAGAACTGTAGCTAGTTAGAAAGTTAGTCCCAATTGACTTAGATTTGTTGTGGGGAAAAACAACAATAAAGTAATGTTAAAAAAAACTGTATTCATTTTATGAAACTGACTAATGACTGTACTTAGATATTTTTTAAGGTTTACAAATTTTACCTCTTTTTGCAACATATTTTATAGCTTTGTAAAAAGTTAAGGACGTGATATAATTTTAAAAAGTTGTGCTCATTAAAAGTTTAACTACCCTTAGTAGATTACAAGTTTTGCCAGATTATTTCCACTTAAATGGAAAAACACTGAATGAATTTTTACACAAGTGGCTATTAATGATTTCTTATTCGGACCATAAAAGTTTGACTCAAGAAAACACTAATATATATTTAATTTCAAGATGTCTAGCAATTGTTAGAAACTTGAGTTATAAATAAATGATAATATATTACATTGGCCCTTCATTGTGCGTAGAGTCCAAGGAGATGTGGAAGAGGTATGATCTTTCAGATAATTTGGATTTAACTAAAAACTTCGTTCATCCCATGGAATGTGAAGTCTGGATCATAAGTCAAAGATTGACTTCCTTAACACCTCATGAAAAAGAGGCAATTCTTGAATTTTTTCCCCTTACATTGTAGGGTCCCATTTATAGTTAGTTAGATCGGTTTGATAGCTTGAGTTCTTAGCGAACTGGCAAGTTGTTTGTATTTTTATAGAATCCAGATTTGCTCAGTATTTTGGTAAATAGATTTCCTTGTATAATTCTTCTTCAATGCAGACCCAGATTCTGTCAACGACCTTCGACAAACGGTCATTGTTGATCGAGAGCTGGACAGACGCAGGATAGATATTGCCTGTCAGCAAGAGACCAGACTAGCTGATAGTGGCTCAATAAAAGAGAAAAAAAGCCTGAGAATTCATGATGTAGGCTTTGCTGCAAGAAATAACCTAATATCCTGTGTTGTTATGTTCCCACTTGGATATGAAAGGCTGATACATGTGAGGTTAACTTCTCCGCAAGGCAAAGTCAATCTTATCACTGCCTATTCCCCAACAAACAAAATTTCATTTGAGCAGCCTAAGACTATCAATCAAAACAGTAATTACATATTCCCTAAAAGCAAAGTTTTGTACAAATACATTATATGTATTTTGGCTATGCATTTGCCTTCTAAAGATTTTGCCCTTCGTCAACCATAAAAATAATAAAAAATAAAGCACCAAATAAGCTGTTAATATAAGGAATTTAAAATAGGGACAGATATGTCAAATAGTTTCAATAAAAAGGGAATCAAAAAGTTGTGTAAAAAACAAAAAATTTAAGACTATTTTTGTAGGATGGGTGGAAGGTTTGTGAACATTTGATAGAATATGTTATCAACAGATAAGGGGTCATGTGTCAAGCCAAGTCTTAGCTTAATAGAAGGTCAGTTTGCCTTCCGAAGATTCACAAGTAGGCCTGTCAGCAAACATTTTTGTAAAGTTTTGAATCATCATTTTGTTTTTTTATCTCTTGGCCTATAGATTGTATCCGTGTTCTTAGTTGTTATGTTAAATGCGCTCTGAGCTTACATTATGTTTGTTGGCAGCGCTATACAAATGTCATTATTATTATTAAGTCAAAATAAGGAATTTAAAAAAAAAATAATTGCATTGAAATTGTAGCATAAATAAATTACTAGACAAAGATTATAAAACAAGTATTGCTATTGAATTTAAGTATTCCTAATTACACTATTATGGCTAAATTTAATGATAATAGCAATCACCTGTTTCTGCATACGATATTGAAAAGCCTTGATGAGCTGTAGTATAATTTGAGACAAATCTGATGAATGTTGATGGGCCACTGGTGACAACACTGGATGGAACATTGCTTCCACAGACTTTTCGCAACAATGGTGAACCTTCATCTTCTCCATTGCGTATCTGCAAGACATAAATGTTAAAATCAGCTTTTTATACATTTCTAATTTACACTTCAGGTATTTGCTAGATCCTAACCAAGTATACTATTTCTACTAGGCATTTGGTAGATCCTAACCAAGTATACTATTTCTACTAGTCATTTGCTAGATCCTAACCAAGTATATATTTCTACTGAGTACCCAATTGCAGTATTAGGCTGTAGGCCTACTATTTGAAGAATCTTGGTAAAAACCAAGTTTAAGTGGCAACTCCTGAGTTTTGCTGTCATAATTATGCAATGTTTAATCTTTTAGTAGTACCCACCTTTTCTGTTGAGATGTTACTAACTAATTTACAAGAATATCAGCAGTTAGGACTTAGACAAAACTGTTTTAGTCATGCACTAAAAAGTTTACAATTTATTCAAATATTACATTTTTGTTTCTTGTTTGTAACAATTTATAATTCAATGCAAATACTTTAGAAAATGAGAAATTCGAGTCATAGCCAAAGGCAATTTTCAGTTAGGCTTTAGTACTTAATTCCATTGTGAATTTTGTTATGTAATAATTTAAAAGAAACATAGCCTGCTAAGCCTTTGCTAAAGCAATCGAGTAATGATTTCTATGTGTACCTAAATATGCATCCCTCTGGCTTATATTTAGCTCTTGGGGGCCGAATTGAAATTGGGTTGCTGTTGACTGAGGTCAATAGTTCATTTGTCGCCATTTATTTTGCATAGTGTCACTGTGATCGACCAAAGTTTGGGCTCAGTTCTGTTAAGATCGTGCCTCCCCTCTTCTTTACCCGACAAGATTTTAGTGTTTGCTGGATCTTTGAGCATTTAACATTAACGATAATAGTTTATTCTATAGACTTTTTCTCAGTGATATTATATGCCTCTCAAATGTATGGTTGTCTATATATATTTTTTATAACAAATTTCTTCATATATTTCATTCAACAAACTTGGAGTTGCTGATACTTTTTACTGTTCTATACATGTTTATTTACTTGGTTATAATGAAACAAGTCTGGTTCAATGAAGCTATCATTTCAAAAAGGAAACTTGTTTTCTATAAAAAGAACTTGAAGGGAATTAAATTTACAGTTACATCTGCAAGAATTACTATCATCCCTTAGTCCAACATACTATTTCAACATAGATTCAACAATATTCACATCAATTTAATCATATTTTGTAATAATGTCATTTAGATTTCTTTATTTTTCATGCATATTCTATCCATTTTAAGCTCCTATTAGTAATATCCTTGTATGTGTACATACAGCATAGGTTACTTAACAGCTGGATAAGCTTTCATTGGTTATACAATCTGCAATCTTCTCAGATAACTCTTTCAAAAATTATAAGGCAATGACGCTTAACTCATTCCGTGCCAATCCACGATACATCATCGATTTTGTTTTCATAGCTGATTTCGTTGCAATGGCTTATTAATTCGACTTTTCATATAATCAAATGAATGACAACTGTTTCTGCTTCCTTTCTGCTTGGTTTACTTTTGGTTTTTAAATAATAATGAAAATTTTCAAAGCATAGCCACGCCTACTCGAAATGTTTCTAGGCCTTGGAACTTGGAACAAAATGCATTCTGATAATCTGTTTTTTTAAACAAAAAATTTGATCTCTAAAAATTACTAATAAAGATGTAACTATTATTAAAATATTCTTTTAACTTCTACTTATTATTTTTTCCTGTTTAATTTCCTTTTATTTGATATGAAATACAGGTATCTTGCTAAACAAATACCTTTAGAAATGTATGAATAATTAAGGGCACCCTAAAAAAAATTTTGCGGACTATAAAAATGCCTGGCACAAACGCGGTAAACCCCCCAGCACTGAATGAGTTAAGACACATTTCAACTATAACAAAATTACATCATAGTGGTAACAAAAAGGTCTAATTTTTTTAATATATGAATTTAAAAAGCAATGACAACTTACATCTATGAAGGCGTTGGAGCAATCCAATACAACTTGGCTTAATTGAAGCTCAATATATTTGCCTGGTGTAACTGCAATGATCCATAGACAACTGGTTGATGGTGGGAAGGTCTGTGGATAGTTCGGACTACTGATGACCCCATGCATTTGTCCACTTAATGTTCCTCCACAAACTAGAAATAACAAATGTAAGCTTTAATTAAAATATTATTCATAGCTGTAATACATGTAAAAACAAATACTGGTATATCAGATATTACTTCGTGTTTATTTTTTTGTGTTTTATAATCTAGCTAACATTTTACTCATACAAGCAAATACAATTTGCTATTTGTGTGATGTTGATGTAAAGAAAAAAGCATAAGGTTGTTTATCAGCAGAGTGTTGCAGTATGAGGCTAGTATAAAAGAAAAAAATATTATGGACAATCTTAAAATTAAATTAAATTGGTTACTTATATAGCGCTTCTATCCATGCTATTTTAGCATGCTCAGTGCGCTCTGTAAACACACTGCTGCCTGCTGGCGCAAATATGTTTACAGGCCCAAAACTCCTGCAGGGCGACAGGGATCCACCGGTGGCCGGGATAGAACCCGCGACGTGTCAGTTGTTTTTGGTTGACAGTCCGGTGAACTAACCGCTGGACCAGCCGGCTTCACAATCTTTAAGAGTAAATGCAAATATTAGTATTTAGATCTACACTTGGATAAGGAATTTTATTTATTATGCAATGATATTTTTATTCTGATCATAAACTTATGTTTAATATTAAATATGAATTAGGTAAAAACATTACAAATACTGTAAACACTGTAAATTCAAAACCAAAAAAAAAGAAAATATATTCAGTGTTAAAAGTTAACCAACCTGTCAAGATGATAAATACCAGTATATAAAACAATTAAATATATTTCAGATTATTAAATATGCACAATTATTTATTTATATTATTGCATACATATATTAATTTATATAAAAATATATATTATATTCATTTAACTATATATCTACTCCTATATGAATAGTTTTTACATTATGTTTATGGTATATATATATACAATATAAAACAAAATATATAGATTGTATAATATTTGTAACTTAAAACGTATGCAGATATTGCTTTCTCATTACATTTTCTATTTAACTCTGGAAAAAGAAAAGTGCATGTTGTTATAATTGTTGTTGTGTATTATAGCATGTAGTAATAGTTTCTATACTGGATTTGAGATTGTCTTGCTATTTCATGTAAAGTTGTTTACAATTGATTTTTGGTGTAGATGGTTATTTATTTAACTTTAATATTGTTTATCGACGTCTATGCCACTTTCTAGTAACCCTTTTACTTTTGCATTCAGAAAGCTTCAGAGAAAATCCATTCTTGTGCTTTCTGCACCAAAATCTCTATAAAGCATACATTTAGAAGTTAAGGTTGTTGAAATTTGCTTAGCTACAAGGAAGCTACTTATTACTAACCAGTGAGGTTGAATGTTAATATTGTACATAAGTTCTTCTTTAAATATTTCTTATCTTATCGTATACAATACAGACGCTCCTTCTATAAAGAAGATTATTGCGTCCTACGCTTATCCGTGGTCCGAGTCTAGTCTTGCATTCTTATTAATGTTTTAAATGATGTTAAGTTACTGGTTTTCCTGGTCTGTTCAGGTAACCCATTCCATGCCCAAATGCCACTCGGGAAGAAAAAGTACTTTTATGCATTTGTTCTCGCATAAAGGACAAGGAAAGTGTTTTTGTCTTTATGTTTATCTGAGCTTTGCAACAGGTTGCTATTGGGTTGTATTTCTAAATTAGAGTGTAATGCCTTATATATTATTACTACTTTACTCTTTTCCCTTCTGTCCTCTATTGTTTCTAGGTTTAGTGATTTGACTAATGGTGTAACTCTAGTTAATTGGGCATATTCACTAGTTATGAACCTTGCAGCACTTTTTTGAATTTGTTCTAATTTTTTAATGTTTTCTTCAGTTGATGGGTCCCATACAGATGCTGGATATTCTAGTATAGGCCTAAATAATGTGAGATAGCATTTTAGTTTTATATTCTTATTATATTTGTAAAAGTTCCTTTTTATGAATCCTAATGTTTTGTTTGATATTTATTGAGTGACTTGAGCTTTTTGTTATAGGGAACAAGATCCTATATAGACCACAGATGACCCAAATTAGTAATAATGTCAATAAAACATTTAAACTAAGAATGACTTTTTTATCCATGTTAGTTTTCACTTTTTGTTTCATTTCTTATCTTATATTTGATATTTTCATTTCTTATCTTATATTTGATATTCTCTTAAAAATATTGTGGCCATCTGAAAAATAAATAATACAAAAGAAAAAAATTAACTTATAAGGGAGAAAGTGGATTTAGGAAAAAAACAATGTCTGCTAAGCTATAGAGCATCTAAAAATATTGATCCATTACAGATTAGCAATAAGCAGGTTATATCTTGTGGTCAATGCCAAACATACAAATAAATCTTTTTTGTTCTGTTCACAATATGTTTTTAGATTTTGATTAGGATAATGTAATTTTATATTGAGCAGTAGAATGGAACGTGAATAAGTTATATGAATAGTGATATAATGAAACTGATGCAGCTAAAGATTTTACTAGCTCTGCATAAAAAAAACAATTGACTATGTGACCATCTGCTAATTGTCTGTCTTTTTGTCAGTATAGTTGTTTTGGCTTAAACCAAATCAATTATGTGTCCATTAAAAAAAATACAATGTAAGTCATACATATTTAGTATCATTTTAAAGGTTATTAAATTTTCTTTAAATTTTACATAATTACAATTTCGTTTTGAGTGTTATTAATAAAACTTTTTTTTTTCTGTTTATTAGTCCATCGTTTTCAATGTCTTAAAAAAAAGTTCAACATGTACATACAAAAAAAAAAAAAATTACTTTCAAATCGCAAATTGTATATATATAGATATAAGAAATATAAGAATGGGCATTTCTTATAGCGCTTCTATCCATGCTATTAAATTAGCATGATCATTGCGTTCTTAATGTGATTTGCAGTGGAGATGTACTAGCCAAAGTGAATGGTCTATATCACTTAAAAGATAAATAAATTTGCTAAACAATGATACTAAAACCATGCAGCAATTGTTTTAACAAAAACAAAATGGATTTCATAATATTGCCCATCCTGGAAAAAAATCAAGTGAAAATAATTCTGGCAAAACATGGCGAAAAAAAAAGTAATCATATATACAACAGACGCTCCTTCTATAAAGAAGATTATTGTGTCCCTGTACTCATCCGTGGTCTAAGACTAGCTTTTCGTTTTGATTAGCTTTTTAATTAAATTATGTTACGCTATTTTAATGGTTATTCTAGTTATATGCATTAGTTCTTGCATAAAAGATAAAAATAGTGTTTTTGTCTTTATGTGTATCATAGCACTGCATTAGATTGTTACTGTGTTGTATTTCTAAGTAATAAATTAAAGCCTTTTGTATTATTACAATAACTTTATACTTTGCCTTTCTATTCTCTAGTGTTTCTAAGTATAGTTATTTAACTTTGGGTGTTACTCTTGTCAGTTGTGAATATTCGTTAGTAATGACCCTTGGAACTCTTTTCTGAATTGGTTCTAATTTTTTGGGTCTCTTTAGTTAAAGGGTCTTTTACAATAGCTTTAGTTTTATGTTCTTATTACATTTGTACAACTTTCAAGAAGCCTATATTTTGTAAGATTTTTTTTTTTATAACTTGATCATTATGTGGATTCCAACATAATTTAGAATTTGTTATTACTTCTAAGCAGTGCTTTTTTTTGTAAAATAAATAGGTGCCGGTACTCAGTGATGGATTTCCTAACTTTTAAAGCAGTTTCGCATTTTATATTTTAATTCTTATTGCATGCAATTTTAAAATAATTCAATTTTAACAAATTAATAATATAATAAAGTAATAATAAACATTAAATACAAGAAAAGTAATAATTTTTTCCCCACATTGAAAAACGTGCCGGTACGCCGTACCGGTGCATACCGTCACAAAAAAGCAATGCTTTTAAGTACTTTGCATTTTTAATTTAGGTTAGGACTTTTCCATGAGAGAAATAAATTGTAATTTTTTTATTTTTTTTCTTGGATATTCTTTAACACCTAGCACTTTTTGGGGTGAAAAGACATACGCCATTTAGATTCCCATTTTTGTAATTCATCTAGGTCTTTTTGTACGAGGTCACGATCTTTTTCTGTCTTTATTGTTCTGTAAATTATACAATCAAAAAAACTTACTTTTTTTTTCCTGTGTTGATGTAATTCGGTAAGTCATTAATAGAAATTAGAATTAGGAGGGGCCCTAAAACAGATCCTTGTGGATCTCCTGACTTTAAAGTTATTGGTGATAATTTCATTAAAAAGCTTCATAAATAATTAAAAAAATTCAGCATCCTATATTAAAAGAAACAAATGTATTTGTCAAAAACATTTTTATACCAGTTGTATATTAAAATTATTAAATTAATATACTAAGTTTACAGTAGGTAAGATGGTCAGAAAAAAAACACAATAAAGGATTTTATTTTATTTAAAAAAATCCCTCAGTAGCCTATGTCATAGGAAAATAAATTGTGGAAATCTTCTTTACTAGTTTCAACTAGTGCTTTATGGATCAAATTGGTTAAAAGCCTTACATTTTTCACTTGTATTAGTCACCAGATAAGGTTTTGAAATAAAAACTAGTAATGTTGACAAAACAAAATTGATACAATTGTATAATTACAGCATTAAAATTCTACCTGGAACCTCTGATGTCCATGTGACTGTAAAACCCTCATTATTGATATTTTCGTCACTTATGAATTTAAGTAGCATTTGATTTTGACTGCTCCGAAATATCCTTCCTCTCAGAGATGTACCACAGAATCGTCCAAAAGAATAAGACTGAGCACTGGGGCCATCAAACACTTCAAGATAGTCATATTCGCAGTCATCTTCTAGCTCCAGATGAAAATCTATGAAGTTCATCTTTAAGATCTAATTAGCAGCAAAAAAAAAAAAAATTTTATATTGAAACAAATTTGAGTCTCAGATAAATGGATTTTACACACAAAGAGAGCTTAAAATTTAGATATTAATAGACCTATGTATTTAGACCATAGTAATTGTTCAGAGGGTCAAGAATAAGAAAAAAATATATAAACACAGCAGGGAAGGAAGGCCAGGGGGAGGGTTGAAGAAGTTGAATTATCCTGTTTTTCATATCTATTATGGTTCAATATCAAAAAACACTCAAGACTCAATTATCCAATTTTATTATAAGACTTAAAAAAAAAGAAGTAAGAAAATAAGGTTGAAGGTAACAATATAATATGGTATGCATTCCTGCTTCATTTACCAAAATAATAGTTTGATATAAAAAAAAATGCCAATTTCAACACATGATTCTTTAATATGACACACAAATATTAAAATAGTAACTTCATAATATGATAACCACTTATTAAAATACAAAAAGGTCTTCTTTATCATACAAATTTAACCTAAAGTCTAACACTTGACCAATAATTGTCAGTCCCAATATTTCTATTTCAAACATAATTAAACGATTTGTTATCAATATTAGCTGTAGATAACTTAGAAAACCATACAACTTTTATTGCTAGAGTGATATCTCTTTTATCTCTGTGAAAAAATGTTCCGCCAAGACATTAATTTATAATACATGATGCGACTTGTAACATTCTGCAAACCGTGTTGTACTCACCATTGTTCAAACCAGACATGCAAATTTGTCACACTATCTTATCATTATGTATCAGATGCTCTTCTATTAAGAAGTTTAATGTGTTCTACGCTTATATGTGGTTTGAGTCTAGTCTTGCATTTTGATTTGTCTTTTAAATGAGGTTAAGTTACTGGTTTTCCTGGTTCAGGCAATCCATTCCATGCTCAAATGCCACTCGAGAAGAAAGACTACTTATATATCATTCATTCACACTGTCATGAAGTCTTTTCTAGTGAAGCAAGAAATTAATTAGCACACAATTAGATAATTAATGAGTGTGCGACCTCAGTAGTATAGGCGCTTTGTTAACTACCCTTCGATTGTCGTACACGTCGTCCCCCCTCTCTGACGATATACTTAACCTGCAGCTTACCTTTTAGTTGCATCTTCCTAGGTCTAACTTTCGACAAGAGTCTACTCAGTCTTCTACGGGTCCGACATGAGACCGACGACTGTGCACGTCTTGACAGTACTATCTAGTTGTCAACAATATTGAAACGCGATTTAAACTCTGGCATTCTAGAGTCCTTCTTAGGATCGGAATCTATGTTCGACTGTTAAATCTTCCCGGACTTGGATTAACGTGTACTTTCCCATACCTGTAGCTGTGGTGTATGTTGCCGATTGTGGTTTATTGACGCTGTTTAGATTCAATAGCACTCTGTCATAGGAGTCTTGTATACCTCAACTTATCAGACATTGTAGTCGCGTTCACCCAGTGACGCCCTTGAAATACTTAATTCAGATAAAAAAACGTTTGCCTTTGGCTCATTCGTTAACCAGCTTACTGTGTGGAGTATTTACTTATACCTATTTATGTATGTCAAGTGTAATGTTAGATAGCCTGTTTCAACAAATATAAATATCGAACCAATAATACACCAGTTAAAGAGTCAGTTCAGCTAATGAGCCAACAACGTTTGACGGGGAAAGCACCACTGGCCGGAGACATCGCACTCTGCTGGCGTCGCAAGCCCCTGTCACATCGTTACATTCACAATGATGGAATTTACAGGTCTATTTGAAACAAAGCATTTACTATAGTTCCCAACAGGACAATCAAAATCTCAATATGTTTATCTTGTATTATTTTATAGTCAAAATGTTTCCAACATTTACTCTAACAATTGTGTTTCTTATATTTATATAGGGCCTATATATACTTTTAAAGACCAAGCACCTGCGCCTTCGGTGGCTAAGCAAAGGTTGTGAGTTTGAATCCTAGTGAAAGCTAGTAATTTTTTTTCTCAGGTCTGGATCGTAAGTATATCCAGCTCTGAGAGAAAGCTGACATTAATTGGGTAAAATTTAATGTTCTGGGCATTGTGCTGGCCTCACACACACAATCCTCTATGTGACACAATCCTCTATGTGACGCAATCCTCTATGTGACGCAATCCTCTATGTGACGCAATCCTCTATGTGACGCAATCCTCTATGTGACGCAATCCTCTATGTGACACAATCCTCTATGCGACACAATCCTCTATGCGACACAATCCTCAATGCGACACAATCCTCTATGCGACACAATCCTCTATGCGACACAATCCTCTATGCGACACAATCCTCTATGTGACACAATCCTCTATGTGACACAATCCTCTATGTGACACAATCCTCTATGTGACACAATCCTCTATGTGACACAATCCTCTATGTGACACAATCCTCTATGTGACACAATCCTCTATGTGACACAATCCTCTAAGTGACACAATTCTCTATGTGACACAATCCTCTATGTGACACAATCCTCTATGTGACACGATCCTCTATGTGACATGATCCTCTATGAGACACAATCCTCTATGTGACACAATCCTCTATGTGACACAATCCTCTATGTGACACAATCCTCTATGCGACACAATCCTCTATGCGACACAATCCTCTATGCGACACAATCCTCAATGCGACACAATCCTCTATGTGACACAATCCTCTATGTGACACAATCCTCTATGTGACACAATCCTCTATGTGACACAATCCTCTATGTGACACAATCCTCTATGTGACACAATCCTCTATGTGACACAATCCTCTATGTGACACAATCCTCTAAGTGACACAATTCTCTATGTGACACAATCCTCTATGTGACACAATCCTCTATGTGACACAATCCTCTATGTGACATGATCCTCTATGTGACACAATCCTCTATGTGACACAATCCTCTATGTGACACAATCCTCTATGTGACACAATCCTCTATGTGACACAATCCTCTATGTGACACAATCCTCTATGTGACACAATCCTCTATGTGACACAATCCTCTATGTGACACAATCCTCTATGTGACACAATCCTCTATGTGACACAATCCTCTATGTGACACAATCCTCTATGTGACACAATCCTCTGTGACACAATCCTCTATGTGACACAATCCTCTATGTGACACAATCCTCTATGTGACACAATCCTCTATGTGACACAATCCTCTATGTGACACAATCCTCTATGTGACACAATCCTCTATGTGACACGGTCATAGAAACTGGTGATTGCTGCTTCACCGGCTCAATTTGGTCTGACCGGTTTGCTTTAATGTAGACTTATACAATTTACTAAACAACTCAATATTACTGGGCATTACTATTAAATTTTATATTTCTACATACATTTGGTTTGTAAAAGTTATATACAAACCTTTCAGAGATGTCCTAATTTTACATTCAAATGGATTATACAAACCTTTCCAGGTACTGTCCTAATGACATGTAAGCAGTTTAAATTGTGATTATAATTTCCCTCAGCAGGATATTCATAACGGCCCACTTCTCCGACAAGTGAACCACACTCTGAACAGAAACAAAAAAATGATATCTTTAAATATTTTATTGCAGTGGAGTGAGGAGTGAAATTATTGTTTGACAATCAAAGACAAACACTAAATCATTAAATGTTCTAAGAAATATATGTATAATTAATCTATCTTTTCTTTGACTTGAATTTTGTCATTTTTTGTCAGCTTCTACCTTTTCACTTGATTCTAAAGCTGATCCTAGTGCTGATATAGATGGTCAATGACAACATATATTCATTTGATAACCAAGGACCTTTAGGTGGGGATTTTCTTTTAAAACATTAATATATTCACCTCCTTCTTCTCTTCCAACTCCATCATCTTTCATACACCAGAATGAGTGTTTAGATTCGTATACACTGTGTTACATGTTAATTTATTCTTACTATTAATTTGATATACCCTTCTTATTGTTTTTGATAGTCACAACTAAATTTATTGTCTACAAATGGGTTGTTTCCATATGTAGTTTGGGGCACAGTCGCCGAGCGGAAGCACATTTGGCTTGCAAACCAAAGGTCCTGGGTTCACATCCTGGGGAAAGCTAGGAGTTATTCTCGGGTCTGGAGGATGTCTTTGAATCCACCTATCTTTGAAGGGTACATGACTTTATTTGGTGTAAAGTAAAGGTAGCTGGGCATCGTGCTAGCCACACTTTTCCCTAGTAGGCTATGCCGTGACCATAAAAACTGGTCAATGCCATGAATCAATTTGGTCAGATGGGATACTTTAATTTGTATGTATTTTAGAGTGTCTAGAAAAAATAAAGTGAAATTAAATATATAAAAAATTGCCTCAAAATTTTGCAAGTTTTTTTGCAGATTGTTCTCAGGTGGACTGTTTTAAATCAGCATACTGTAACTTTTACATAGATGTGCATTAACTGTATATTTAATTTTTATTGTTATTTAATATATATCTACATTAAAACATAAAAAGCTAAAGACATATACATGCCAGTAATTGCAATTTTTTAGAAAAAAGTGATACTTTTTCATCAGGAATCTTTATTATAGGTGGAAATGGTTAAAAGTCTGTAACACTGAACCCAGAAATTTTATAACTATGACAAATGCAAGATTTAGATGTTGCAATATATCTATCTCCAAAGCTGCGGAGGGTTTAGTAAAAATTGCAATTGAAAATCTATATTTATAGCTGAGGACTAATATGTCAGTTGCATGGCCTATATGAAATTTTTATATTTAATTTGGATGCATTTATGTGATTTAGTTGCATATGTATGCAAGTGTTTATATACGTAGGTTTGATACATGTATAAAATTAAAGTATCCCTTTCAGATCATGTATGACTAACAACAACAACGCATAACATTCTAACATGTACCCATTTATCCATCAGAGCTTAGCACACAACCTGCAGAGCCAAGATGAACCACGGCATTAAACAGGATCTCAACCCGGGAACTTAGAAATGGCAATTTTAACATGATGCAACCAGTCTACCATGTTCCAAAGACACATATATGACATTGCACTAGATTTAATATAAGGATGTATGCTAATATGAGACGGTTTTAATATTTGAGACCACATGTGAGCTGTAGGCCTACTTATGGATTTAAGAGATTAACATGAAATGGATTTATGAGAATGTACTAATATGTGGCATGCATTTATGAGTCTGTAACCTGTAAGGGCTTAATGTGATAATAATAAGCATTTTTTAAATTGTGCAAATATGTATTATAATAGAGTGATGAGATTGAATATGTGTAATGCATTTATAAGTTTGAATCTCATTTGAAACTTATACCTAAATGAATAAATATAGATTTATTCAGATAATCTAAATTTAAATAACTTTTTTGCTACTTACCTTGTTGTATTTGCTCACAGTTAAATCCTGTATATGAACTAGCACAGTTACAGATAAAGCTAGAATTCTGAACCATGCATGTTCCACTATTCTGGCAAGGGTTACTGCTACAAGGACTGACAATAGTGTTACATGTTGTTCCAGTGTAACCAGTAGGGCAGGAACACACAAATGTGTTTAAGCCGTGGGGCTGAAAACAAAATTTAATTATTAAGCTTGAAAATGTTGTACTATACTAAAGCTTGCTCATTATTCACAACTGAAAATAATCATAAATTAAATACTGAAGCAATACACATTTTTTTAAAGAATTTTTACATTCAAAGTAGATTATTTACTAAGACTAGACATCTTCAATTCAATGTAAAATAAGAAACTAAAGGCTGCATTACATTCATTTTTATCACCCAATAAAAAAATCCAGAGGCCTACGGAAAAGTTTTTGGAATGCATCTATTTTGCTACTGAAATCTCTACTGAGTTCCTAGAATGGATGGACACAAAAAGAAGTCTTTTGGAATATGCTCTTTTAAATCAGCAGTGCCTTAATTAAGGAATGTTTAGCCTTAGAATTTGAAGGAATCCAATAAAAAGTTATTTATATTTAAGGGGTTGCAATATGAAGTTTAGTAGCATTGGGGAAGATTTGGTGAAGTTAGGTGGGAGAGTTGGGGGGGAGAGAGGGGGCATGGAGAATGGTGGTTTCAAGAGGGCTTGTGGTGGAATTATGCCAATGTGGAAAGATTTTTTCTAACACTGTGCTCAACTACCTTATACTATCTTCAACAGATTTTTGTTACCCCTCAAAATATAGATTGACACATGGACATGGTAGGACCAATTTTGGTTACTTCTTTCTTTCACTTACTATACATATGCCTCCATTTAGACACGGGCTAGAACTGCACGCAGCTGATGAAGATTGTGGAATACATCCATTAGGACCAAATCCGTTCCCAACATATCCATAGCCACAATCGCATGTTATTGAATAACCTATTGAAAAAGTTTAAAATAAGTTTGTCAAAACACTTCAGTTCAAATTTTTTTAAAACAAACATAGTCTAATGAATTTCAGACACATAAAGCTTTGTTAAACAATCTGTAAAATATTGAAAATCTAACAGTATTAGCTTGTATCCACTTAATTAGACAAAAGCACAATGTGTTGAATTGTGAACCTAATTAACATTATTTTAATCAATTTAAAATTATTTTCTTTTACCATCGGGAGCACGACACACAGCATTTGGATGACATCCGCCATTATTAAACAAGCAGCGATCACTCAGAGCACAATAAGAGCCGTTACCAGTATATCCTTAGAATTTTGTAAATGTAAAAATTGAATTATAAAACATTCACCTCTCAAGTAGATAATTAACATTTTCTAACAGTTCTTAAAAGTCTACAAAATTGTCTTCCATCCTGAGTGGCACCAAGCAAAAAATTGAATTATAAAACATTCAACTCTCAAGTAGATAATTAACATTTTTTAACAGTTCTTAAAAGTCTACAAAATTGTCTTTCATCCTGAGTGGCACCAAGCAAAAAATTGAATTATAAAACATTCAACTCTCAAGTAGATAATTAACATTTTTTAACAGTTCTTAAAAGTCTACAAAATTGTCCTTCATCCTGAGTGGCACCAAGCACAAAATGGGTGGCCTAAACAAACCAGGAAAACCAATCACTGGAAAAAATGTCTTAATAACTTTCTGAATGGAAATGAGCATTTAGAATGTACAAGATAAGAATTAAAAAAATAGTTTATTCTCTCATGACTCTGGTCTGTGTAAAAACTGACATTTTTTTTTCTTCACTTTTACAATCTATTGCCTGGGAATCAATAATCTTCTTTATAGAATGAAAATCTGTAATATATAAGAACATCTATATATCTACTATCTATTGATACAGAGAGAGAGATAACCTGTATCAGTATTTAAATTTTTTTATAATATTTTACAATTGTTTTACTTTAAAAAAAAAAGAAAAATTTCCATTTATGCTTTCTGTTGGATAGGGTTGACGTCATAAAGTCTAAAAAAAGTTTATACAGACTTTTTAAGTTATTACCCAGATATATGATAGCCCATGAGAATAAATGTACAAGTGGTTAAAATTGTTTCATACCTTGTGGACATTGACCACAAAAGAAAGAACCTGGCAGATTTTGACAGCTGACATGTGGGACAGTTGAACAAGGATAGCGGTAACCGCTTGTTGGTGTACATTCATCAATATCAACGCACCTTGGTAGCCCTGATGTTGTACTTAAAGTATAGCCAGGATGACAGGTACAAGTGTAGCTTAGCTGTAAAAAGTTCAGAAATGTAAACAAAACTTCACACACAAAATTATCTGAATTACATCTGATGATTGTTTTGTTTTTTTATAAATAAATAAGTAATTTTTTTTTAAACAAACTATGTAACACTACCTGTCCAGGTTGAGTTCTTGGTAGATTAACACAGCGTCCTTGCCCACACATACTCCAAGAATCTGATCCTTGACAATCATTATGCTGTACATTGCAATCTATGCCATACCAGTCATTAGTACATTGACATCTGAGTTTAAAAGAATGTCCAGTGAAGTTAACTAATAGCTGGTTTGTCAATGATTTTTCACTCTTTTTTTTTTGTGTGTTTTTCTTTTTTTAAACTTTGAGTCATGAATAGTTTTTGTTAATAAAAAGATTTCAAAACCATTCATTAGTGAAAAGCATGAGACTGAAGGGCATTTGAAATTAATAAACATTGAATTCAAAATAGCGAGATACTGACCTATAAGATCCAGGAGTGTTAATACATGTCCCTCCGTTCTTACAACCATCACCTGTTCCAATATACAGCAGACACTCATTGACATCTATTTCACACTGACTTCCCTAAGATCATAGAAATAGTTTATAATCAGCAGCTAACAGAGACATAGATCATTACTTGTCATCTCTGCTATATTTGTAAATTAATCAACATTCTAACTGATGTTTCGTTGTTACAAATTAATAAAACAATTAACATTTTGCAGAAGGGAAATAATAACACATGTAGCTTCAAATAATATAAATTAAAATTGTATAGGAAAAAATGTGTATCTTCAGTATCGTATACTGACCCGCCAATTGGATGGACAAATGCAGTAGTATCCATTGTACAAGTCTATGCAGGAACCACCATTTTGACATTGTGTACTACTGGCACATTCATTATCAGAAAGAAGCTGTACATAAATCCACACATAAATAAAAGCAAAAACACAATTGTGTGATATAATCTTGTTACAGTACTAATTATATTGATAGACATTAATATAAGGTAATTTTACACAAGTTCTCTTAAGAGAAAAAACAAACTATTTTTTCAAAGCAAGTCAAAAGGTGACCTTTTTTATTTTAATCGTGGCTTGTCCACATTGGGATTTCGACTGTAATGTTATTAATTTGAAAAATATGAGTTTAGGCTCAAAATATGTTGTGGTTGGAATATATAATTAAATTATTTTATTTAAAATGCTGATTATAATGGCCATAAAATTAAGACAATCTCTTCCTTATGGTCAGATATGGTAAACAGTAGGCCTATTCTCTAGTCATTCCTACTTTCTTTTTTGGCAATTTTAGTATTACTACTGTTTCCTTTATAGAAAAATACTTCTTAAGTAGGTCAGACTCATACTGCTACAGTGCAATTTTGTCTTTCATAATCATGACATATTTTATCTTAGAAATGGAAAGATTAAATCTCTTTATTTCATTTAAATGAAATGATTTTAAAATCAGCTTAGGACAATAATAATTTAAACTTAATAAGTGTACAAACAGGTAAAATCAGCTTAGGACAATAATAATTTAAACTTAATAAGTGTACAAACAGGTAAAGTCAGCTTAGGACAATAATAATTTAAACTTAATAAGTGTACAAACAGGTAAAGTATTCCTGACATATGGAGCACGGTGGATGAGCAACAGCGCGTTCAGCTGGCATACCGAAGGTCCAAATTGATCCATATGGCGAGTGAAGCAGTGTTTACCAGTTTCTGTTGGCGCGGCATACTAGGTGATTGTGAGGCCAGCACTATGCACAGCCGCCTTTATTTTACCCCAACTAAGGTCAGGTACCCATCAGAGCTGGGTAGACTCAGGGACACCTTCCAGACTGGAAAAAAAATCCTAGCCTGCACCAGGATTCCAACGCAGGACCTTCGGTACGCCATCCAAACACGCTGCCGCATGACCACAATGCCAACTTGTGTATGTGTAAGCCTACATTTTTTATATCATTGCATAGGCCTATGTTTTTTTTGCAATGATTTTGTGATGTTGAAGTCACTGATTCTGCATATCATTAAAAAAAAATGGAAATCAACAGATATATCAGGTTTAGTATGATTCATATGGGAATCGTCTGCAATGTCAGACTTGTATGTGATGTAGATGTGCCATTAAACTACAGTAATTAAAATTGTACATTTTATGTGAGAAGAAAACATGCAAAAATATTAAACATAGTCTAGTCCTATATTAAATTTGGTAGACAAGAAAATAAAACAAGGGAGAAAATTACAAATTAATCTTATGCTTAAACATACTCATCATTCAACTTCAGGTTTCCTTATTGCCTCATTTGTCTTTTAATTCTACTATAATTTCACACTTAAAATTAATATTTCATAACTTTTTTAATTACTTAGGTCCTATAGCTATAGCTCTATATACTATATAGACAATATAGTATATAGCATACAATACCTTCCTATATAGAGTCTATATATAGACTCTATACTCTATATCAAGATAAAATTCATTCATTTCGAAAATTTCATGCCACATATTTAAAATTAAAACTGAAAACTATAGACTACTTAATCCATGACCATGTTAAAATTCTTCTGTAGGCCTTAAGAAAGATGGACATTGTCAGTGACACTATAGCAGTATAGCTGCTAGCTCGACAAAAAAATGACAGTTTCAGCATAGGCCTACTCATACTCATACCTACTCATGCTGAGCTCTGAATAAAAAACATTCTTATTAAAAAAATGTATGATAACGCAAGTGAATCAATCAATAATCAAGTGTAATCATAGGCCTAATGATATTTTGTCATGTTAAAAAAAAAAAAATAGTAGGCCCTACCCGCTGTATTGTGTGAACAGTGGACTCCAATGCAGAAAGCTACAGCAAGTGATAAAAAATATGTGCACATCAAAGTAATGAATTAAAATTAAAGCTGCCTATTATTATAGTTATTATAGTAGGCCTATAGGTATATTAGTATATAGCATAAGACTCATAATTATAAAGTATAAGCCTAACCTAGCGTTATACATACTGTAACATAGTACTAGTCTACTAGTAACTAGTATTAGTAGTTTTGGGATAGATATACACATAGGATAGGCCTAAAATAGAAGTTAGCCTACAGTTCATAATTAGATATTTGTAATCTTTTTTTTAGTATCATAATAATAATAAATAGGGCCTACAATATTACAACGTAACAATGTTGAATGTTATAATACTTATAGACCTACACTAAAATGCCTTCGACTTTAATTTTTAACGAGTCTTAAAATTAGGCCTAGATCTAGTCTTATATAGTTTAGATCCAAACAGAACAAGTAGGCCTAGACCCTAAAGTCTAAAGCACTTGCACAAATGATAGCAGACGACAGTGAAGTCGACGACGACTGACGATACTGAATGCTGACCAGGTTTTTTTAGGCTAATCTTTGGAGATGAAACTGTTAATTAATGCTTATTTAAGACTATGAAATTAAGAAACAACCTTTTTGTTCGCCCCTTTTTGATTAAAAATAAATAATTATAGGCTAGTCTAAAAAAATATTAATGTTACTATTAGACCTAGGCCTACCCTCTGAGTTAGGTCTGCAATTTGGTTAGCATTTTGACTTCTTGCTTCTGTCTCGCTTTCACTCTTCAATAAAGAAAAATTACAAACTTAGTATATTCATAAACATTTTTTTATTTAAACTATTTAACCTAAAACTGACACTTGAAAAAAAAATATGCTGTTATTTTAATAAATTATTAATAAGTCTTACTTCAAAGTGAAAATTAAAATTAATGGAAAATCTTGAATAAAATAATTATAATTTTTATAATGCACAAATTATAGCATGTCAGACAGAGCTTTCGTAATAACAACTTTGAAGTGACACAATAGTAGGCTAACCATTCTCATTTTTTTTTAAATTGCGTCAGCATAGGCGTAGTTTGTAGGGCGGCAGGTGGACTGCGAGGGGGGGGGGGGGTACGAGGTAAAAAAAAGTATGCCAAAAAATATAGATCTAGTCTAGATTGCATATACTGCTGCATGATAGCACATATTTCAGACTATATGCCTGGACACCCAGGCGACTGGGCTTGGTGAGACAGGCTGTTGAGCACATTCCATCATCCCCGACGTGTCTCGGGGCCTCTTGGAAGAGCAACATGTGCTGTCCTGTCCCCCACATGTGCCATTTTAATAACCGGAGCGTATCGGCGGTTTTCACACTTCACCAGCTATTTGAAGTCCAAGGCTACCCTACTGAAGTGCCAATAGGTAGACTACCAGACACTAGATCTAGTTGGTGCAAAAAAAAAAGAGGAGGCTTGGTATTTGGTACCCAGGGGAATAGGTGAATGTCTTATATATGGCATTAAATGGTTTGAAAGAGATACTTTCACCGTTCTTGGTGCGATAATGTTGCATCTCATGAGTAAAGTCTACTATTACTGTTTTGCCCTTTTCAAACAATGATCGTACATTACACATAGAAAGGTCTAGGAATACATATATATATATACAGGGTGGGCCAATAAAATGTTACCACTTATCATATTCTTACAATTTTCCAAGTTACAAAGATTTTTGTTTTATTTTCGGAGGAGAGAGTGAAGATCGTGGATGCATATTTGGAATTAAAATCGGTAACCGATTTTCTTAATGATTCCTCTAGTCGCTGTCTCACGGTCTCAGTGTTGATGGCTGTCCTTGCAGACCTTGTCCGACCACTATGTGCTTTATTCGCATTGGCCACACCTCCTGTTACCCTGAATTTCTGCAGAAGACGTCTGATTGTGAGTCTACTCGTAGGAAGTCAATAGTGAGTCGTCGCTGAGTGTTGGTTACCGATTTTAATTCCAAATATGCTTCAGGATCTTCACTCTCTCCTACACAGTATATTGCTTGTGATCCATTGGGGGGAGAATTGAGTGTTTTATTGTTAATATTCCTGAAAATGAAACAAAAATCTTTCTAATTTTGAAAATTATAAGAATATAAAAAGTGGTAACATTTTATTGGCCCACCCGGTATATATATATATATATATATCATTGGCTCCATAGTCTCGGAAGACGATTAGCTTTGCGCTCCTGAGATTTGGCCATCCCTGCAGAATTGGCTATGTCTGTGGTGACCTATCCTTGAGAGACAGGCTCTGTCGCATCTCTGGCACTTGAAAGCGGGACCTTTAGAGTTCGTCAAGGGCAGCCTATGTTCTATACTTACTTGTCTTCGCTGCTCTTTTATTTAGCCTCCGCGATAAGGCGGAGCAGCATTTGTACCGGTGTGTAGGGTACTTCTCCAATTACTTATGTTCTGAGCCAGGTTCTCCCAGTTTCCGACCTCTACATCTATGGTCTTTAGGTCACGCTTGCAGACGTCTTCGAACATAAGTTGGGGGCGGCCAGTAGCTCTCTTGCCCTTAGCAAGCTCAGCATATAGCAGGTACATATACATTTCATATAACATATATATTATGTTATGTGCCGCTATATATATAAATATAGTTATTGTCAGTTTCGTGAACGGTGGACGTGCCTACAAACATAGAGATTCTAGTATTGTTTATTTTCTTACTTACCAGAGTCCTAAGTGTCTCCCGCACTTGCCTTAGTGTGGAATTCAAGGCATCTGTTTTGTCAGTAAAATTTCGCCTAATTGCGTTAATTCTTCTTTCACGCTGCATTCACAAAACAACAATAGTGGATTACGGCAATAAAATATGTAACATAGTTAGAGACATGTGAAATGGATTATGGCAACAATATAGCCTATGTACAGTGCCCTCACATAGGGGAGGGCAGAGGGGGCGTATGCCCGGGGGCGACACTTCTGGGGGGTGGAGGGGGGGGCGGCAAATATAACTTACGTTCACGCCATAAATTTTTGGAGAGTTGAAGGGGAAATAAAATTTGAAACACAAAGGTCAACAAAAAGAATGATGAATAAAGATGGTCGAAGTCAACTTCTTATTTATTTACACTCAAACATTTTTATACAAAGGTTTCATGAAAGATTGGCTCATCTAGAATATTCTTAATAAAAATAGCATTTTAAAATTTACTTAATCATAATAATTAACTAAGCGCAGGCACTAATCAAAACAGTTACAGTTTGCTAGGGGGCGTCGCTGAAACTCTTGCCCTAGTTGCTACATAGGCTTGTGAGGGCCCTGCCTGTGTAGCCTATTATGTAACAAAATGTTGGAGACATGTGAAGTGGATTATGGCAATAATATGTAACTTTGTTGGAGAAATGTGAAGTTAATTATGGCAATAATATATGTAACATTATTATGAACATGTTGAGTGGATTTTACAGCTTATTTACCTTTAATGAATATATTTTGTGCGTGTCTTTATCGACCTTTTTTTTTTTCATTTTATTTAGAAATATTCAAACTTATATTTTTTATCGCACAAAAATAAAAGCATTGAAAATAATCAAAAAATAAATTAGTTTTTGAACTTCCTCAATTTTTTTTTTCATATTTTGCAGCCTTTGTCATTTTTTCCCATTAGCCTGCAACACTTTCATTTAGGGCTCTAGTGCTAATTATTTTTTTAACAAACCAAAACTTACGCTAGTAATTTGATTGGCGAGACGTGAAATATTGTTGCTATTGGCAGTTACCTGAAAAAGAAACCATAGGAAATAAATGCAAGCAACCAGAAGTTTACTGTATTTAATCATTCATCACACGTTTATATATATATATATATATATATATATATATATATATATATATATATATATATATATATATATATATATATATATATATATATATAGGCCTATATATATATGTATATATATATTATATACCTATATTCATACAATTTCGTTAAAGTTAAAGAAGTATATTTGAAACATTAAACATTTATTACTGTTCTTATAAGTTATAAGGGCTTTTAAAGTACGTTGAATTTAAAGTTATCGTAAGTGCTCATTAGCTAGAACAATAATTAGGCTTGTTTACCATCTGGACGACTGAGCTGAGCTCAAAAGTGTTCATATATATCCCACTATTGGCACCAGATCGAAACGTTATGTTGTGGCTCGTGCCCGATTGGAAAATGAGATTACCATTCTCTGTTAGAAGTCTTGGCCTGGGAATAGACATACATGTATATTATATCAACAGAGAGAGAAACTAGATAGGCAGGCTTACATACTTACATAGTAGGCCTAAGATACTTGATCTATGTGCGAGTTAGCTAGACCGACAAATGGAAATCATAATCATTCAGAAATATATGTGTGTAGGAATATAGGCTTAGTATATTCATATATATAATATAAATATAGGCCTATATATACATATATATATTTATTATATATATCTATATATATATATATATATAGGCATATATATATCATTGGCATTTTGAAATAATTGTGTGGGGGAATATACTGAATATACTTATACAATTTTTTGAATTTGTTATGTTGAACAAGAATCATGCCTGAAAACATTCAGTCCTGTAGTGTAAGCGTATCAGATATACGTCAGCGACACGCCCCCTTTATAAAACACATTCGTCGCACAGTGTCGTAAACAAATTGCTTTTAAAGGTCGTCGTTCTCAAGTTTTTTCTTAGATAGTATCTGGGTCAAGACACAACCTTCTGGAACAACACTTTCTGCCTCGCTATCACTATCACTACTATCAAGTTACATGGTTCATGGTTGTGTCAATTTCACATGCCAAGACCTCCAATTTTGTTTCTTTATCACCGGCGTAATTTTACAGGACAAGAGTAAAGCACACTGGACATTGGCGTGTAGGCCCTACTATCTCTAATTTTTATCCAACACTGATAAATGTATGTCTACATTCCCGCTATTTTCATTTTGAGGACATGCATGAAATTTGGTTGTTAGAGCTAGTTTGTTGGATCATGTTGAGGCTGTTCTAATTTTAGTTTTGTCAGATCGAGGGCCGAGTGCGAGCTCTGGAAATATACGCATACTTCCACCTACTTCAAATAACTCCTCACGCTAACATAGATATTTTAGGAATGTTTCGCTTGAGACATTTTTACAACCGTAAATCTTTGCGTCTTTTTAAACGTTACACCCTGTTACTCTTTCTCTCTGTCTCTTTATATCTGATTTTTTTTTCTTTAAAAAGCCACATTGAAGACAATATTTTATGCTTTTTGTGTGTGTGAAAATATTTTTTATGTTGCCCTTAATTAAGCAAATAGCCCAACTGTAGATGTTGCCGGTACATTGAAGCGACTCTGGTTTGATCAGTTTAATAAACTTCGCATAATTCTGCTCATTCTATTAGGCTAATTATAGGTCTACGTGTTTTTTTTTTTTTTTTTTTAAAGTGGATAATACATTTTTGCACACGCTTATGTGATGGCTACATGCTACAAGCTTTACGCATCGTGGTCATGCATCAAATCAATTTTATGCACTTTCTTAGTATAAAGTATCGCATTAGGCTAATAGGCCTACCTCGTAGGCTATTGGAAATATCCTATGATTAATTTAATTAGCTTTATGATCTACTTATAAGGTTGCTTAAAACAGTATAGGGCCTTTAGTCATTAGTAGCCTATGATAACGTTTTATTATTGTAATATTATTATAATTATTTTTTTTACAATTTGTTAATATATCTATTTTTTTCTACAGCATATTCTGTCTCGCGAGACGATGGTGCATCACCGTGGTTCGAGGTTGCACTTCCTCGTGTGGCTGAGCAGGCCTATCCTTGAGTGACTGTCTTTTTTACAGCCTTTGCACACGTGTTCCGTGATTTCTATTTTCTTCGCCTTTCTTCTAGCCTTTTTATCTATGGTCTCCTCCATTCTACTTTCCTCTGCTATTTTAACCCCTTCCCTGACAGCAGTGCGCCAGGTGGACAGATCCTCTGCCTTCCCCTCCCAGTCGTTTGTTCTTATCCTGGCTGCTCTCATGTCCCTCTTTGTAGCGGAGGCGTGGGCGACCTGTTTTCCTCTTTCCGAATACCAATTCTCCATATAGGAGGTCCTTATGGATTCTGCCTGGACTCATTCTTCTTACATGTCCTAGCAATTTTAGGCGTCTTTCACTGAGGACTGCGAACATGCTTTGGGCACTGGCGCGCGTCAGTACCTCACTATTGGGAACTTTGTCCTGCCATGTAATGCCAAGGATGCGACGCAGACACCCCAGGTGGAAGCTATTTAGCTTACGCTCATGGGACACATAGGTTGTCCATGATTCACTTCCATAAAGCAGCGTGCTGATGACGCAGGCCTGGTATACGCACAGTTTGGTCCTTTCTGTCAGTTTGGTGTTTTCCCAAACCCCTTTACTAAGTTTAGCCATTGTAGCAGCTGCCTTGCCGATTCTGCTATTTAATTCATCCTCTATGAACAATGAGCTGGATCTGAAAAATCTTGGACCCCAAGTAGGTGAAGCAGTCCACAACTTCCAAGTTATAGTAATGGTAGGAACGGAGCATGTGTCTTGGGCCATGATATTTGTCTTCTTTATGCTCACCTGCAGGCCAAACTCTTTGCAGGCGTGGGCGAAGCTTGACATAAGCTGTTGTAGGCCTGTCTCTGTGTGTGGTATCAGGGCCGCATCGTCAGCAAAAAGTATCTCGCGAATTAGGACCTCTTTCGTTTTGGTTTTGGCTCGGAGACGGGCAGTGTTGAAAAGTCCTCCATCAGCTCTGGTGTGTAACCAGATTCCATCACTACTATCATTGAAGGCGTATCGGAGCAGTATGGAGACAAATATTGCGAACAGTGTTGGTGCAAGTACACAGCCTTGCTTTACTCCGCTGCTGACTGGGAAGGCTTCAGATTTGGCTCCGTTGAAGTGCACTGTGCCCTGCATGTTATCATGGAACTGTCTGATGATGGCGAGTAGGTGTGGGGAACAGCCAATTTTTTTCCAGGAACAGCCCACTGCGACTAATTAAATCAAAGGCTTTTGTCAGGTCTATGAGTGGCATCTGCTTCTCTCTACATTTTTCCTGCATCTGCCGTATGGAGAACACCTTGTCTATGGTAGACCGACCCGCCCGAATACCACATTGTGACTCTGGATAAACTCGGGAGGCTAAACTCTGCAAGTATGTGGGAGTGACGTGGGCAAAAGCCTTTCCTACAATACTGAGAAGCGAGATGCCGCGATAGTTATTGCAGTCGCTTCTATCGCCTTTCTTATATAGCGTCACTATGTTTGCGTCCTTCATGTCCTGGGGGATGTATCCCTGTTCCCAGCAGAGGGCTAGCAGCTCGTGCAAGGCCTGGAGTAGCACTGTCTTACCGTTCTTCAGAGCTTCTGGCGGTATTCCATCACTCCCAGACGCTTTTCCACGGCTAGGCAGTCGATGGCTTTGCTTAGCTCTTCCTGTGTGGGAATGGCATCTAGTTCTTCCATGAGCGGCATGTCGGGGATGTCATCTAGGGCGGTGCTGGAGACTGTGTTAACTGTTGCTTACAGTTCCAGGTAATGATCAATCCAGCGTTTGGGCTGCTCCGCTTCGTCCTTGTTGATTTCTCCAGTTTTGGATTTTAGGGGTGCAACCTTTGACGTCGTAGGGCCGATTGCTTTTTTAATGTTTTCGTACATGGCTTTGGCGTTTCCCATATCAGCAGCTGACTGTATGCTTGAGCAGAGGTTAAGCCAGTAGGTATTGGCACATTGGCGGGCAAAACTTTGAGCATGCATCTTAGCTGTTTTGAGGGCGTGCAGCGTGTCGGGAGTAAGCGTCTCCTTGTATGCCAGGAGAGCTTTCCTTTTAGCTTCGGTGACAAGTTGCATTTCGTCCCAATTAGCGTCGAACCAGTCCGTGTTTTCGTGGTTTTTTTTTTAACCGAAGGCATGTATTGCTCAGTCGTAGATCGAGTCGCGGAGATCCGACCATTTGGAGTCAATAGTAACATTTTGGGCTGATTTTTGGAGGGCTTCTTGTATTTTGCCAATGTAAAGCTGTGTTTTTATTGGGTCCTTCATGCAATACGTGTTTATGTGTTGACGTCTCTTTTTTTGGTGTGATACGAGTTCCTTCACATTATTATTACCTTGCTGGCCACCAGGGAGTGGTCAGTATCGCAGACGGCACTATGATAATTGCGGGTGAGAAGAACACTAGCAAGTTGTGCACGCCTGTTGATGATGAGGTCCAACTGGTGCCATTGGCGCGATCGAGGGTGTCTCCAGGACACTTTGTGTATATCTTTGCATTTAAAGAAAGTGTTAGTCACACACAAGCCCCGTGAACAGCACAGTTCCAGCAATCTCTGTCCGTTCTAATTCATCTTGCCCCTTCCAAAAAGACCAAGGCACGTGGGCCAGGCCACGTGGTCGCCCCCCACTCTAGCGTTGAAGTCTCCTAAGAGATAGATTGCTTGTTCTAAGGCGTCGTAGAACTGGTCCTTCTCTTCTGAGGTAGATCAGAGAGATGGGGCGTACACACTAAATATGTTGGCTGGGCCCTCGGATGTTCTTAGTCGTAGTGCGATGATCCTCTCCGTGCCTGATGATGGGGGTTCAATGGAGAGTAGGAGGGTATTCTTCACTGCAAAACCCACACCATGCTGTTTTGGTACATCTGTGGGTCTGCCTTGCCAGAAGAATGTGTAATTTGTTTCTTTCAGTGAGTCGCTGTCTGGGAGCCTAGTCTCCCGAAGGCAGGCGATGTCAATTTTTAGCCTGTCGAGTTCTCTGTCGATGATGCCTGTCTTCCGCATGTCGTTGATGGACTGCAGGTCAGTTATGATGCCGGGACACATAATCCTAACGTTCCAGCTTGCAATTCGAAGAGCTGGAGTCTTCTTTTTTTTTACGTATTTCCTGGTGCAGGGCTTTTTGGCCCACTTGTTGAGCTGGTGCTCTAATCTCCACGCACCCAGTGGAGAAGGCAGGCCATGACGGGATAGCACCAATTTGACTGGGGGCTGCCCAGTATAAGGCGGGAGGTAGCTGTACAGTAAAACTTGTTAGTCTCTCCCACCGTCGGAAGCAACCACTGGCGCCCAGCTCTACGTCAATTGAGCTTTGGCTTAGAACCGGTAGACTGCTGCTTCCCGTGTTTTGTCGACACCTTGCCGGCGACGTAACAGGAGAAGCCGGAATGTAGATAGCTTTTTATACATAGACCGCCTGTAGGTACTCCGTTTCCTGATTTTCTGTTAGGGTTTACTCCCTTAGCCTTTCCCGGGTAACGGGTGTAGCCGCAAGGTAGCGGAGGTTTGGAGTCAGAGTTGCCTTCTCCTAGATGAACTACCAACAAAGGTTAACGAGCCTCATCTACCAGAAGCGACTGGTTTTAAGGCGCCAGTGAACCGCCTTCGCCTCTTCTCCTGTTAGTAGCAACATGGTCCTCCGGGCTTAGAGAACTAAGCCACACGTGAAGGGCAGGAGTTGGACTTTAGTTGACAGAGGCATTATAAGACACGGGCCTTTTATGGCATTTCTAGAGGAGTGGGTGCTTATCTCCCACTGCAGCCCTGGCATTGCCAACCTTGGATCACAATATATATAATTGCTATGAAGCCATTAAATAATATATAGGTAGTAACTATATTAATAATTAAAAAGTCGAAATAAAACCCATTTTTGGATATTAAGAAAACCTATATCGGAAGTAGATATAGTTAAGTGACGGTCCATGCGGTCGGCAGTCTTTCTCATAACTCACAAGGAACGCAGGCAGTATTTTAGACTCAGGAGAAATAAATAAAATTGTGTATTATGTTGATACTATAAAGCTATATTTGTTCATTGGATGTGAAGTGTCAACTGTTAATGAATTGTTATTAAATAATATGCTGCAATAAGTCGTTCATTTATTATTTACAAGTTTGGAATTTATATTGTGGTGATGTCGTCCATTTTGATGTTCAAATCAATCAAATAATTCAGCTACTGCAACTCAAATACTCTGAGAAGACTGGTGGTAATGTTTGATAGTCCAATAATAATAATAGGACATCAACAGGTTTGGTGGCAGCTAACGGAGAGAGAAGCTGAAGGATATAATATTATGTTCAAATTCGAAATTTTTTGAACTTTTTGAAGACGTACTACAAACCACATGGAAAATTATGTGAGTACCAGTTTTTGAACAAAACTGAAGCCTGAGTCAATTATTTCAAATACATATACTATTTATATGATTGAGCACTATAATAGCTCTAAGAAAATATAACATTTGTACACCGATGACAAATATTTCATCATTGGAAAATTCGATACAAAAAATCGAAAAACAGTGACTATACGCAGATCATTATTTAATATTTGCAACCGGAAAAAGTTTCGTTCCCACATGTTATCAACAAGGAACCTAAACTATATACATATGTTCAAGTCCGATGTTCAAATCCGATGTGACACAACCATGTGTTGAATTTTATGTAGCCTATGTTCAAATCCGATGTGACACGACCAGGTGTTGAAATCTGATATGTTGAAGTCCGATGTGCTTATCGGAAGATAAATAAATAACATTAAATAACTTTAAATATAATTAATATTTAATCTGTATACCAAAGACTTTGACATTAATTTTAATTAATGGTATACATTTTTTTCTTGTGTTCATTCTAAAATTGGATTATACCATACTGAAGTGGAAACTTGAAGCAACTCAACTTGATACAGTGTGAACATTCATTGGATTATTAAATAATTAATTAAGTTTCTTCTGGATTTCTACTCTGGATTTACATTGCAGTAATTTCATACAGTGAATGTGTTTTCATTTGGATTATTAAGTAATCTTTAATTTAATCATATTTTTTACATTCATTAGTATGAATTATATATATATATATGTATTATTTATGTATAAAGCGGGCTCTGGTTGGCGGGACTTTCTAAAATAAATCTCTTGTCTATTCTTATTCTGTCTATCATCTATTTCTATTTCTTAAAAGAGATTGATTAGAAATGATTCTTTGTTAGGGTTATTTCTGTTAGTTGTCTTGACTTTGTTTGTTATTGTTAAGAATTATTAAAGTAAAATTACTATAGTCTTGTCAATGTTATACATGTTGTGATTCTTTGTCAACAATTCCTCTATCATGTGTGGTCCAAGCAGCATTAGTGTATTGTGATTGTGTTTTTTTTCTATTGTTACTTGATATAATTTTTTTTGTTGTGTATTTTTTGAAATATCATTAATATACATTGATTAGTTTTTGCTCTCTGAGTATAATGGTCTATGGTAAGAACATTAACAATAATAAGTTCACCTAGATAATAATAATATGAATATTCACATTCATAACTATATAATTTAAGTAGTGCCCAATTACATGTAATTACAATTAACAAAATAATAATTGATATCTAATACATGTAACTACAAATGTACAAAATATTCACAATATAACAGGTAAAATAACCTAAATAAAAATAATATTGTGCTTTGCAGTGCTACTGTAATAATATTATCTAGAATTTACATTGCTATTAATTATAGTAAAATTATTGTGTATTGGCATTAATGAAAATGTACTTCCAGTAATCACTATGAAAATGTACTTCCAATACTGATAATAATTACATCCATTTCAATTGCTCATAAGAATAATATTATAGTGGCTTATGATAACATTAATCTAATTCTTATATGCCATCCTCAATAATAATAATAATATTGTATATGTGCTACCATTGGTAATAATAAGATTGTACTTTGCTTTGCGGAAAATAATTGTGCAACCTATATAGTAATAATAAGTCACAATAGTAAAAAGTGACTTGCACTTGCTTTAAACTCTACTATAAAATTGCTAATAATAATAAAATAAACAAGCCATAATAGAAAATGTGTCTTGGCTTAGCATACTTGTTGACATTCTAGCATTTTGCATTTCTGAATTATAAAGTTGCTGTGATAATATATAACTGCTCATTCAGTATATTGTCATTCAGTAATATAATAATGCTCATTCAGTAATTAATAAATATTGCCATCCAGTATAGGAATAAAACATTGCTGTACTATAAAATAGTGCATTATAATAATTGTACTGTACTATAATATAATAAATCTTGACATTCATAATAAACAGTAATGGAGTCAAAAGTTCAATTACTCTATGATGAGGCTGAATTGTTGGCAAAAAAATATGGTATTACTGATAAGAAGGAATATCAGGAATTTGTTGAAAATAAAGTTAAACAATTGAAAAAAGAATTAGCAGATAAGGAAAGAGATGAACGAGCAGAATTAAGAGCTCATGAAATTAAACAAAAAGAACTTGATAATGAAATTAAACAAAAAGAACTTGATAATGAAATTAAACAAAAACAACTAGAACTAGAAATGAATAAAGAAAAAGAATTGAAAGAACTAGAAATGAATAAAGAAAAAGAGTTGAGAGAAACTCAGTTGAAAGAAACTCAACTAAAATTAACTCATGAATTGGAGTTGGCTAAATTACAAAATACTAAAGTTGAGCAAACAAATAATGAAAAATCAAAACATAGTGTAAGATTTAAAATGCCTCCTTTTGATGGGAAAGAGAAAATTGTGGATTTTCTAAATTTATTTGAAGCAACATGTAAAGGATATGGGATTCCCATTTCAGAATATTACATTCACCTTATTCCACAATTGAAAGATAAGGGTAGGGAAGCACTATCACATATTGATAAAGAAATAACTGATTATGCCATTATCAAAGAACAGTTAATTAAATTCTTTATTCACTCTGAGGATTATTACAGACAGAAGTTCCATAACTTTATCTTAACTCATTTGCTACTAACCTACTTTCCAAAGACACCCGGGAAAGTACTAGCCAAAGGGAAGGAACTCCGTATTAATTTTAGTAAATTTTTTTAAAATATTTTTTTTAAATAATTAAATATTCCCCAAAGTGAATAAAAATTACATCATAAAATAGATAAATATCTTAGCTTTCTGGAAATGTATACTTTTATACATAAAAAATGCCGAATTATCGGTAGAATTATTCGCTGAGTGTTGAGACCCTATGATTTGCCTAAATATTTTCTCTAGGCCTAGCGTCAAAGTCCCATAAAGTATAATAAATCCCAAAAATCGAGTTGAAATGGAAATTTATCTAAGTCTATATCTGCAGCATCCTTATTATCAGAACTGTTGTTAAATGTTATATTCGGATGTATAGAGCTATCGATTAATAAAGTAAAAAATGAAAGACGAAGGCTATAAAAAAAGTTTTACAAGACGAAAGGCAAGTGAAAAATACCGATTTTTTGACGCGCATAGCAAAAAAACGAAATTAGATAAAAACATCCGGTTTTTATTAACGAAACAGACTATATTCCTACTTTTTAAAAGCCGTTTTTGCAGTAAAATAAAACCCCAGAACGCATGTCGAAAAAAAATCTAGAAACGACAAGGTTAGTCACACACGTGGCGGCCGCGTTTGGACGCATTAGTACGGAGGGGGGTATGTCGCATTCAGTCGCGGTAGTAGCAAATGAGTTAACAGACAAGATAGAACCGAGAGCTTTTGTGTCTGAAGTGAAAACATTTTTACTTACCTGGTTAGACTTAGTAAAAATAGATACCAAAAATCCTAATGAGATTATAGAAATCATGGTTGTTGATAAAGTATTAGAACAAGCTTCTAAACCATTGTTTACTCACATTATGGAAAGAAAAGTTAAGACAGTTGAGAGTTTGATAGATGCAATCTCAAATTTTAAGGATAGTCATCCTAATGTAGAACTGACTAAACAAAATCAAACAGTAAATACAATTCAACATAGAAGAAGGAGCTATTCACCTCCTAGGTCTAGACATAATCAATTTGGCAATAAAAAAAAATTTGGTAATCAACCAAAATCTAATAATTATAGATGTATTTTTTGCAATGGTACAAACCATTCATCAGAATATTGTTACAGAAATAACAATGCAAGAGGTAGAAATTTCAATCCAAACTTCAATAGATCAAATGTTGATCATAGAGGTTTTTCAAATCAAAATTTTTCTAATTTTGATAATAGAAACTTTCCAAATCAGAATTTTTCAAATTTTGGAAACAGAAATATGCCAAATCAGAATTTTTCCAATAACAATGTGCCAAATCAACATGTTGGAAGACAAGATTTTCCTAATACTCAAAACAGACCTCAATCAAATTTCCAAAATAGAAGAAATAGAGGAAAACTTAACAATTCCACATCTCAATCTAATAATGTCATATTTGAAAACAGGGGTCAGTTAATACTTTTTCCTGCTTATGTGGAAGGAAAGACCACTTACTGTCTAAGAGACACCGGAAGTAGTATAATATGTATAGATGAAAGTATCATTCCAAATCAGAAACCCACCAATATAATAAGAGTGGATACAATAAAACTTGCAAATGGTTCCACAATAAATTGTCCTGTCACTATAATAGACATTGATTGTCCTTGGCTCACTGGAAAAGCAGAGGCAGCCATAATGAAAAACTGTGTTGCACCTTTAATTATTGGTAATTCTTTCAATGTCAAACATGATAATAGTTTTGACATTTTTCAAAAATGGATGAATGAAAAATCCAATGACTTGAATTTGAAACCTGTTCTATTGCAAAATGAGAAGTTAGTAGATTTACCAGAACAAGAATTTTACCCTGCTCTACAAACTTTTAATTTCTTACAAACCATAGGAAAGTCAGAAAATAATATTCTCAATGAGACACCTAATATTGACTTATCCATAAATAATGAAAAGGATAATCCTATTCCCAAATGGAATGGAACAGAAAAACTAGAACAGTATGTAAGCAAATTTGAAAGTCAATGTGAAATAAACAATGTACCAAAAGAATTACATGCTATTTCATTATGTAGACATTTAGAAGGTCATAAACAAATATTCAACATTGCTAAAAATCAAATATCTGATTTTACTAAAATGAAGAGTGAGATATTATCATACATTGATAGTCCTCATAAAAAGGAAACCCAAATGAAAAAAACAGAAAATATCAGTTTAATAAACATGCCTTTTGATGAGCTAACTCTAAAACAAGAACAGAAAGAAGATCCATACATAATTAAAATGGTATCAGAAATTGAAAAAGGTCAGGTTAAAAATAAAAACATTGAAATAATAAATGGAATTCTCTGTAGAAAGGACACTAAATTAGATGTAACTCAAATAGTTATACCTAAAACATTAACTGTCAAAGTAATGCAAATTTCGCACAACAATGCATTGTCAGGTCATTTGAGTAGCAAGAAAACAGTTTGTAAACTTAAAAAGAATTTCTGGTGGCCTAAAATGGAAAAAGATTTGAAAACATTTATTAAAAGCTGTGATACCTGTCTTAGACATAATAAAAAAGATTCTAAACATAAGGCTCCAATACAAATGACAGATACCATAAATAAACCTTTTTACAAGATAGCAGTTGATATCAAAGAAAATATTCATAAGAACATGAGAAAACTAGAAGTTGGTAATAAAGTACTTGTTTATTTGCCAATTGGCAGTGGCAATACTATGGAATGGAGAGGACCTTTTGAAATAATATTTAAACTATCTGATGTATTTTACAAAGTTAACATTAATAACAAAGAGAAAATTGTTCATTTAAACAATTTGAGAACTTATGAAGAAAACAAAGTAATTGAAAATAAATCAGAAGATGATATAAATAAATCAGGACATGCACAAATAACATTAAATAAATGTTCTACAATTCGAAAAAGCTATAACAGGGAAAATAAAAGCAAAAGAATTGAAATTGAAAATAAACCAGACAATGATATTAACAAATCTGAACATAGAAAAATAACATTGAATAAATGCTGTGAAATTCTAAGGAATTTTAGCAAAAAAACTTAGGTATAATCAATAAAATTATACATAGGATTAACTAAAATTTATGAATGAGATATGATATTTTCAGTAACAGGTATAATGACATGATAACAATTTTTTTTTCTTTTGTAAAGAACAAATATGTAAATATGGATACTGGTATAAAATAATCTAATTGATGAAAATAATGATTATCAGTTGGAAATTTTTTTTATGTAGCCTCTGAACAGTTTGGTAAGACTGTTAAGCACATAAATTTTGTGGCCTCTGAACAGTGAATCTGTTATGCCATATGTTAATATTAATATGCCTATGTAAGTCTTTAAAAAAGCATTAGAGGAATTGAAATAAGAATGATATAATAATGAAATGCCTATGTAAGACTCTAAAGTCAGAGCATTAGATGGTAATATTGTATTGTATTCATGTAAGACTAAAGATAGCATTGAAGCCAATAAATAAATGATACATATAAGACTCACAGGAAAATGAGCAGTGTAATATAAATATATAATTGAAGAAAAGACTTGAATAATTTGTGTAATATTTTATTGTAAACTAAGATTAAAGATAATCATGTTACATTGTAAGTAATGTTATTGAGAATATCAATCAATAATAATCAATAATAATCAATAAGAATCAATAAGAATCAATAAGAATATCAATTCAAAATAAATATTATGAAGATATATATTCATAATAACCATGATGAGAATATCAATACAAAATGACAATTATAAAAAAAACCGACATTAGTATTATATTAATTTTGTTGTATAAAATAATAAATGTTGTATGAAAAAATTTTTTTCATGGAATCTATTTAGATTTTGTGAGATAAAGATAATAGATAATCTTAACAGCCTTGATGAGTATTTAGCATAATAATTATCGATACACATCATTGATATCCAATAGTTTATCTCACTATTACTGAAGTTGATTAGACAATACCTAAAGATAATTGTCTATGACTAATTGTCATATAAACATTAGACATTATTCTTTGTGTCATATTTCTGCCTATAAATATGTTTTTTGATTGTTTGTACATATATTAAATGGATTTTTTCTCTATGTATTATTAAATGAATGATTATATGCATTAATTAAGATTAAAATAATTTTTTTTCATTATTGTAAACATTTTTCGTATCAAAAATAATAATAAATTATTATTTTTTCTCTGTGGTTGGGGGGTATGCTATGAAGCCATTAAATAATATATAGGTAGTAACTATATTAATAATTAAAAAGTCGAAATAAAACCCATTTTTGGATATTAAGAAAACCTATATCGGAAGTAGATATAGTTAAGTGACGGTCCATGCGGTCGGCAGTCTTTCTCATAACTCACAAGGAACGCAGGCAGTATTTTAGACTCAGGAGAAATAAATAAAATTGTGTATTATGTTGATACTATAAAGCTATATTTGTTCATTGGATGTGAAGTGTCAACTGTTAATGAATTGTTATTAAATAATATGCTGCAATAAGTCGTTCATTTATTATTTACAAGTTTGGAATTTATATTGTGGTGATGTCGTCCATTTTGATGTTCAAATCAATCAAATAATTCAGCTACTGCAACTCAAATACTCTGAGAAGACTGGTGGTAATGTTTGATAGTCCAATAATAATAATAGGACATCAACAATAATATAGCCAACCTAATTGATTTCAAGATTTTAATATCATTTACCCCCCTTTTTTTCTGTTAGGCGTAGACCCTATGTGATAAAACATCTTGACCATTAGGACTTTTTGCTTTTATGTTGTTTTTTTTAAAGACTTAAATCAGAATAACAATTTGGTCAGGGCAATTTAAAATAATTCATTACAGTAATACCTATGACGGTAAAGACCCTATAGTAAGCTTATTATGTAGACTAGAAGTGATATCATCCGTTCTCAATGTAATATTGCCCGAAACGGCTAGTAAGCTTATAGCCTTCTCAGGTAATTAAAATATAAATTTCATGGGTACAGGTTGAGTCGGGAGTGGGGCGACTGCCGTCCATCACCCCTAGCTCTCCCCCCCCCCCCCCCCCCACTCAGCTAGTCTCTAAACCTTTAAGACTGCTTTCGCCTCTCAGGCCGGCTGGTCCTGCGGTTAGTTTACCGGATTGTCAACCGACACGTCGCGGCCGTCGACCGATCCCAGCCGCCCCGCAGGAGTTTTGGACCTAGTGGACGTAATAATCTTCTATCTAGAATCTAGAAGGAACGTTTGTAAAACTTATAAGCAGTGGCCTAGCCAGGTTTTGACGCTGGGGGAACGAAATTTTAGGAAAAAGGCCCCACTTTTAACAATTTTTCCAGATTAATAGAATAACCGTGCACTATACCCCCCCCCCCTTTCCACCTCCACACAGATATTTAACACGCTCCCTTTCCCCCCACCCCACTTGCACTATGTGCCCACTCCCTCTCCCCTCCTTCCCAATCGCACCCTTTTGTTTTTATTTCGTTCAGATAGAAATGGAGAAGATATGCCTTTAGGCCACAAGGTTGACGATTTAGTAGAATAAGCTTGATCTGTTATAAAATGGTAGGCTATTGATAGACGAGCGATCGTGTGTATCTTACACACGCACCATTGATTTCCACTAATCGATTTATTACATTTATTATAAAATGTAACATTGTTGACGCCAACTTTTCTTGACCCCCTCTCCCTTATGTCAACAATTGTCAAACTTTTTTCAGCCCCACCCCCACCATTTGTTGGCATAATTAATACAGCCAACTGTACAAAAATTTGTATCACGTGTCAGAATATTAAGTTACCATTGGTTGCCTGTATCTGCTCTAGAACAGAATATAACTATTGTAATTATAGCGTCTTGATAACGGTGGACTGAAAAAGTAAAGAACACCGACTTGTGGCGACGAAAAATCAGGATCCCCTCGAACAGCAGATCGCCAGGAAAAAGTGGCGATGGATTGGGCACACCTTACGGAAGCCCCCACAGGACATCACGCAACAGGCTCTGCAGTGGAACCTTCAGGGAAAAAGACGGGTTGGTCTCCACCTGCAGACGCTTCCGTGAGGAGGTCATGGCACGCTGCAACCTGTCATGGGGTAAACTAAAAAAGGCTGCCCAGAATCGAGTGCGCTGGAGAGCTGTTGCGGAGGCCCTATCTTCCACAAGGAACCAAATGAATTAAGCAAGAAAGCGAGATAACGGCTATATTTATGGAGTTTATGGAGTTTTATTTTACAAACTAGAAATCAACTATAATTACAATAATTATATTTTATGCTAGAGCAGGTACAATAAAGGTATTGAATTAATATGTACTTGTACTATAATTTAAGAAGGGTAAAAAAAAAGATAATACATCCGTGCCTTGTCTGCTGTAAGCTTAATTGAAATATATTGGGGGTTACAGTGTACACTACATCTAATCACTTTGTTCCAGTACTAATGCGTGTTGCTTGGGAAATTACTCGTCTAGCCCTGCACACATGTAAATACATGCCTCTACCATGATGGTTTATGGCTATATTTTATAGTGTGACTTAGATGGAATTTGTAGGCTAGATTTGAGCGCCAAGAGTTAGACCGACCAGCACAAAGCTTTACTGCTCGTTTCACTTTCAATAGCATACGCCAGGAGACTGTTTATGTGCGCCTTGTCCCCTTTTCGTCGATGGACAACGATGTATTAAGAACATTGTTTAAACCAAATAACACAACTATCTATTAAGGTATTCTGACGTAGGGTTAAAAAAGGCTATAATTTCAGAGTTTATTGTTGATATTAAATCTATGTCAATCACACATAGGCGGTAGTGATAGCACCACTGATATATAAAAAGAATGGATTAGGCCCGGAAACTATATTATTGAAGCCTAAATCAATAGGCTTTAACGTGACTTTCACTTATCTATAAAATTATAATTCCTATACATTTCACATTTCAAGTGAGTTAGACTTCCTTTTAATCGTAAAGATTTCTTATAATTATAGGCGGTATATTCCTATAATTAGCTTAGATAGACAAGTGAAAAGTGTGAATCGTGTAATTAGTTCTAGCCTCAATTCGGGAATACACATTTAATATGGAGGCGCTATCCGGTCTTTTTTTTTTATAGATTAATGGATACCACCAAGTCAGCTGTTCACTGAGTATTCCAAGAAAGAGTGATTATTTAAGAAACTATGTCTAATGGCTTAGTTTCAACCAGCACTTTCATTTCCGAGACAGCTCATTTACATTGTCGAGGACCACCGAATTACAACGTCTCTAAAAGAACGAACGAGCCCTAAGGACTCTATAGTCCAGGGCGTAACATATTAGGAGTGAGCCATGGTGGAAGGGGGGCACACCAAAGTTATGTCCGGGCTCCATCCACCCCACAACACACCAGAGGCGTGGCGTGCCGTGTAACAGGGAAGGGTTCCGCAGCCCAGCAATTGTTCACTGCGGTTCCCCTAGGATCATTATCGTGGTGGCTCGCCCGTATACCTGCAATGTCACCCGGTGGCACAAATCCTATACTATAGGTACAGGCATCTAGGCACGCGGGTGTCTCGTGAGACGGCACTATGGCGTCCATTGCTTCCTCCCCACCGAGACCACGTGGCCGCTTGGCAGTGCAATGGGTCTCGGACCCACAGCGTGAGCTGTCACCCATGCGTTCTCCCGTCGGTGTATTCTTAATTGGAGTGTATCGGCGATTACACACTTCGCCAAATCTGAGGCCCATTGGTATAGAAGTGTCGAGGACCACCAGGCAATCGACTCACACTGTTAAAGATCACCATTCCATTTCCAACCATAGCAGACAATCCATTCACACTGTTAAAGATCACCATTCCATTTCCAACCATAGCAGACAACCCATTCACTCTGTTAAAGATCACCATTCCGTTTCCAACCATAGCAGACAATCCATCCACACTGTTAAAGATCACCATTCCATTTCCAACCATAGCAGACAACCCATTCACTCTGTTAAAGATCACCATTCCGTTTCCAACCATAGCAGACAATCCATCCACACTGTTAAAGATCACCATTCCGTTTCCAACCATAGCAGACAACCCATTCACTCTGTTAAAGATCACCATTCCATTTCCACCCATAGCAGACAATCCATTCACACTGTTAAAAATCGCCATTCCATTTCCAACCATAGCAGACAACCCATTCACATCGCCAATGGTGTCAGGAAGTATAAGTGCGCTAAACTAGAGCTGATCTCAGAGGCAAACACACAATTAATTATATTTTAGTTACAATGAAATACTCACTGATCTGACAGTATCTGTCTCTTCTGCCGTGTGTCCTGACATGTCAGTGGGATCAATGACACCCATACTGCCAACAATAAAAGTAAGGGTCTTCCTGGACGTTGCATTGTCTTGGCCACACTGAGCTTTCGCCGTTATCTTTATCTTATACAGCAAACATTGGCTTTCTGTTGGCGGTGTTTTCTATGTTCAATATAAGGCACGAGCTAAGGGCGTGACTGGACACCTTTACAGCCAAATTAGAACGTAGACTGGCAGCAATCTCCGTGCTAATGCTCTCTGTTTTCAGTTCCACGACACCTGTACAAGGTACAACAGTCCTAATTTACACGCGGAACGGTTTTAATAATGTAACGAAAAAAAAGGACAGCAGGTCAGACATCATGGATCAATAAAATATAAAGTGGAAAAGCGTTTACCAGTTTATCAAGCTACAGTAAACTATGGGATTTTTTGGCCAGCACAATACTCTGCCGCTTTAGTTTACCCAACTACCGTACACATTAGCAAGGTAATCATTATCCAGACCAATGGGGAGAGAAGAAAAACTAACGTTTATTAGGAACATGACCGGAGATCTTTTCATCAACGTTCTGCCTCTCGACCAGCAAACCAATAATTATTATCGTGACTTTAATTATCTTTTTTTTTCTTTAGACAACAAGGAATAATGTAAGCTTTTTTAAAAATATGTTAAATAACATTTCAAAACTTTGCTTAAAACGTAAAATTAAACTTTAAATAAAAAGTATAAGAGTTTATTAAATTAAACGAACTAAAAAAAAGTTGTTCGTTTTAAATCATTTATATACATATTTTGTTATCCATATGCCTTATAAAAAAATAGTAGGCTAACATTCTACATTAAAATGACTTCTGTGTAAGAATTCACCATAGCTATATGTATTGTTGTTTGAACCCCTCTATTTTTTATTTTTTTGGCAAGATTGAGAACGAAGAAGAAGAAATATTTTTTTTGTAAAACTATGACATAAAATTGAATCAGAAATCGTAGACTATACAGCATAGACTATAATATACATGGACCGCTTGCTTTAGTATTTCTGCTATATGATGACTTGAAACATAGACTATAATATACATGGACCGCTTGCTTTAGTATTTCTGCTATATGATGACTTGAAACATAGACTATAATATACATGGACCGCTTGCTTTAGTAATTCTGCTATATGATGACTCGAAACACTGATTTTCGGATCTTCCGATTCTTTGTTTCCTTTGCACTTCCGTTTTATTGAATCGCTTCAATTTTCTCAATAAAAAATTAAAATTAAAATCGAAAGTTGTATAAAGCGGAAACATTTAAGAAACAACGAGGAGCGTAGAAGTAATTTAATACAGCCTTATTGGTTGCACATGGAAAAAAAATTGATATTTAATAAGCTCTAAAAATAGAGCAAGCGGTCCATCTTATTATAGTCTATGCTATACAGAATGTAGGCCTACTTTAGTAAGACAATGAATGCTTATAATGCGCGTATTTAAATCTAAACTCAAAACTACTGTCTTTCATTAGAGCTTATAAAGAGATTATTATCTTTATTTGCATCACACTTGTTTATTTAGGCTTCAATTATAATTGTTCTTTCTATTTTATAATTCCAATTACTTAGGTACAATTTTACATGCATTAAGTAGGAATATAACACATTTATTGTAAAACTTTTCCTTATATAAAAAGACATATTCTACTAAGACAACATATTCTCCATATTTATTTTTGTAGCATAGTTAATACAATTAGTGCTACATTTTATTATGTTTTAAATGCAAAATAATACCCTTCTTCTCTTTATTAACTATATAATAACATTATTGATATAGGCTACATATTGTTCAAGTTAAGTTTTATAACAGACTTCTTATAACAGACATTAAAAATCGGAAATTTTAATAAAGCAGAGACAGTAATTTTGTTTGCTACAATACACAAGTAAATTTTGTGGCCATGACGATTCTAAATAGCGTTTATTTTTTTTATTTGTTATCCCTCCAATTGATGTCGATTTGGCCTACTCATCCGCGATGGGGAATATCGAATCATTAGCCTAACGCTTTACCTCTGTGAAATGTAATAAGATCTTTCCAATGGCAATCCATTAATAGACCCGCATAAAATAAAATAAAAAAACATAGGTCTGTTAAATTTTTAAAAGTTTTTCTTGCTTATTTAAGGTCCGGAAGAAATTGTTTAACCAACCTCTAACATTTCGCTACTAAATAAAATAAAAAAACACAACACAAAAATATAGGCCAACAAAAATACGATTGCAAAAGGTTAATTGTAATCAAATTATTATGATTTAATTACCTTAATATTTTCTTTGACGAAAAACACGTGGTGCTAACAGAAATCCGTTCATCAATTAAAAAAAAAACGAAAAATAAAAACCCACATCAACTGCGAATTTAAAGAAAGAAATATGCAGATGAAGTTAATTATGCGTGCCGCTTGCTGGAAGGCAGACGACCCAAAGCGCGCGACGACACTAAGCGATAGGCGCGAAGCGTAATTTGACACGCGTTTGTCTTGCCAAGCAATCAGTGCGTTTTGGTGTTATGTTGAGCCTGATGGGACTTGTTGGCAATAACACGAGCTTGCTTGAAAGTGTATCCAATCTGATAGCGGTTGGGGCCAGACGCTCTCCTAGAGTTTGTGCCGAGTACAGCCTGTCGCTTTCTTTCTCTTTTATATTGTTCTCTTTCTTTCTTTCTATCTTTCTTTTTTGTGTGTCCCTTTCCTTTCTCAATTGGTATGTATTCTTTTAACCGTGGATAAAAGAACAACATAAGATAAAGATAGGCGTTCCGTTCTACGTGGATAAGCAAAGCAAAGCTTAGATAATCTAAAATATGTGTGCAGGCAAGAGAGTTTAAAAGCGAAGTTGAGCAATGGGCGTTGAATTATGTTCCAACTAATGATAAGACCAAATTTGGAGATAAAAAATGAGGGAATTCCAATTTTAATTTTCGTTAGACGAACATTAAATGTAGTTTGGCAAAATGTCGGCTGATGAAGAGTCAATAGACGAATATTTAGGTAGACGAACTGTCGCGGTAGACAAATCGTCCGGTAGACGAACCGTCGCGGTAGACGGAGTGTCGGTAGACGAACTGTCGCATTAGACGAAGTGTCCGTAGACGAAGTATCGTTAGACGAGTTGTCGTGGTAGACGTATTTACGGTAGACCTACTTTATGAACGAAGTGTCGTAGACGAAAATGTTTCAAGGAATCGTTGTAGAGCAGGGATAGGAAACCCATGGAAAGCGTGCCAGAACTGGCACACAGAGTTATTTTAAATGAAACACAAAAGACATCATTAAAAAATATTTGTTTTTCCAATACAAGTCAAAACAATGTTCCTCAACATAATAAATGCAGCTTGCAACGAATTGCTATATCAATTTCTTCATTTTTTTTCTTGCATTAGCTAGGTGTCGCCTAGGCTGTTTGCTTAATTAAAAAGCATGGATTTATAATAAACAGAATAAGACTATATTATTAAGATGCAATTAGCTTTATAAGTATGTCTGTTAACGCATGCTGCCACTATTGAGAGGCGGGGACAACCTTCACACATCCATTTCACAATTACATACGTCTCTGCTGTAAATTCAAGTAGCTTTTAATTGAGATTGATATTGAATATAAGGTTCTGATGTTGGACAGGATGTATTTTCGTTGTTTCAAATTGAACCTAAAGCATAATGATTAATCACAAAAAAGAATTAGTTATTAAATATTGTGGATATTAAATATTGTACTAATTACAACCTTTCCGCCAGTGTTAGATTGAAATTGCGACTTTCTCATCATATCAGAAAATATCGGAATCTGTCTTTGCAAGAGCACTACTAAGATAAATTATCATATATTCCACAAGTCTACTTCTGTACTTAGACTTAATATAATAACAAACTGGAAAACACGTTGTCACAAAGATATTTTGTTGGAAATAGACGAAGGTGCATCACAGTCTCAATCAGATTAGTATATCACTGCATACACTTTGTAACTTGCATTGTGGAAAACAATAAGTTTTGCTGCTTCCTTGTTAACAGTGTATTAATTCCATTGTGCTGTCTCATGAACATCTTCAGCTTTGACTGTGCATGGACTTCTATCAAGAGTAAATGTTGTGTCAATTAGATTTGAAAAGTACGATCAAATTTTGTCAGCAAGCATGTAATAAACTAACCAATTAAACTCAAGTTTTTATTATACTCCCTTTCTTTGTAAACTAAGTTTACCATCATGTAATTAAATAATTGATTTACTACTGGAAATGAAACATGTACAGACAAATATCTGTGTCACAAATAAAAAAAATATTTCCTTATTCAGTATGAATTGTTTCGTATTATTTTCTGTTACTTTTTTTTCTAGCTTTGTGACGAAAAACCATAAAAGTTGGACTGGCATTTTTAACGTGAAACCAAAACAAAGCGTTAAATTAAAAAAAAAAATCAAAATTATAGTATAATTAATTTTTTTTAACTGAAAATTTGATAGAATGTATTGTTAGTCGCCACAAGTCTGCTGCTTGAGTTTCAGCTTGATTGGTCGACGGGAAGTAATCGAAAAATCGATGCAAAGTTGTACAAGCAAGCAGACAGACAGACAGTACGAGTTATGAGAAAGGGAGTAAAAATGTTATATCACAGAAATTATTATTAATGTCATATTTTCCAAAGAAATAGATAAGGTAGGCGACATGTAATTTTATTTTTTAATCCACACCAAAGCTGAAGATTCATTTGGAATGATCGGATTTTATCAGACAAATAAAAATCAAGTTTTTTTTGGTCCTTGCAGTGATAAATTTAACTCATTCAAGACAGCGAAGATATCAACCAAGTAGTTCACTTTTATCGCCGAAGAGTGCTTCGAACTGCGATCTTGCCTCACGAAGCTTTTAAATCTTTTTTTTACAACTTTTCCTCGCGACAACTATCTTATTTCAGTATGAGTTAGTTTACCAGAGCATATTTTTGGCGCATCCAACTATTTGTGCAGTTGCGAAAAAGTCGACTATTTAAAGTGTTCGATTTTACAAAACACAACTTATGACGCTTTTTAAACTTACTTCTTGTAGTTCTTGTGGCAACGTCTTCGTTGCTAATATTTGCCGATTAATAATACAGCGAGTTACGACTACTTTTGGTGACTCCTTCAGTTCCAAACGTTGTAATCCAGACCCAAATGCATCTAAGCTTACACTAAATTCCAATATATTCATGAAGTACATTATGGCGCCAACACTGTCACATACACCTTTATTAGTACGAAAATTAAGTAATGGGGCTGGCGTAATGATGTCATAAACCCAGGAACTCGTAGTATGTGAATGTATCTGCATGAGGGGCAAATCTGCTTTGAGATGGGCAGATGGATGGAGTCTCAGTTCCTAAGATCATCAAAAATATATGTTTTCCGATGGCCATAAGCGACCCCCAGGAAATGGTCGTTCGACCCCCAAAGTTGTTGCTACCCACATGTTGAAAACCGATGGACTAACAAGTCAGATATAAAACGTTAGACTAGCAAGTCAGCTATAACACGTGAGACTAACAAGTAAGATATAACACATTAAAGTTACAAGTCAGATGTAGCATGAGAGACTAACAAGTCAGATAAAAAACGTTAGACCAACAAGTCAGATATAACACGTGAGACTAACAAGTCAGCCATAACACGTTAGACTAACAAGTCATATTAAACACGCTTTGGCGTAGCCAGGTTTTGAGGCTAAGGGGAGCGAACTTTTAAGAAAAATGCCCCACTTTTAGCCATTTTTCCATATTAATAGAAGAACTAAAAATCAAGTATTACAAGAATACCCCCAGCATGCCTCGGCATACTAACACTGTATAATATTGTAGTTTTTATTTAACCATCCACGATTCTTTTTCTGGCAACTATTAGTGACTGTAATTTTTGCAAATTTGATGTATCTACTGCTCATTTTCGGGATGACCATCTAGTATCGAAAATTATTTATAGAATCAACGCGAATGCATCTTTAGTACTGAATTTTTCTTCTTTGAATTTTGATAAACGAAATAAATCCCCCAGTATAGACATTTATGATACAGAAACTATCTTCTTTAAATGTCAGTCAACGCATCCAAGCCTGGATCATGCAATTTTTTTATAAACTGCCCTCAATTTGTCAGAGTAGAGGGATATACCTTACAAATAAAAGAAATAAGCACTGGAGCGCCTCAAGGATGTGTCCTATCTCCTGTTCTTTACGCAATTTACACCAATGACATTCAAAGTTCGGCAATCGATACATTATATTTAATCAAATACACCGATGATACTGCCATTGTCGGCCTTGTTTCCAGTGACGACAGTCTCTATCACGGGACAACCTCGGATTTCTACAAATGGTGCTGAGAGAACTACCTGATATTGAACATCACAAAAACGAATGAAATGATTGTAGACTTCAGGAAGGAGAAACACAAGCTGACTGATTTACAAATAAACAACCAAATAATAGATCAAGTCTCGCAATATAAATATCTTGGCGTCACAATTACCGACTAACTGACTTGTTCTGACCACTCACTGCCAAAGCCTGTGTAAGAAAATGCACAAAATAATTTTCTGTGTTAGTAAACTAAAAACATTTCAAATAGAAAAACCATTATGAATCTCTTTTACTCGGCGACTGTTGGTAGCATCATAACCTTCGCAATCACATGCTGGTACGGCAATACCACAAACACCGGATAGACCGCCTTATAAACCAAGCCTCTCGTACTACACAGACAGAATTACCATCTCTTGCGAATATTTTCAGTTCAAGGTGCCTGTCTATGATTGATAAAATCCTCCAAGATCATGCACACCCGCTTCAGGGTAGTTACATAATATCTAGTCGAAGTGGTCGGCTTCTTTCAATAAGAATAAATCACTGGCCACTGGCGAAATTCCTACCATCTGGAAACACGCCAATGTACAGCCAGTCTTCAAGAAAGGAGATAGAAGCCAGCCAGCCAACTACAGGCCAATCTCACTGACTTGTGTGTGTTGCAAGCTTCTTGAACATATCGTCAGATCAGGGATCTCGAGCCACCTGGATACGAACAAGATTATTACTGATGCCCAACACGGATTCAGAAAAAATAGGTCTTGCGAGTCCCAGCTCATCCTCACAGTAGACGATCTGGCTGCGGTGGTTGACAAGGCTGGCCAAATCGACACCATACTATTGGATTTTTCCAAGGCCTTTGATAAGGTCCCTCACCAACGTCTTCTCCTCAAGCTGGACTACTACGGAATAAGAGGTCAGACCAAAAGATGGATTGAAAATTTCCTTTTCAGCCGCACTCAACGCGTCGTCGTGGAAGGTGAGAGCTCCTGCTTTGGTCCGGTCATGTCTGGAGTTCCACAGGGTTCGGTGCTGGGACCCACTCTGTTCTTGATCTACATCAATGACCTGGGAGACGGGATCCACGCCAGGGTTCGGCTTTTTGCAGATGATACCATCCTGTATTCTCACATCGAGAGCCCCAATGACGCTTTATATCTACAGGGCGACCTCAATAGGTTGGAGACCTGGGAATCGAAATGGCAAATGACGTTCAATGTTGATAAGTGCATCGTCCACTCTATTTTAAGAGGACTAGGATCCCCACCAGTTATACCTTGCATGGTCACACTCTTGAGAGGGTATCAGATGCCAAGTACCTTGGAGTGAACATCACAGAAAAACTCCACTGGGGCACACATGTCCAATCTATTGCTGCCAAAGCAAATAGAGCTTGCGCCTTCGTCCAACGGAACCTCAAGGGATGCTCCACCAGGATCCAGATCCATTGTTATAAGAGTTTAGCTCGTCCCATCCTGGAGTACGCATCGACTGTATGGGATCCTCATCAACAACACCTGATATCTAAGCTGGAGATGATCCAACGTCGAGCGGCACGTCGTATCTTACAGGACTACGGCCTTAAATCTAGCGCCTCAGCTTTGGTGGCCCAACTCCAACTGGAGCCCCTACATCATCGCAGAGCGATAAACAAGGTCACCACTATTTACAAGATCGTGAACCGCCACGTGGAAATGTCCACTCAGCCAGGCCGAATCCAACAGGTGTCCCGCTCTACCCGAGGCCATCAGCTCAAGCTGCATGTCCCACATGCACGCACCGACGTCTACAAATATTCTTTTTTTCCGTCAGCCATTAGGCTGTGGAACACCCTGGACCAGGCCTCCATCACTGCCCCTACAGTTCAGGCTTTTAAATCGTCACTGAAGGGCTGGTCTAAAAACCTAAAGTTATAATTGTTGTTTGTGATGTTTTTTATTTTATGTGTATTTAAATTGTGGACTCTTTCCTCGGTACTAACGGGGTATCCACAGTAATATGAAGAAGAAGAAGGGCAAGAACAGTTAAGGCCTTTCTTAACCGGGCCGAACCCTAGGTTCGCAAACCAGATCCTCGATCCTACCCGAACCGTTCTCCGTATTAACCTGCCGAACTTCGGTTGGCGATCTCGGGTTGGAATGGATTGCGAACTATGGTTGGAGGTTTGCACGTCGTGTTGAACAAACCTAGGCCAAACATGGCACTCTTTTGAGCAGAAAGGCGCAGAAATGGATGCATAGTTGCGGTAATGAACATGGCGGAGCTGCACTTAAATGATGAAGAGACCAGCGCCTTCATTACTTTGTGGGAGCAGTTTCCACAATTATGGAACCCACAAGATAAAAAATACAAGAACCGAGAGGCCAGAAATCTAGCCCTCCGGCAAATAGCTGATGTATTCAGCAAAAATTGGACAACAGGTAAGCAACAAGAAAAAAATCGATTCCATTTACTGTCTATAGGCACTACAGTTATTATTATATATATCTATACTCACTAATAATAGTATAGTAAGACATTAATAATATTTACACTCAGTCAGTCAATCAATGAGTGAATGACTCAATCTTCTTCTTGAAGTCCTTTGTCAGTTCGTGGTGTCGATCATTCACTCCTACACACTAGTCACTAGCCTTAATTCAATGAATAGGACTAATAGTATTTTTTATGAATAGTAAATTAGCCTTACTCGGCGAGTCAATGACTGAGTTAGTGAGTGAGTCGGTGTCAGTCTGTTACTCTGTGTCTCCTTGTGTGCTTCACTACTTGATATTAAGTAAGTTGGCTAATTTTAGTTTCAGTTTAAAACGTTTACAACCGATTAGGCATATTAACTCATGAAAATTGTATTTCATATGTTTCAGATGAGGTGTACCGAAAAATAGAGTCACTAAAGTCCTACTATAGGAAACAGAAAAAAAAAACACACTGGATCTGCTGAGGGTCAAGTTAAATGGGCTTTTTTTTTGACCGGATTGCCAGCTTTTATGGAGGCACTTTGTATGTGCCAGATGGTGCAGTCATAAGCAGTGAGTGCCCTGGGGATGTAGAGCAAGTAAGTGAATCAGGATTTTTGCTTTTTTGGGGGAGGAGAGGTGAGGCCCAACTTATTTGTATTTTGTGCTGATGGTGACAAAATATCTCTATAAATGTGGGGCACCCATCAGGTACGAGGTGCGAGTCAGTTGCCCTAGTTGTCACCTCAGAGGCCACCTTTAGAAGAGTGTCATGAAAATTTGGGATTATAACACATTATAAGAACACAATATCGGCATAAGTGTATTAATTATGTTAAAATAATGATATTTCACGTAAAGCAATCAATTATTAATTCAACAAAATAGTGAACATTAAGCATGCCAATTTAGTTTACTTTGTGTTTTTTAACATAGTGTTTCCAATTTATTGAAATCATTAGTTAATGTTCAATATCGGGTGCAATTAAATAACACAGCACTTTTCATCCAATCCATTCAAAATATACTACCAAATTTTCAAATCAAATACATTTCATAAGTCAATGTTTTAAATGTGTGCATTTTGCCAAGGAACTGCACCTTGCCTGTTAAAGAAATGTTTCAAGGCATCTCTGACTTCCGTGCCAATCACATGCTGTGGGTGGGCACCTCCGACGCCTGGCTGTAAACCAAATAAATTTGCATTGTTGTGGGTCCGCCCATGTCCCAAAATTACATCATGGTTGGGTCCTTCATTGTCTACAGCAGCAGGTCCACAGTACTGCTGATCCTTGGCAATCCAAGGGAAATTGTGCAGTGCAATGGTAGCAAGCACAAACTGCTTGCCTCGTTCAGGGGCTACTTTTATTGCGGATTGATAAATTCCTAATCTGCAAGGCTAGGATTCCAAAGACATTTTCAACTATTCTTTATGCTCGACTGAGCCGATAGTTGAATATCCTCATTTCCGGATCAACGCCTCTTTCAGAGTATGGTTTCATGAGGGTGGGAGACAGGGCAAAAGCAGAATCTGCAACAATTAGACTAGGAATTGGAACAGGTGAATTAGATGTGGTCATGTGTGGTGGGGTTTGAAGGTAACCTGCTTCCAATTCGCGCTTCAGTTTTGATGCATTCCAAATAGTAGAATCGCCTACCCTACCAGGTGCTCCAACTTCAAAGTATAGAAATTTGTTCTCTGCATCCACCAAGGCAAACAATACAAAGCTGTGAAAGCCCAAATAGTTAAAATACTGAGATCCTGCATTCCTTGGACATTTTATTCTTACATGCTTGCCATCCATTGCCCCAATACATTGAGGAAATTGCCATTTAGTCATAAACTTTCCCTGAATATCCTGCCACTGTGTCTGTGTGCATGGTACCTGCAACATAGAAAAACATATGACAATAAGTGCCTTAGTCATACATAATACATAGTGGTTAAATTATATATAAAATTTTTGCCTGTTTCAGGAAGAAGATTCACAGTCGGATTTGAACAAACTGCTACTACAAATTCAGAATCATATAAAATCAACTGAAAGCTGCCAGAGCAGTACCACACCAATAAAACTCAGTCCAAGTCCATTGAAAAAATCACGGAAAATATTGGCTGAGAGATGCACTCCATCACCTGTGGATACAAGACAAGAGTTCCACGAAACAGCAATAAGAATATTAAAGGACATGCGCGACAGTTCACGCAAGGAAGAATTTCCCAATATGACCTATGCCGTCACTGTGGCGGAAAGACTTGATGTGCTAAAAAAACAAGAAAAGTGTATTTCAGTTAAAACATAAAATTGACAATCTCCTCCATGAGGCAATAATGGAAGAAATGGCCGATTGAAAAATCTGTGTATTGTCTGAATTTGTCTGCATGAGATTAAATTGAAACAATTTCACAAATGATTAAACTCATCAAAATCAAACTTTGTAAAAATTAATGTATTTCAATTGTTGCTTTTTTTTTTTTAAACAAACGCCTCACCACTCATACGTAGAAATCTGTGAAGATGTTTTGGATCCTATCACGAAAAGAAACATCACATATAATAATAACTTATACATTTTGTGACAGATACAACTACACATATAGTTTATAACAGGTACACATCACAATAACACACATGTATCATTTTCAGATGAATCATTTAAGCTGTATGTTATGTTATAAATATTTATTAAAAGTAAATTATATATAGGATTGTGAGGAAAAAAATGAAAAGAATTAGTAATAATATAATATTACATGTATACATGCATGCAGTAATTCGTCTATTTAGTAATGTACCACTAATATATTTAACTTGTAAAGTTATTGCTGAAATGGTAGCCTATATACTAGTATCACTATCAGTATCAATCAGCCTGCACGATACCTGTTCAGCCAATTCTCGCACGAGTGCGTGAAATGCACCAAGTTGCTGTCGCTGTATAATATATTGTAAAGTTGTCTTGCGTTTGCGCCTTGTTGCTTCATATTCAAAGTCTTCGTTGAGAATAAGAATAGCTCCAAGTCTTATCATTTTCTGTCGCTTCGTGGAAGACATCGCCATATTTGTTTGCAGAGAAGTACGTCAAATATAGGATCGGGCTTGTTAAGATAGCAAACCCCGATCTGCGATCTCGCAGAATGGTTCGGGGTTTGTATTCGTACACGTGACTATGGTTTACAAACTAGATCGCCGATCTCAGGTTTGTCCCGGTTAAGAACAGGTATTTAATTAAGAACTCTCACTATCAGTGATACTCTTTCAAAAGAATCCTCATTCAGCCAGGAAATACAATGGCTCAATAGCTGACTCCTAAATGATAGGCCTACTTTTTGTCGTGTATGATAAATGGTATGATAGTGTGCGCGAATGTCTATAGTGTTTTTGATTACAAATGGTTCTTTAATATTGTTTTAATTACCGGTATGCTGAAAGACGATTTATGTAGGCCTCATCAAATGGAATTTCCATTTATTTGGATCAATAAAGCAATCTTATCTTATTTTAAAAGCGATACAAAAAAAATAGAGTTTCAACATTTTAATTTACTTTGTCTATGTGTCAATTACAAAACACTGTCTCTATGATACGTTTTAAGAATGCTCTATTATTTTCTAATTATTTTCCACTCAACTGTTATAACACCAAATCCGACGGTTATATCCTTAACAAACGGAAATTTGTGAAAAAGAGTTGTTTCTCTTCTCAGCTTATTTCTTTTCAATTATGTGGTTTTCATTAGTTGCGAAGTTCGTGTAAACATGTTTTTGGATCACTATATGTATAAGGCCTAGAAACAAAAAGCCAGCGTGTTTTAAGTCATATTATTACTTTTTGGTGAGTAAACCAGACTTGAATCCCATCTTTTGACCGCTTGGACCATGTCCTAAGGCTGTCGATGACCTGTTACATTGAAAGCATACCATTGGCGACGGCTATATTGCCTATCACTTCCAAACGGAGTCTATGGAATGTCTAATGGCCTGCACAACTGTCTCGTAGATACAGATTGCATGACAAATCCCGGACACCTATTTTCTTCTGATACCCGCCTTTGGATAAAGCACAATACAGCACTAATTTCAACATCACTCCTGGCACTGCCATCAGTAGATGCCATAATACAAGCTTGATAGGAGTGTACAGTTTCGAGGGCGGTAGCGAGCTTCTCAGCGCAGCGACTGTGTTTTCCGACTGCGGGATCAGGCAAGGGCATTCGTACCTCCGCTAGATATGGAGAAATATGTGGAGGCGGCTCCACTTCCGTCCATAGGGTCATGTGGTCCACTGGGATTTCAATCTCTCTGCTTATGCTAACCGCGCGAGTAGATCATAAGTGATTGCATAAGATCAGCCTTCTACCCTACCAAGAATCCACCTTCTTCTTGAGAGGCAAGCTTTCCTGCAACCGCTTATACATCTCAAATGTAGTGATAACGGCGGTGAATAAACCATCCAGTGTCTATTAATTTCACTATCATTTTTCACTATTTAAAAAAGTACCTAATATCATTGAAATGACTCCCAGTATCATCTTTTGAAAAAGACTAGCTAATTTGAATATATTGGGTATTTTATTGTTGTGTCAATGATTGCATTAAGTCTGACTCCGTGTCCCTTTCATCCTCTATGATATCATATCGGAGCTGGTGTGTTATTAGCTCCTAGGTTCATAGAGCGGTTTTTGTCGTGACGTCGTTTAAAAAAAACAAGATACATCCTCTTTCACACATTTGATGTCTCTTTTGCACGATTTTCAACTTCATTTTGTTCCCACCAATTGAATAGGACCACTTTTTATTTGTAGTATTTTCTTTTTTGTTTTTTTTCTTCATCGTAATTATTGATGGTTTGTCTGTAGCTTAAGTAGCCATTTTTTTAAAAGTCAGTAGAATCCTCAGTTCAAGGACTTTCGTGATTATGTTTTAAAGAGTTCAACATATTTAGCCAGCCTGTCTATGAAATGTAGTTCTCACCATTCTGTCAGTGGCACGATCAGATAGATTAGTCCACCTCTGGAACAACCACAGTGAGAACTTTGAGAGACAGAGCCTGTAAGCTAGAAAAAGGCAAATGCTCAATAGAGAATAGAACAAGATTAATGAAACTAGACATGTTTTCCCCTTTGCTCTAAAGAGGGTCCCAATATCTTCTCAGAAGACCAGCTTTCCCGCTTGGCATTCGGTCGCACCATAATGGATCTGTTAAAACAGGGTGACAAAACCCCTGGAATATATACTTATGCGTGAAGGTGCCCTTAAGAAACATTTAGGTTAGAGAGACCATAATATCCGAAGTAGGCTTATCCAGGAGTATTATTGTAAATTATAGAGACAGCACTTGGCACATCGGGCTGTCACTACCTCTAAGCAGGAGTGGGTTTATTTTGCGCAGATTTTTTGGCCACGCAATTTTAAATTTCGGCCGACGATTTGAGTAAATTTAATTTGTAAAGAGAAAAGCTGTGTAGAAAATATTCAGTTTCGATTTAAAGACAGTCAATTCATCTCTTCGATAGAAATTTAGTGTAGGAGTCATAAGATCATTTTAGACTCGCGACATTTGATCCCCTGACAGTTACTCCCTGACACTTAACACCATGACACATAATCCCATTGACTCTTGGTCCCGCTACACTTAACCCCCCCCCCCCTCCCACAAGATAGTCACATTAAGACTTAATCCCTCCCGCGGACATGTACACTAAAAATCTAAGACCGCTTGGCCGGTCATCAGCTTGACATTTCCATACGCACCTCATGTGGAAGCTGTTGAGCGTCCTTTTGTGCCTCGCGTAGGTGGTCTAGGTCTCACTGCCGTAGAGACGAGTGTACTTAGTACACAGGCGTGGTAGACGCGCAGTCCGGTCTTCTCGGTGAGGCTGGAGTTGTTCCACACTCGCTGTTTCAGTTGGGCCATGACTGTGGCTGCCTTGGGATAATCGTAGCGTATTTTAAAAGTCAGTACAAACTTTATACAGTTGTTTCATATAAATAAAACATGTTACATGTAAACAATTACATTAGTCTTAATACTATTTAACCATCAGGCCAAAAGTTAAAGTACATAATAGTTGATAACAACACCATATTATGATTAGAAATGTATATGTCAATATCAAAAAAAAGTTTTCACATTTTAGCACATTCATCAATGTAAAATGTAATAAGAAATATTGATATTTTTTTTACAAATAACAAATACTAGTCGAACACAAATATACATATTGTTTTTTTGAAAATATGCAATATTTATATATATATAAGCCAAATTGATCGGGGTGGGGGATTATATAGGCCTAGATCTATATCTACAGATAAAAAAAGATAAACTACAAAGAACAATAATGACATACTATTTTTTATATATTTATTTATTAATCATTTACTTAAAACATATTATAGGAAAGTGATTTAAAATAATTAATATTGGAATCGAGTTAAAATCGCATGTCTTTTTATTTAACAAAACGTTTGGACTAGACTATACACTTATCAATACATATTTTTTTACAAGAAGCAAACAAAAATACGTTTTTTTCCTTTTAATATTGTTACGTGTTTTGTTGATAACATGGCTGAACCACTTTTAAGACATAGTGGTAGTAGAGTTTCACAATTCCCCTATTAATGTTTTAACATCTTGGCTACAGTGTCTTTGTAAAATAAAAGTTCCTAGATGTAATGTATTTAAAACGAGCAGTCTGGCATTATCTCTGACAAGACTATTAAAAAAACAAAAAAATCAATAAGACATTAGACTTATTGAAAAAAAAAACACCTCAAAGCCTTCATAATTGAAACGGTGTTGTCCTAACTAAGACAATAGACTGAAGACGATTTACACCGTATCGTGACCAGTGGCGTAGCTAGGTGAGGGGGATGGGAGGTCCAAATTCGAAAGTCCCCCCGGGCTCCTACTTGAGGGGGGCCCCCAAAGGAGGGGCCGAATTCTTTTTTTAGATTAAATATTAAATATTACGCCGCTGCCATGTAATCTTGCTATTCACGTTGTTAAATTAGTTAGTGACCGATTTGCATGTATTCCACACAGATTAAGGATCTCAAAATTACGTATATCAACACGCATGTAAAAAGTGGTTAAAATGTTTACTAAAAAAAAACTGTCAATACATAACTCGGGATTTTGTAAAACACGTTATCTTGACGTAATTTTATCGGTATCTTCTATTTCATGTTCATGCTATAAATCCATCTGTCCATAGACATAAATTGAATGATAATAGTTCGTATAATATAGTCTGGTGTTTTCCGATCAATTTTCACACCCATGCAATCAATTTTCCCACCCTTGCATTAAAATTTCCCATCCATTTTATACCCCTATGTTATAATTTTCTTGCAATAAACTTTCCCATCCTTACAATCACTTTTCCAATGAAAAATGTTAACCCTTATCTCAAAATAAATTTTAAAACAGGTTTATTCAATTAAAAAAAAATTCGCTCTTATATGGTTCGTGCATAATTCTAAAATCTCTAATGAAAATAGAGAAAATATTTTAAGCAAAAACAACCAGAAAAAAGAAAAGACTTGATGAGGAGTTGAGTTCTGATGTAGGGCTGTCAATAGAACTGCAATTCAAACGTATTGCGACAGAATTGCTGGACAGACTTCATATGGAGATGACGGACAGAGTCCAAAAGCTGGAAAACCATGTGGACAACTCTGGGTTTTTTCTTGAACCAAGACACCGGGACCTGTTGGAGTCTATGGATGATGACACAATGATGAAAAACTGTGTTACTTTTTCCTGTTTGTATGATAAAATACAGGCAAATCGTTTGTTCAATGATGTCATTGATGCACGATCACTTTTCATCAACAAACCAGTACCACAATCACCAATTGACATATTGAGGAAGCTGGCTTCATATAGCAATGATGTGTGCTCAAATCTTGCAACCTCCATCCGAATACTGCTAACTCAGGCAACTTCCATTGCATCATGTGAGAGATCATTCTCAAAACTCAAGTTAATCAAAAACTATCTCAGGAGCACAAAGCAAGAAAGACTTAGCAGCATGGCTATAATGTCAGTGGGGTAAAAAATACTAGACAACATTGATCTATATGATGTTATAGATACCTTTGCTGCACAGAAAGCACGACGTGAGGCGATATAAATTGAGATTTGTCAGCGATATCAATAAATTATTGAGATTTGCCCCAGAACCAGCTTCAGAGACTCCAGAAAGTACAAAACACTGCGGCTCGCATTGTATCAGGGATTAAGAAGTCGGATCACATAACCCCAGTTCTTAAAGATCTCCACTGGCTCCCTGTGACCAAGCGCATTGACCATAAAATTGTGTCACTTGCCTATGGCTGTATGGAAGGCACTGCCCCTCATTATCTTCAAGAACTTGTTCCCAAGCATGTGTCCACTAAGGGGCTGCGCTCTTCATCACAGTCACTACTCAAAGTTCCCAGTGTGGATGGTCATAAAAAGAAGTCATTTGGTTTACGCTCTTTCGAGTCAGCAGCGCCTTATTTATGGAATAAATTGCCTCAGACATTGAGGGATTCTGAAAAAAAAGAGTCATTCTAGAGAAGTTTAAAGACCTTCCTCTTCAACTAAGCTTATAGTTTTTTGTTTTGTTTTTATAGCACATTGACAACTGAAACGTGGAACCAGAGCGCATTGAGCATGCTAACATAGCATGGATAGACGCGCTATATAAATCATCATCATCATCATCATCATCATCATCATCATCATCATCATCATCATCATCATCAACATCATCATCATCAGGTGCATTATCTCGCCAATAAACAACGGTATTAGTCATTAAAAGAGTCTTAATGATTATTTATTGTTAATTTTACTGATATACTGTACCAATTTGAATTTAGACTTGTATATTTATTAAGTACATTATATCATGTCATAATGTCGAATGTCAAAATGCAAGGGTCCCTAAAGAGGCAAAGCCCCCCCCCCAGCCCCCGGGCCCCCAAATCCCTAGCTACGCCACTGATTGTGACGTTAGAATACCTTATTTACGGTTAATATAATAATATTTAACAGCATTTAGACTTTTCGGTCGATTAAAATAAAGTTAAGTACTCTTCGGACCATACTGATCGTAAGGCTGGTTATGTAGCGTACACCAGTTTCCGTGGCCACGGTATACTAGGGGATGTGTGACCATCACAATGCCCAGCCGCCTTTACTTTACCTCAACTTGTTTCAGGTACCAATTAGAGTTGGGTAGACTCAGGGGCCCCATAAAGTCAATTGGGATTTTTATATTCTACATTCTTCCTTTACACGAAAGGTTGATATTGGCAATGTATAATGCTTTAAATAAGGATGTTCAAATCCAGTTGTCCCAGTTTGGGTTGAAGAGGCTGAGAGTGGTAGACAAATCCATCGAAAGCAATCGAAACTTTATAAATATAAGCCAATAACAAAAACATTTAAAATATGCAGGTGTGCTTACAGACTAGAACTTATATTGCAATGACATTAATCATTTTTCAACACTGATGTGGCTATTATATAAGCTTATATATATATATATGTATATTATTATAAGCTTACATTGTAATAAAAAGTGGTTAAGCCAAATCACTACAGACAATAAAATATAGGCCTAAGTTGATTCTCCATTTTAAGATTAGATAAGATTGCTTTATTGATCCAAGTAAATGGAACTTTGACCTGATTAGATAAATTCCGTCTTTCAGCATATGGTAATTAAAAAAATATTAAAGAACCATTTGTACTCAAGCACAATAGAAATTCGCGCACACTATCTTACCATTTATCATACAAGAAAAAGTATCATATAGGAGTCAGCTATTGAGCCATTGTATTTCCTGGCTGACTGATGATTCTTCTGAAAGAGTCTCACTAATAGTGGAAGAAAAGAGTTTCTAAATCTCTCTGTTCTTGCCCTTATTGAAAGAAGCCGACCAATTCGACTAGATATGATGTAGCTACAGTGAAGCGATTGTGCGTGATCTTGGATGTATTGGAGGATTTTATCATCATATACAGGCTTCTTTAATTGAATAGATCTGTAAGAGATGGTAATTCTGTCTGTGTAAGCTTAGTACGAGAGGCTTGTTTATTAGGCGGTCTATCTGGTGTTTGTTCAATGTGGTGGTATTACCATACCAGCAGATGATTGCAAAGGTAATGATGCTAACAACAGTCGCCGAGTAAAATAGATTCATAATGGTTTTCTCTAAGCTTATATGAAATGTTTTTAGTTTACTAATACAGTAAAGTCTTGGTAGATTTTCTTATATAGGCTTAGGCAGTGGTTAGACAAGCCAGCTTGTCAGCACCATTTGTATAAATCCGAAGTCTTCCTGTGATAGAGACTGTCGTCACTGGAAACAAGGGTTTAAAAGGAAAAACTTTTTTAAAAGGTGGTTTAATTTAATTAAACTTCATACATTTTTTAAAAGATTAATTTAACGTTTTAAACCAAGTTTTAAAATGTTATTTAAAAAAAACAACTTAACCTACAATATAGGCTACATTGTCGTCTAAAGAAAAATAATAAATAAAGTCAGGATAATAATTAGACTATTGTTTTGCTGGTCGAGAGGCAAAACGTTGATGAAAAGATCTCCGGTCATGTTCCTAATAAACTTTAGTTTTTCTTCTCTCCCTATCTGCATTGGTCTGGAGAATGACTACCTTGCTATTGTGTGCGTTAGTCAGGTAAACTAAACCGGCAGAGTATTGTGCTGGCCAAATAATCCCATAGTTTACTGTAGCTTGATAAACTGGTAAACGCTTTTCCACTTATATTTTATTGATCCATGATGTCTGACCTGCTTTCCTTTTTTTCGTTACAGTATTAAAACCGTTCCGCGTGTAAATTAGGACTGTTGTACCTTGTACAGGTGTCGTGGAAGTGAATACAGAGGGCATTAGATAAAGATAACGGCGAAAGCTTCAGTGTGGCCAAGACAATGCAACGTCCAGGAAGACCCTTACTTTTATTGTTGGCAGTATTGGTGTCAGTGATCCCACTGGCATGTCAGGACACACGGCAGAAGAGACAAATACTGTCAGATCAGTGAGTATTTCCTTGTAATTAAAATACAATTAATTTCTTAGTGCCTCTAAGATCATCTCTAGTTTAGCTCATTTATGCTTTCTGACACAATTGGCGATGTGAATGGGTTGTCTGCTATGGTTGGAAATGAAATGGTGATCTTTAACAGTAAGAATGAGTTGTCTGCTATGGGTTGAAATGGAATGGTGATCTTTAACAGTGTTAGTGGGTTGTCTGCTATGGTTTGAATTAAATGGTGATCTTTAACAGTGTTAGTGGGTTGTCTGCTATGGTTGGAAATGGAATGGTGATCTCTAATAGTGTGAGTGGGTTGTCTGCTATGGTTGGAAATAGAAGGGTGATCTTTAACGTGTTAGTGGGTTGTCTGATATGGTTGGAAATGGAATGGTGATCTCTAACAGTGTTAGTGGGTTATCTTCTATGGTTGGAAGTGGAATGGTGATCTTTAACAAAGTGAGTTGGTTGTCTGCTATGGTTTAAAATAGAATGGTGATCTTTAACAGTGTGAGTGGGTTGTCTTCTATGGTTGGAAATGGAATGGTGATCTCTAACAGTGTGAGTGGGTTGTCTTCTATGGTTGGAAATGGAATGGTAAACTCTAACAGTGTGAGTGGGTTGTCTGCTATGTTTGGAGATGGAATAGTGATCTCTAACAGTGTAAATGGGCTGTCTGCTATGGTTGGAAATGGAATGGTTATATCTAACACTATGAATGGTTTGTCTGCTATGGTTGGAAATGGAATGGTGATCTCTATCAGTGTGATTGGGTTGTTTCCTATGGTTGGAAATGGAATTGTGATCTCTAACATTGAGAGTGGGTTGTATGCTATGGTTGTAAATGGAATGGTGATTTCTAACAGTGTGAGTGGGTTGTCTGCTATTATTGAAAATGGAATGGTGATCTCTAACAGTGTGAGTGGGTTGTCTGCTATGGTTGGAAATGGAATGGTGATCTCTAGCAGTTTGAGTGGGTTGTCTGCTATGGTTGGAAATAAAATGGTGATCTCTAACAGTGTAAGTAGGTTGTCTGTTATGGTTAGAAATTGAATGGTGATCTCTAACAGTGTGAGTGAGTGGGTGGTTTTCTATGGTTGGAAATGGAATGGTGATCTCTAACAGTGTAAATGGGCTGTCTGCTACGGTTGGAAATGGAATGGTGATCTCTAGCAGTGTGAATGGGTTGTCTGCTATGGTTGGAAATGGAATGGTGATGTCTAGCAGTGTGAGTGGGTTGTCTGCTATGGTTAGAAATGGAATAGTGATCTCTAAAGCATGTTCTTAATTGCCCAAATTGTACTTCGCCGAACAGCCCAAGCAAGGGTTCGCTTTGTAAATTGCTCGCCTTTCGTCGTTTTCGCGCTTAACCGGGCGATCTATTGCTCGACAAGCGACATCTCGGGGGGTATCGGCGAGCCAAATTCGGGCGAACGATTGCTTCGTCGACATGTTGACGAAGCCTCGTATTGATTGGCTGAATTGATCACGTTCATTATGCGAAAAGGCACCTAGATTTCCTAATCTTAATATTTAATAAAAAAAATGGCGTCTACACAACACAGTCAGCTGCCAGAGATGTCAGAGGACAGTCTAGTAATATTAATAGATGCATGGGAAAATGTACCATTGCCTGTGGAACCCACTCCATCGGGACTATAAAAATTAGGGTGACAAAACCAAGGCCTTGAACAATATTGCCCAAAATCTGTGTGCAATGTAATCGCAACACCCAAAGCTTCTTCGTCTATGAGCGCAGCCTGCAGCCATTTTGCAGCAATATTAACATCCGGCAGTTCGCCTCAGCGCTAAAAAAAGACCAGTTAAAAACAAGAGCACCAGTTCGCTGAGCTTCCGAGCTCGCCCTAATGTCGGCGAAAGTGCACGAGCCCATTTAAGAGCAAACAGAGCTCTTGCGAATTGAACAATACCTGAATCGACCGAAACTAGTTCGGGCAATTAAGAACATGCTTAACAGTGTGAGTAGGTTGTCTGCTATGGTTGGAAATGGAATGGTGATCTCTAACACTGTTAATGGGTTGTTTGCTATGGTTGGAAATGGAATGGTGATCTCTAACATTGAGAGTGGGTTGTATGCTATGGTTGTAAATGGAATGATGATCTCTAGCAGTGTGAGTGGGTTGTCTGCTATTATTGAAAATGGAATGATGATCTCTAACAGTGTGAGTGGGTACTCTGCTCTGGTTGGAAATGGAATGGTGATCTCTATCAGTGTGAGTGGGTTGTCTGCTATGGTTGGAAATGGAATGGTGGTCTCTTACAGTGTTATTGGGTTGTCTGCTATAGTTGGAAATGGAATGTTGATCTCTAACAGTGTGAGTGGGTTGTCTCATGGTCTTCGACCCTTCTGTACCGGTGGGGCGCAATGTTGGCGAAGTGTGTAAACCACCGATACGGTCACATAAGATTAGACCAGCGGGGAAAAGCATGGGTGACAGTTTACGCTGCGGGTCCGAGATCCATTTGCACTGTCGAGAGGCCACGGGGTCTCGGTGGACAGGAAGCAATGGACGCAGCAGTGCCGTCTTACGAACCACTCGCTCGCCTAGATGCCTGTACCTATAGTATAGGATTTGTGCTACCGGGTGATATTGGAGGTATACTATGGTTGGAAATGGAATGGGTTATGATCAGTATGCATCACTATTGGGAAACTAGACCCATTTATGTAGAAGTCTACTGTACTGTATACTTTTTCATTCCTGTTAAATTTTTGCGAATGATAGCAGATGGGATGTTCTAGCTTATCGTCACCTATCTGACTAAGTGTTGCGCCCATTCCGATGTCGCAAGCATCAACATAAATTCCGAATTGTTTGTTAAAATCGGGGGTGACCAATACTGGTGCACTAGATAACACGGTTTTTAGCGTATCGAAGGCTAAATTACACCGCTCGGACCATTTGTACTTCGAGTTCTTTTTCAGGAGATAAGTAAAGAGAGGAGCTATTACTGAGAAGTTCTCACAGAATTTGCTGTTTAAACTGACCCTAAAAAACTACTGATCTGTTTTCGGTTCTGGGGTATCAACAGTGATCTATACTTTCAGTATAGCCCTAACCTTTGCATCAACAGGCTTCACCTGGCCCTTTCCAACTACGTGTCCCAAAAACTCTATGTTAACATAGCCGAACTGACTTTTGGCAAGATTTACAGTTAGGTTCGCGTTGTCTTATTGGTTGAATATATCTCCTTATTGTCTCATGTGGCTAGCAAAATCCTTACTTTAGACTACTATATCGTCGAAGTACGCATCACACTCCTTAACTGTTTAACACTCCTGTTTATAGTGTTTATCCACCTTTGGAATGCCGCGGGAGCGTTTGTTAACCCGAAAGGCATCACTTTGTATTTGTACAAGCCGTCAGGCGTGACAAAAGAGGAAACTTCCTGTTCCCTGGGAGTTAGATGGATCTGAAAGTATGCTGACAATAAATCTATTTTGGTAACAGAATTGGAGTCACCCACCCTGTCAATCAGGTCATCCATCCTTGGAATGGGGTGTGAATGTATGAATCTGATCTCACTACGGTAATGAGCTTCCTATAGTCCGTATATAATCGGTAGGTTCCGTCTAATATAATGTCTTCAATGTGACTTTAAAAAATATATTCAGAGATAAAGAGCAAAGAGAAACAGGGTGTAACGTTTAAAAAAGACGCAAATATTTACGTTTGTAAAATCTCTCAAGCGAAACTTTCCAAAATATATTGTTATCTATGTGAGCGTGAGGAGTTATTTGAAGTAGGTGGAAGGAGGCGTTTGTTTCCAGGGCCTGCAGTCGGCCCTCGATCTGACAAAACCAAAATTAGAACAGCCCCAACAGGATCCAACAAACTAACTCTAGACTCGAGGCCCAAAAAAATTGCATGCATGTCCGCAAAATGGAAAAAGCGGTTATGTAGACATACATTTATCAGTGTTGGATAAAAATTAGAGATAGTAGGGCCTACACACCATTGTCCAGTGTGCTTTTTTATTGTCCTGTAAAATTACGCCGGTGATAAATAAAAAAAATTGGATGTCTTGGCATGTGAAATTAACACAACCATGAACAATGTAGCTTGAAAGTAGTGATAGTGAGGCAGAAAGTGTTTTTCCAGAAGGTTGTCTTGACCCAGATACTATCTAAGAAAAAACTTGAGAACGACGACCTTTAAAAGCGATTTGTTTACGAGACTATGTGACGAAAGTTTTTTTACAAAGGGGGCGTGTCGCTGGTGTATATCTGATACGCTTGCAGAACTGAATGTTTTCGGGCATGATGCGTGTTAAACATAACAAAATCAAAAATGTATAGGCCTATAAGTATATTCAGTATATATGCCCCCCACACAATTATTTCTGAATGCCATTGATATGTATATAGGCCTATATATATATATATATATATATATGCAGTGGCGTAGCCAGGATTTGACGCTAGGGGGAGAGAACATTTAAGAAAAAGGGCCCACTTTTAACAATGTTTCCAGATTAATAGAAGAATTAAGAATTCGTACGTATCAAGTGTTCACTGTATAATCTTGCAGTATTTATTTAACGATCCACTCAGGGCCGTATTTAGGATTGTGGGGGCCCTGTTCCCAAATTTATGTGGAGGCCTCTTGTGACCTCGCCCCTGCCTTCCACTTACCTCAAAAAAGTGACGTTAATTCATGTTACATTCTGTAAAATCATAAATTGTATTTTGCACATATCTTGGTTGAACTGGAGCGCTTAAAACTGTGAGGAATAAATCAATTTTTCTTTACATTTTCAACGAAAGAATGGGGATGTCACAAAAAAAATTCTTTTTGGGATGTGTGGGGGCCCCTTTGTGTGGGGGCCCCTGTTCCAATGGAACACCTGGAACATGCCTAAATACGCCAATGCAACCAATTTTATTACTATCAACTAATAGTGATGTAAATTTATGCACAAAGATTGCATCTACTGCTCATTTTCGGGATGAACATCTAGTGTCGAAAAGTATTTATAGAATCAATGCGAATGCTTCTATACGACTGTATTATTCTTCTTTTAATTTTGAAAGACGAAATAAATTGCCAATATGACATTTTTAAAGAGATTTAACAAAATAGAGTTTCAACATTTATATTTACTATGTCTATGTTGTCTATGTTACATAACACTGTCTCTATGATACGTTATAGAAACGCTCTATTCTTTTTTAATTATTTCATCTTAGCTGTTAAAACACCACGCCCGACGGTTATATCCTTAACAAATGGAATTTCTTTTTTTTTAAAAAGTAATTTCTCTTCTTTTCTTTTTTCTTTTAAATTCTATGGGTATATATATATTTTTTTTGCGAAGTTCATGTAACCATGTTTTCGATCACTACAAGTATACGGCCGAGAAGGAGAAAGCCTGCGCGCTTTAAGTCACATTATTACTTTTCGGTGAGTACAGCAGACTTGAACCCCACCTTCGTTTTTAGAATGCGAGCGAGCGTACTCTTTTGGGGCTCGGAGAACTAACTCTGCTGTGTTCACGCACCACTGATACATCACCGTAAAAGTTAGGCATAAACGGTTGACCGTTCCTGTCCACTCTAAGTTCCTTCTTACGACCTGGTATCCACTAGAGCAGGTGTCGGCAACCTAGGGCACGCGAGAGACCTCCAAGAGGTGTTTTATTATTGATGAAAACAAAAACAAATTTTTTCTATAATATTTATATTGAGTGAAATCAATTTCAAAACACTTAACTATATGTACTTCCCTTTACAGAGGCATATATTCAGATAGATAGTTGGCTTCTTCATAAGCACATCGAAGCACTCAAAGAGGAGTTTCAAGACTTTCAAATTAATTTTTTCATTTTTTAAATCAAGCATAACTGGCTTAATCTTACTACGACCTTCTTAGGTGTAGATACTTTTTTTTTGTAGGGATATTGGCGATTTTAAAACGTAGCCATTTGAATTTTTAACCTTTAATGAAATGGGCATCGAAATGTGCCGAATTGACAAATAATTAATTCAACAAATGTTTATTTACAACTGTTTAACGTAAATTAATTTTATACCTCTAATAATGAAATGTTGTAATGAATACCACAACGCTAGTTTATGTAAATAAATAATAATTAGTCAGTAATATTTGTTATATTACAAAACATTACTTGTTCGGCATCACTTTGAATCAAATTTAGAATCTTTATTATAATTAAAGGGAGATAATTAGCTACTTTTATTTCCGATAATATTTCTAATATTATTTTTTTAAATTTTATTTTATAAAAGACTAAACGGTCTACAACCTATAATTTTATAATGACCAAACTGTCAAAAAGTAGTTGAAAATTATATAAATATTATGTGTTGGCTTCCATTAGTCTCATGAGACGACGGAATTTTGTGTGCCCTTGAAAAAACGCCAGCTCTACGCCAATTGAGTGGGTCGCTTATAACCAGTAACTACTGCTTCCCGTGTTGTGTCGACGCTGTGAGGCGAAGCTGGAGTGTCCTCTCTAGGGCACAGGCCTGGGCAGGTGATGTAGAGAATAAGCTGTTGCCCATGCAGCAGACTTCCTCTCTCAATTCAGCTGATGGGTCCAAGGGAAAGGCGGAGCCAGTAGAACTTGGTATCAGCTGCGTCGCAGGAATTGCCAGAGAGACGTTGCAGGCAACGCCAGACTGCCTTAGGTATTCCGTCTCCTGATTTGTGATCGGGGTTTACTCCCCTAGCCTTTCCCAGGAATGAGTGTGGCCGTAAGGCAGCGGCGGTTTGAAGTCAGAGTTTTCCTTTTCTTAGTTGAGCAGCCAACCACGGTTGACGAGCCCCATCTGCCCGAAGAAACTGGTTTTTAGGCGCCAGTGGTCCGCCTTTTACCCTTTCTCCTGTTAGTTAGGAACGGGCTTCGCCAGACTTTCATGAGATGAGGGAGCTTATCCCCGCATCCACCCCGGCTATGCCAGCCATTGAAACCCATAAATAAATATTATATGACTAATAGAACATATTCACATTTTTTTAACATTACGTTAACTACCCAGTATGTATGATTACTGTGTATCAATTCCGCTAAAAGAAAACATTTGTAGCTTTCACATTAGTCTAAGTCACCTCCTCCAACGATCTCTGGCTCTCAAAACTATACAAGCCCTGGAGGCCCACAGGAGGGGCGAGGAGGTAAAACTCCGACGCGCCTCCTAATGGAAAAAAAAGAATATATTAAAAAACATCTCAGTTAAACTGAGAACAAAATATTTTAATCAATATTAGCAGTTGATAGATATGTATCTTGACAACTAAATGATAACCTTTACAAAATAGTTACCGTAAATGTGAAATTTTGGTAATATAATTTTGTATTTGTATTTTGTACTCCCTTTCTTTGTAAAATTAGTTTATATTAAAATTATTTTTGATAGATTAAAATAAACATAAGTGATATCATACCTTATGAATTTCCACAATAAAATTTTGCGCATGCTTTTTTTTTCTAGCTTTGGCCCGCAAAAACCATAAAAAGATAACTCGCTTTGTTTCGGCTACATTGTGTCGTTTTCATACTATTTATTTCGTAAAAACGAACATATCCGAAAAGTTTATTTACTTCCGTCTCTTCCGGTAGAGGAAGCCATGTTTTACGTGAAATATTTTCTTCGATTAGCAAATTGGTCGAAGGAATTTGTAACTATTAAAAAGGCTATGATGCTGAAAATTTGACAGAATCTATTGTTAGTTGAGACAAGTCTGCTGCCCAAGTTTCAGCTCGATTGGACAACGGAAAATGGTCGAAAAATCAATGCAAACAGACAGACAGTACGAGTTAAAAGAAAGGGAGTAAAAAGGATGATAATAACATACACATTATTTTTGTTAATTAAATGTAGGCCTAAAACGCTTATTTAACGATTTTCTCTATAGAGTTCGTTTGCTTTTGGCCTTGGTCTAGCTTCGGATTTAAATTACCTACGTGTCTTATAAAAATAAGAAAACAAGTATAATCGAGCAGGTTTACTTTTAGGCTGTTGGCACGCTGAATGATTTAGAAATCCTAGCTTGGCACACCATTAGCAAAAAGTTGCCGACCCCTGCACTAGAGTGTGACCTTCACTTTGTATCAAATTAAACTTAATTTAACTAGATCTAACAAGGTTTATTAATCATATTGTAACAAATAGTATCGTTGAATTGCAATTTAAATTTTAAAAAATTATTAAAAACAGTATAAATTGTGCTTCATAAAAAGTAAAGTACCCTTCGGTCCAAATTATGCTTCATGGCTTGTTAAAATTAGTTTAAATTATTTTTCCCGCTCCCCCTGCTCTCCCCTGGCTACGCTACTGTATATATGAATATTGTTCTTCTTTAGGTGCCTGGTCTGGAACACACATCAGCGGTCATGACTCTCCATTCTATCCTGTTGTTAGCTAATTGGAGGAAGTTCTTATTACTTACGTTGTTGTTCGTGGCCCATTCGTTCAGGCTCTCTACATATGTCAGCCTTTGTCTTCCTCTGTCTCTCTTACCAGATATTTTCCCCACACAAAGCCAGTCTTTCTATACCATTCGCCATATACTAAGCCTATATTCCTACCCACATATATTTCTGAATGTTTATGATTTCCAATTGTCGGTCTAGCTAACTCGAACATAGATCAAGTACTACTATGTAAGCCTGCCTATCTAGTTTCTCTCTCTGTTGATATAATATACATGTATGTCTATTCCAGGCCAAGACTTCTAACAGAGAATGGTAATCTCATTTTCCAATCGGGCACGAGCCACAACATAACGTTTCGATCTGGTGCCAATAGTGGGATATATATGAACACTTTTGAGCTAAGCTCAGTCGTCCAGACGGTAAACAAGCTTAATTATTGTTCTAGCTAATGAGCACTCGCGATAACTTTAAATTCAACGTACTTTAACAGCCCTTATAACTTATAAGAAAAGTAATAAATATAATGTTTCAAATATACTTCTTTAACTTTAACGAAATTGTATGAATATAGCAGGTATATATAATATATATATAGGCCTTTATATATATATATATATATAATATATATATAAACGTGTGATGAATGATTAAATACAGTAAACTTCTGGTTGCTTGCATTTATTTCCTATGGTTTCTTTTTCAGGTAACTGCCAATAGCAACAATATTTCACGTCTCGTCAATCAAATTACTAGCGTAAGTTTTGGTCAGTTAAAAGATAATTATCACTAGAGCCTTAAATGAAAGTGTTGCAAGCTAGTGAAAAAAAATGACAATGGCTGCAAAATATTAAAAAAATAGAGGAGGTTCATAAACTAATTTATTTTATGATTATTTTCAATGCTTTTATTTTTGTGCGCTAAAAATATAAGTTTGAATCTTTCTAAATGAAAATATATTTATTAAAGAAAAATAAACTGTAAAATCCACTTCACATGTTCATAACAATGTTACATATATTATTGTCATAATTAACTTCAAATGTCTCCAACAATGTTACATAATATTCTACATAGGCAGGGCCCTCACAAGCCTATGTAGCGCCCCAGGGCAAAAGATTCAGCGACGCCCCCTTGCATTCTATAACTGCTTTGATTACTTAGTGCCTGCGCTTAGTTAATTATTATGATTAAATAGATTTTAAAATGCTTTTCTTATTAAGAATATTCTAGTTTAGCCAATCTTTTATTAAACCGTTGTGACCCTATTAAAAGTGAAACATTTGTATAAACCAGTTTGAGTTTAAATAAATTACAAGTTGACTTCTACTACCGTTATTCAGCATTATTTTTGTTGACATTTGTGTTTTAAATTTTATTCTCCTTCAACTCTCCTAAAATTTCTGGTATGAACTAAGAACTTAGGTTATATTTGCCGCCCCCATAAAATTTCGCCTACGGGTGTACGCCCTCTCTGCCCACCCCTATGTGAGGGCACCGTACATAGGCTATATTATTGCCATAATCCACTTCACATGTCTTTTACTATGTTACATATTTTATTGCCGTAATCCACTGTTGTTGTTTTGTGAATACAGCGTGAAAGAAGAATTAACGCAATTATGCGAAATTTCACTGACAAAACAGATGTATTGAATTCCACACTAAGGCAAGTGCGGGAAACACTTAGGACTCTGGTAAGTAAGAAAATAAACAATACTAGAATCTCTATGTTTGTTGGCACATCCACCGTTCACGAAACTGACAATAACTTTATATAATAATATATATTTATATATAGAGAGAGATCTATTGTTATGTGTGTTTAACTTTAAGTAGGGTTCTTCCCCCTGACCTCCCGTTGAACTTTGCCACTGTCGAGTCACTAGTTTTTTTTACTAGCTGATGTAAGAGAATACTCTCGTAGCCTAGAATATAGTAGAAATAGATGTTTACAATTATTTCTTTAGTTATTTATATATATAAATATATATTATATAGATGTATTCCCAGACCTTTCTATGTGTAATGAACGATCATTGTTTGAAAAGGGCAAACCAGATATAGTAGACATACTCATGAGATGCAACATTATCGCACCAAGAACGTATCTCTTTAAAACCATGTAATTCCATATATAAGACATTCACCTATTCCCCTTTTTTCGCACCAACTAGAGTCTGGTAGTCTACCTATTGGCACTTCATTAGCCATAGACTTCTAATAGCTGGTGAAGTGTGTGAACCACCGATAAGCTCCCGTTATTAAAAGTGCGCATGTGAGATAACGCATGGGGGACAGCTTATGTTGCTCTTCCGAGAGGCCCAGAGACACATCGGGGATGAAGGAATGTGCTCAACAGCCCGTCTCACCACGCCAAGTTGCCTGGATGTCCAGGCCTATAGTCTGAAATATGTGCTATCGTGCAACAGTGCATGCATTCTAGACTAGATCTAGAATCTATATCTTTTTTGGTTGGTGTAGGCCTATTAGAATAGATTATAGCAATAGGTCTAAATTTTTTTTTACCTCATACCTCCCCCCCCCCCTACCAATCCCCCTGCCGCCCTACAAACTACGCATATGCGGACACAAATTAAAAAATATGAGAATGTTTAGCCTATTATTATTATTGTGTCACTTCGAAGTTGTTACGAAAGCTCTGATATGCTATAATTTGTGCATAATGCAAATTACATTATTATTTTTTTAGATTTTCCGTTTATTATAATTTCCACTTTGAAGTAAGACTTATTAATAATTTATTCAAATAACAGCATATTTTTTTTTTTTTAAGTGTCAGTTTTAGGTTAAACAGTTTAAATAATGGATGTCTATGAATATACTAAGTTTGTAATTGTTCTTTATTGAAGAGTGAAAGCGAGACAGCAGAAAGAAGTCACAATGCTATCGAAATTGCAGCCATACATCAGAGGGTAGGCCTAGGTCTTATAGTAACATTAATTTTTTTTTAAGACTAGCCTATAATTATTTATTTTTAATAAAAAAAGGGTCGAACAAAAAATATTGTTTGTTAATTTCAGTCTTAAATTAGCATTACTTAACATTTTCATCTCCCAAGATTTTAAATAAAAACCTGGTCAGCATTCAGTAACGTCTGTCTACGACGTCACTGTCGTCTGCTATCAATTGTGATTGTGATTCGAGTCTACTTGTTCTGTTTAGATCTAAATTAGATAAGACTATAGGCCTAAGCCTAAGACCTATTGAAAATTAAAGTCAAAGGTATTTTAGTGTAGTTCTAAAAGTAGCCTTCTAAAACTTTCAACATTGACATTGTATTATATTTTTTATTATTATTATGATAGCTAGGCCTACTAAAGATCTAATTATTATTTAATTATTATGATAGGGCCTACTGAATAGTCAGAAAAGTAGGCTATCTTATATATCTCCCCAAAAATAATAATACTAGAATAGGACTAGGACGCTAGGCTAGGCTTATACCTAGGACAGCTTTAATTATAATTCATTACTTTGATTTTGATGTGCACACATTTTTTTTATCACTTGCTGTAGCTTGACGCATTGGAGAGTACTGTTCAAACAATACAGCAGGTAGGGCCTAATAGGCTACTGTTGTTGTTTCTTTTTAATTAGCATGACAAAATATCTTTAGGCCTAGATTACAGTGTACACTTGATTGAGTCACTTAAGATACTTAAGTTATCATTAATTGTTTTTAATAAGAATGTTTTTTATTCAGTGCTCAGTATGAGTAGGCCGCCTCATGGATTGAGTAGACTATAATAATTGCGTTTTAATTATTTTTTATGTGGCATGAAATTTTCTAAATGAAGGAATATTATATCTTGTTATAGAGTCTATATTCTATATAGAAAGTTATTGTAGTATTGTAGACAATATAGGCTATATATATATTATATGTAGGCCTAGGCTAACTAATGAAAATAGTTATGAATGATTAATTGTAAGTGTGAAATTATAGTAGAAAAGATAAATATAGAAACCTGAAGCTGAATGACGAGTAGGCCTATGCTTTACTTTTTAAGATAATTTTGTAGGTTGAATCTTTTTTTTTTCTTGTTTACCAAAATTTATATAGGACTAGACTATGTTTAATATTTTTGCATGTTTTCTCCTTACATAAAATGTACAATTTTAATTACCACAGTTAAATTGCACATCTATATCACATAAAAGTCTGACATTGCAGTTACAGCTATTCTATAACTATAATAATCTCAGTCCTGATATCAGAGTTAAAAACGCAGACGATTCCTAAATGAATCATTACTAAACCTGACAAAACTGTTGATTTCTATTTAATTTTAATGATATGCAGAATCAGTGACTTCAACATCACAAAATCATTGCAAAGAAAACATATGTGATGATATAAAAACTGTACAAATACACAAGGTGGCTTGGTGGTCATAGCGTGTTCGAATGGCGTACCGAAGGTCCTGGGTTGGAATCAGGGCTGTATAGTCGGCGGTAAAACTCACGACTTCGACTTTAAATTGGGTTTTGAATGTCGACTTTTCGACTTCTTTCGACTTTTATTTAAGTGGCCGGTTTATCATTATTTGACTGCAGTTCTACCTACGTAATAATTAACCACTAGAACATTATAGATCATCATGCTTAGGTTCTAATTTCTAATGCTAAAAAAGTATTGTAAACGTATTAACTTGCTTTATTTATTATATTAGCGACTCCAATATCAATACTTCTGCGCACGTCAAAGTGTAAGTCGCCATTAATCTGGTTATCACCGGTTTTGTTTATAAAGAAATAAAGAAATGACGAAATAAAAAAGTGGGATCGAAATTTTTTTGAAGCAGATGTAGGGGAGATACACATTTTACATTATATTTAGAGCGGATATAAATACCTTTATTTGTTCCCTTAGGTATCCTGCACCTTTTTATTTACAAATTTTGTTCATTAGAATATATTTAAAATAAATATAGCTCTAAAAGCAATGTAAAATAAATTGTATCAACTTGCCCCGTGCAGGAGCAAGATGATACACACTATGGGGCAAGCTCATACATTGAATACGATTCAATAATAACACTAATACAATGACAATTTAGCAAAGTAAACAACCCAAAACTAGTATTTTATTGTTTATTTTATTACTTAGAACAATTCTGGTAAAAAAAACTTGTATCGTAACCCCATGTTAAGGCTTTCTTTTACATCTTCGCACCATCTGAAATGACAAACAATTCAAAAAATTAATATCCCTGGTAATTTAATACATTTAAACTAAATTTTAAAATCACAATAATCGTAAAAGAATATGATAAATTAAAAGACTTAGTTTGATAGTAATGTATTTAATTAAACCTTTTTATTAGACGCCTGTATATGGTCTAAGCATTAAACTTAAGCCCCTAGGTTAAGTTCTAAATAGGAATAACCCTAGCTAGACATTATAAAGAGTAAAGCAAAAATAAATGAAAATGATTTAAATGTAGCCTAAGGTAAACTCAATGAACCTTACACTCTAATTAAATATAAATAAGTTTTTGTAAAAAAAATTTATTCTTCTATGTTTAAATGCTTTTCCAAAGGGCTAAATAAATAACCGGATATTGTATCAATGTGCCCCGAGTCGTCTGTATCAATTTGCCCCACTACACCACATTGCATTAATTCGACTACATTAAAAACAAGGCGCAAACAACACAATCGTAATTTAAATAAAAGTATTCAGGAATCCATATTTAACCTAAATAAAAAGATGCTTAAATAAAAGTCCTTAACCACGCCTGTGAAATCTCTTACGTAATAATAAGTCAATATTTTTCAAAAGTCGCTCAAATTAAATTTTCCTCACAGTATTATCCATTTTGATACAAGCGAAGCCATTTTTACATCGAAAGTAGGGGAAGTAGAAAGCTATCTCCCGTACTAACTCTTCTGCGCATACGTAGTATAATAGCTGTAAAAAACAATGTGTATCAACCTGCCCCTCTATCAACCTGCCCCCCCCTCTCCCCTAGTGTTTTTTTTTAAATATTTTCGTTAAATAAGATTTCATTTATATTGAACAAGATTTGTTTAAGTCAGTAAAATAACTTTGTAATTTTTTTTTTGTTTAATGTTAAGCGTAAAACAAGAAATAATACAGTTGAACCCGGTTATCTCGACCTCTGTTAACTCGCCAAACCGAGTCGTCATTTTTGAAGTGGAACCGCCAAATTCTCTCTTTCTCTTAGCATTTTCTCATCGGTTGTGTCGATTCTTTTATGTCGCCGAACCCTAATATCTCGAGCACAAAAGAGGACCAAATTTGCCACTTAACGTTGGTTATCTGGATCCCCATGACTCAGGGCCCTCGAGAGAAAAAAAAGATGCCGGTACGAGATCTTTTCTGGGCCCCCCACCCCCCGCCCCACATTTTTTTCTAACACTAGTCATAATCTAGCATAGGTTCTCAACCATTTTCGGCTCACCTCCCCCTTTTACAATTTTTTTCCGCTCACCGCCCACCAACTTAATTTTAATTAAACATAAATATAATTAATTATAATACAAATTTTTTTGTACTATTATTTAGAAAAATAAGTGACTTTTTAAAAAGCACTATATTATGTATTTTCTGTAATTATTAATGTTTAAAATAACAACTCATTAATTGGAAAAAACAATTAATGCAGGGAATTTTTAATTACAACTGTTTAACGTAAATTATTTTAATCCTTTAATAATTAAATCTTGTAATGAATACCATAAAGTTGAATGTATATAAAGAAATAATAATAATCAGTGTTATATTACAAAACAGAATTTGTTCGGCATCACTATTGAATCAAATGTGGAAACATTTGTTATTTAAAGGGAGATTATTAACCCGTCTCATTTGAGCTATTTCTGTATTTTGTTTCTTTTATAAAAAAGAAATGGCTTACATTTATAAATTTTAAATGATCAAACCGTAAAACGTGTTGGAAAATTATGTAAATATTATATGACTAAAAAATTTATATTATATGTATATTTCCAAGCACTATAATAACTACACAGTTCGTATGATTACTACTCATCCATTCCGCTTAACAATAATAATTCGTCCGCTCGTATTAAATTCAAATACATTAATAAACATCTTAGTAAAACTGAGATCAAAATATCATTAATACAGTATAAGTCCGATAATCAGGCACGTTCGGGACTGGCTCGGTGCCAGACTATCGAAAATTCCGGTCTATCGGGCGGTGCTCTTCTTTTTAGTGTAGGCTTTGCCGTAAAACAAATGTACTTTGTTTTTTTAACTATATACATACATACATCGTAATTATAAGACAATTGAGTTAATAATTAAACTACAAATACAGTATGCAAATACAACAAAGTTTATTTTACATTTCATATAATGTATGTTCACGTACTGTAGAACATATTTCACTTAGATTTTAAAAAGTCATGAATGTCTTTTTTTTTCTTGACTTTTGGCGTTTAGTATAAAATTTATTTCTAATGATATGGAAATCAATAATTTCTGAAGCACTGTAGCTAGTAGATCTACTAGTCTCAGCAAAAGAGATAAACTTATTTAGTGATTCTGCAGCTTCTGCCCAGCTGATTTTTTCCTTTTCTTCCGTTTCGGCATCTGAGTCACTTTCTTCAATATTTTGAGTAGGCTGAGGGTTTACTACACTGTTGATATGTCATCATCAGTTAGTTCTTGTTCAACAGGCTCATTCTCATCGATTAGAAGCCACTCCTCTACCTCATCTTCAGGCAGGTAGACGCTTCGTGATTGATTAACTGTGCTGCACTGCACCTGTATTTGTTGTGACAGCTAAGACTAGTTGGCCGCTAATTGTTTCCGAACAATACCAAGCGCTTCCGGATGATCCCGAACTACCCCGAAAACTTCCGAATAGCTCTCGAGCGTTTTTATTTGCTTTAAAAACACACTTTTGGAGAAAACCAAAATTTTTACAATTTTCCGGAGCGATGCCGGACTATCGGGCATTCCGGACTGTTGAATGCCGGACTAATGGACTTCTACTGTATTAGAAATTAGAAGATGTTAGGGTGAAATTGATCAGTCAGCAGGGTTGACAGTCCGGTGAACCAACCATAAGACCAGCCGGCCGCACACCATATTTGCCAAATACTGACACCTACTTCATCAAGAAGTTATTGCGATTCCTATTTGTTATTAGTTTAATAATATGTATGCCTATTTTGGGGGGATATCAGATACTTAGCAGCAATGGCATTTACATCATATTTCATGCAAATACTAATCGATTTAAATAGATGAGGCGTTCCAATTATATCGGGTATTTTTGTATCGCCCACTTGCCCTTCACCGCCCCCCAATTGCTCCCGGGAATGTCAGCGCCCCCTAAAGCCTCTCACCGCCCCCGGGGGGGGGGGGCGATAACGCCCCCGTTGAGAACCTATTATCTTGATGATTTGTTTTGTGAAACTCATAAGTGTTACCATTTGCCATTAGTGTTTAATCATTTCAATCACAGTCTTAGAGGTCTATTACAAAAATACTTTAATCAAGTACATAGTTCGTAGTTTATATTATTGTACTTGTTCCTCCGCTACAGTATTGATCTTGTAAATAATATTATAAAGATGTCTAAAATAGGAAAAATGACTCTCACTGTTGATTAACCCATTTACAGCTGGCGTCCTTATTTAAGGACACTTCGTAAAATGCGATTTAAGACATAAAATTAAGTTAATTGTTTGCATTTTTTTCATTGAATGTAAAGAATATATACTGATCTATCTAATTATTATCTTCATTTGTCTACTTTTAGTTTTTTTGGGGCTCGAAACAAATTTATGTCGTGAGTTTGATAAAATTGCGGAAAAAAAGTAAAGTCTGAAAAAGTAAAAATTTTTTTTTATGAAACTGATAAAAATTGACTTAAGCTTTACCATAACTTTATTAATTAATGTTCTTAGAAGGCATAAACATAAATATTTAGTTTAAAACAATAATAATTACACAGAGGTGAAAAAACCATCTGTCTTTTTTTTAAGGACGCCAGCAACAAATGATACCGTGACATGAAATATCTTTTTTTAGTGTTTTCTTTGCTAAAACATAGAAAACGTTCTTTTTTATATTTTGTTTTGAATATATTATGGAGTCTTTAAAATTTGAAGATAGTTGAGTAGGAATGATATGTTGCTTGTCCATATTAACTAGTTTTAAAACCACATTGCATATTTGTATACATAAATATACATTATTAGACTACTTACAGTATATATTTCTATTTTATTCTCAACATATATCACAAACTTTACTCAGTTCAACATGCTATTAATTAAATAGAAGAATAATATTATACTATGCACTCAATATATTGATTCAGCCGCAATGTAATGTAATTAAAAGGATGTAACCAAAGACATTCTAGTGAATTTCTAGATTCTAGGTATCTTAATTATCTAAAATCAAATACAAATGAAGTTGAATTTGAGATGAGACTATTCAGCGTTTTAGATTGTTTGAGCTATTTTGTGTTGACTAAATCCTAGAATACATCATACAGCCGACAAAGACAGAGTTCTCCTTTCCTAAAGCTGACTAATCTTTTTCTATTACAATCCGACCGACGCAAACCTTTCTTGCTATTTTTTTTTCTTTTAAGGGCTCCGATACATTGCCCAAAAGACAAACCCGATGCCTGTAAGACTATCCGCTACCCAGAAGACCAATATAATGCCCAATAGAACAATTTGTTGCCCACGAAATCTGTCCGATGCCCTGAAGACCAATCCTCTACCCATAAGACACATCAGCGACCCACAATACAAATTTGATGCCCTAAAGACAAATGCGCTGTCCATAAAACGTATCCGTTACACATAAGACCAATCCAGTACACATAAGACCTATCTGATGCCCATAAGATCAATATGTTACCCAGAAGACACATCTGCTACCCAGAAGATAAATTTGCTCCTCAAACAATGAATCTGCTGCCCAGAAGACTACTCTGGCGCCCATAAAACCAAATTGTTGCCCAGAAAATCAATCCGTTGCCTTGAAGACCTATACAATGCCCTGAAGACCTAGCCGATGCCCAGAATACAAATGCGCTGGCCAGAATACCAATCCGCTGCCCAGAAGACCTATCCGATGCCCAGAATACAAATACGGAATAAGATATTTACAATGCAGTGTGATGAAAACTATACGAGGAGACGCTATTATAGAACCTATATAATCATTGGACCTATAGAATTTATTAAAGGAAAGAATATCATATCTCGTTATAAGCAATGAGTGATATCAACTTCTGTTGGCTAACCTGCCTATATATACATATGTATCTTTATCTAGGTGATCACGCCAAGTATGACAATATCTACATCATATTATGCAAAAAAAACAACAACACATATATTATTATATAAAGCATACTTTAAAAAAAATGAAATATGATTTATATAATCTTATATTATAAATTACATACGCTCCTTCTGTAATGAAGATTAATGCATCCTAGGCTTATCTGTGGTCAGAGTCTAGTCTTGCATTCTCATTAGTGTTTTAAATGATGTTATTTGTTTTTCTGGTTTGTTCAGTTAACCCATTCAGTGCCCGGGTGACACTTGAATGTCAATGTTTTATTACGCTTTTTTCTTATTTTATTGTTTTGAAAAGCTTTAAATTAATCATTCCAACTTAAATTGTTAAAAAATATGTATTTTTCCTTGAGATAAAATGGCCTGTTTCTCTCGCAACCATGCAATGTCACGGTATTATTTCTTGCTGGCGTCCTTTTTTAAAAATCTAAATATTTCCAAAAAAAATTAAAATTTTCAAAAACAAACTTTCATTCGTTTATTACACTATGACTTTCTATAACATATGTAAAAATCAAGAAAAAAATAAGACCTCAGCAAGATATGGGTTAATGATTTATGTCCTCTAGTGCAGGGATCGGCAACCTTTTGCTAACAGTGATCCAAACTAGGAGGATTTCTAAATCTATCAGCGTGCCAACAGCATAAAAGCCAACCTGCTCTATTATACTTTTAAAAAATTATTTTTATAGGACAATTCATTTTACTCCGTATCAAGACCACGTCCCTAAGTAAAGGAGATTTATAGAGAAAAGAGTTAAAACTTTTAGAATATATTAGCGCGAAAAATGCTTTAATTATCTCCCTTTAATTAAAAACGTTTCCACATTTGATTCAATAGTGATGCCAAACAAGTTATGTTTTGTAATATAAAAAGGATTACTGAATTATTTTAAATGTAAGTGAACCAAATGCTGAAAGTAGAAGAGCGAATGCCTATCAGTTGAAAATAGCCACTGAACTATAAAAAGAATGGATTGCGTGCGCCTTCTTAATAAATTATTGGTTTGAGCAAAGTGAAGATAGAGAAATCTAATCAGTTCCACCGCACTTTTCGATACAAACAAAATTGTGTTTTAAACTTACTGCTCCACTGATCTATAAATATATCTGAACGGAATCTATGTTTCTGCCATTTTACACAATATGCATATGAATTGTTGCTGTCAAGCTTCTGTCTTCTTGTTAATAACATAAAACTAACAAGAATAATATCAAAAGGAAAAAAAAGAAAACAAATACCAAACAATTAAAAAGTTAATAATAAAAAAAGTAGACAGCCGGTCCCGAAACACACTAAATTTGAAAGCATTTCAAAGGGACATCATTCGGAAATGTCGCCTGTTTTATAACCTTAACATACGGTGATTAGTAATAGGTCTAAGTTAATTTAAAAAAAAAAAAAAATTTACGAATTAAGCAATATTGTTAAAAAAATAAAACTTCATTTTGGAGGACGTTTCCAATTTATACATTTAACTTTTAACCCGATTAGTCAAACGACTTAGGAGAATATAGAGCAGAAACAAACATCTAAATAATAAACAAACTCACGGTAATTTATAAATAGTGATCAGTGACAGTATAAACAAAATAGCGGAAATTTCCTCAAGAATGTTACTACCGAGCCTAATCCATTCTTTTTAGAGATCAGTGTGTGAATCTCATAGAAAGAATGTTTATACCGCTGGACTATATCGAGTCTCCTAAAAATGCCGGTAAAAACGATACCAAATACATAGCAGTAACGCAAAGCAAAAAACAACAAACAAATGAAATTAAACAACACGATTTAAAATGCTTTAATATAAGAAAAAGGATGTGGTTTGGTAAATATATAAGCTATATTTTGTTACTTTGCTTCGACTTTTTGTAAAGTCGTAATTTGTTTTTTAAATGCCGGCTTCGAGATTGAAATCGATTTTCTCTAAAATCTCGACTATCGACTTCGACTTTAAATACGACTATACAGCCCTGTTTGGAATCCTGGTGCAGGCTAGGATTTCTTTCCCAGTCTGGAGGGTGTCCCTGAGTCTACCCAGCTCTGATGGGTACCTGACCTTAGTTGGGGTAAAGTAAAGGCGGCTGTGCATAGTGCTGGCCTCCACCTATTATGCAGTGGCAACAGAAACTGGTGAACGCTGCTTCACCGACCCTATGAATCAAGTTGGTCTGACGGGATACTTTACTTATACTTATATATACAGACCCAAATTATTTAAAATATTTTTATTAAGTGAGATCTGGAAATTTATCAAACTATATACTTACACACAAATACATTTTAAAATTTACCACAACCAAACAACTGTCTAAAAGTTTGGTACAGTTTTTAGCAACAACTAAATAATGCAAAAATCAGGAATTTACATAACTAGCATTATTTATTTATTGTAGGGTTTTTAGTGATAAGTTGTTAGTTATTGACTACATATAACCATCACTTCGATTACAGTAAGACAACTATTTTTATATGGTTGAAATTGACAATAACCAATGGTGCATGATTGATTAAAATCAAAGTTGGCTTACTAGTGAAAATGTTAATACGTTTTAAAACTAGTCAACAATGCAGTATGTAAGATATTTTTGTTACTGATACTGTTTATGCTAGGTCAATGGTTTATATAGAAAATTATTCTTTGGCAACATAACCTTGTTGAAATTGCTGTGCTTTTTTGTTAAAAATATCACAATAGATCTAAAACTAAAAAATGGTAAAGGAGAATTGTAGGCCCTACAGCATCAGGAATGTCAGGAGTAAGTAAAGTAAAGTATCTAGTCAGACCAAATTGATCCATAGGGCCTGTGAAGCAGCGTTCACCAGTTTCCGTGGCCACGGCATACAAGGTGATTGTGTGGCCAGCACTATGCACAGTCGCCTTTTCTTTACCCCAACTAAGGTCATGTACACGTCAGGGCTGGGTAGACTCAGGGACACCCTCCAGATCCGGGGAAAAAATCCTAGCTGCACCAGGATTTGAACCCGGGACCTTCGGTATGCCAGCTGAACGCGCTGCCGCTCATCCACCGTGCTCCATATGTCAGGAATACTTTACCTGTTTGTACACTTATTAAGTTTAAATTATTATTGTCCTAAGCTGAATTTACCTGTTTGTACACTTATTAAGTTTAAATTATTATTATCCTAAGCTGAATTTACCTGTTTGTACACTTATTAAGTTTAAATTATTATTGTCCTAAGCTGATTTTAAAATAATTTCATTTAAATGAAATAAAGAGATTTAATCTTTCCATTTCTAAGATAAAATATGTCATGGTTATGAAAGAAAAAATTGCACTGTAGCAGTATGAGTCTGACCTACTTAAGAAGTATTTTTCTATAAAGGAAACAGTAGTAATACTAAAAATGCCAAAAAAGAAAGTAGGAAGGACTAGAGAATAGGCCTACTGTTTACCATATCTGACCATCAGGAAGAGATTGTCTTAATTTTATGACCATTATCAGCATTTAAATAAAATAATTTCATTATATATTCCAACCCCAACATATTTTGAGCCTAAACTCATATTTTTCAAATTAATAACATTACAGTCGAAATCCCAATGTGGACAAGCCACGATTAAAATAAAAAAGGTCACCTTTTGACTTGCTTTGAAAAAATAGTTTGTTTTTTCTCTTAAGAGAACTTGTGTAAAATTACCTTATATTAATGTCTATCAATATAATTAGTACTGTAACAAGATTATATCACACAATTGTGTTTTTGCTTTTATTTATGTGTGGATTTATGTACAGCTTCTTTCTGATAATGAATGTGCCAGTAGTACACAATGTCAAAATGGTGGTTCCTGCATAGACTTGTACAATGGATACTACTGCATTTGTCCATCCAATTGGCGGGTCAGTATAAGATACTGAAGATACAAATTTTTTCCTATACAATTTTAATTTATATTATTTGAAGCTACATGCGCTATTATTTCCCTTCTGCAAAATGTTAATTGTTTTATTAATTTGTAACAACGAAACATCAGTTAGAATGTTGATTAATTTACAAATATAGCAGAGATGACAAGTAATGATCTATGTCTCTGTTAGCTGCTGATTATAAACTTCTTCTATGATCATAGGGAAGTCAGTGTGAAATAGATGTCAATGAGTGTCAGCTGTATATTGGAACAGGTGATGGTTGTAAGAACGGAGGGACATGTATTAACACTCCTGGATCCTATAGGTCAGTATCAAGCTATTTTGAATTCAATGTTTATTAATTTCAAATGCCCTTCAGTCTCAAGCTTTTCACTAATGAATGGTTTTGAAATCTTTTTATTAACAAAAACTATTCATGACTCAAAGTTTAAAAAAAGAAAAACACACACAAAAAAAGAGTGAAAAATCATTGACAATCCAGCTAATAGTTAACTTCACTGGACATTCTTTTAAACTCAGATGTCAATGTACTAATGACTGGTATGGCATGGAGTGCACTGAACAGCATAATGATTGTCAAGGCTCAGATTCTTGGAGTATGTGTGGGCAAGGAAGCTGTATTAATCTACCAAGAACTCAACCTGGACAGGTAGTGTTACATAGTTTGTTTAAAAAAAAATTATTTATTTATAAAAAAAACAAAACAATTATCAGATGTAATTCAGATAATTTTGTGTGTGAAGTTTTGTTTACATTTCTGAACTTTTTACAGCTAAGCTATACTTGTACCTGTCATCCTGGCTATACTTTAAGTACAACATCAGGGCTACCAAGGTGCGTTGATATTGATGAATGTACACCAACAAGCGGTTACCGCTATCCTTGTTCAACTGTCCCACATGTCAGCTGTCAAAATCTGCCAGGTTCTTTCTTTTGTGGTCAATGTCCACAAGGTATGAAACAATTTTAACCACTTGTGTACATTTATTCTCATGGGCTAACATATATCTGGGTAATAACTTAAAGAGTCTGTATAAACTTTATTGAATCTTCATGACGTCAGCCCTATCTAACAGGAAGCATAAATGAAAATATATTTTTAAAAGTGTACAACGATTGTAGGCTAAATTAGTGTAAAAATGGTAAAATATTCTGATACATGTTATCTCTCTCTCTGTATGAATAGCTGTTACGTTCCCTAATTTTTGTTAATTGTTGTTTTCCCTGTGTTTACTGGAGTGTGCTGATTTCTTTTTATCTCCCCTGCACCCAGTATAGTTTTGTCTCCCTTTCTTTCAACTGTGTTGGTCACGCTTGACCACACGCTTAAGAATGTTTTTTTTTAAATTATTATTATTTTTCTTTCTGTATTGTATGTGCCGATAACCCGGTTTCCCTCGTTTGAGCACGAGGTTATTTTTCTACTTGACACAGTGTGTTGTGTTTCTGGTCAGTCTTGGTACGAGTCTTGAGTCGACCGGTCTTCGGTATGCTTGTTTCTGTGTGCGCTTTAAACCTTTCTTTCTACGTAGTGTATTTTTGTAAGTAGTAATTTGTATTAGATTCTCTTTTGTATTATAATTTGTCAATTTGTTTTAGAATTTTCTTTTGTATTTTCTTTTGTACTTTGTAATTATATATGGTGATTGTCTTTAAATCGCAAACGTATTTTGGTAAACTTAACTCTTGACTTTAGAGTATTTTTGTTTGGTTGTGTGTTTTATTTTCTTATTTTAACTAAATTAAGTTTATATTCTTTTGGGGGTTACTTTTATAATACGCATCTCTTTATTACGTTTGACGAGCCATTACAAAAATTAATTGATACGTAATAATAGCTAATAGATAGATCTTCGTATATATTACATACGTTCCTTCGATAAAGAAGATTATTGCATCCTATAAGCAATAGATTGTAAAAGTGAGGAAAAAATGTCAGTTTTTACACAGACCAGAGCCATGAGAAAATAAACTATTACAAATAACCATAGAAACAACCCTAGCAGCACACAATATGGATCCTGTATTTGTGGCTCAATATTGTACCAATTTTCGCATCTGTTTTTTTTTTTTTTATTCTTATCTTGTACATTCTAAATGCTCATTTGCATTCAGAAAGTTATTAAGACATTTTTCCAGTGATTGGTTTTCCTGGTTTGTTTAGGCCACCCATTTTGTGCTTGGTGCCACTCAGGATGAAGGACAATTTTGTAGACTTTTAAGAACTGTTAGAAAATGTTAATTATCTACTTGAGAGGTGAATGTTTTATAATTCAATTTTTTGCTTGGTGCCACTCAGGATGAAAGACAATTTTGTAGACTTTTAAGAACTGTTAGAAAATGTTAATTATCTACTTGAGAGGTGAATGTTTTATAATTCAATTTTTTGCTTGGTGCCACTCAGGATGAAAGACAATTTTGTAGACTTTTAAGAACTGTTAGAAAATGTTAATTATCTACTTGAGAGGTGAATGTTTTATAATTCAATTTTTTGCTTGGTGCCACTCAGGATGAAAGACAATTTTGTAGACTTTTAAGAACTGTTAGAAAATGTTAATTATCTACTTGAGAGGTGAATGTTTTATAATTCAATTTTTACTTGGTGCCACTCAGGATGAAAGACAATTTTGTAGACTTTTAAGAACTGTTAGAAAATGTTAATTATCTACTTGAGAGGTGAATGTTTTATAATTCAATTTTTACTTGGTGCCACTCAGGATGAAAGACAATTTTGTAGACTTTTAAGAACTGTTAGAAAATGTTAATTATCTACTTGAGAGGTGAATGTTTTATAATTCAATTTTTACATTTACCAAATTGTAAGGTTATACTGGTAACGGCTCTTATTGTGCTCTGAGTGATCGCTGCTTGTTTAATAATGGCGGATGTCATCCAAATGCTGTGTGTCATGCTCCCGATGGTAAAAGAAAATAATTTTAAATTGATTAAAATAATGCTAATTAGGTTCAGAATTCAACACATTGTGCTTTTGTCTAATTAAGTGGACACAAGCTAAAACTGTTAGATATTTAATATTTTACAGATTTTTTAACAAAGCTTTATGTGTCTGAAATTCATTAGACTATGTTTGTTTTTTAAAAATTTGAACTGAAGTGTTTTGACAAACTTATTTTAAACTTGTTCAATAGGTTATTCCATAAGATGCGATTGTGGCTATGGATATGTTGGGAACGGATTTGGTCCTAATGGATGTATTCCACAATCTTCATCAGCTGCGTGCAGTTCTAGCCCGTGTCTAAATGGAGGCATATGTATAGTAAGTGAAAGAAAGAAGTAACTAAAATTGGTCCTACCATGTCCATGTGTCAATCTATATTTTGAGGGGTAACAAAAATCTGTTGAAGATAGTATAAGGTGGTTGAGCACAGTGTTAGAAAACAATCTTTCCACATTGGCATAATTCCACCACAAGCCCTCTTGAAACCACCATTCTCCATGCCCCTTCTCTCCCCCCAACTCTCCCACCTAACTTCACCAAATCTTCCCCAATGCTACTAAACTTCTTATTGCAACCCCCTAAATATAAATCTTTTTATTGGATTCCTTCAAATTCTAAGGCTAAACATTCCTTAAGTTAGGCACTGCTGATTTGAAAGAGCATATTCCAAAAGACTACTTTTTGTGTCCATCCATTCTAGGAACTCGAGTAGAGATTTCAGTAGCAAAATAGATGCATTCCAAAAACTTTTCTGTAGGATTTTTTTATTGGGTGATAAAAATGAATGAAATGCAGCCTTTAGTTTCTTATTTTACATTGAAGATGTCTAGTCTTAGTAAATAATCTACTTTGAATGTAAAAATTCTTAAAAAAAATGTGTATTGCTTACAGTATTTAATTTATGATTATTTTCAGTTGTGAATAATGGGCAAGCTTTAGTATAGTACAACATTTTCAAGTTTAATTATTAAATTTCGTTTTCAGCCCCACGGCTTAAACACATTTGTGTGTTCCTGCCCTACTGGTTACACTGGAACAACATGTAACACTATTGTCAGTCCTTGTAGCAGTAACCCTTGCCAGAATAGTGGAACATGCATGGTTCAGAATTCTAGCTTTATCTGTAACTGTGCTAGTTCATATACAGGATTTAACTGTGAGCAAATACAACAAGGTAAGTAGCTAAAAAGTTATTTAAATTTAGATTATCTGAATAAATTTATATTTATTCATTTAGGTATAAGTTTCAAATGAGATTCAAACTTATAAATGCATTACACATATTCAATCTTATCACTCTATTATAATTATAACACATATTTGCACAATTTAAAAAATGCTTATTATTATCTCATTAAGCCCTTACAGGTTACAGACTCATAAATGCATGCCACATATTAGTACATTCTCATAAATCCATTTCATGTTAATCTCTTAAATCCATAAGTAGGCCTACAGCTCACATGTGGTCTCAAATATTAAAACCGTCTCATATTAGCATACATCCTTATATTAAATCTAGTGCAATGTCATATATGTGTCTTTGGAACATGGTAGACTGGTTGCATCATGTTAAAATTGCCATTGCTAAGTTCCTGGGTTGAGATCCTGTTTAATGCCAGGGTTCATCTTGGCTCTGCAGGTTGTGTGCTTAGCTCTGATGGACAAAATTCAAGTCAAAGAAAAGATAGATTAATTATACATATATTTCTTAGAACATTTAATGATTTAGTGTTTGTCTTTGATTGTCAAACAATAATTTCACTCCTCACTCCACTGCAATAAAATATTTAAAGTTATCATTTTTTTGTTTCTGTTCAGAGTGTGGTTTACTTGTGGGAGAAATGGGTCATTATGAATATCCTGCTGAGGGAAATTATAATCACAATTTAAACTGCTTACATGTCATTAGGACAGTACCTGGAAAGGTTTGTATAATCCATTTGAATGTAAAATTAGGACATCTCTGAAAGGTTTGTATATAATTTTTACAAACCAAATGTATGTAGAAATATAAATTTTAATAGTAATGCCCATTAATATTGAGTTGTTTAGTAAATTGTATGTGTCACATAGAGGATTGTGTCACATAGAGGATTGTGTCACATAGAGGATTGTGTCACATAGAGGATTGTGTCACATAGAGGATTGTGTCACATAGAGGATTGTGTCACATAGAGGATTGTGTCACATAGAGGATTGTGTCACAGAGGATTGTGTCACATAGATGACCGTGTCACACAGAGGATTGTGTCACATAGATGATTGTGTCACATAGAGGATTGTGTCACAGAGGATTGTGTCACATAGAGGATTGTGTCACATAGAGGATTGTGTCACATATAGGATTGTGTCACATAGAGGATTGTGTCACATAGATGACCGTGTCACACAGAGGATTGTGTCACATAGATGATTGTGTCACACAGAGGATTGTGTCACACAGATGATTGTGTATAATAGAGGATTGTGTCACAGAGGATTGTGTCACATAGAGGATTGTGTCACAGAGGATTGTGTCGCATAAAGGATTGTGTCGCATAGAGGATTGTGTCGCATAGAGGATTGTGTCACATAGAGGATTGTGTCGCATAGAGGATTGTGTCGCATAGAGGATTGTGTCACATAGATGATCGTGTCACATTGATGATCGTGTAACATTGATGATTGTGTAACATAGAGGATTGAGTCACATAGAGGATTGTGTAACATAGAAGATTGTGTCACATAGAGGAATGTGTCACATAGAGGATTGTGTCACATAGAGGATTGTGTCACATAGAGGATTGTGTAACATAGAGGATTGTGTCACATTGATGATTGTGTAACATAGAGGATTGTGTCACATAGAGGATTGTGACACATTGAGGATTGTGTCACACTGAGGATTGTGTCACATAGAGGATTGTGTCACATAGAGGATTGTGTCACATTTAGGATTGTGTCACATTTAGGATTGTGTCACATTTAGGATTGTGTCACATAGAGGATTGTGTCACATAGAGGATTGTGTCACATAGAGGATTGTGACACATTGAGGATTGTGTCACATTGAGGATTGTGTCACATATAGGATTGTGTCACATAGATGATTGTGTCACATAGAGGATTGTGTCACATAGAGGATTGTATCACATTTAGGATTCTGTCACTTAGAGGATTGTGTCACATTTAGGATTGTGTCACATAGAGGATTGTGTCACTTAGAGGATTGTGTCACATAGAGGATTGTGTCACATAGAGGATTGTGTCACATAGAGCATTGTGTCACATAGAGGATTGTGTCACATAGAGGATTGTGTCACATAGAGGATTGTGTCACATAGAGGATTGTGTCACATAGAGGATTGTGTCACATAGAGGATTGTGTCACATAGAGGATTGTGTCACATAAAGGATTGTGTCACATAGAGGATTGTGTCACATAGTGGATTGTGTCACATTGATGATTGTGTAACATAGAGGATTGTGTCACATAGAGGATTGTGTCACATAGAGGATTGTGTCACATAGAGGATTGTGCCACATTTAGGATTGTGTCACATAGAGAATTGTGTCACATAGAGGATTGTGTCACATAGAGGATTGTGTCACATAGAGGATTGTGTCACATTTATGATTGTGTCACATAGAGGATTGTGTCACATAGAGGATTCTGTCACATAGAGGATTGTGTCACATAGAGGATTGTGTCACATAGAGGATTGTGTCACATAGAGGATTGTGTCACATAGAGGATTGTGTCACATAGAGGATTGTGTCACATAGAGGATTGTGTCACATAGAGGATTGTGTCACATAGAGGATTGTGTCACATAGAGGATTGTGTCACATAGAGGATTGCGTCACATAGAGGATTGCGTCACATAGAGGATTGCGTCACATAGAGGATTGCGTCACATAGAGGATTGTGTCACATAGATGATTGTGTCACATAGAGAATTGTGTCATATAGAGGATTGTGACACATTGAGGATTGTGTCACATTGAGGATTGTGTCACATAGAGGATTGTGTCACATAGAGGATTGTGTCACATAGAGGATTGTGTCACATAGATGATTGTGTCACATAGAGGATTGTCACATAGAGGATTGTGTCACATAGAGGATTGTGTCACATTTAGGATTGTGTCACATTTAGGATTGTGTCACATAGAGGATTGTGTCACATAGAGGATTGTGTCACATAGAGGATTGTGTCACATAGAGGATTGTGTCACATAGAGGATTGTGTCACACAGAGGATTGTGTCACATAGAGGATTGTGTCACATAGAGGATTGTGTCACATAGAGGATTGTGTCACATAGAGGATTGCGTCACATAGAGGATTGTGTCACATAGATGATCGTGTCACATTGATGATCGTGTAACATTGATGATTGTGTAACATAGAGGATTGTGTCACATAGAGGATTGTGTCACATAGAGGATTGTGTCACATAGAGGATTGTGTCACATATAGGATTGTATCACATTTACGATTGTGTCACATAGAGGATTGTGTCACATTTAGGATTGTGTCACATAGAGGATTGTGTCACATAGAGGATTGTGTCACATAGAGGATTGTGTCACATAGAGGATTGTGTCACATAAAGGATTGTGTCACATAGAGGATTGTGTCACATAGAGGATTGCGTCACATAGAGGATTGTGTCACATAGAGGATTGCGTCACATAGAGGATTGCGTCACATAGAGGATTGCGTCACATAGAGGATTGCGTCACATAGAGGATTGTGTCACATAGAGGATTGTGTCGCATAGAGGATTGTGTCGCATAGAGGATTGTGTCACATATATGATCGTGTCACATTGAGGATTGCGTCACATAGAGGATTGTGTCACATAGAGGATTGTGTCACATAGATGATTGTGTCACATAGAGGATTGTGTCACATAGAGGATTGTGTCACATAGAGGATTGTGTCACATAGAGGATTGTGTCACATAGAGGATCGTGTCACATAGAGGATTGTGTCACATAGAGGATTGCGTCACATAGAGGATTGTATCACATAGATGATCGTGTCACATTGATGTTCGTGTAACATTGATGATTGTGTCACATAGAGGATTGTGTCACATAGAGGATTGTGTCACATAGAGGATTGTGTCACATAGAGGATTGTATCACATAGAGGATTGTGTCACATAGAGGATTGTGTCACATAGAGGATTGTGTCACATAGAGGATTGTGTCACATAGAGGATTGTGTCACATAGAGGATTGCGTCACATAGAGGATTGCGTCACATAGAGGATTGCGTCACATAGAGGATTGCGTCACATAGAGGATTGCGTCACATAGAGGATTGTGTCGCATAGAGGATTGTGTCGCATAGAGGATTGTGTCGCATAGAGGATTGTGTCACATATATGATCGTGTCACATTGAGGATTGCGTCACATAGAGGATTGTGTCACATAGAGGATTGTGTCACATAGAGGATTCTGTCACATAGAGGATTGTGTCACATAGAGGATTGTGTCACATAGAGGATTGTGTCACATAGAGGATTGTGTCACATAGAGGAGTGTGTCACATAGAGGAGTGTGTCACATAGAGGAGTGTGTAACATAGAGGATTGTGTCACATAGAGGATTGTGTCACATAGAGGATTGTGTCACATAGATGATTGTGTCACATAGATGATTGTGTCACATAGAGGATTGTGTCACATAGACGATTGTGTCACATAGACGATTGTGTCACATAGACGATTGTGTCACATAGAGGATTGTGTGTGTGGCACATTGCCCAGAACATTCACTTTTACCCAATTTATGTCAGCTTTCTCTCGGAGCTGGATAGACTTACCATCCAGACTTGAGAATACTAGCTTTTACTAGAATTCAAACTCAGAACTTTTGCTTAGCCACCAAAGGAGCTTGGTCACTGTGCTGTTTAAAAATAAAGATTTATATTAAAGTCGGTAAATATAAAGCTGTTGAGTACAGTTTATGAATATTTAACCTTTTAGTTTGGAAACATTTTGACTATAAAATAATACCAGATAAACATATTGAGATTTGGATTGTCCCGTTGGGAACTATAGTAAATGTTAATTCCATCATTGTGTAACGATGTGACAGGGGATTGGGTGGCCAGCAGAGTGCGATGTCTCCGGCCAGTGGTGCTTTCCCCGTCAAACGTTGTTGGCTCATTAGTCAATGGAAGATGATAGATGAACTGACCCTTTGACTGATGTATTATTGGTTCGATATTTATATTTGTTGAAACAGGCTACCTAACATTACACTTGAGATACACAAATAGGTATAAGTACATACTCCACACAGTAAGCTAGTTTGCGAATGAGCCAAAGGCACACATTAAAATGTATTGATCTGACTTAAGTATCTCAACGGCGTCACTGGGTGACCGCGACTGCAATGTCTGATACGTTGAGGTATACAAAACTCCTATGACAGAGTGCTATTGAATCTAAACAGCGACAATAAACCACAATCGGCAACATACACCACAGCTACAGGTATGGGAAAGTACACGTTAATCCAAGTCCGGGAATATTTAACAGTCGAACATAGATTCCGATCCTAAGAAGGACTCTAGAATGTCAGATTCTAAATGGCGTGGCAACGTCGTTGACAACTAGATAGTACTGTCAGCACATGCACAGTCGTCGGTCTCGTGTCGGACCCGTTGAAGACTGAGTAGATTCGTGTCGAAAGTTAGACCTAGGAAGATTCAACTAAAAGGTAATCTGCAGATTTAGTATATGGTCATAGAGGCGGGACTAAGAAAGAATGCCCGCCCACTTAGCCAATGAAAATCAAAGTCCAGTGCTGACGTTGGACAATGTTGTGCAAGCACTTGTGCCGCGCGGGGAGGGATGGGAAGGAGTGGGGTGAGGTTGGTGGGGGGTGGTCACTGCGACGCCGATAGGACAAAGGAATTACTTTAGGTCCGTCGTTGTCTACTAGGATTGTCGAACTGAAGGCTAGAGGCTGTCAATAGGAAAAAATCTGGTGAGGACAACAAAGGGAGATTATTGCCCCCCTTTTAAATGTCAATAATTTTCTACAATCCCTTACCAATATTCAAGCTCTTGTTTAACAATCGGTGGACTATCCAAGTTTACACAACAAAGGACAAAAGCTACGCGGGAGAAATCTAGATACCGCCGCTCCTACGGCCACCTGGGTGGCTTATCAAGAGGGGAAGTACAAAGGCTTATAGGTCAACAATGAGCCAGCCGCCTCCCCCCACCCCCAAAGGGGTGTGGTGGGGGAGAAACCGGCCGTGTACGACAATCGAAGGGTAGTTAACAAAGCACCTATACTACTGAGGTCGCACACTCATTAATTATCTAATTGTGTGCTAATTAATTTCTTGCTTCACTAGAAAAGACTTCATGACAGTGTGAATGAATGATATATAAGTAGTCTTTCTTCTCGAGTGGCATTTGAGCATGGAATGGATTGCCTGAACCAGGAGAAACAGTAACTTAACCTCATTTAAAAGACAAATCAAAATGCAAGACATTACTCAAACCACATATAAGCGTAGAACACATTAAACTTCTTAATATAAGAGCATCTGATACATAATGATAAGATAGTGTGACAAATTTGCATGTCTGGTTAGAACAATGGTGAGTACAACACGGTTTGCAGAATGTTACAAGTCGCATCATGTATTATAAATTAATGTCTTGTCGGGACATTTTTTCACAGTATTCAGAGATAAAAGAGATATCACACTAGCAATAAAATTTGTATGGTTTCCTAAGTTATCTACAACTAATATTGATAACAAATCGCTTAATTTTGTTTAAAATAGAAATATTGGGACTGACACTTATTAGTCAAGTGTTAGACTTTAGGTTAAATTTGTATGATAAAGAAGACCTGTTGTATTTTAATAAGTTATCATATTATGAAGCTGCTATTTTAATATGTTTGTGTCATATTAAAGAATCATGTGTTGAAATTGGCATTTTTTTAAATGAAACTATAGCGCATTTGCAATAGGCGGAGCTTAAGTTTTTTACTGACGTCATTTGTAAATAGAAGCCACTTGAGGAACAAATATGGCGAATGTTCTTTATCATGCCAAATTCACATATTTATGAATATATCCTACTAAAAAAATAAGGAGGTAAATAGTAGTAGATCATCTTCTATGATCTATGTCTATGATAAAAGGCCTAATACAGCTTATTAAATCTTAATAAGACTTAAAACACAAAACATCATTTAAAAAAAAGCTCGAGCCTATATGAAACTTTGTTAATACAGCGGCCATTGTACACCTTTACACAAAGTAAACAAAAATCACGTGCTTTTTGTCACGTGATTGCAAACGTCCTATTATTTTGGTAAATGAAGCAGGAATGCATACCATATATTGTTACCTTCAACCTTATTTTCTTACTTCTTTTTTTTTAAAGTCTTATAATAAAATTGGATAATTGAGTCTTGAGTGTTTTTCGATATGAACCATAATAGTTACGAAAAACAAGACAATTCAACTTCTTCAACCCTCCCCTTGGCCTTCCTTCCCTGCTGTGTTTATATATTTTTTTCTTATTCTTGACCCTCTGAACAATTACTATGGTCTAAATATATAGGTCTATTAATATCTAAATTTTAAGCTCTCTTTGTGTGTAAAATCCATTTATCTGAGACTCAAATTTGTTTCAATATAAAATTTTTTTTTTTTTTGCTGCTAATTAGATCTTAAAGCTGAACTTCATAGATTTTCATCTGGAGCAAGAATATGACTGCGAATATGACTATCTTGAAGTGTTTGATGGCCCCAGTGCTCAGTCTTATTCTTTTGGACGATTCTGTGGTACATCTCTGAGAGGAAGGATATTTCGGAGTAGTCAAAATCAAATGCGACTTAAATTCATAAGTGACGAAAATACCAATTATGAGGGTTTTACAGTCACATGGACATCAGAGGTTCCAGGTAGAATTTTAATGCTGTAATTATACAATTTTATCAATTTTGTTTTGCTAACATTACTAGTTTTTATTTCAAAACATTATCTGGTGACTAATACAAGTGAAAAAAGTAAGGTTGTTAACCAATTTGGTCCATAGCACTAGTTGAAACTAGTAAAGAAGATTTCCACAATTTTTTTTCCTATGACATAGGCTACTGGGGGATTTTTTTTAATAAAATAAAATCCTTTATTGTGTTTTTTTTCTGACCATCTTACCTACTGTAAACTTAGTATATTAATTTAATAATTTTAATATACAACTGGTATACACATGTTTTTGACAAATACATTTGTTTCTTTTAATATTGGATGCTGAATTTTTTTTATTATTTATGAAGCTTTTTAATGAAATTATCACCAATAACTTTAAAGTCAGGAGATCCACAAGGATCTGTTTTAGGGCCCCTCCTAATTCTAATTTCTATTAAAGACTTACCGAATTACATCAACACATGAAAAAAAAAAGTAAGTTTTTTTCCAGATGATTGTATAATTTACAGAACAATAAAGACAGAAAAAGATTACGACCTCGTACAAAAAGACCTAGATGAATTACAAAAATGGGAATCTAAATGGCGTATGTCTTTTCACCCCAAAAAGTGCTCGCGGTTAAAGAATATCCAAGAAAAAGAAAGAAATAATTACAAACTACTTCGCTCATGGAAAAGTCCTAACCCAAATTAAAAATGCAAAGTACTTAGAAGTAATAACAAATTCTAAATTATGTTGGAATCCACATAATGATCAAGTTATAAAAAAAAAATCTTACAAAATATAGGCTTCTTGAAAATTGTACAAATGTAATAACATAAAACTAAAGCTATTGTAAAAGACCCTTTAACTAAAGAGACCAAAAAACTAATTCAGAAAAGAGTTCCAAGGGTCATTACTAACGAATATTCACAACTGACAAGAGTAGCACCCAAAGTTAAATAACTATACTTAGAAACACTAGAGAATAGAAAGGCAAAGTATAAAGTTGTAATAATACAAAAGGCATTAATTTATTACTTAGAAATACAACACAGTAACAATCTATTGCAAGATATGATAAACATAGGACAAAAACACTTTTTTAAATCTTTTATGCAAGAACTAATGCATATAAATAGAACTCCTATTTGAAGCGAGAGCTGGGAATATTATTCCCTTGTAGCTCTGAACAAGAACTCAGCCGTGCGTTTGAGCACGACTCTATCTCCGTTGAGATCAGTAGATAGAGGGTCACCCGTCCAATCTCCTGGATCGATGAGACGGGGGCACTCCCGCAGGATATGCTCCACTGTCTCCTCCCCACAGTGGCGACACCACGAGTCGTAATTAGGCCTGAACCTGCAATGCATATAACTAGAATAACCATTAACTTACCGTAACATAATTTAAAAAAGCTAATCGAGACGAAAAACTAGACTACGGATGAGTACACAATAATCTTCTTTAGAGAAGATCTGTTGTAATATATAAGATTACTTTTTTTTTGCCAGAATTATTTTCACTTGATTTTTTTCCATGATGGGTAATATTCTGAAATTCATTTTGTTTTTATTAAAACAGTTGCTGCATGGTTTTATTTTCATTGTTTAGCAAATTTATTTGTCTTTTAAGTGATATAGACCTTTCTCTTTGGCTAATACATCTGCCACTGCAAATCACACAAAGAGCGCACTGAGCATGCTAATTTAATTGCATAGAAGCAATATAAGAAGTGCCCATTCTTATCTTATCTTATATACATATTATATATTATATATATATACAATTTGTGATTTGAAAGTTAACACATTTTGGACTTTTTTTTAAGACATTGAAAACGACGGACTAATAAACAGAAAAAAAAGTTTTATTAATAAAACTCAAAACAAAATTGTAATTATGTAAAATTCAAAGAAAATTTAAGAACCTTTAAAATGATACTAAATATGTATGACTTACATTGTATTTATTTAAATGGACACATAATTGATTTGGTTTAAGCCAAAACCACGATACTGACAAAAAGACAATTAGCAGATGGTCACATAGTAAATTGTTTTTTTTATGTATATGGCATCGTTCCATCCACAAGGGACGATGGCGCAGTCTCCTTTTTCTCTGCCTCTCGCCTTTCTCCTGGCTCGTTTCTATTCACTTCTTTCTGTGAGGGTGGCTTCTGCAGCTTGAGTGCCCTCGCGCACCTTGAACCGTCAGGAGGTGCGTTCCTCAGCAAGGCTCTCCCACGTTTTGGGCTCAATGCGTGCCAGTAATAAGTCTTTTTTGCAAACGTCTTTGAAACGCAGGCAAGGGTGACCTCTCTTTCTTGTTCCGGCTGCCAGCTCTCCATACAGCAGGGCTGTTGGGATGCGTTCCGCACCCATCCTGTGGACATGGCCTATCCATCGCAGGCGCCTCTCACTCAGGATTGAGTTTATACTCACCATGTTGCTTCTCCTGAGCACCTCCACATTTGTGACTCTTTTCTGTCATTTGATGTGGATTATCCTGCGCAGGCATCGCAGGTGAAAGCTATTGAGCTGCTTTATTTGCTTAGCGTATGTAGCCCAGGTCTCGCTTGGCCTGGTAGACAGAAATTTTTGTCCTATCAGTGAGTTGGGCATTATTCCATACTCTTTGGTTGAGGCTTGCCATTAAAGATGCAGCCTTGCCGATTCTGGTTTGTATTTCTTTTTCCAGGGACAGTGTGCTTGAGATGTTGCTGCCAAGGTAAGTGTAGTTCTCGACAACATCCAAAGTGTTTCCCACAATGGAGATTGCTGGGAGGCATTATGTACATTGCCTCATAATATTGTTCTTTTTTAGGCTTATTGTTAGGCCAAATTCTTTGCACGCCTCCGAGAATCTACTGACCAGTTGCTGGAGTCCTTCCTCTGTATGTGAAGCAAGAGCTGCATCATCAGCGAAAAGCAATTCTCTCATTAATACGGTTTCCACTTTGCTCTTTGCACGGAGCCGGGCTATGTTATAGAGATTTCCATCGGCCCTAGTATGGATGTTCACGCCCTCGGGGCAGTTCTCAAAAGCATATCGGAGGAGTACTGAGAAGAAGATGCCAAATAGTGTTGGTGCCAGGACGCAGCTCTGTTTGACCCCGCTACACACAGGGAATGGTTCTGATGTGACGCCGTCGAAGAGAACTGTGCTGTGCATGTTGTTATGGAAAGCTTCGATAATACTTAGTAGCCGGGGCGGACATCCAATCTTTTTCAGTATGCTAAAGAGTCCAGTGCGGCTAACTAGGTCAAATGCCTTAGTCAAGTCAATGTATGCAATGAAGATGGACTTCTGCTGTTCCCGGCATTTTTCTTGTAACTGGCGCAGTGAGAAAACTATATCCATAGTTGACCGACCAGCCCGAAAGCCGCATTAAGATTATGGGTAGACGTTGTGTGCCAGAGTTTGCAGGCGTGCCAGTTCCACTCTTGCAAAGGCCTTTCTCACAACACTGAGTAGTGATGTGCCTCGATAATTATTACAATCGCTACGGTCACACTTATTCTTTCCTGCATCATGGGGCTTGGAGACGTATTTCTGCAAGGTAAGATCTGTGAGGGCTGAACTAAGCTTGCTATTGAGTTGCTCCCTGATCTCTGGGGTATTAATATGGCGTGTGTTTATACGTGTTTTCCCTTTTCCCTTGGAGTGGTGAAGCTTCCTTGGGGTTATTTTTATTTTGCTTGCGACCAGTGAGTGGTCTGTGTCGCAGTCAGCACTGTGGTAGCTACGTGTTTGGAGTACACTGGCCAGTTCTGAGCGCCTGGTGATAATGATATCAACCTGGTGCCAGTGCTTGGCGATGGTGTCTCCATGACACTTTGTGGATGTCTTTGCATTTGAAAAAAGTAAATTAACATCATTTAAAACATTCATAAAAATGCAAGACTAGACTCGGACCATGGATGAGCGTAGGACGCAATAATCTTCTTTATAGAAGGAGCGTCTGTAATGTATAAGATAAGATAAGAAATATTTAAAGAAGAACTTTTTAAACCTCACTGGTTAATGATAAGTAGCTTCCTTGTAGCTCAGCAAATAGCAGCTACCCTCACTTTGAAATGCATGTTTTATAGAGATTTTGGTGCAGAAAGCACAAGAATGGATTTTCTCTGAAGCTTTCTGAATGCAAAAGTAAAAGGGTTACTAGAAAGTGGCAGAGACGTCGATAAACAATATTAAAGTTAAATAAATAACCATCTACACCAAAAATCAATTGTAAAAAACTTTACATGAAATAGCAAGACAATCTTAAATCCAGTAACTATTACTACATGCTATAATACACAACAACAATAATAAGAACATGCACTTTCTTTTTCCAGAACTAAACAGTGATACTTATCACTGAACTATATATAAAAATGTCATTAGAAGTGTAGATAATTTTTTTTTATGGTAGTTGCTTTATGTTTGCAACAGAATTACAGCTTATTTTATATAGCTTTTTTGTGGTTGAAATTGCACAATGAGAATTAAAAAAAAAATTGTAAAGTTTAAAAAAAAAAAATCCCAAAATACATTGAAATGCTTTTGCAAACCGCATTCAGGCTACATATTATGTTTGAAACACTGGTATTGATAGAGAATAAAAGTAAAGTTAAATAGAAAAATGGAATGAGAAAGCAACATCTGCATACGTTTTAAGTTACAAATATTAGACAATCTATACATTTTGTTTTATATTATATACCTAGAATTAGACAGCAATTAATGAGTAAGACCTACCTACAGTTATAAAAAACTTTTTCAAAACGCACTGATTTTCCCTAGGCACAATATATAGCCTATACCATAAACATATTGTAAAAACTATTCATATAGGAGTAGACATATAGTTAAATGACTATAATAAATATTTTAACATAAATATATATATGTATGCAATAATATAAATTAATAATTGTGTATATTTAATAATCTAAAATATATTTATTTGTTTTATATACTGGTATTTATCATCTTGTCAGGTCGGTTAACTTTTAACACTGAATATATATTTTCTTTTTTTTTTGGTTTAAAGTTACAGTGTTTACAGTGTTTGTAATGTTTTTACCTAAATTCACATTTATTATTAAACATAAGTTTATGATCAGAACAAAAATATCATTGCATAATAAATAAAATTACTTATCCAAGTGTAGATATATATACTAATATTATTAGCAATTACTCTTAAAGATTGTCCATATTTTTTTCTTTTACACTATAATTAACAAATTTGTAAAAAAAATAAAAGGGCTTGGTGCCTATAACTCCAAGGGATTGTGTGTCACATACTTATACAATGCCCTACTTTTCCAGTGGAGGACACATATACTTATACCTATTCACAATTTTTAAACTTATGGATAGCCTACCCAAAACATCATGAGAAAAAAAAACAAATATACATAATAGCAAATTGTATTTGCTTGTATTAGTAAAATGTTAGCTAGATTATAAAAAAACACAAAAAAAATGAAGTAATATCTGATATACCGGTACTTGTTTTTACATGTATTACAGCTATGAATAATATTTTAATTAAAGCTTACATTTGTTATTTCTAGTTTGTGGAGGAACAATAAGTGGACAAACGCATGGGGTCATCAGTAGTCCGAACTATCCACAGACCTTCCCACCATCAACCAGTTGTCTATGGATCATTGCAGTTACACCAGGCAAATATATTGAGCTTCAATTAAGCCAAGTTGTATTGGATTGCTCCAACGCCTTCATAGATGTAAGTTGTCATTGCTTTTTAAATTCATATATTAAAAAAATTAGACATATTTTTTTTACCACAATGATGTAATTTTGTTACAGTTGAAATATGTCTTAACTCATTCTGTGCTGGGAATTAGAAATGAAATATGTCTTAACTCATTCTGTGCTGGGAATTAGAAATGAAATATGTCTTAACTCATTCTGTGCTGGGAATTAGAAATGAAATATGTCTTAACTCATTCAGTGCTGGGGGGTTTACCGCGTTTGTGCCAGGCCATTTTTAGTCCGCAAAATTTTTTTTAGGGTGCCCTTAATTATTCATACATTTCTAAAGGTATTTGTTTAGCAAGATACCTGTATTTCATATCAAATTAAATGAAATTAAACAGGAAAAAATAATACGTAGAAGTTAAAACAATATTTTAATAATAGTTACATCTTTATTAGTAATTTTTAGAGATCAAATTTTTTGTTTAAAAAATCAGATTATCAGAATGCATTTTGTTCCAAGTTCCAAGGCCTAGAAACATTTCAAGTAGGCGTGGCTATGCTTTGTTTACAAAAGTTTACACAGAAATAGATACAAAATTGTCCTTATTTTTTAAAAACCAAAAGTAAACAAAGCAGAAAGGAAGCAGAAACAGTTGTCATTCATTTGATTATATGAAAAGTCGAATTAATAAGCCATTGCAACAAAATCAGCTATGAAAACAAAATCGACGATATATCGTGGGTTGGCACGGAATGAGTTAAGCGTCATTGCCTTATAATTTTTGAAAGAGTTATCTGAGAAGATTGCAGATTGTATAACCAATGAAAGCTTAACCAGCTGTTACGTAACCTATGCTGTATGTACACATACAAGGATATTACTAATAGGAGCTTAAAATGGATAGAATATGCATGAAAAATAAAGAAATCTAAATGACATTATTACAAAATATGATTAAATTGATGTGAATATTGTTGAATCTATGTTGAAATAATATGTTGGATTAAGGGATGATAGTAATTCTTGCAGATGTAACTGTAAATTTAATTCCCTTCAAGTTCTTTTTATAGAAAACAAGTTTCCTTTTTGAAATGATAGCTTCATTGAACCAGACTTGTTTCATTATAACCAAGTAAATAAACATTTATAGAACAGTAAAAAGTATCAGCAACTCCAAGTTTGTTGAATGAAATATATGAAGAAATTTGTTATAAAAAATATATATAGACAACCATACATTTGAGAGGCATATAATATCACTGAGAAAAAGTCTATAGAATAAACTATTATCGTTAATGTTAAATGCTCAAAGATCCAGCAAACACTAAAATCTTGTCGGGTAAAGAAGAGGGGAGGCACGATCTTAACAGAACTGAGCCCAAACTTTGGTCGATCACAGTGACACTATGCAAAATAAATGGCGACAAATGAACTATTGACCTCAGTCAACAGCAACCCAATTTCAATTCGGCCCCCAAGAGCTAAATATAAGCCAGAGGGATGCATATTTAGGTACACATAGAAATCATTACTCGATTGCTTTAGCAAAGGCTATGTTTATTTTAAACTATTACATAACAAAATTCACAATGGAATTAAGTAGGCTACTAGAGCCTAACTGAAAATTACCTTTGGCTATGACTTGGTCAAATTTCTCATTTTTTAAAGTATTTGCATTGAATTAGAAATGGTTACAAACAATAAACAAAACTGTAATATTCGAATAAATTGTAAACTTTTTAGTGCATGAGTAAAAAAGTTTTGCCTAAGTCCTAACAGCTGCTATTCTTGTAAATTAGTGAGTAACATTTAAACAGAAAAGGTGGGTACTACTTAAAGAAAAAGGAATAAACATTGCATAATTATGACAGCAAAACTCAGGAGTTGCCACCAGGGCACTCACAAGCCTTTGTGGCGCCCCAGGGCAAAATGTTCAGCGCCGCCCCCTTGCATACTGTAACTGCTATGTTTAGTGCATAGTTTCTCAACCTTTTTCGGCTCACCGCCCCCTTTTTCAAATTGTTATCTCTCACTGCAACCCCCTCCCCCCATTCCCAACTCCGAAGTTGGACCATGGTTGAACTAATGATTCAATTTTGCCAGATATAATTTGTATAAACCGACTAGATTTGGATGCAATTTTATCATCCTAAAAAGCTGAAATATCATAAAATAATAATAAAAAATCTACTGTAAAAGAGGTTTTGAAAATAAAACAATTATTAAGTAAAGCTTGTTTCTGGTATGATGCTAGTAGTTCGTCTATGTTCCAATAAATAGGGTGTGGAAATGGAAAAAAAATTTTTAAGCTAAAACCAAAAGACCTAGAGAAATTGATAGATGTCCTTTTGCAAACAAAAGTCGTAATTATAGCCCATTTCTGCGTTCAATTTTTATTCTTTATTTGTTATTTATTTATTCTTCTTGCAGTTTTAAAGGTAGGGCTGATTTTAATACTTCACCATTAGAAACAAAGGTCTAATAGCCAATCAGGAATTTTCATGTTTATAATAAATCCTTTAAATCGTCTGTTGAAGTAATCATTAATTGTATCAATGTATTGAAGTAAGCATGTCTTCGTCAGTTGTTCTTTATAAATTCAAAATTTCTGCGTCCAAAGTTGTGCTTGCACAATGAAAGGTTTGACATAAATGCAAAAAAACAACACTCTTTGTCTTCCTTCAAAAGGTCAATTCCCAGAAATCATTTATTTAACTTATTTAATTTAATTAAATAAGGGATATTAGTTTTCAATTTTATGAGCTTTTCTCTCAAATAATTGTCTTTGGTATCCAAAAACTTTAGCATCGAAACAAATATCCATACAATATATTTAAACTTTAGATGACTAGCGTACCTATATGGTAGTAACAAACTATTTGTAATCCTAATTATTCTTTAAAAAATCTGCCAAACTCTCTGAACAATCTATAATTGAATGCGTTGCTTCTGTTTTGTTATCTGCAGTAATTACGTATTGTAGTGAGTGATGCAGGCGATAACTGAGATTTTTAGCAAATTAATGTTGTCGATGAATCAAACACATCTAATACATCTTGGCAGAAATTTCATTAATTACGACATCAAGCTATGATAGAATCCATATCATCGTCGATGGAAGAATTTCTTTTTTTCCTAAAAAAGTATTCTAGTTAAAATATTATAAGTTGCCTTTTAGTGTCGTTAATTATTTTTCTTTAGCAAAACTAGCAAAATGTTCCCTTCTATAATAAAAAATAAAATAAAATAAAAAAAACTTAACGTTTAATTATTGCCAGGTAGCGTGGACTCCCATCAAGTTGTAAAAATGTGGAAAGTTTTTAGGTAGGCCTACTCACACAATATACTCTCACTTTATCACGTGCCATTTCATTAATTCGTATCTGCATAGTGCTTTTGCTCAACTTGTATTTCTTTAATAAATCGATATCAAAACTGTTTTTATAAATCAAAGGCTATATACATCTAATTTATTCAAATTAAAACCAAAACAATCTGAAACTTTGATAATGAACTAAAGCACCGAACTTCGTTTTCTAACGAGCTGAGCTTTATATTTAATTTATACTCACCCTAGCCCCTACTTCCTCTTTAAAAAATCTAATCACCGCCCCCATCTGCATTTCTCAGATACAATCTAAATATAGCAATAGATCAAGGTTAAGTACAGAAAAAGCTTTATATAACTTTTACGGCACAATTACACAGTAGGCATAAGTCGATAAAGCCTTTGTCAAAGCTCAAGATTACCCTTCTTATAAGTAAAGCAGATCTTAATTTTGGTAATTAAAAAATTAGTGGTGTTGAATCTATTTCAAGTAGTCTACTTTCGTACCGCCCACTGGCCCTTCACTGATATCTACTGTTGCCGGGAACATCAGCGCCCCCCCCCCTCCCCAGAGCTTCTCACCGCCCCCTGGGGCACTTAGTTAATTATTATGATTAACGACATTTTAAAATGCAATTTTTAAATAAGAATATTCTAGATGAGCCAATCTTTTATGAAACCTTTGTGAGCCTATTTAAAAGTGAAACATTTGTATAAAACAGTTTGAGTGTAATTAAATAAGAAGTCAACTTCTACTAATCTATATTTATTAATTATTCCTTTTGTTTACAATTTGTGTTTCAAATTTTATTTTCCCTTCAACTCAACTAAAATTTCTGGTATGAACTTCGGCTAAATGTGCCGCCCCCGGGCATATGCCCCCCTCTGTCCTCCCCCATGTGATGGCACTGGTTGCGACTTAAACTTTGTTTGTACCAAGTTTCTTCAAATAGTACAGCCTAAATACTGCAATTGGGTACTCAGTAGAAATATATACTTGGTTAGGATCTAGCAAATGCCTAGTAAAAATAGTATACTTGGTTAGGATCTAGCAAATACCTGAAGTGTAAATTAGAAATGTATAAAAAGCTGATTTTAACATTTATGTCTTGCAGATACGCAATGGAGAAGATGAAGGTTCACCATTGTTGCGAAAAGTCTGTGGAAGCAATGTTCCATCCAGTGTTGTCACCAGTGGCCCATCAACATTCATCAGATTTGTCTCAAATTATACTACAGCTCATCAAGGCTTTTCAATATCCTATGCAGAAACAGGTGATTGATATGATCATTAAATTTAGCCATAATAGTGTAATTAGGAATACTTAAGTACAATAGCAATACTTGTTTTATAATCTTTGTCTAGTAATTTATTTATGCTACAATTTCAATACATTTTTTTTTTGTAGTTCCTTATTTTAACTTCACAAAAATGTTTGCTGACAGGCCTACTTGTGAATCTTCGGAAAGCAAACTGACTCACTTCTTAACATTCTATTAAGCTTAGTTTTAGCTTGTCACATGACCACCTATCTGTTGATAACATATTCCATCAAATGTTCACACACCTTCCACACCATCCTACAAAAATAGTCTTTACGTTTGTGTTTTTCACAAAACTTTTTGATTCCCTTTTTATTGAAACTATTTGACATATCTGTCCCTATTTTAATTTTCCTACATTATTTCCATATTTGGCTCTTTATTTTTTTATTTTTGCGGTTGTCGAAGTGCAAACTCTTTAGAAGGCAAATGCATAGCCTAAATACATATAATGGATTTGTACAAAACTTTGTTTTTAGGGGATATGTAATTACTGTTTTGATTGTTAGTCCTAGGCTGCTCATCTGATATTTTGTTTGTTGGGGAATAGGCACTGATTAGATTGACTTTGTCTTGCGGAGAAGTACATTTCAAATGTATCAGCCTTTCATATCCAAAGGGGAACATCACAACACAGGATATTAGGTTATTTCTTACAGCAAAGCCTACATCATGAATTCTCAGGCTTTTTTTCTCTTTTATTGAGACACTGTCAGCTAGTCTGGTCTCTTGCAGACATGCGATATCTATCCTGAGTCTGTCCAGCTCTCGATCAACAATGGCCATTTGTCGAAGGTCGTTGACAGAGTCTTGGTCTGCATTGAAGAAAAATTATACAAGGAAATCTTTTTACCAAAATACTGGCCAAATCTGGATTTCATAAAAATACAAACAACTTGCCAGTTAGCTAAGAACTCGAGCTATCAAACCGATCTAACTAACTAAAAATGGAACCCTACGATGTAAGGGGAAAAAAATCAAGAATTGCTACTTTTCATGGGGTGGTAAGAAAGTCAATCTATGACTTATGATCCAGACTTCACATTGCATGGGATGAATGAAGTTTTTAGTTAAATCCAAAATATCTGAAAGGTCATACCTCTTCCCCCCCCCTCCTTGGACTCTACGCACAATGAAGGGCCAATGTAATATATTATCATTTATTTATAACTCAAGTTTCTAACAATTGCTAGACATCTTGAAATTAAATATATATTAGTGTTTTCTTGAGTCAACCTTTTATGGTCCAAATATCTAAGAAATCATTAAAAGCCACTTGTGTAAAAATTCATTCAGTGTTTGTCCATTTAAGTGGAAATAATCTGGCAAAACTTGTAAACTACTTGGCGTAGTTAAACTTTTGATGAGCACAACTTTTTAAAATTATATCATTTCCTTAACTTTTTACAAAGCTATAAAATATGTTGCAAAAGGAGCTATAATTTGTAAACCTTAAAATAATAATAATAATAAGACTTGTGTAGCGCATATCCCGTTTGAAACAGTTCTATGCGCTGTAAACAGTTACAGACATAGTACAAACCACGAATGAAAGACAAAAATGTATAAATGAGAAATAATAAAATAGTAAAATAATAAACTGTTAATTGAATAGCTAGCTCTTCAGCTGGCTTCTGAAAGTATCAAGGCTTGAAAATATCTAAGTACAGTCATTAGTCAGTTTCATAAAATGAATACAGTTTATTTAAACATTACTTTAATGTTGTTTTTCCCCACAACAAATCTAAGTCAATTGGGACTAACTTTTTAACTAGCTACAGTTCTGAAAATTGAAATGCAGACATAATCTTCTATTAAAATACAATAGTTTATACCCTCTGAACTAAATATGTTATCAAAATAGTTATGAAAAATCAATTTGAAAAATACTTCAAAATAAGCAACTAAACTTGCTTGTATTGTTCAGATATTATTAGTCAACTTTTAGCAAAAATGCAAACAGCGTTACATTTCTAGTTTCAAAGAACACTCAAAATTTCAATTTTAGGAGTATGCTGGCTCACTATGCAATATTTTTATATTTAATATAAATTAGCTTTAATTTGCTATTGTTAGCAAAGACCAGTGTTTTTTACAAATATTTTTATTAATTAAAATTACAGGTTTTTGTGAAAATGCAACAATTAAAAAGAACTCAAAAGGTGTTAGAATGTTAATGAATTTATGTTAAAATCAAGCAAAAGGAGAGCAAAGATTTTTCCTTTGTAGTTGAATTAGCAGCTATAATTTTAGCAATCATTCTCATTTTTTATACTTTCTTTCAGTCAGTGCTGAAAATTTAGTTACATAAAAAAGATAATGCCAATGCCACAAAATTTACATGACTTTTTTTTGCTCATTGCCCAATATTGCTTAAATGTATTTAGTGAGTTCTTGATACCGATTAATAAGATTCATAAAACTGAACTTTAAAAGGTATTTCTTGAATGAAACTTTAAAAAACTTATAATATCTAGTGTCATTCAGACCCAATAAAATTTCTTATGGAATCCTTGTGTTTTTGTGAACCTCATTTGGGAATCACTGATGTGGACTACTTGAAATTAATTGTAAAATTATATGAAATAATAAAAATGATGGACATTATTTATTGCAAAATATTTAGGGCAAGCCTGTGGAGGTGTACTCTCTGGTGTTGGATCAAACTATGAAGGTGAATTTACCAGCCCTCAAAGGCTGAATGCAGAGCCTCAAAATTGTGTTTGGAGCATAATTGTTCCTGAAAATAATTACATTTCACTCAGATTTACAAGTTTCCAGCAGTCTTGTGGAACTTCAAGGCTTACGGTAAGTTATTCATATGTAGCACCAAGTCTTGATAGAGGTACTCAAAACTGGCTTCCGTTTTTTGCTCGTTTTTCAGTTTTTGACATCTCTCGTACTAAATCGTCTAGACAAAATGTGCCATTCATGATAGAAAGATAATTTTTGCACTCGATTGTACAGGAATAAATGGCCTATATCACCAAATGTATTTAAAATTGATTGTTTATGTTAAACATTTTTAATATTTAAATTATTTAAGAAAAGTTGTTTATTTTTTAAGAAAAAATTATTTTAAAGATTTTTTATAAACACCACCTTAAAGCTAGTCCATTTTCCTGTAAAAATTTGAAAGATTTATTAGTCTATATATTATGGCCTATTGTGCCCAACGCGCAAGATAAACCCTATGAAATAGTATTTTACAGCCGTAAAAACATGTCCAACGCGATCTCCGCTATTTGTAGGGTCGTTACCAATAAAGGCGTCGGTATCGGATTTTATCACTGTAGTAGTTAAGTAAAACTATTCAATATCATAGATTAATAATATAAAATGAATTTTATGTTAAAAAATGAATGTATATATTATTATATATTTAAAAAAAAAAATTGTTTTAGATTTACCATTTTAAATCGCTTGTTCTGGAGTCTCCAAACCCCTATAAAGTTTAAGGATAATGCAAATTTTTTTTCTTGTCATAAAATAAACTAAAATTACATTTATTTTAAAGTAGATATGCTAAAGATTTTATATTGATACATTTTATTTCTAGGAAATAATATTATAATATGTAATTTGACATGCAATCGGGATCTTCCATCTGTTGTCAATGTAAACAATAATAAATTTGACCTTTGGTGGACTAGCGAAGCTATGGAAAGTATTATGAATTAAACGAATTATTATAAAATTAAGTATTTTTACACACTTATAATAACATTTAAATTGAACCAGACAGTATTTTAAATAGTTTTGTGGAAGCAAAGCTATTTTCAGCACATAAATGTATAAAAATATTGTCTAGCCTACACCCATACCACATAAGGCCTACAAAATGCAATAGCTGTGAGGCCTACTCCGACAAGTCTAATGTGGGTAATAAAAGACATATTTTAATCTTTAGAATAATACAATACTATTATTATATCTGCGCTTGAAGAATATTTCTACAATGGCATATGTTTAATAATTCATCGGTAGGGCTAAGTCATTTTTTAAAACATTTATTGAATAATGGTTTGTCATGCGTAGGTCTAGTAATAATAATTCTAATAAGATTATCACATCTAGCATGAAATTAAAAGTTTATTTTAAATCCTCGATTCGTTATACGTTTATTGACGGATGTTATATATATTTATAATGTTTGTGAACTTCTATGTATTGCTAGGAATAAATCTAATGACAATCATTCATAATCAAATAGCCTGCATAGGGAGTCGTCCATTAATTATGTCAACAAAATACAAAAACCTGGGTTAACAAAATTGACAGTTGTTGAAATGTGGCATGGAAAAGGGTCAATAAAGTGACTTTATATAATACATTTTATTTATACATTTTCATGCGTTTATACTCATTCTTTCACCAACAGCCTGCCATTAAAATAATAGATTTTACTGCATGACCAACTTCGTGGTCTATATGCATATACCATCTGTATTCTGATCTGGACCAAATAAAAACAAAATAGTAGGATTGGGGAGGGGAACATAGGGTAGAATCGTACCACTTTATAAGTATATGTGTGTGGGCGGGGGGTGGGAGGGGGAGAATAGTGCACGGCATGAGGTGGAAAAGACGGTTTGTTCTGATATTAAAACAAATATATTTGTGCTAACTACTAATAGATGAAAGTTATAATTAGGCCAATTTAAGAGATGTGTTTCAAAATTGTCAATGTATAATTTTTAAAAATGTGTATGAGCTAAAAATTTATTATTACTAGTGGCGTAGTGGGGGTGGCAAATAGTGAAAAGTAGGAACGATAGGTGGACAGCGAACACAACTAGTAGGCCTATAAAGTGCGGGGGTGGGGGAAGGGCAATAATGAACGAAGGGGGCTAATTCTCAAATAATGCACAATATCCCCCCAAACTATTGAACAAATAATGTAATATGGTATCAAAATATCAATAGTGAAACTAAAAATGTGATTCTTGAAATATTTATCAATACAAAAAACTACAGCTTAGAACTTAGAATATAATGCTCATGATAGGCGTTCTCATGGGGCATGGTAGCCGTTCTTGGTTAGTGTTAAGGACCATTAGATAAAGGTCTTTATAACAATGACAAAAATAGAGAAACCAAATCAAATCAAATATGATATGCACAAGTAATATATTGAACAGTTAAGTTAAGTTTATATGGTAATAATATATTTTGTTTTTAGTTATGGGATAAAACGGATTATTATTGTTCCTAATATCATTAGGATAAATGACTTCAACCTAAACAATAGTCATTAGTAGTTATTTTAAAACTTTAATAAACATTTGAAAACTTTCTCTTTAAAATTACCCACATATAACTGTTTACCTTAAAATGTATATTATTAAATGATGTACTAACTTGCCTTGTTTAATATTTAATGCTCGAGTCTTACACTATATAAAATCTGCTTTTTTTTTTTTTACTTTCAAGTACATGATTGTCAATCATTGTCCGTATACCTACTTATACAGTACATTTTGTAACATTTTTTTTACTATAAAAGCTGTGTTCTTTAAATGTACTTCAAATTAATGCAATTTTTTGTTCAAATACAAAAATTCGTTAAATTTTCGCAAATATTTAAAAATGTCTAAAAAACAAACATTTTTGCTAGAACACTTTGTTTCAATTAAAATAATTACATTTTCATAATTTGAAACAATGCCAATTTAGTAGGTCTCTATAGAGCATTGAATTACCTTCAATTTGATATATAACATAAGCTTCTACTACAATTAGGTAATTTTTAGTTGTTTTTTTTTTAAATAGGTCAGATTTGCATTTTTTTTCTTCCTTGATAAAAACTGTAAAAAGTATGAAAAATGATTTTACATCGATATTTTTATATTTTTCAATTGCACCACAGTAACGAAAAATATTGGGTCTCTTGTCTACAAACTTTAGTGTTTGTAAATAAAGTAACTTAGCCATAGCCAATTTACTTTTTGAGATAATGACTTCTAAAAATGGAAGGTAGCAAAAGGTAACCCACTCGTAAAATTTCAAAATTTCATAACTTTCTTAAAAATTAACATACAGTCATAAAATTGGTATCAAAGCACTTAGAATAATTTTGTCTTTCTATTAAACATAAAAAGTGCTCAATAGCTTGAAAAATTAAAACCACTTTTGTGTACCTACTTGATACTGTACTGACAAGTGAATGAATTGCATAAAATATTTTTTTTTTAAAAATTTGTATATGGCATTTGTTTGTCTTCAAGGGAGGATGGCATAATCGTCTTTTCCTCTTCACTACGCTTTTAAGCGTGGGGCATGGTGGCCGTGCGGCAGCGTGTTCGGCTGGCGTACCGAAAGTCCCGGGTTCGAATCCTGGTGCAGTCTAGAATTTTTTTCCCTGGTCTGGAGGGTGTCCCTGATGGGTACCTGAACTTAGTTGGGGTAAAGTAAAGGTGACTGTGCATAGTGCTAGCCACACAATCAACTACTATGCCGTGGCCATGGGAACTGGTGAACGCTGCTTCACCGCACTATGGATCAATTTGGTCCGACGGGAAACTTTACTTTACGCTTTTAAGCAATTGAAAATGCATTTTGTACATTTTGATTGTAATATTTTTATTATCTAATATTAAATGAAATTCAACTGTAAGATGACAACTAATATAACAGACCACATGAATTTATAACTGAATTTTTTTTTTTGAAACGTTATAATTTTACTCTACAATCTATTTAACAGGTTTTTGATGGAATAAATTTTGTAGCTCCTGTTTTAAGCCATTTATGTGGCCAATCTATTCCAAATGCAGTCAATTCAACAGGGAATGCTATGTATATTGAATGGCGTGCAACATCAACATTGCCAGATGATAACTTTTTTGCACATTGGACTGGTGGTAGGTTATAGTCATTAAAAGAATATTACCACCCTCTGGTTTTTGACCCAAATGCATATGGTTCTCTTAATTTAACTGTCTTGAAATTAAAGTTTTCTGAATGGGTTGTCAGGAGATGTGTTTGATACAAAAAGTTTTAGTAAGAATTGACCTCATGACTAGTATCTTAAACAATTATCTTAATTCTTTATTGTGTATTAATCTACAACATAATGTAAGCCAAGAGGGCATTTAACACTGGGCAATAAAAATATACATATAACTTATTTTAATGCAAACATATAATTCTCTAAGCTAGATAAGTAAGTATACACAATTTTTTTTTATTACATGAAAGATTATAGGGCAAATTGAAAGTCATGAAAATTGTGGAAAAAAATTAGACAGACCAAAATAATTAAAATTTAGTATTTACCAACCTAATTAAAATTAAAATGTGTGTCTAAAAACGGAACTGTAAAATAAAGTAATGTTTAGGGACATTGCCATACATTTAAATAACACCTATCTTTAGGAGATATTTAGTGTAAGAGTCCTTTAAGCACCATATGACAGTTCTTTTTGCTTTTCAGTATGTGGTGGCAAATTTGTTGGGGAAAATGGTGTATTCAGCTCTCCAACCACTTATACCACAAGTCTCTGTTCATATGAAATTGAAGTACCGGCTGGCAAGACAATCTTATTGTCTTTTACAAATGTCACATCACATTATGAGGAGAACTGTGATTTTCAAGTTATGTCAGTAAGTTACCTCAAATAATTTTAGTTAAGAGATAACAACATCCATTCAACGAAAGGGAACACAAAGGTTATTTGAGCTTGATGGAGCTATATTTTATGTTACCATTTTATTTATATATATATATCGAAATGGCAAATGGTGTTCAACATTGATAAGTGCAACCTCCTCTCTGTTTAAAGAAAGAGGACTAGGATACCCACCAGCTATACCTTGCATGGTCTCACTCTTGAGAGGGTATCAGATGCCAAGTACCTTGGAGTGAACATCAACATTGCTGCCAAAGCAAATAAAGCATGCGCCTTTGTCCATAGCAACCTCAACGGATGCTTCACCAGGATTTAGACCCATTGTTTTAAAAGTTTAGCTCGTCCCATCCTGGAGTACGCATCGACGGTATGGGATCCCCATCAACAACACCTGATATCTAAGCTGGAGATGACCCAATGTCGAGCAGCACGTCGTATCTTACAGGACTACGGCCTTAAAACAAGCGCCTCTGCTTTGGTGGCCAAACTCCAACTGGAGCCCCTACAACACCGCAGAGTGATAAACAAAGTCACCACTATCGTGAACCGTCGCAGGGAAATGTCCACGCAGCCAGATCGAATCCAACAGGTGTCCCGCTCTACCCGAGGCCATCAGCTCAAGCTGCATGTCCCACATGCACGCACCGACGTCTACAAATATTATTTTTTCCATCAGCCTATAGGCTGTGGAACACCCTGGACCAGACCTCCATTACTGCCCCTACTGTGTCGGCTTTCAAATTGTCACTGAAGGGCAGGTCTAAAAACCTCAAGTGTCACTCTGTCATCTGTTTATAATTATTTTTGTTGTTTGTGATGTTTTTTATTTTATGATTAGTTAAATTGTGGACTATTTCCTCGGTCTTAACGGGGTCTCAAAAGTAATATGAAGAAGAAGAAGAAGGATATAATGTTGTGAAACAAACCAGAGTCCAATGAGACCATGGCATTTTTGTGTACTTTTACAAATCTTGAATCGAAGCTTTGTAATAGAGCTGAGCATTGTAGAAGAAAGAAAATTTTAGCAGTTGAAGTTCATTTTTAATGCTCTTTAATTGGAAATTGTAGTGTTATTGTTAGTTTTAAGTATTATTAACATGAAGAAGGTAAGACGTCTGTTTACTATGTCTTTATACTAGGCGCTGAACAAGTTAACTGAAACAATTATATAGTTCTAATGCACATTCAATGTCAACCGGAAACAATACACAATAACAAAAACGAAATAACATATTCTCTTTACAGAAATGTTTTGATTAATAAAGTTAGATTATAATATTATTTTTTCAGGTGTATGATGGTGATTCTGTAAGTGATCGTGTGATCAGAGCAGTCAATTGTTCAGACACTTTCCCTACATATTTAAGATCCATAGGCAACAAAATGCTCATAAGATTTAATGCTCTCAATGGATTTGGTTTCACAGCAAATTTTACAGCTCAAGAAAATTTAGGTATGATGTATATAACAGGTATTTAGTATAATGTCCAAGTCAGTGTTTCTCAAATGCCATGTTGTACTGTAGGGCACTGTGTTTCAAAATTATTGGGTAGCAAAATAAATAAAAAAATTCAAATCCTGGGTCAGACTATTGTTATGTGCTATTAATAAAGGTAGGCCGTTTTAAAATATTCCAATATTCTGTTCTCTTCTAACTAGATTTTACTTTTTCGATTATAAGGAACATTTGTAGAAATTCATCTCCTGTATATGTAACTAATTTGTTCAATGTGATGTTAGAGGGTCACAAAGCAGAAGACTAAAAAATAACCAGTATAGAAAAAATAAAATAAAATTTTGTGGAAAAAACTGATCGAAAAGTTGCATTCTTGTTTTTTTTTTCAAATAGAAAATGTTGCTGGCTTTCACATAGTTCTGGTATTTTCTAAATTTTTGTTAATTTTTACCACAAAAAAATAGAATTTTGCATCCTTGATAAACAGTGTCTGAAAAAAAAAAGTTTTTTTTTTAATTAATTTTTTATAAAGTAAAAGATCGGTAAAAAAAAAGAGTTATTCTAACATTTGATTAATTGCAAGATTTGTTTTCATGTTTTTATGAGTCTAGTTTTACAGTACTCCTTACAGTAGCCTACACTCAATTTTTAATTGATATCCAAACCTAGAAACCAAAAAAATTTTTTTTACACATCTATAAGCCCCACCCCTTTCTTGGATCTAAACAATTTGTAAAAAAGTGAAGCTTATACTCAAGATTTAACAGTACTTAGAATTTTATCATGCAACAAATTTTTTTTATTTTCAAGTCCTTTATGCTGTTTAAAATAAATACGGAATTTTTAAAACTGAAGTTAAAGAATTGTTTTATCATAAAAAAACACATGATTTTCTGTATTTTTCTGATATTTAATTCTAATATTAGTAATATTGCCGCTTAATCATTTCACTACTAAAGTTTATGATAGCAATTCAAGTGTTTAAATGCCCATTTTGGCCTTTTAAACATTTGACCAAAGAATGCAATAGTGATGCTATTTTGACAAATTCGTTTTGGTAATTTCAGATTTTAGTAAATTTTTGAAAATAAAGAATTTTTTTGAGAATTTTTCAAAATGGATGGCAATTCTTTGGCTAAGCTTATAAGGAAAAGATTTATTTTGATAATGCCAAATTAATTGTGATATTGAAAGTGTTGTAGGCGTTTAATAGGCTTTTATATTGCTGTATTGAATTATTATTTATCTATTTTTTTTTAAAACTATGAAGAATTGAATTCATTTGATTAATAGTTTTTTACTGTGAATTTTTAAACAATATTTTTTGTCTGCTTTTTGTTAAATATAAGTTATACAACTTGGCTTAGGCATTGAGTATTTAGGCAAATGCTTACTGCTTAAAGGATTAAGAAACAAAAATGGAGACAATCTGGGTTTAACATCTAGGATTCAAACCCCATTTAATTTACTTTAATTTTTTGGGGGGCCTTAAAAAATCATGTCTTTATTTAGAAGAAAGCTTGGTCATTTGAAGTTAATTAGGGAACATACTCTTTAAAAAGATTTAAAACTGAACAAGTTAACTACATAGTATAATTTTACTGTATTAATTTTAGTACAGGAATTGAAAACTAAAAAAGTACTAATTAAACTTTAACTCTTTAATACAAGTTTTTTTTAAAATATGTTTTTGTTTCAAATTCTATATCAAGCTTATTAGAAATCAAAACATAAACATGTTGGAAATTAATTAAACTAAATAAAGAAATTTAAATAATTTGATAGGTGCATTTGGCAATATTTCTTTTTTTTTTTTTTTCATTTTTGTCTTTTTTTTCTATGTCAGAGTTAAAAAATAGTCTTGAAAGAATCTAGAAATATTTTTATTTTTAAAATAACAAAAACCATGTAACACTTTAACCTGCAACCTTTAAATCCATTGCAAAACTATTCAACTATAGAAAATGCATTATTCCACAGCTGGATGTGGTAGTGTACTGTATGGAAGTAATGGCTCATTTGAAACTCCAGGCTTTCCTAATAGCTATGAAAGTCATCTAACTTGTACATGGTATATCAATGTCAACGAAGGGTACCTCATCAGACTGACATTTAATTTCTTCGATTTAGAAAATTATGGTTGTAATTATGATTTCGTTGAATTGTATGATAGTGGCACAATTTCATCAGAACACAAGATTGGCCGGTAAGTTTTCACAGCATATTGATTGGATAATCTTTTCAGTCTATAAATATCTACGGTGAAGTGGCCATTTAGCTTTCCCTGAGTAGCTGGTGTAGAGAGTAATATAATGTCAGAGAGCTAGCTGCATAACAAGTGATATATATATATACATTTTTGATTAACTATACTGAATATGTGCACACATTGTAAAAAAACACATTAAAAAGCAAATCGTTCTTTAGACTTCATGTACACTGATTCTTTGGCCCTCTAATAAACATCAAATCAAACTATTCTTTATATAAACACTTGAAATTACTGATCTCAAATGTAAACAAGAAAAGTCTGAACATGTTACAAATGTTCTTTTATATAGAAGATTATTACATGTAATATTTATTTTATTCACATTTTTTTAAAATATTAATTTGTGCTATTAATGCTTAATTACTTGCCTTTCTTTTCAAGTTACTGTGGAAGTAACAGGCCACCTGAAGTAACTTCCTCTGGGAATGCCATGGTAATCTATATGAAAGCTGATGATTATTATCATTTTACTGGCTTTCAAGCTTCATATGTTGCACTCCATGAGTCCCTAAGTAAGCTACTTAAAATTATTTATTTATTAACACTAGACCATTAGAATGCATTAAAATAGCGTGTATACTAGAATATAAGTCACACTCCTAATTTAAGATTATTTTATCTTATATGCTGTAATTGACCAGCATATTAGTCGCACTGCCTTTTAACTTTTCAAAAATGCATACCTTTTAAAGATCAACTTTATTAAATATTCACCCTAATTTGGAAACTTTCCTTAAAAAAAGTTTCAATCATGCATAACGCAAGCATAATCAAATAAAATCAGAGTTTCATTAATTTTCAATGACCGATCAATACAACCAATTGTCAAATGGTAAAGTTATTGTAAGGTATCAGTTCCTTTACCTAAGTCCCTGTCCCTACTCAAGTTCCTATCCCTAGAGTGGTTCAATACAAAAAGAAGTCTTTTGAAGAGCACTCCTTACGCTCTTTAGGCTCAATGGCGCTCTTTAGGCTCAATTGCGTCGTCATGGATAGACTCACTATACAAGTGCCCTAATTACCATTACCATTGTTTGTAATGATTTAAAGCTCCACTGCCTGAAACGATAATGAAAAAAAAGTGGTGAGTGCTGGATTTTTATCTTGTTCTTTTTGTGATAAGGGTGCTGTCCAGATCACCAAGCACTGGGTATCTGTGTTGAATTATGATGACTGTTGATAGTGTCACATCTGGTCTGCTTGTTGTATTGTGTGCTCTGTGTAGAAATGTTGGTGGAGTATTCTTGTTTTGTAGTAGTTGAAGGTTTGTTGAGTTGACAATGTCCCCTATATTCCTTTATTGTTGTAGCTTGAGTAACCTAGGGTTGGTTTTTGAGCATTGAATTGAGTCTCCTGCAATAAATGTTCTTGAGTGGCAGGGGAGCTGCAGTTCAATATTTAGGGTTGAGGATTATGCCTTTTGGTTTTTTAGATCCTGAAAATGCTCTGTGGAATTGTCACATCTTGGATCCAGGCCCCTTTAGGATTTTACACCCCTTGTCTCTATGCTACCAACACCAGATCTCTGACTAACGGCACCACAATAGGGAGTACAAATTTGACCACTCTGGGTTATACCCAATGCGCAATTCACTATTGGTCGCCTTTTATGACATGTAAGTGAGACTACTCAGTTTAGTTGGGACATCTTCGGACTATGTTTTGGCCAATGATTTTTTTATATACCGTCTGCACTCTGGGCCTTTCTAGCTTGGTATAGTATCAAAACACACTCCAGTTATTGCTAGGCTGCAACCATGGGCAATCAGTCATTTTTGCTGTTTTGTTGTAATAACTCCCTTGATCGTATTCCATCCCTTACACACTCACAGTTACACAGTCACTAATACTGTCACATACCTAAACAGGTGTGGCCAAAGACTATAGATTTTCTCCCTTTCTGTCTGTCTCTGCCTCACTCACACATGAAAAACACACGTAAACATTCACACATATATGCCAAATGAAAATAAACCATACTTTTTTAGAAGCAGTAGACTCATGACTAAGAGAAAACCAAGCAGGTTTTCGAACTGGTAGGTCTTGTATTGCCCTAATTGCCACCCTCCGCATTATCATCGAACAGTCAATAAATTGACAGTCGCCATTGTATATCTGTTTTGTCTACTTTAAAAGGGACCTTGACACAGGCGACAGAGAGGTAATGTGAACAATTTTGAGACACTATGGCATTCCTTTCAAGATTATAACCATCATCTAAAGCCTTTACACAAACACCTCCACTAGAGTAATTCATAATGAATTACTTTCTAATCCATTTGAAGTAAACACTGGAGTATGACAAGGATGCTAACTTCTACCGATTATCTTCTCAATGGTTGTAGATTGGGTGGTGAGAACAACTATGTATATGTCAAGAGGCATCCAATGGTCACTTACACAGAAATTGGAAGACCTGGACTTCACTGATGACTAGCGCAATCCCATGAACACATGCAGGCAACAAGTGGCCAAATCCTTATGGTAAAACTATGAGAACAAATGCCGCCAACACACTCCCTCTATTGGTAGAAGAACAGGCTGCCAAAGAAGTAGACCAATTTACTTACCTAGGGAGTATTGTGAGCTGCCCAGAAGAAGCTGTTGCCATGCTGAAAGCAGTGGGGAGAAACAGCAACCACAACACCAAACTGCACATGTTTAACACATGCATTAAATCAGTTTTGGCATATGTGCATAAAAATGGAGGCATACTAAAGGTCTAGATCGGCAAATAAAAGTGTTTGTCCATGGTTGCCTTCAACAAATCCCCAATATAGGATGAAATGACTTCATCCCAAAAGAAGAACTGGCCCATATTACGCGAACTGAAAAAGAGGAAGTGGAAGTGGATTGGTCACACTCTAAGAAAAAAAAAACGGGCAACATAGCTCGCCAATTACTAGAGTGGAATCCACAGGTAACCAGGAAGAGTGGCTGGCCAAATACTACCTGTGGGAGAACGCTGGATAAAGAACTGAAAGAAGGAGGAAATGCAGTGGCAAGAGAAAAACAGACTGTCTCAAGACCGAAAGGAGTAGATTAGCATTTTTCAGGGGCCTTATGTCTAACTGAGAAATTCGATTGATTGTTTGATAAATACCAACAGTTAAATTACTAATCCTAGAACACTAGAGGAGAGATGGTCAATAATCAAACTAGTAATAATGCATATTGACATAATGACATAATTTAGAAATAGAACTCACAAAAACAATCTAATACTGTGCTAAGATAAACATAAGGACAACAAGTTTTTGAAAAAGACTTATCTTATCCCATATGTAAAAACAAATGAACATATAAGTACTCTGCCTTCCCATATGGTTTCGGGCATAGAATGGTTTTCCTGAAACAAGAAATCTAGACTTCAACCATATAGAACAGAAACGGCATATAGAAACAGCATCTATATTATATAAGATAAGATCGGCACTGTGAAAACATTTTAAAGTTTTGTGTCATGGCGTGTAGGGGTGTATGGTGCTCTGGGCAGAGGTAGTATCTTTGACGCTTCGGCAGCTGCACCCTCGGGTGGTCTAGCACACTGGTCCTTGCTCATCCCTCAAAACTCTCACGCGTGGCTCCTAGCGCCACACCCCGGGCAACGGTCTCAGCTGGCCTGCTAAACCACGTGAGTGTTTGGTGTCGACACGGCACCATTGGGCGTATGACTTCCAAGATGAAGCCACCGGCCAGGGCGGACGAGATCAAATGCAAACTCAACGGATACGTGTCCATGATCAATGTTGACCTCCAATATGGAGGAAACCAGCTGTGATCAAGCTTGGAGAGGGATGGGCACCGCCAAGCATTCCCTGCCCTAGACACACCATGTCACGGTTCTGGACGCAACCATGACTTATTAGCACTAATGTAGATAGATAGTAGTGTAGAACGTAAGATCATAGATTAGCGTAAGTTTAAGATAGAAAGGAGGAGAGTAGTCTGACGTCATAACACATCTTTCTCTCACGCAACTGTAACTCTCCAGCCACCCTTCAACACCTTTCCCCAGCCTTCACTACATTCTATTATTTCCCAATTCAGAGATTACTAATTAAATGCTGCCGAAATGGTACTCAATTTGGATGAATGAGAGTGTATGTGTCAGTTATGTGAAACCTACAATGTATATATGTATATCATGTCTTCGATTATTAATTCATGTTGTTATTATTTTAATGTGTTAATACAGTAATCACGTCAGTAACTATTAATTCATATTGCTAATTCAACATACATGTATATAGGCATTACGTAATTGACCCAACAACTCGACTCCTCGCTTAACTCCCACCTTTACCCCCCCCCCTTCCGTGCTCTCCCCTGTCACCCCTTATCTCCCCTTCACCTACCCAACTCACGGGGCAGCGTCATGTTAGTTAATCCCCTTGTTCCACTGGCTCCTGAGAAACTTAACAGTGAAACCGTTTCCACACATGTATAACACTTTTCGGGGGAAGTCTCCGCATGCTTAGACTCCAGATTTTCGGCGAGTAATAGATTTTCCTCAATGTAGTTGTGTAACTTAATGATATACTACATTATAATACCATACGCTAGTGCTAGCTATTACTGTATCGATTCGTGTATATTTCCCCATTGGATTACTGAGTAACAATAAACATTATAACGTCACCAGAGATTTGCTTGTGTACACCTTAGAACTGTCTGTGTGTGTATTTTATATCATCTAACGAGCCAGGAGATAACTATCAACATTCCAGGTCGATTACAGCGTCGGCACCATATACTCCTACGACAACAAGCCACAGCAACCCCAATCACCCACATCCCGCTCCTGACACACCATTTGACTGAAAAACTAACTCAACACATACCGGCTCGGCCGTCGCCGGGTTAAAACAAGGGCCGCGTTTCCTACTGCACACCAGTGCGGGGACGGAAAATGGACTACTGGTGCACCACAACCAACACCCCCATCGAAGCGTAAAGGAAGAGGTGACATGATTATTGGCACTTGGAATGTAAGAATCCTACATGCAACAGGAAAAGTGAACGAGCTTACCCACGAAATGGAGCGCTACCAGTGGAATGTCATTGGGCTATGTGAGGTCCGATGGAAAAATTTTGGAGAACTCTCAAAAGAGGATGGACACGAGATCGATTTCAGCGGTAGGAATGGCAGACATGAACATGGAGTTGGATTCCTCATCCACAAAAATATAACGAACTGCTTCATGGGATGTCGTCCTGTCTCTAGTCGCATCATTACCATTCGACTGAAAGCCACACCCTTCAATATCACAATCATACATATATATGCTCCTACGTCCGGCCACGATGACCGCAAAATAGAGGCCTTCTATGACCAGTTACAAGACATATTGGATCAATCACCAGGGAAAGATATTGTTGTCGTCCAAGGAGATGGGAACGCGAAGATAGGAGAAGACGCTTGTACCAACTGGGCAGATACTTGCGGATACTCTTGCAATGACCTGACCAATAATAGAGGGCTTCGACTCCTAGAATTTGCAAAACATAACAACCTCCTGCTAGCTAATACACTTTGCCAACATAAGAAATTTAGAAGATGGACTTGGCACAGCCCAAACGGAGAACACAGAAACCATATAGATTACATACTGCTCAAAAACGATTCAAATCGTGCATTAGAACAGCAAAAACTAGAAGTTTACCTGGAGCAGATATCGACAGTGACCACAATCTGGTGCTGATGTCTTTCCATCTCCATCTAAAAAAAAAGCGAAACAAGGCGATTCAAGACTACGCTTTGACCTTGACAAATTGAAAGACCCGCGGATTGCAGAGGTGTTCAAGACGACCTTTGGAGGAAAATTTGCTCCACTGACCGCACTCTATGAAACAGAGACGGACATAGACCTAGTCACAGATGCATTCAATACCACAATAATTGAAGCAGCAAAAGAAGTACTTGGTAAGAAGCGATCAATAAAAAAACCATGGGTCTCCACTGATATCCTAGAGCTATGTGATGGAAGAAGAAAACTTAAAAGCGTAAAGAGTACTGCAGAAGGAGCACCCAAGTACAGGGCAATCAATAAAAAGATAAGAAAAGATATGATGAAGGCACAAGAAGAATAGATAGAACGGCAGTGCGCAGACTTCGATGAACATTTACAACAGAACATTTAAAAAATGGCTTATAAATTGTCAAAGACCTGACATCCGCTAAGCAGATTCGTGTCTCAACGATACAGGACAAAGCAGCAACATGTCTTACTGATGAACAGGAAATACTCAAAAGATGGACTGAATACTGTTCCGAACTGCACAATGAAGACTCAAAAGGTGAGACATCAGTACTTGACTGCCCAATGTCAACTAACACAGACAAACATCCTATTCTCCGTGAAGAAGTGGAGTTGGTTGTACGAAAATTGGAAAAAAAGAAATCAGCTGGAGCAGCAATATGCCAGGCGAACTGATTCAGGAAGGAGGTCACCCTGTAATAAACATCCTAACCAACATGTGCAACAGGATATTGCAGACAGGAGAATGGACAACCCACTTGGACTCAGTCGCTGGTTATCACGCTCCCAAAAAAGGGTAATTTACTGATATGTCAGAATTACCGTACAATCAGCCAGATTAGCCATCCCAGTAAAGTCATGCTCATGATTATATTAAACAGATTGAAACCACAAGCAGAACAAATAATTGCAGAAGAGCAAGCAGGCTTCAGAGCAGGAAGAAGCACAACGGAGCAAATCTTTAACCTGCGAGTGCTTTGTGAAAAACATCTCCAAGACCAGACCGACCTCTATCATGCCTTCATAGACTTTAAAAAAGCGTTCGACAGAGTGTGGCATGCGGCACTGTGGGCGAGTATGCACAAATTCAACATAAATGCAAACCTCATTGAAGTCATCAAGAACCTGTACAACAGAGCAACTAGCGCAGTACTCTTCAACTGCAAACAGGGAGATTGGTTCAAAACCACTGTTAGTGTTAGACAAGGATGCCTACTTTCCTTCATCCTCTTCAACCTCTTCCTTGAAAGGATTATGTCAGATGTACTAGAAGACCACGTCGGAACAGTCAGCATAGGCGGGCGAATTATAACCAACTTGTGCTTCGCCGATGACATTGACGGCCTAGCTGGCAGCGAGGATGAATTAAAAGAATTCACTGCAAAACTAGATAAAACATCAGATGCGTATGGTATGGAAATCATCAATACAGAAAAGACCAAGGTCATGACAAAGGAACATTCACAATTGAAATTCGGATAAACGGGCAAAAACTCGAAGAGGTCTCCGCCTTCAAATATCTAGGGGCCATAATATCCGACGAAGGCTCAAAGCCAGAAATTCTTGCCAGAATGGCCCAGACAACCGCAGTGCTGAGCAAACTTAAACACATCTGGTTAAGCAAGAAACTCTCTCTCAGATCAAAGATTCGACTAATGCGCTCTCTGGCGACGTCGGTCTTCTTGTATGGATGCGAGGTTTGGACACTCACTGCAGACCTCCAAAGAAGAATCAGTGCGCTAGAGATGAGATGCTACCGTAAGATATTGAACATCTCCTATACAGAGCATATCACAAACGAACTGGTCCGCAACGAAATAGCTGCTGTCATCGCCCCATACGAGGACCATCTCACCACAATTAAGAAGAAAAAACTGAGATGGTATGGACACGTAGCAAGATCTGGAGGTCTTTCAAAGACTATAATGTAGGGCATAGTCCAGGGAGGAAGAAAAAGAGGCAGGCAAAAGAAGAGATGGAAGACAACATCAAGGAGTGGACCGGCCTGTCGTTCATCGACTCCCAAATGGCATCACAGGACTGGATCAAATGGCAAGAGATTGTTAACAGTCAACGATTGTGCGCCAACGACCCACCCACGGGTTAAGGGATAGGTGAGGTGAGAGGAGGTCATGGCGTTTTTTTTTTATGCTACTGCTTCAATAAAACCTATAGGCCTAAGCTTATATATAACTAAAATTATGTTACAAAATGTGCATTCTAAACTACATTTAGCGTATAAGTAGGATATAAACATTTTGATTTTTCCCATATTTTTTAAACGTAACATGTATATCTAGTAATTATGCATCCCAACAAACACAATTTTATGACAGTTTTTTTTTTTAAATTTTGTTAAATTTTTGTCAAGTAAATATGTCACACCCTTAACTATTTTTGAAAATTTGGGTAAAAACAAAACTGACCCCTACTCAAGTATATATGTTTGTATTTCTTACATTATATTTTTGTACTTAAGTATGCGGTAGAAAATTGTCTGCACCCACGGGAGTCATCAACTCACCCCACTACCCCAACAACTATTATGACATTGCGGTATACCGTTCTTTATATATGGGATTATTACAACAGTTCTCAACAATGCTAATACACACATAATAAACTCCTTCCCTTTATAATCCTTTTAAAATGAGCTTTAATAAGAATAAGAATAAATTGTACGCAACTAACAAAAAAATACAAAAATGAAAATCTTTATAGTTAATATTATCTGTTAAAATCACACACAGTACACAGACACCACCTTCCAGCTGCACACTCGAACCAAACTCCCCTTCCATCTACACATACAGAAGTGACCCCTTATTAAAACAAGTATGCGTACACAGCACATATCCTAGGTCATACTACTGAAATGTCTATAATTAAATTTGCTAATCTAATTGAACAAAAAAAAAGTTTTGATGTCTTTCATTTTATTTCATTACTTTAGTATGCGGTAGAAACTTGTTCGAACCCACAGGAGTCATCACCTCACCCAACTATCCCAACTTCTATCCTAATTATAAAAATTGTGAATGGACAATCACTGTTGCTGCTGGTAATCAGATAGTACTGAACATATCAGACTTCAGACTTAATAATTATTTTTCTTATGATGATACTCAACTTGGATGCAGACGTGATTATTTAGAGATAAGGTAAAATGATGTCTAATTTAACTTTTTATTCTTTGTCTCGGGGAAGTCTGTAAAACAGCCCGTAATCTAATTTCACTGTATTCATTCCATGGAGATTTGCTTTGCGGATCATAACTTGGGCACCTCAAGTATTCTATTTCATGAATGCTAAGCATGCCCCTCAATGAGCCAGCATTACACCTTTGGAATTTATACTCAGCGGAAAGTGGCATAGTGTAGGCATGTGTTAGACATATAATTGTCTTTCACTCCTTGCTTAAAAGTCTCAAAGCCTTACTCTCAAAATTCTTTGGTTTTTAAACATGTTGTCAAATTTATAAGTGTAAAATCAAAATGTACTAAAAATAAAAACCAAACACATTATATACCGGTATTATGAAAATTTTAAAAAAATATGTTGTAGCTGTGGTACTTTATGTCATTTTTTAAATATATTACTTATTAAACATAACACATGCAATGGAAATACATTTTTCAGCTAAATAACGTTTAATGTTAAAGTACGGATAAATGATTTAAAGAAACGGTTTGACCTTTTCATTGATGTGCTAAATATCAACTGATCCACTAATTGCATTGCAGTTGCAATATTATAAAAACTAACAACCCATTGGAATTACTATTGCAAGGTATTACTAATTTGTATTTACAGAAATGGTGGTTATACCACATCTCCACTAATCACAAAGCTTTGTGGATACCACAATCAAATTGAGCCAATAACTTCTCACAGTAACAGATTATATTTAAAATTTGTTTCTGACGAATATTTCTATGCAAGAGGATTCTACTTGAATTACTATCAACAAGCTTCTGGTATGTACATCAGTTAATTACTCAAATTTTCTATTTACTTAATGTTTATACTTGCAGATGATCATAATTTGTGAAAAGGTAGGCCTACATATTTTGATGGTTACCCGACATTTAAACATGCGACAGATAAACATGCGACAGAAAAAACTTGCGACACTTAAACATAGACACATACCACACGACAGATAAACATACGGACATTTAATCACACGACATTTAAACCTACGGACACTTAATCCCACGACAGATAAACATACGGACACTTAATCACACGACACTTAAACATACGGACAGTTAATCTTAGCGACAGATAAACACACTTTTTCACTATACCATTAACATAAATCGGAAAATAATATAGATTATGTTGCCAATAATAAAAAAAATCGGTATAGAGGGCAGGAAAATACCTCATGGCATCAACAGGCCTACCGGGACACCTATGCCCTACGCCCACCCTTGGTTTTCCTCACTCCCATTTCATAGTTATTTATAATGACTTTAACCTTAATATTTATTTCTTTTTATTGATTTTTGTTTTGTTTTTTATAACTAGAAATCTATGTATACATACAACATTAGTTAAACAAAAAAATCGTTCGGTGTGTTATCCCGACTTTTTGCTCAGTAAAATTCTTGCATACTATCTATGAGCAGGGCAATAGAGATTCTTCATTGGTACGCTCGGTGAAGTTAGACAAGAAAACATCTACTACTTGTACCAAGTGCCCTATTTGCGTACGGTAGTTCACAAAAAAAAAAAAAGAAAACATATCAGTACCATAGTCTTATACATATCTAGTGCTCAATTATAAATACTTTATTGTTCTTAATGTTTTGGTTATTAAAATTTTAAAACGTATTCATATTTTTGCATTTTTGGGAACTTAGTTATAAATAGAGTATTTTTATTCTTACCACCATCATTATCAAATGAATTTTAAAAGCTATTTCTAAATAATCATTGACCAATGCAATAAAAAGCTATATGTGTCAATTCGACCCACTAGTAGATATAAGAAGTATAGTTTTTTTTAAAAATAAAACAAGGTGTATGAGTTACATTGTAGCCGAATACAGTTAAAACACGAAGCAGGGATGGCGCTAGTAAAGACATAACGGATAAGTGGATTATGTAATACTGGCCGTCCGATCGCTGGTCTGGGCAGCCACGCGTGAACTTCAATGTGAAGTCCCGCCCCTTCATCTGACCAGACAGCAATTTAAAAAAACTGTGGCGTCACAAACAACAGCCCGCCCCCTTCCCCCGACAGATAAACAAACATTTTCACTATACCATTAAAATAAATAGAAAAATTACTTAGATTATGTTACAAATAGTAACAATAATGGGATAGGGGGAGGAAAATACCTCATGGCATCAACGGGCCTACGGGGACACCTGTGCCCTAAGCCCATCATTGGTTTTCCTCGCTCCCATTTCAACCCTATTTTTATTGAACTTATTCTTTTTTTATATTTTTGTATTATTGTTTTTTTATTTGAACTAGATCTATATACACATACAATAAATGAAATAAAAAGCGTTCAATGTGTTATCCAGACAGGGCAATAGAGATCCATCACTGGTACGACAGGTGAGCCATTGTTAGCAGAAATTGCAGAACGTTCGCAGCTAAATACAGATTAACTGTGCGTGATACACGGTCCTTTATGTCACAATACTTCTTTTTTGGCGGGTTAACTATTTTTAAAAGGCTAATTTCTTTTGTTAAAGATTATTTTGAAAATAAACTCAAATAATAATTGGCATTATTTTCACTCTATTTTTGAACAGTCTTAATATTATTTATATATTGACAAAATGCTAAATCTGTCGCATGTTTAAATGTCGGCACACGCTTTTCAGGACAACCTTCACGGTCTTTTTTCCCTTTCTCTCTCTCTTTTACTATCATTATTTTTGTTCTAATTTACTCGACTATCAAACATTTTAATAATATGTTATAGTCGAAAAAATATACTATATTTGACCCACAAGTAGAAATAATTTTTTTTTTTTAAATAAACAAGGTTATGGGTTACATTTAACCACCTTGTAGTCGGATACAGTTAAAACACGAAGAAGAGATAGGGCTAGTGAAGACATAACGGGCTAGTGCTAAGTACATTACGTAATGCTCGACGCCCGATCGCAGGTCTGCACCAAGACCATCGTAAACGATTACGATGGACAGCCAGCCACGCGTGTGAAGTACTGCCCTTTCATCCACTTTCGACCAGAGAGCCAATAAAAAGAATTGTGGCGTCACAAAACCGCCCCTACCCATAGACTAGTCGCTAACACAGAAACGTGTATATTATATAAACTTACAATAAAAAAAATATAATCACCAACTTTCTTTAAATCTATAAAAATAATATATTTATTAACTCTGTACCATTTTTTTTCAATCAAACTATTATTTATAATACTTGTTTATAAGCGTACACAAAAATTCTAATTATGAATAACATATTGAACGCTTTTGTTTCATTAATTGTATGTGTTTATAGTTAAAAAAAATCATAAAAGCTTAAAACAAAAGAATAAATTCAATAAAAATAGGGTTGAAATGGGAGTGAGGAAAACCAATGATGGGCGTAGGGCACAGGTGTCCCCGTAGGACCGTTGATGCCATGATATATTTTCCTCCTCCTATCCCATTACTTTTACTAATTGTAACAAAATCTATATAATTTTTCTATTTATTTTAATATTATAGTGAAAATGTGTGTTTATGTGTCGGAATAGGGGGGGGGGGGGGGGCGGACTGTTGTATGTAACGCCACAGTTTTTTTTAGTTGCTGTCTGGTCGGATGAAGGGGCGGGACTTACTTCACGCGTGGCTGCCCAGACCAGCGATCGGACGGCCAGTATTACATAATCCACTTATCCGTTATGTCTTCACTAGCGCCATCCCTTCTTCGTGTTTTAACTGTATTCGGCTACAATGTAACCCATACACCTTGTTTTATTTTTTAAAAAAACCAATACTTCTTATGTCTACTAGTGGGTCGAATTGACACATAGGCCTATAGCTTTTAATTGCATTATCCAATGATTATTTAGAAATAGCTTTTAAAATATATTTGATAATGATGATGGCAATATTAAAAATACTATATTTTTAATTAGGTTCCCCAAAATGCAAAAATATAAATACGTTTTAAAATTGTGTAACCTGTAGGGTTACATTTTACATGTTACTTAATTTTTCTTATGTTTTTTATTCTATTTTCTTTCAAATGTTTTTATTCGCATTTTTGTACTTTTTGGGTTTGGAAAACCTAGTGGTATTCTTACAAAGACTTCTGGGTTTTTAGTGTTTTTCTGAGTTGTTTCCCTGTGGGGAAAGATAGTCCTAAAATATTCTTGGGCAAAATGTTTATTTATGTAAATACCTGTACCTAAAACTTAAATAGTCCTAATTCTTCATTTCACTATTTTGATTTTATACTTTTATAAATATTTTATTTCAATTTCATTTAACATGTTTAATTTGTTGTTATTGTTTTTTTATTACCATGTTTGGTACTATTTTATTGTGTGTATGAGTATGAGGGTGTGGATTTTTCGGTTATGGATAGTCCGCCTTTTTTAAATTGATATAAAAAAGACTAGTGGTACGATATCAGGCTTTGTGCTAAAACCTCTTGCTATGTGCTTGAGCGTTGCTGCTTTTGTGTCTTCTAACTGGGATATTTTAGTTCTCTGTATTTGTCTGATTTTAGATGATCTATTTTGTTTGATTTAGATTCAGTTTAGGCCTATATATTTTGTGATTAGATTCGATTAGCAGTTGTTAGCAGGCAGTTGATAGAATAGATGTTTTGATCTATATAGATTTACGTATATGTAAATAAAGATCTTTTGAATTTATAATATTTACAGCACTCTATTAGTTGTGTGGTTTCTGGTGTTGTTCTTGTGTCGTGCTTAATGTATATTGTTTGTGTTGTGCTTAGCTCTTTAGGTCTTAATTTAGTTAGCTTTAGCCTTAGACCTTACGGTCACTTTGGGTTTTCCGAAGTTGCACAGACTAGGACCTTCCATCTTCCTTGCACCCCCAACAATTGTAATAACCAAAACGTTAAGAACAAAAAAGTATTTATAATTGAGCACTAGATATGCATAAGACTATGGTAACACCATCCATTCTGCTGAGCTTGCATCTTTTGCCTATCAAAGATTTAATTTATGGTGCCTTACTGAAGGTTGTTTATACAGAACCTTTAAGTAAGTATTATTCGTTCTATATGTGCTGGTAAAGGTTTTTTAAAAATTGTTATCTACATAGATACAATGTAGATTATGTTTAAAGGACCGTGTAGCACGTGCAGTTAACCTTTATTGAGCTGCAAACTTTCTGCAATTTCTGCGAACAATGGCTCACCTTTCGTACCAACGAAGAATCTCTATTGCCCTGCTCATAGATAGTATGCAAGACTTCTACTGAGCAAAAAGTCGGGATAACACACTGAACCCTTTTTTTTTGTTTAATTAATGTTGTATGTATATACAGATTTCTAGTTCAAAACCTAAAAAAAACTCAATAAAAATAAATAAATATTAAGGTTAAATTAATTATAAGTAACGATGAAATGGGAGTGAGGAAAACCAAGGGTGGGCGTAGGGCAAAGGTGTCCCGGTAGGCCTGTTGATGCCATTAGGGATTTTCCTTCCCTCTATACCGATTTTTTATTATTGGCAACATAATCAATATTATTTTCCTATTTATTTTAATGGTATAGTGAAAATGTGTGTTTATCTGTCGCTATGATTAACTGTCCGTATGTTTAAGTGTCGTGTGATTAAGTGTCGTGTGATTAAGTGTCCGTATGTTTATCTGTCGTGGGATTAAGTGTCCGTAGGTTTAAATGTCGTGTGATTAAATGTCTGTATGTTTATCTGACGTGTGGTTAAGTGTCTATGTTTAAGTGTCGCATGTTTATCTGTCGCATGTTTAAATGTCGGCACACGGTTTTGATTGTGTGTGACCACGTCATTCTCAATGCAACATATCATGGAATTATTTACGAAATATTTTGTAATTGACCTTTCTTAACATGAAATTTATTCTTTATAATCTTATCTTTAACTTATGAACTTTGCTTGGCCGTTCAGCGCTTTCATAAACTTCTTTTTTTTTTTTGCTCTTGTATGCTATTTTTATAACCCTTATGACTACATTTACAAATATTCCATAGACCTATAATATATATACAGTCAATTTTGCAGGGCTGGCCAAATCACAGGAGCGCAAATCTAATCGTCTTTCGAGACTATGGAGCCAATGAATAATATATATATATATATATCAACATTTTATTACATTTATTATAATCATATTTAACTTCAGTCTATAGTCAGTGACAATTTAGTGTAGTATTCTGTAAAAAGCTACACAGACATAGCGCATTGACCCACATAATTGGTATAGCTATTCTGTGCATTGACCTAACTTACTCTTATTATAAGCACCTGTCGCTGTGAGAGCTGAAACATTGGATATTGGTCTTCTCATCCAGTCCAGTCATGCACAATACCCCTCTCGTTGTTTACCACTAAATGTCTATTCTTAAAGAGCCCATCTTATTCAGGAGAAGTAAAATAATCTAATCTTAATAATCATAGATATTCAAAACCAGAATCTAACATTCAGTGATAGAAAGCAACTATCAAACATACATAGCATATGAAAAAAACAAAAAATATTACACTAGCAACGATAAGGAATAATAGCTAATTGTTGATAGGAAAAATAAATATGACACACACAGTAGTCCAAGATCGTCTGACACTTGATTGTTCTCCTCGTCCTCTCGTGATCACCTGGTTACGGGGTCAGAGAGATGAAAAAAACACACAAAACCATGACATCACAAACACAAACTAAAACACTACAATACTAATCTTAAGCCATGAATAATCTAAATACAAAAAAACAGCAACTGATGTTTAGCTTGAGCACAAAGCAACACTAGTTCAGTACAAATCACTACCATATATTTCATATGGGTTGGGAAAGTTTACTAAGGCTTGGGAACATTTACTTAATTTTTTTCTCTATTTGAACCAGGCTGCAGAGCTGTTTGCTCTCTTGCAGTCAATGCAAGATAGGCCTAAACATTTGTTCAAGTATTTTTTTCGTGTATGTTTTGCTATAGACTGTGTTGGTAATGAGGCAATAATATATGTATGAGATTGATTAGCTTTAGAGCATTGCAATCAGAAGTGGTCGACTGTTTTATGTGGATGTCTGCAATGTCTGATGGGTGTGTTGGGTTTATATATGGGTTTGTGAATTCTTTGTACAGTTTGTAAACGTTTGGGAATTTTAGATTGATTTTTAATAGAAGAACCTTGCTACATTTAATGTCATGTGGTAAATGTTGTTTTCTTTATTCTAGGCTGTGGAGGTCAGCTCTCTGCATCTACTCAATCATTTCAATCACCAGACTACCCTGAACGGTCTTCTATCAATGTTGAGTGTGAGTGGAGAATTCATGCATCTGAGGGGAGCAAGATCATTTTAAGTTTTGAGAGCCTGTTTGACATTAATTGCCATTACGATGATAACTTTTCAAGAGGTTTGGTGGTAAGATTTTTGTTCTCACTAGTCGTTTTAGAAATTTTTGTTTGGGATAAATGACAAAATATATATGTCACAGTAATAGTGACTGTGTATCTGTGAATGGACGAGGGATGCAATAAATATAAACTGACTGAGACTTAGAGTCACACATGGTACTGTACTATTGTAATGTGTTGACTAGACTTAGTGACATTTTAGTTCTGTTTTATTGTTTATGCGACTAGGTGGACATAGTGAGTTTTATTCATTGTCATAATTTCATCATTTATTCATTGTCATAATTTCATCATTTATTCATTGTCATAATTTCATCATTTATTCATTGTCATAATTTCATCATTTATTCATTGTCATAATTTCATCATTTATTCATTGTCATAATTTCATCATTTATTCATTGTCATAATTTCATCATTTATTCATTGTCATAATTTCATCATTTATTCATTGTCATAATTTCATCATTTATTCATTGTCATAATTTCATCATTTATTCATTGTCATAATTTCATCATTTATTCATTGTCATAATTTCATCATTTATTCATTGTCACAATTTCATCATTTATTCATTGTCATAATTTCATCATTTATTCATTGTCACAATTTCATCATTTATTCATTGTCATAATTTCATCATTTATTCATTGTCACAATTTCATCATTTATTCATTGTCATAATTTCATCATTTATTCATAGTCTTGTTTCATGTGTGTGAATACTGAGAAAATGGCTAGAGTAATGTGATATAAAAGGATTGTAGAATGAGAATAAAAGTTAGTTGTTACACCATACTAAAGACTTGAAGTCATACTTTTACACCTAGAAATAGAAAAATATTTTCCTAGCCCCTAGTATCAATACAACAAATATAAAAACAATGCATTTCAAAAGGATACAAAATAAAAACACATATCTGATATGCTTGATCATTTATCGTTAGTGTTATTTGCTGGTACAGTAAGTAAAGACACAATGTAACTGAGTAAAGATTTCATAGAAAATATTTTATGTCCTTGTGACATAAATGTGTTTTACATTCTAGAAAATATCTTTACTTAATGGGCATTTTTCCATTTTCTCGGTGCATGCAATATTTTTTAGGACTGTTTTTGGCGCACATATTCATTTGTTTGAGAAGCTATTTTATCAAATGTTGCTTCTTCAAACAATTTATAAAAGTTGCTCAATTGAGACTGATCAGTTAATCAGATTCGGACAAGTTTTTTCCTTAAATTTTTCTATTTTTATATGATATAACACCTCCCACTATACTTCAATATTGTTACTTTCAGTTTTAGTCCCTTTTTCTTCCCAGTCAGAAAGATCAAAATAATGCATGTTAATTATGTCAATATCAAACTCAACTTCACCCGATACAATTTTTTACCTAACCTCAATTTCCAATAAATTAAACTCTACGAACTCCTCAACGATTTCATCACACCACTTCGCTCAAAAATGAAATGTAGGCCTAAACAAAATAAACCTACAGAGATCCTTGTAACATTATGTAGGCCTAAACCATAAATAAACAAACAGAGCATTCCTGAGATCTCAAACCAAACGAGACAGTAGAATTATCAATAAATTGTCACTGAGACTTTCGGATGTTTTACCTGATAACTACATCTGCCAATTATGGCAAAATTGCCCAGTAAAGGGTATACCAATTTAATTATTTAAACTCATGTATAGGTCGCAGGAGTGAATAGGCTACATCCTAAGTTAAGAATTTTATAAAGTTATATTTTGTAATTGACACTCAGATAGATTGCATATGTAATTTTTAGAGTTCAAATACTTTGTATAATTAATTTTTTCAAAATTTTTTGTAACATAAAATGTAGGTACTGAAAATGTTCCTGAATTTGGAAACTTTCTTTATTATACAGTTTGCAATCATGCATAATACAAACATAAACAAATAAAGGCTTTAGGCCTATTTGTTTCACTTTTATCAACCAATCAACAAAGCCATTAGACTTATGGTAAAGGTTTTTGAACTTATTAACGTCTTCATAGGTCCCTACTTGATTTCCTGAAGTGCATAGACATAAAAAGTCTTTTGGCGTACTCTCTTTCAAATTCCAGATCCTAAATTGTACAGTGTCTTGTCTAATAGGCCTACAATAAAGAAAAAAAGAAATAAAAGTCATTTAGGATAAGAGACACTTAGAGACATTCATTTTCAACAACACAAACCCCATGACTAAAACATGGAACCAGATCGCAAAGAGCATGCTAAAACAATAGCCTGAATAGCATGGATAGATAGCTATAAAAGTGCCCTAATTAGCCTACCATTACCACTGTTTGTAATTATTTCAAATGTGACTTCTTGTAAAAAAGAAAACGTCACAATCGGCAATATGATATGTTTATCCCACTCTTACATACAATCTATTTAATAATGCAAATAAGGTAATACACTTTAAAACATTATTTCTTAATATATTTTTTTATCGAGTGTGAGTACATTGCAGTATTCTCCTAAAATGCGCTAAAATGTGTCCACTGGCCAAAATGCAAAAACTTGTATAAGTTGTGAGATATGGCGCTGTTTTCTAAGAATGCTTAGACCTGCGATAGGCCTATAGCTTACCGTATATACTCGCATATAACTCGCACTTTTTTAACTCAAAATTTCAACAAAATGTAGGGGTGTGACTTGTACACCATACACTTTTTTGTAGGTCCAGTGGCGTACCTAGGGGAGGGGGAGGGGGGGGGTCCAAATTCAAAAGTTCCCCCGAACCCCTACTTGAGGGGGGCCCCAAAGGAGTGTCGGAATGTATTTTTTCTCATGTCATAATGTCGAATGTCAAAATGCAGGGGCCCCTAAAGAGGCCAAGCCCCCGGGCCCCCAAATCTCCAGCAACGGCACTGTGTAGGCCTATTGAACGCAAATTACATAATGGAATAGATCCATATACGTATAAAGTCATCTGGAATGTTCACTTGCTTGGTTCAGGGAAATATTGTGGAACCAGGAGAATCTTAGGAAGGGTATGTACAAGATGTGCATTGTTCGCTATTCCTAGAGGTCCAGAAGGGGACCTCACAAGTGATAGTGTTGGAGTCAGCTGTGAACGCCAAAGCCCAAGCCCAAGTGGTTGACAGGATTGAATGGGTAGCTCCATTCTCGGCAGTTTTTAGCATTCCGAGCAAACCGCCTGCGTCATGTCTTAGCAATGTTTCCAAATCTACAATTGGCCGATTGACACATTAAAGAATATTTCCGAAAAATTCTGCATTCAAACTATTTTTTTAACAAATGTATATAGAAATGCTGTTTGAAATGTCTTTAGTGTGTTTCAGTTTTCATTAGTTGCATGTAGGAGGTGAAAAAAACACAGCTTATTGTCGGTGGCGAAGCCAGCACCCTCCTCTTTTTAAATTGTGTTAGCGCAGTCGCGTTTGAAATCATTACTAACAATGTACTAATGGTAATTATGGCACTTGAACAGCATATGGGGCATGGTGGCCATGCGGCAGCATGTTCAGCTAGTGTACCGAAGGTCCCGGGTTCGAATCCTGGTGCAGGCTAGGATTTTTTCCCTGGGACTGGAGAGTGTCCCTGAGTCTACCCAGCTCTGATGAGTACCTGACCTTAGTTGGGGTAAAGTAAAAGGCGGCTGAGCTTAGTGCTGGCCACACAATCACCTAGTATGCCGTGTTTACAGAAACTGGTGAATGCTGCTTCACCGGCCTTATGTGTCAAATTGGTTCGACGGGATTCTTTACTTTATAGCGCGACTATAAATACCAGCGCAGTCCATTCTTAGTTCCATTCAGTCTAAGGCTGTTTTGTCGATCCACTATATAGTGTGACTATACGGATAGGAACTTGAGTAGGGACAGGGACTTAGATGAAGAAACAAATGCCTTACAAAAACTTTCCCATATGATTAATGGCTGCATCGATCAGTTTATAAAGATAAATGAAGTGCTGCCTTTATTTGATTATGTTTGTTTTATGCATGATTGAAACTATTTTTTAATGAAAGTTTCCAGATTTAGGTGAATATTTAGAAACTTTTATTTTTAAAAGGTATCAATTTTTGACAAGTTAAAAGGCAGTCTAACCCCTGAAAGTCGTATGCGGGTCAATGACAACATACACGAAAATAATCCTAAATTAGGGGTGTGATTTATACGCCGGTGGGACCCGAGTATAAATGTAAAAAAAAAAAATTAACTACTACAGCTAAGGCTTTTTTATAGCCCTAGATAGGCTTTTATAAATGTCCGATTCTTTTTAATAATTTGCTATCAATAGGCTACAAAAGATGCAGCCTTAGGATTATGCTACTCTATGACAAAAGTAAATTAAAAAGCTGTCAAAAATAAAAAGGTGTGGGGATCTGCAAACTTACAATATTTGTCCTTTTTTTAATATATTTATTTTAACATGCCCTAAATGCGTTTTGACAGTAACCGATTGCCCCAGAAGCAAAAAAATAGGTCATCGGAAGTACCGGGTAGGAAAGTATTTTTTTTAACTCCCTCAGCCTACATCTGTTAATACTGATTTTTGCGATATTATCTTGCAGCCGTTGCAGCCTAATAGTTATATATTTTTTTTTTTTTTTTTTTTTTTTTTTTTTTTTTTTTTTTTTTTTTTTTTTTAGTTGTTGTTGTGATACATGATTTCATTTCTGTTTAAGTAATATAAACTAATCACCTATAATATACAGGTGCACTACGGCTATAGAAAAAAAAAACAGTTTTGTGGTTCACAAACTCCAAGCCCAACGACTTTTGATGACAATAACCTGGTGGTCAAGCATATGCAACACTATTATTATGAACAGATTGGATTTAGAGCAATCTATCATGCTGGTAAGGCTTTATGTTTTGCCTAAGTTTTTTGATTGAATGAGAGAACATAATAATTTAACATATATAATATAAAGAACATGTGATTTTTTAAAAAACAACAATACGCTTACTCTAAGTTATAAAAGAAATACTTTTTAAAATCCCATTTTATATTTTTATTTTTAATATTGAATTAAATCATAATATTTAAATATACATTAATATATCAAAACAATAACTTTTTGAAATGTAAAAGTGGTATGTGTGGGGGAAGGGGTGTTCAATCTGGTCTAGTGGCAGGGTGCTTGTATTGCTGTTCCAACGGCCTATTTTATTCATTCCGTTTAGCTCTGATGAGTACTTGTAAGTACTCAAACCTGACTTCCGTTTTTTCCATGTTTTTAAGCTTTCAACACCTCCCGTACTAAATCGCCCCATGGGCCATTCATGATAGAAAGATACATTTTTCACTCGATTGTGCAGAAATGTATGGCCTTCTATGCAATTTTGCAAATAATATTAATATTTAATTTTTTTAATTATCAAGAAATCAAAGAAATAAGTTACTCAGCTTAATACCAGAACTTTAAAGCTGGTCCATTTTCCTGTAAATATCTGAAATAATTACTAATCTTTATAAGATGGCTCGCTTTGCAAAACGCGCAAGATAAACCCTATGAAATTGTATTTTACCGTTGTAAAAATATACCGTTGTAAAAATATGTCTGCCACGATCTTCGCTATTTGTAGGGTCGTTGCCAATAAAGGCGTCTTATCAGAATTTATCACTTTAGTAGTTAAGTACAACTATTCCATATCATAAATTGTTAATATAAAAAGTGTTTTATGTTAAAAATTGTATGCATATATTATTATATATAGTTAATTTTAATGAAATTGGTCTAGATTTAACACCTTAAATTGCTTGTTCTCGAGTATCCACCCTTGTAATAAAAATAAAATACAATTTCATTTATTTTAAAGAAGATATGCTAAAGATATTAAATTGGTACTTTTTATTTCTAGGAAATAATATTATAATTCGTAATTTGACATGCAAAGAAGGTCTTCAACATGTTGTCAATGTATACAAACAAAAGTAAAATTGACCTTTGTTGGCCTAATGTAGCTATAGAAAGTATTATGAATTACAACAAATTAAGTATATAGTAGATTATAATAAAATTTAAATTGAACAAGACATTTTTTTATTAGGTATTTGTTGAAGTGAAGCTATTTTTAGCAGATAAATGTAGATAATTATTGTTTAGCCTACACTCATAGGGGCTACAAAATGCAATAGCTGTGAGTCATACTACGACCAGTCTAATGTGGGTAATAAAAGACATATTTTACTGTAGAATAATACAATTCTAGGGTTTTGTTACTGACAATTTTGGCTTTTGTTGATGAGAAAATTTGTTGGGGGTAGACAGCCCTGCATTCCGTGGGGTTGCATAGCATATAAAATGCCATAACTTGAAAGATTACAAAATGTGACTTTGCCATTTTTTCCTGTGTGGTCTTCATATATTTACATGTATTTTTTTTTGTAAACATGAAATGCTTGATTAAGCACCATTGATTAATGCTATTGGGTCAAAAGTGTACATCTGGATAGTGTTTATGTTTAGCTTATAATTATGTCTTATCAATTCTTAATATTTTTCAGATTGTAACAATGTTCTTAATGGAACTCAAGGAGTTATTGAAAGCCCTAATTTTCCAAATCCTTATCAGGGGTCTGCCCAGTGCTCATGGACCATTAAAGTGCCTACAGGGAATCGAATCAATGCTCACTTTGCAGTCTTTAGCCTGCAACCAGACTCTACGTGCAGACAAGATTATGTTCAGGTAATCTAGTTTTGCTGACAATAGTTTTTTTCCACCATTTATTGCTTTTTCGGTTTTGAAGGCCGTAGTAGCTGAGCATCTGGTTATCTCAATCACAACCGTTCATATTGAAGTTGTAGTTGTGAATAACTGATGGATTTGTTTTATTTTTTTATCGGTACTGTCACTAGCCTTTATACTAGTTGAAACCATAAAACTGCTTTTGTTTGGAATTTTCGTCCTTCCATATGACGCACAAAATGTTTTTTTCGACATTAAACCAATATCTGCTCTCCATGTGAGCCAGTTTTACACGCTTTAGGTACAGTCGGAAGCCTTTGCAATTCAGATGTACAGTACCAGTGTAGTAGTGGGGCTGTAGGTTACCAATGAGTGCTTTGGTGGTATAGAAGAGATCGGCAAATATATGTACAGTATCAGTGTAATAGTGTCTTTGGGGCTGTAGGTTACCAATGAGTGCTTTGGTGGTATAGAAGAGATCGGCAAATATATGTACAATACCAGTGTAATAGTGTCTTTGGGACAGTAGGTAATCAATGAGTGCTTTGGTGGTATAGAAGAGATCAGCAAATATGTGTACAATATCAGTGTAATAGTGTCTTTGGGACAGTAGCTAATCAATGAGTGCTTTGGTGGTATAGAAGAGATCAGCAAATATGTGTACAATATCAGTGTAATAGTGTCTTTGGGACAGTAGCTAATCAATGAGTGCTTTGGTGGTATAGAAGAGATCAGCAAATATATGTACAATATCAGTGTAATAGTGTCTTTGGGACAGTAGCTAATCAATGAGTGCTTTGGTGGTATAGAAGAGATCAGCAAATATATGTACAATATCAGTGTAATAGTGTCTTTGGGACAGTAGCTATTCAATGAGTGCTTTGGTGGTATAGAAGAGATCAGCAAATATATGTACAGTATCAGTGTAATAGTGTCCTTGGGACAGTAGGGTATTATTTACACCAGGTTCAGATTTAGCCAAAAATCTAAGGCTGTTCTGAGTAGAGTTTTCAGACAGATAATATAGTAGTCGTATGCCCATATTGTGCCCAGTTATTCATATCAGTGTTGACAAATCTAGGCTCAGTTAGCCTAAGCCTAGCTGGCGCCGCCCCTTTTTCATCAGCTGATTTGTCGGACTCGACATCTTCAGAATTATTGTTTGAGCCGATTGTTGTTGGCTCATTAAAATTTGAATCACTATCAAGATCACTATCAAAATCATCACTTTCATCCAATATTGTTTCAAATAAAGTCATAGCTTTCTGAGCAGACAGCCCTTTAGACGGTCTACTAGGCCCTGCAAGTAGGTGTATTCGCGGCCATCGTAAATAAAAAAAACTCACCACAAAAACAATACAAATTAAGTGTCCAAAAATGATCAATGCGGTTCAATCATCAATCACACGTGAAATAAGAGTTATGTTATCCTTAAACAGGATGTGGAGGTTAAAATTAATTTTAGAAAGCTGGTTTGGATTTAATAGCGAAACAAACAATGTTACCCAAATCATCACCAATTGCGTTTTTACGGCAGAATAGCACTGCCGATCAGCACCAGTGGTCTTCTTACGGACAGAAAGTGTTAAACCATGCCAAAAAAATTTGTTTCTGTTAGTTGCTTGCATATGAACACCCAAATTTACCTAGCGTTTAGATATAAGTATGCACTTGGCACTGTGTACAGTGTGAGTTGCCACAAAAGTTAGCTCAGGTTTATTGAATTCGTACGATCCTGACACCACTAAACTCTTCAGAGCCTTGACAAGCCATGACATTAATAATTAAAGTCTAGGTAAACCACTAGCTACACCCACACTAATCAAAACAATTAAACAAGTCACACCTTCTAACAGTAAAACCCATAGAGAAACATAAAAATGCTATTAGTTGGATAATAAGGGACTTTAATCTTCCTTAATGAATCGAAACACCTAGCTACTTCATAAAACTACAACAAAACTTAAAAGAAATGGAGGAATTTTGTTTCAATACCATCCAAAATCTAAACTAAAAACAATTATTAACCCAACAAGAAACAATATCCATCCATCCACCCATCTCTATGATGCTACAGCCCATGTAGGGCTTTGGTCTTCCCCACCACCTCCATCCATTCAGGCCTATCCCGGGCTTTCATTCGCCATGCCCGCACACCAAGTTTCTGCCTCTAAAGCTTTGAGCTATTTTCGTCTTGGATTACTCCTAAGTCTCTTTCCTCTTGGTCTCTATTTATGTACAGTTCTGGCTGCTCTGCCTGCTGTTATTCTTTTCATGTGGCCTGCCCACCTCAGTCTGCCCTTCTTTATTTCAGCTACCAAGACCTTTGGCCATAGAGCCTTCTCAACATCCGGTCCGAAAGTGTGGAATCTACTTCCCATTAAACTGAGGCAAACATTGATACCTTCAAAAAGAACTTAAAAACTCATTATTTCAATATTTATCTTAGTTAACATGCTTTAGAGCCCCACTGTCTTACCAATATGTTAGGTCGGCCATTTTTTTTTGTTTTAAATGTTTGATTTGTTCGATGTTTGTAAAGTTTTGAATCATCATTTAGTTTTGTATCTCTTGGCCTATAGATTTTATCCGTGTTCTTAGTTGTTATGTTAAATGCGCTCTGAGCTTGCATTATGTTTGTTGGTAGCGCTATACAAATGTCATTATTATTATTATTATTATTGCCACTGTTGAATCCTCATACATAGTATCTTCATTTGTTCATGTTCTCCAGCCATCTGTGTTTTGCACAGCTCCATATATAGCCCGCAGTACTTTTCTTTCCCAGGTTTCAAGCAAGGTCTCAATGGATTTTGTCATTGTCAATGTTTCTTTGCTATGCATCACCACTGAAAACAATAACAGGGTTCATACTATGTCTGGAAAGTCTGGGATATGTATGGTATTTAAACGAACATATTTCAGAATTTATAATGTCTGGAAAATCGGTACATTTTCACCAAATCCCCCAAAAAGTCTGATTGCATTAGTTTTTGCTGTGATTCCTGCAATTTTTGGTTTTATCCTGAAATTTTTATTTAAGTTTGGTGCAATAACCCTGTTTAAAAAAAAGAAAATACTTGCTATTGTGGTGAAGAGGCAGTTTCAGACCAAGCTGCAAAAGCTTGCCTGAATTCCGCTTTAAAGTGATTAGTATTGTAAATAGTGTCAGTGAAAACTTTTAGGCCTATTTCTGAATTCATCATTAAAACTTTTATTTAAAAAAAATAATTCGTATGTATAATTATCATCGTAGTCTATAGTCTATAATTTAAAAAAAAATGTCTGGAAATTGTTTGGAAAGGAATTTTCAAAAAAGAGTATGAACCCTGAATAATGTACTTGATTATTGCAAACTATCAAATGTAATCTCCCTTTTCAAAAAAGGAAATAAAACTGACCCTTTAAATTACAGTCCTGTTTCCCTCACAAGCATATTATCCAAAATAATTGAACAAAAAAATATATATAGTAGATGACTTATCTAAAGGATTAGATAAGTATAACCAAAGTGATGCTAATTAAGAACAGGTTACATATACTTTAATTTTTACCTATATGGCATATACAAACATATTGAATCTAACCCATCTTTCACTTTGTAGATCTTACCTAGAACTAGTTGTTTTAGTCAGCTGACACCACCATAACGCTTGGTGCAGAAAATCATCACTAATCAATAGGAAGGTATTTTGAGCCAACTTAAAAAAAATGTAAATATGATTCTAAGTCAGTAATCTCTGCTCAGATTCCCTTAAAAGAAGTCAGGTTCAGTTCTGGTTAGAAGAAATAGAAAACTTATTTTTTTTTTATGTAATAATTTTTTAAACCTATTTAATTTAGTTGAATGTAATTAATTGAAACCCTATTCCAATATATATATATATATATATACACTAAATACAATGGTATTGATAAACAACTTGTGGCCATTGCTAAATTTATAATTAACATTCTTTAATACCACACAATTGGTTTCATAGAAATAAAAACACAGACAAACAAATATTTTAAAATACACATAATAAAAAATCTAAGTTTTATCATAAACATTGTTTTAGACACCTGCAGCCTTCTTATAAAACTTAATCCAAACAACAAAATTTATTGCAATACATTATTTCTTCGTAAAAAATAAAACATAATATGGTAGACACAAGACCTTGCCAATCACTCAAGTTTATTATAAAACATAATATGGTAGACACAAGACCTTGCCAATCACTCAAGTTTATCATAAAACATAATATGGTAGACACAAGACCTTGCCAATCACTCAAGTTTATTTTAAAACATAATATGGTAGACACAAGACCTTGCCAATCACTCAAGTTTATTATAAAACATAATATGGTAGACACAAGACCTTGCCAATCACTCAAGTTTATTATAAAACATAATATGGTAGACACAAGACCTTGCCAATCACTCAAGTTTATCATAAAACATAATATTGTAGACACAAGACCTTGCCAATCACTCAAGTTTATTATAAAACATAATATGGTAGACACAAGACCTTGCCAATCACTCAAGTTTATTATAAAACATAATATGGTAGACACAAGACCTTGCCAATCACTCAAGTTTATTATAAAACATAATATGGTAGCCACAAGACCTTGCCAATCACTCAAGTTTATCATAAAACATAATATGGTAGACACAAGACCTTGCCAGTCTCTCAAGTTTATTCTCATTTTATATTTGAACCAATCACAATTTCAGATAACAGGTTCTAATCTAACCAACACAAAATTGTGTGGCGATAGTGTTCCACCAAACTTTCAATCCACATTGAATGAGATGAACATACAATTTAAGAGTGATAGCTACTTGTCCTATCAAGGGTTTAGATTGGAGTGGACCATTGAAGGTAATGTTAATCTAGTCTATTAATATTTTGTTTTATTAAACTAGAAAATAAGTCAAATTATGTATCACAGATAGACTTAAATGATACTGGAAGTTCTGTAAAAAAACAGGACAAAAATGCTCATCGTGTCATTATAAATATTTATATTTCTCTTAGGCGTTATAAGCTAGAAAGAATTTTCTTATACCCTTTGCCTAAACCTCTTACCGGCAGGGGATGGAGGGCTATAAGATTTGATTCTGGATTGTTTTTTGATGCTCCAAGTTTATCAATACAAATATAATTAAATATGCATTATTTTTATACCATTTTAATACAGGTTGTGGAGCAATATTCAGACAAAATTCTGGAGGGTTTACAAGCCCAAATTACCCTAGAACATACAATATAAATCAGACATGCATCTGGGAAATTATAGTTGATGAGGGTCTTGTAGTTCAGCTGAATATCTTAGACTTTGATGTTGAGTCTCACAGCAATTGTAATTTTGATGTTTTAGAGGTGAGTCTAGTTTTACTTCTTTTTATACATAGAAATAAAATGATGGAATATATTTTTGAATTTATTATTTTAAAGATATATCAAAGCTAGTACATTTAAAGAAAAAAATGTGTCCTTAATTTATAGGGAAATAAATTAAATAATTTACGTTATTGAAAGGTTGACTCGTCCTGCAGCTATTACTCTGGACTGTCAACTGAGAACGTGGGTTCTAACCCTGCACCCATTCAATCCCTGTAGCTTTGCTTTGCATGAGGTTAATAGAAGGAATGCCTGTAATTTATGAGACTAGTTTTAAAGTCTGTATTGCATTATATAATTTACATAGCATATATGCTTGTAGTCTATGATATTTGTAGGAGGGTAATACAAGGACAGTACACTCTCAAAATGTTTGTGTTTCCATCCCAATGCATTCAGGAAAACATCAATGTAGGCTATAACACTGTCATAGAAAAAAATTATTCCCAAATGACTAAGGCTGCCATTATGTGGTGCTTACTATTATATTGCTGTGCTTATCTCTTTACTAATGATCTATTGTACTGGGTTTGAGTAAACAGGTAAAATTTTAAGTCCATCTTATGAGGGAATAGGTTGAACTTTGAATTGTAAGACTTGACATGCACCAGTAAAGCTATGAAAACATGGCTATGCAAAGAATTGTAATCATATTATAGGCCTACATAAATCTTAGTATTGCTTGTTTTTGTTAATTTGTACATTTTCTCATTGCCATATGCCCAGGTTTATTCTCGAGGTGTAACTCATGAAGAACCAATAGTAAGAATTTGTCATAAACAGACTAGTCCTCAGACTGTAACTTCAGATGGCAATCATATGTTGGTTATGTTCAAATCTGATATTAGTGAATCATTTAAAGGATTTAATGCAACCTACAATGCAATTCAAAGAGGTACAAATCAGTTAATTACAATAGACATTTTAATTGTTACATGATGCACAATGCAAGCCTTTGTTTGTTTATTTGCATAAATATAGGATAGTAAATTACTTTTATGCAGCTTTTCCCTAAGTTTATAGGAAAGTTTTAGACTCAAACAGCTCTAATCTAATTTAACATTGAATGTGGAAAGTCTATGGGACTGGAATTTGATCTAACAACACAATTTCTCAGTATGTACAGCATGGCTGAAATCTGTCTCACTGACCCAATTTAATAATTGCTGAACTTTTTTTGCTTTGATCATTGAATTTCTGAGCATGAGCATTCATTTTAAAAATTGTTTGTGATAGAAAAAAAAAAATCCCTTAGATTGAAATTAGTTTGTAGCTTTAAGTCATTTTGTAATAAGTCAAATAACTAATGAACCATAAACTATGTATGAAAAACATATTTTTAAAGTTTATAAACAAAAGCCTTGCTAACTCAGTTGATACCAATCATTTTAGACTATTATGTCTTGAGAGAAGAAAACTCATGACAATAGTGAATTATATTGAGCACATTAATTTGGTTTAGCACATCCAGTCTGTTCTTGTGGAGCTCCTATTTAAAAACATAACAAATTACAGATCATGAAAAACTCATCTCCATATTGCCATAGGAAAGTTATGTTCATTTAACTGTTGATTATTGCATGTGTATTGAAGAACCTAACATTCACATGTATAATATTTGTCTTTGAAGTATGTGGTGCTGATTTAACAACAAGAACTGGAACAATAATTTCACCTAATAGGCCAAGCAATGGTTGGTTTTCATCTTGCCGTTGGGACATTACAGTGGAGGCCGGACACATTGTCAATCTGACATTGACAGAATTTAGTATTGACTGTGAACATGAACATCTTTCAGTATGTATAGAAACAGTTACAATGTTGTTGTATGTTGTTATTTTTTGGCCTTTTTGTCAACTTTTCCTTTGTGCAAGTGTTGAGGGTCTTCCAGCCAACCTTAAATGTATTGTCTTGAAATATTAGATATTTAGAAAGAGAAAAATACAAGTAATTGATGAGTTTCTAATATTGTACATGACATGCATGATGAAGAAAAACAAAAAGAAATGTGTTGCAGCTTTTTAAAGCATTTCTTAATTGCGTGTATGTTTTTAAACACTTTTATTACTTTAAAAAAAATTTACAATTTCCATATTGCAATCAATGATACATATGGTAAATATTTTTACAAAATATTGCTGTTAATACCATGGTCTGTTGCTAAGACTGACTGGTATTATTGGGATACTACTTTACTTTTGCATGTTCATTTATTTCTTAACAGTTCTTCACAACAATAATTCAATAATTTGAATCTTGCAGTAATACACATATATTTTATTATTACTGACAATTGAAAGAATAGATACAAAAATGCCCAGTACATCCAAGATATATATGAAATCCAAAACACAAGTTCATGTCACTAGTATAGTATTATAAAATATAGGCTCCTTTATCATACAAACTTCTACTCCTATATCTTGGATCTAACTAACTTTTACCGCCAAGATCCCTTGACCATTTCACCATCTGTGTTCATCTAACCTCAAGTTAATTAAGTGAACTTAGTTCATAATATAAATAGAATAATCTAGTAATACTTGTTGGTCTTTTTAACTCCTGTCTATCTTCACTGATACATTGATATTCTCCCAGTTATTTTCCTTTGACTATATTTTCCATTCCCAAATAAACAGTCTTTAACAATCGCATTCAGTATAGTTAGTCTACAATTTGAAGACTTACATTAAACAACACCAAACAAGTTCTTAGTTTACATTATATAGATGCATTTTTGTATTCGTTTGTATTTTTGTTTTGCAGTCAATCTAACAAAAATTACCCCATAACCTTTTTTTCCCCTTAGAAAATAATCGCGATGTGGGTTGTGTAGATGAAAATGTGATAGAATATTTTGCCATTTGCATTCTGTTATGTGAAAAGTTACTGCTTGATATCATAATGTAAAGTAGAGACTGACCGAAACGAAATTTTTAATTTCGACCGAAACTGAAGCCATACCGAATATTATGCATTGTCTTTCGGCCAAAACCGAAGCCTAAACCTAAAGTTTAACTACGACTTCGGCCGAAACCGAAAAATAAAACGAAAAATGCGAAACAAATGATTTCAAAAGACTGCACATTTATGTGTAGGTCTAATATTAACTAGTTTATGCGCACTCTCTTTGAGTAAACCATTCTTTGGAGTGATTGAATAATCCGTTATTATTAACTTCAGTCTTCTACTTCACATTAGGCATGTTAATATCCTTTTTTTTTATTACTCAAAACCTATTTTTTTTTCTAAATATCATATTTTTTACCCATTTTCGGTTACTCCTCTCCGCCCCTGGGCACAGTAAGTTATAGTTTGAAAAAGACAAATTTTGCATTGATTATACTAAAAAATAATACGAAGGGCCATTGATCCTTAGAACGTGGTGAAATCTTTTTTTTTAAAGTTGATTTTGGATTAGCAGAAGTCAAAAGCTGTAATGAATTTAGGCCTTTATAATTATAATATAAATCAGTGGATGTTAGATCTATATGTTACACACATTAAAAAATTATTTGTAGAATATGAATAAAATCCCAGATACATCTATCTAGGGTTGACCGACGTCCGGCGAGAAAAGAACCTTACATGCGCTGCAAAGTTGTTGTTTGTAATTGCCCAAGCTGCTTTTCAGTCTATATTAAAAAAAAATGTTGGATCAATTTTACTAATATACAATTATTGGCAGCTAATATAATAAAACTGAACTGATTGTGGATTGCGAAACACTAAATTTGTCATTTTTTTTTCTCTCTATGTCCTCCTTTTGAAGTCCAAGTATCTCGGAACCTTACGTCTATCGGTCTGTTTGTCTTTTAAAAAAGCGTTTAGCATCAGTGGGGAAACTCCATTTTTTTTTCGAATATGTAGATCAAATGTCTGTACCGACAACTATCGTTAACATCTGCATTTGCTGTTGTATGTGCTTGTATCGCAAATTCACAATCAATATTCGGAATTTGAAAAAAAAAAAATATATATATAATTCGCCTCTGACAAACGAGTGTTTGCAAGGAATATAATGTTAAGGTTTCGTGCTAATCAAACAGGGTTTACAAATATTTCTTCAGATAAAAATATAAATAAATAGTTGGACAGTTATGAATGATTTCCTCCTGAAATCCGGTTTTCGTTTAACATCCCTACTTCACACAGATTAATTCACAACAGTTTAACTAAATGAAAGTATCAATAAGCAGAGTAATAGATGCAGCAATAGCGTAGCATTATGAATTTTAAAAGTTAAAATTCGGCTCATGACTGAAATTCAATATCAGTTTCGGCCGTAACCGTAAACAAACCGAAAACTAACCTTTTGGCTTCGGCCGAAACTGAAAACAAGCCGAAAAAGGTATTTGCCTCTTTTCGGCACTGAAAACGAAGCTGAAACCGAATATAGGTCGGTCTCTAATGTAAAGTGGGTCAACTAGACTTTCTAAGATTTCCCTACAAAGAACCAAAATGAATAAAGGAATTTAAAAAAAATAATCAAGTGTTAAGTTTATTCATAATGTTTCAATTACTTTGAGGATGTTGTATTATATTCAATTAAAATGATTTTATTTCCCATTTAGATTTCTAGTTATCCTAATGAAATGAACGATGATGAAGATTATGTACAATGTGGAAGCAACACAACTGTTTTTTTGAGTAGAAGTAATCAAATGTACATTTCATCGATTACCAGTTGGTGGTACAACAATAATCATGGAGGTTTCAGAGCTACCTATAAAACAGGTAAGCTGCTAACAATCATTCAAGATATACATAAACATCTTTAATTTGGACAAAGGGAGATTAATTGGAACATCTGTACTATAGAACAACACCAAATATTTAAAAAAATGAATTAATTATTTATCAAACAATGCTATGCAAAATTTCAAAACATGAAAAAAATGAAATTATACAATTCAACAACATCACCTTATGGTGAAGGCTGTAGGTTCAAATCCTGGCGAAGGCTAGATTTTATTCCCAGGGCTAAATCGGAGGGTTTCCCTGAGTCTACCCAGCTCTGGTGGGTACCTGACATTAGTTGGGAGTAAAGTAAAGGCGGCTAGTATGCACAAAAACAAACTGTTGAAAGCTGTTTCATCAGCCTTATGATCAATTTGATCCAAAGGATAGTTTACTTACACCACAACTAATGACAGAAAAGAAGAAGACAAAGGAAAAGATTGTGAACCATAGTACAGAACTGCACAACAGAAAAAAACAACAACAATGTAATTATACTTATGGGTGACCTCAATGCAAAGATTGTCAGTGACAATAAAGTACATGAAGAATGCTTGGGAAAACATGGAAAAGGAGACATAAATAGGAATGGTGATAGACTATAAAGGAAATGACAGATGAATGGTGATAGACTATAAAGGAAATGACAGATGAATGGTGATAGACTATAAAGGAAACAACAGAAGAATGGTGATAGACTATAAAGGAAACAACAGAAGAATGGTGATAGACTATAAAGGAAACGACAGATGAATGGTGATAGACTATAAAGGAAACAACAGAAGAATGGTGATAGACTATAAAGGAAACAACAGAAGAATGGTGATAGACTATAAAGGAAACAACAGATGAATGGTGATAGACTATAAAGGAAACAACAGAAGAATGGTGATAGACTATAAAGGAAACGACAGATGAATGGTGGTAGACTATAAAGGAAACAACTGATGACAGCCTGAAAAAGCGATCTGGGAAGTTAAACAAACTAGAGAGGCCAGAAAAACAAAAGACGGTAAAACAATTATGATGAAGGGCAGATGTAATGATCAATGCAACATCTTGAAGAATTACTCAAGAGACACATACCAACTTCAAGCTCCCCCAAAAGGATGATCTCATTTTTGCTCCAATTATATAGGAATAATATACATACATGTTAAAGTTTTTATTAGAAAGTTTATTAACAGTTCGAAAGAAGCAGTAAACCCTCACTTTAGGGACTACCAAGTAGGCATTAGAAAGAACAGATCCTGGACAAATGAGAATGCTACTTTGCAGATCAACCCTCTTGCGTCTTGGATCTGGTTGGGTTCTAAAACTTATGCAAGAGCCTATATAACTATGGAAAACAACATAGACCTAACCAAGACAACAAAACGACATAAGACAACTTAGACAGAACTTAGACAGAACTAGCTAAACTACTAACAACTAATCCTATCCACAGAATTATCGTACCAGGCTAAAAGCCTTAAGCACAGACCCCACTCGTGCGGTCAAATGTAAGGGGTGGGTGTAGATGGGGAAACTATGTCTGTGCAACCTTGTCTAACCAAACCCAAGGTGACTGTCACAGTCTTAGGCCTTAGCTAACTACTCTATACTAAATAACAGCTACAACTAGCTAACTAAACAGTACAACACAGCACAAGAACAAGACACACAATAGTAACAGGTAGAAACAAGTAAAGATCAACAAATGCCAAGGTGATGCTATAAAAACCATAATTTTATTCTACATAAAAATACTCTTAGTCTAAAGCTAAAAAAAAATGGGTCCAAAATCCAAAATGTTAGATCCAACTATGCAAATAAATATAGTCGTACATAGCAAATGTCCATTTTCCTTCATCAAAGGAGAGAATTAATATGTTGAACGCGAGGGTCTTATCGTGTATTCCCCATTCTGCTGCTGTTTTTTTTTAATGTGGCGAGACTTTTTTAAAAGTTACGCACCGCAATTTTGCTTGGAGAGTTTGAATGGTGTATTTTAAAAAATACTGCCGTACGACGTAATGTCTATCAAATCATTTGTTTCTTCATTATAGATGTTTGCATTATCCTTTTGAGTAAAAGTAACCAAATGTTTTAGTTATTTAATGGATTCACGTCGCTATTGAAAACGTTCTTTAATAGGCGACTTTATACACTCTATAAATTAAATGATATGAATTATAAAGGACAAGTTATAAATGATTACTTTTAAATGCTAGAAGCTTTTTCAGCATCAATTTTTATATTTGCCAGGGTCAGGGCGACCGGACACAATATTAAATAACAAAAACTAAATACCGAAAAGAACATTATCAATGCTGTTTTATGGATACATTATAAGCGAGAATAAAAATTAAAAACCGACAAAAATCGTTTTCCCTTAAGTTTTTTTTTAAATTAAAATAGTATTATCTACGTTTTTTTAAATATTTTTTTTACTTTTCTATTGTTTGGTAGGCCTATTTGTATTTTTTTTCTTTTTGATAGTATATCATTGTTAATTTAATGTTATTAATAGGCTAACAAGTCAAGTCAACACAACTGTTTGATACTTTTTAATACCAGAAGCTTGACACCCACAATTCGTATGCATATACCAGGGTCTGGGCGACCAGAAACAATTAAAAATAAGAAAAACTAAATACCGAAAGAAACATTATCAGTTCGCACTCCAGTTTTTATTGTAATAGTTTTTTTTTTCTTTCTCTCTTAACCAAACAAATTGTAGTCATTCCTTACTCCCTCATTTTGACGGGCATATACACTAGTAAAATAAGATTTGCACAAAGAAATGTAAATTTGAATTTGTGATGTACAGTCTGAATTGGTCTTATTTTAATTTAGAAATATCTTCTTGTTCTGATACATCTCTCAGGTTGTGGAGGCACAAGAAATGCAGATGAAAGTGGGGAAATCACATCTCCTTTCTTTCCTAATAATTATGGCCAAAATAGTGATTGTGTGTGGACTATCACATCATCAAGTAATCATTTAAATATTTGCTCTTTCTGTTTGCTCTCTAACTCTCTCTATTTTGTATAGATACAAGTGCATATATGTATCTATCTCTCTCTCTCTGTATATATATATATATAAATATTAATGTACAAACATATATATATATTAAAATATGTAGGTACATATACATATATATATATATATATATATATATATTATATATATATATATATATATATATATATATATATATATATATATATTAATGTCTTAAGATATATACATATAGCACATATATATGCATATTAAATAGGTATAGAGGTGAGAGCTGTCGTTTTATCTTGTTCTCTTGGCGACCAGCATAAGCTGTAATTCTGTTCAACTCTTAACATCCAACTAAGAAAAAATGAAACACTCTATTGACATTTCACGCATTATTTCTATATAGAATTGAAACAAAACCATTAAGTTTGAGTGCAGATTTTTTCCAAAATGTCCTGAAATGTGTTGATCTGCCTATTGTAGTTGTAGAATTATTGCTTATACATGGTCTACAAACAGATCTACATAATTTTACAGAGTTGTTCTAAGTATGACCGGCCTTGTTTAAGATTTGTTTTCATTATTTTTTTTTACATTGGCATAAAGACCTATATAAGCTTATATTGCACCAATGCATAGGTCACACCCCTAACTTAGGATTATTTATGTAAATTTTTCATAGACTCACAGATATGTCACACACATACACATTCATATAATGCATATTAAACCTAATGATTTGTGTAATTATTAAAAATAATATTTGTATTATTATTCTAATGCATGCATTTTCATTCATCTTACATCATGAATCATAATAATATTTTATCTTAGTGTGTTTTTTTTTAATTCCTCAGCTGAGGCTGTATACTTAACCTTCGTTCACATGGACATTCCAGACAGTTTACAACCACCAAATTGTCAATATGAATATGTTTCTGTAATTAATGAAGATGGCAATAGCACCTATTGTGGGCTAAACATGCCACACACAATTTATTCACAAACTTCAACTCTGCAAGTACATTTCCATTCTACTAATTCTTCTGCTACAGGATTCAGGGCTAAGTATTCATCTCTTCTTACATGTGAGCAGAGTTTTTTTTATTATTATCTGTGCTTTTTATTTAGAATGCATTTTTTTAAAGCATTTTTTGTTTAAACCAAAACCATAAATGATAAAAGACAATCCTTTTTAAGAAAGTGCACTGTAAAATGATTTGATCAAGAACCAATTTGACCAATGATTTGTCTCAAGAACACACAGACTTACAAAGACTGTCCTGCAGGGCACAAAAAAAGGGCGGGAGGAAAATAATGAGGCAGAAGACAAATGGGAGGACTAAATATGATTGACTCCAGACTATTCCATGAGAAAGGCAGATAATATTTGGATTTAGATGATATATGTGGTGCCCTATTAGTCAACAGTACTATGGGACAGATTGTTCCTTTCCATGTGAATATTGTTTACATGTTATACTTGATTTATTTAGTAATACGTTTCACCATACAAACACCACTTACATTCTGTAGAATATAATATTTTTAAAGCTGTAATTATTGCCAACATTATTTCATAATTTGTTTTTTTAAGTTACCGTACATTATTTTGTTTTCAAAGATAGTTGTCACGAAGACAGGTTCTTTATTTTAATTTAATTATTTATATCAATATCTCCATTATTTATGTAAGATACACCATTTAAACCAATTAGTATAATTTGAGATTTAGAAAAATAATTGTAAGAAAACTGGCTAATGTTACATCTTATTTTCTTATTACTTTTCATCTAATTATATATAAAAATTTTCATTATTCCAGCTTGTGGTGGTGATTTAGTTTCCATAAGGGGAAGATTTGCTAGCCCTCACTATCCATTAGATTATCCTGATGATACTGAATGTGTTTGGCAAATAAGAGCATCTGCTGGAAATACTATTGAAATAAATTTTCTGTAAGGCCCTTTTTATCTTTTTACGAATCTTACTATAAACATTTTCTCAACATCACTAACCTCAAATATGTCTTCTCTTTCTCAAACTCTCAGGTTTCTCATTTTACATCTCTCACAGTTGTCAGAACCTTATGCAGTGTAATCACTTTAAAATCCAAAGCAATCACCTATAGTCAGTGCTTTTTTTTGTGCGGCGTACCGGCACATTTTTCAATGTGGGGAAAACATTATTACTTTTCTTGTATTTTAACGTTTATTATTATTTTATAATATTATTAATTTGTTAAAATTGAATTATTTTAAAATTGCGTGCAATAAGAATTAAAATATAAAATGCGAAACTGCTTTAAAAGTTTGGCATTCCATCACTTAGTACCGGCACCTATTTTTTTTTTACAAAAACACACTGCCTATAGTAGTAGACAAGTGATCAATATTTGAATATACACATTCCCAGTTTACTCGCTTGTCACTTGGCTCTAAGACCTCTTTTAAATTAAAAAAGGAAATAATCTTGAAATTGTTTTCCAGAGAATTCCTGCTGATTGGCAACCGCAGCAATGACTACGTAGAGATTCACACGCCAGATATTAATGGTCGAACTATTGATAGGTGGTATGGTAATAATATTCCTGGCAATTTAACTGGGCTACAAGGTGCTTGGATACTATTTCGATCAGATGAACACCTTCATAGCCAAGGATTTTTAGCTGAGTACACTCATAGTAAGAACCCAAATAAGTTGAAATGAGATAAGACATTTATAAAGTGTAGTATTTTATCAAATATGGATTATTTTATATCAATAAAAATAGTTCAAAGTTTATTTATGCAAATCTTTTTATTATAAATGTGAATAACACCTTTAAAGAGCCAGATTGTGTATTTGTCAAAAGTACTTTTTTTGTGAATAATACATGAATCTTATTTTTTTTTTCTGAAGGTTGTGGTGGTGAATTTACTGAATATAATGGTCAAATTTCATCATTAGGGTATCCATCAAATTATCTTCCAAATTCAGATTGTCGGTTAGTAGTTGTCAAAGTATTTTGCTTTTCTTGTTCTCCAGAATTTTATTCAATGTGCTCTTAGCTAGAGACATGAATATTTGTTAATATGGTGTTTTTACTAAATATTATTGTTTCACACAAGATGATTGTTAAAGAAAGTTTGCTGATCAGTTTCCCCTGTACAAATTGTAAAGCTACTTAAGTTTGAATTCTCACATTTACTTCAGGTGGACCATAACTTTACCTTATTCTTATGTGAAAGTGAGGATCACATTCAGTGCCATTCATCTTGAAAGTGGATATCAAGGACTTTGTCCACATGACTACATTCAGGTTTTTAAAACAATAAACCATTATACAATCCATTTATGTTCATTTACTAATTAGTAAATGGACTTGACAACAAAGTTGGAAACAAATACATCAAGCTATCGATTAGAACACACTATCAATGACTAACTATTATTATATTAAACCTAGACTGAATATTATGTTTAGGTTGTTTTTGAAAACATAAAAAATATATAGGCCTACATGTTTTTTAATATAGGCCTATGACTTTAATTTCTTTATTAATAAAGTAAACATATGTGCCCATATTATTCCTCATTCAAAATAAGCAGAAACTTTAAACATAAAACACACAAGTCAAATATGGTCAATGAAGTGACCAAATGTCTGGTGAGATCTAGGAAATAAAGTATTGTTTATAATTTTAGTCCAACAAACCCAGGCTGCTTCTTATTTTCACAAGTTTATGGTAGCAGTCAGTCAAGTTGTTTGGACTACTTTGTAATGTAATGTGTAGTCAAAGCTATTTTCACAAGTTTATGGTAGCATTCAATCAAGTTGTTTGGGCTACTTTGTTATGTAATGTGTAGTCAAAGCTATTTTCACAAGTTTATGGTAGCAGTCAATCAAGTTGTTTGGGCTACTTTGTTATGTAATGTGTAGTCAAAGCCTTATTTTACAAAAGAAATCCACAACTGGTTCTTTTAAGATATAATTAATTAAGATAATTGTATGAAACACAAACATAGAGACATATAATTTTAAGATTCTTTGAATTGCTTTTTATCCAGCCATCATATCTAACACAAAATACTGTAAGAATTACCCTACACTTAACACATTTTAAAATCAATACAAAAATGATGTTTAACATAAGCATTTCTTCTTTTTCTTGACTATCAAAAATAGTTATTCCATTTCAAATGTTTAAGTATTGTTTTAACATTTCAATGTACAATTATTTTAAATTTACTTTAGTTTTATTTATTGATATTTTCTTATTGTTTATAAGACAATGTTTTCATTTGCAGTTATTAACTTTCTTACAAATTTCTTATTTACAATCTTTCAGTTTTATGATGGGAATGAAGAAACAGGCACAGAAATAGGCAGATATTGTGGCTCTAATATACCTAGTACTATTACTTCTACAACCAATCAAGTCACAATCAAATTTGTTTCTGATTCCTATCACCAATCTTCAGGTTTTCTCCTGACATGGACTCATACATTTGGGCGATTTCCTTCTATAGCTACATCTGCAGGTATTTATGTTTAAGTAAATACAGTGTTGGAAAACAAAGTTTTTTCAGCTTTGGAAATTTTGTGAATTACCCTAAAATCTCAAGTATAAGCCACATATATGTATAAGCCGCAGGTAGGTAGCCGAGCGGCAGCGCGTTCGACTGGCGATCCAAAGATCCTGGGTTCGAATCCTGTTGGAGGCTCTGATAGGTAACTGACCTTAGTTGGGGTAAAGTAAAGTGCTAGCCACACAATCACCTAGTATGCCGTGGCCACGGAAACTGGTCAACGCTGCATCACCGTTCTGTGGATCAATTTGGTCCGACGGGATACTTTTTTTTAGTCTTTGGTATGTGAAAAACAAGTTAAATATAAAGTTCAGGTGTATTAGCCGCAGATATACTTTGGAAGGTGACAAACAAACATTGAAGTCCAGCTGAATAAGCCACGGGTATACTTTGGAAGGTACAAAACAAATTGAAGTTCAGGTGTATAAGCCGCAGGTATACTTTGAAAGGTGAAAAACAAGTAAAATTGAAGTTCAGGTGTATTAGCCGCATTAAATTCTATTTGGTGTGAGATAACTGTATAATTTCTTGATTAACATCTTTATTTTTCACTGTTGCTGTTTGTGAGTTTTCTATTTATTTGTTGATTGGAAGAACATACAAATATCAGCTATAATATAGGCTATATATTATTAGAAGGTATTTTAAAGCCTATAGGCCCACGATCCAAATAAGAAAGTTATTAAGTTAGCTGAATCTCCAATATTTTAAAATTAAGAATCCAAAGCTCCAGAAATGTCTTTAGTGTCAATGTTACAGATGCTACTAAACACCAACAAAATAGCCTAGAAACACACAATATTAATAAATTTGATACTTTTATTACAAATAAAGTTATAAAACATACAAATATAAGTGAATATGCTTTGTTTTGTTATTTTATACTTTGTTTAAAAATAAAATATAATTTTGCATCCAAAAGTTCTTAAGCATAGACGTAAAATACAAACAGAGAAAATGGCGACTTTGTCTGACTTAACCAGGTCATGAATAAGAAACGTTTGGAAGTGCTGATCTACAGTATTGTTGATATAAATAAGTGTATGAAATAACCGCTATTTAACAAAAAATAATGTAGTTATTCTTACAGTAGTGCATACGGTAGACTTCAAATCAATTTCAGTTGATATCCGAACCTGGGAAAAAATATTTATTTTTACTCGTGTAAAAACAAAAAAAAATTGGTTTAAAAAGTGCGTTTTATTCTGGAGATTTTACTGTTGGTTTTCATGAAAACATCTATAAAGTTACCTTTAAAAAAATATATATTTTAGCAGTAAGCAAGATTGTAAGATAATGGATCTTCTGTATGAAAAAAAAGCTGCAGCAGAACAATAGGAAAATCACTGTTTTACATACAACATTTCCCGTGACAGCGATACCCGCACGGGGTTTTGCCACGTACTCAATACAGATACAGATTTTCATTCATTAAAGTAACTTTTGTATGGTTCAATCTAGGTGTATCATAAAAAAAGGGAAAAATAATGTAATTTGTACTCATTTAGGTTTTCTGCACCAATTTTTGCGCTCTTGCGGTTTTGGCAAAAAATATTTTTTTCTAAGTTAAAAAAAATCTCATTTTTTGAGCCATTTTCATCCATTTTCATCCATCTATAAGTTAGCAGAAACTTATTCGTTTTTATAAATTTTAATGAGTAAAAAAAAATCAACACTCAAATTTCAATTGAGACAATTATAATCTATAGCATACCTTAAGCCTACTGGTAAATATTAAGACATTTTCTTCACACTGGTGAAAATTGGTTTTTGAATTTGGTGTTAAGTTTGGTAAAAGTTAGTGAAAAGTGTCGTGAATTTTTTAAAATAAATTTTAGAGGATAGTCCCTTAATATGACATATAAAACATATAATTTGTAGATATATCGAATGGATTAAGCTTCACTGCTACACACCCATATATAAGCCTAGTTGTAACAAGCTTTAGTTTTTGTGGTAGCCTACTGTTATCATATAACTTTACTCTTTCTTTCTGAATCTAAGATCCAATCGAATGATTTTTTTTAGGGATGGACGATACCAGCATTGAATTTTTAAATATATGCTAATTTCATTTATTTTTGCACTATTCTTTTTATTTTATTCTTAACTAAATCTAGAATGATTTCCATTTGAATACCATTGAGATTATTTTTTGTTTACACGTTTTCATTGCATTTGTAGGGATTATTTTGAAAAAGTATGTGCTAATGTGTGATGGGTCGTGATAATAAATTATTAGATCTGGTTTTATATTTTGATTTTTCATAGAAATATTGTTTGCGATATTTGTTAAATAAGGGATGCATTTTGGGAAAACAGTAATAGTAATAATACATAAGGCATTAAACTCTAATTTAGAAATACAACCCAATAACAACCTGTTGCAAAGCTCGGATAAACATAAAGACAAAAACACTTTTCTCATCCCATATGCGAGAAGAAATGTATATAAGTACTCTTTCTTCCCGAGTGGCATTTGGGCTTGGAATGGGTTGCCTGAACAAACCAGGAAAACCAGTAACTTAACATCATTTAAAACATTAATAAAAATGCAAGACTATACTCGGACCACGGATAAGTGTAGGACGCAATAATCTTCTCTATAGAAGGAGCGTCTGTAATGTATAAGATAAGATAAGACGTAATTAATAAATTGTGTTTAAAATAGTTATATTATATAATACTTTGGTTAGTAATGTGCACTTTATTTTCCGTTTTAAATATTACTATTTATAATATAAGTTATGCAAGCGTTTTTATTCTCTTTATTGTGCTTTAATTCAATACCAAACATGATATTGAATTGTCTGATGAAAACCAAATGAGTTACTAAAGTTTGAAGATAGCCATAATAATGACAAATATAAAAAAATTTAAAATATTGTCAAAATAATAAAAATCATTCCTGAGACAAAGAGTTAAATCTACATCTCCAACAGCTGACAGAGAGTTTAAAACAGTGATGAAATTTCTGGACAGTTCAATATTATATATATCCCCAATGTAATTTATTAATTCATTTTATAAAATTGGTCAAACAGAGAACTGTAATGGCAGCTTCTCAGCCAATAGCTCTCAGCAAGTGATGACATCACCAGGATATCCTGCGAATTATGCTAACTATCTTGATTGTTATCGAACAATAGTTGCTCCTATGGGAAACAAAGTCTCTGTCACGATACTAAGCCTAAGTCTAGAACAGTATTCCTGCTTTGACTATATTTGGTTTTATGATGGTATGTAAGCCTGATCTATCTGTAATATATATAAATGGTATGTTTAATAACTGTCTGCTGTCTCCATATTTAAATGTATTATTAAAATAAGGGATAATCCCTTTTTATTTGACATCTGTCATGTTTTAAGTATAAAACTATTCATGCAATTTACAAAGTCTTGTAAAAGTCACTATTTCTCTAAAGTCACTGGTCAACAAAATCTCTTCAGCATGTGTAAGTTATTATTTGATTTGAATGACCTATAGGCTATAGGTATGGATGGAGTCGATATCTTAAAAAAATGCTTCTTGTTTCCATTCTTTTAAAAGGAGATGACTTTACAGATTCACAAAGGATTAAACGAGTTTGTTTTAATTGGGAAGTTGGCACAGTCATAACATCTAGAACTAATATTTTAGGATTGTATTTCCATTCAGATCATAGTACAACATCTTCAGGATTTCAATTGACATATCGACAAGGTGTGTGGTTATAAAAAAAAACTGTAACAATTTGCTTCTCTATGCATATTTTATATAATAATGACACCACAGGTCAGATTTAATAATGGTCTTTTGTACTAACTTACAATTGGGAATCAGAATATATATTCTGTTTTGTTCTCTTATCTTTCTTTCTACGACTTACTACGTAAAATTTAAATATATTAGTAAAAAGATTTTTAAATTTAAAGTTACTCTCCTCTTGCCTCTAATTGACAAAAAAATAAATGAGTAAATTACGGTCTGGATGATGCATTTCATTTTTACAATTTATGAGTATTTTAAATCAAGTGTGATGTGCTGATATTATATTTATTATTATGTTCTCTTGTAGTCTGTGGAAGTTATTTCACAGATGTATCAACAGGAATAATCACTAGTGCAAATTATCCCACTAACTATCCTGCCAATGAGACTTGTACATGGCAAGTCCTTGCAAGACCTGGAAAAACAATTGGGCTAACCTTTTCTCAACCTTTTGATGTGGAGGATTATGAATCTTGCCAGCATGACTTTTTAAAGGTGAGTCTTAGTCTTTTATTTTAAGCTTGATTTTTGAGGCAATCACACTGGGGTGTAAACATTTTTTTGCTAAAAATATCATTGCTGAACATTATTGGCATTTTCCTACTAGAATAACATCAAATTCATTAGCCTAAATTATATCGCATATTCACATAAAATTGAAAGAAGTAAGTCATTTAGTAATATTTTAATTAAATCAAAGTACCCAGTTATGTTAAGATAATTATTGTTTATTGTCAACTAAACAGTTTCCTACATATTAATATCCGCACATTGCTAAATATAACACAGTTTATTTTTAATCTTATCCTATATGTTACAGATGCTCCACCTATCCTAAACGGTTTTGCATAATACACTTTGTTATGGTTTAAGTTTAGTTTTGGATTTTATAAACAATGTTTAGTTATTGATTTCTTCAGACAACCCATTTCATGCCACTTTGGAAGAAAGAGAACTGATATGCTTTTGTTCTTGGACATAGAATGAGAAAAGTGTATTTAACCTTATGCTTATCTGAGAGTTGTAATAGATTGATATTGTGTTTTGTATCAATGGAAGAACATCGCTTTAAAAGCTATTAGAGTGATAAGTCGCTATCATACAAAGTCCAACAGTCATGCATTTCAACTTATTAATGTAATTGAATTTATATTTAAAAAAACATAAGTAGCAAAATATTCCAAATTTTTGGGCCGTTAATAGTTGACTTATAAAATTTTATAAATTTTTGGCTGCTTTAATTTTATTACTGGTATCTAAGAAATTTAAAAAAAAAAGAATAATTTTGCCCAAACTTCTCTGTTTACTTTTTTTTAAGATGTTGAAAATTGTACAGCTCCATAAAAATAATCTACAAATAATAAGCTAAAACTTCCCAACTATAATTTAAATTTATGCAATTTACTACTTGCCTTAAGACATTTCACACTTCCCTATAATATATATATATATACACATATATACATTTGAAAATGTTCAGGAATTTGGAAATGATTTAAGTTTTATATTTTTTTTTTACATTTAGAAATGGATATGTTGCCATGAAACAATTTTTAAAATGTTCTACTATGACTTTGCTTGATTAAGAACAGCTTGAGTTGTATCCCTTGGAGCAAAATGAATAAGTTTTTAAAAATTATGTTTATCTACAGCTGTTCAATGGAGGCTCCTCCTCATCACCTCCACTCATAGCAAATGGTTCTTCCAATACAAATGGGACATACTGTGGCTCAGTGGCACCTCCAAACCTGAACACATCCAGCAACCAATTATTTGTTCAATTTGTGTCTGATGATTCAGGCTCTGGACATGGATTCTCATTTACCTTTACTGAACTTTCTATTGCCTGTGGTGGAACTCTGACATTAAACAGTTTTGTACGTGAAGGGTATGTAGACTAATTTCTCATCCTAGTTAGGGTGCCCTCAATAACTACTATAGTTCTGCTAAAATGATATATTTTTTTTAAATGTTACAGAAACTTTACTTCACCAAATTATCCTGGCAACTATGATCACAATGTTGATTGTATCTGGAAAATCATTGCACCTCCATTTCAGCGTATCAGGGTGGACTTTGTGGATATATTTTTTATTGAGCCTCATGACAGGTAACTATAGTTTGACATTAAACTTTTAACTCCAATTGTTAAAGCATATATTTATGATCTATTATAAAATATATTCAATTACTTATTAAATGAATAGTAGATTTTTAAAAATTGTAATTAAAAGAAGTTTAATTACCAGTATTGTTTTAAATTATTTTCTATAAGTGTCAACTATTAAAAAAACAAAAAAAAATTCCAACGGAAAATACTTTTAACGAAAATCTGTAAAAAAAAAAGGCAAATATGTATTGGGGCTATAATATAATAGACAATTATGATCTAAGCTGTCACCCATCATGTGACAGGTTTAAATAACAAAAGATAGCTTTCTTTTAAAAAAGGGAGTTGATTGTGCCATACAGTGTTAGTTTAACTAAGTTTTTATTTTCAAATAGTTATGTAAAGGAATTGTGAAATTACTATGGGGAGATATAATGCTTGACAATTTTAGTAGTCCACTTGTTAAAGAAGCTAATATATATATTTTTTTAAATAAGGAGTTATATGTTTATCTTTAACTCAACCTTCAAAAATGTCTAAATACTTCAATGTATTTGACAGTAAATAGAAGCATTTTGCTCAAGATGCTAAATTGCAAAGTAGAATTCTGTAAAATGAGATTTGATGACTAAGACCACATTTCTCCCTGCATATATTTAATACTTCTATTATGTTTACTTGTGTCAACTGCACTTACTGAGTGTTTTACAGCAAAAAATAATTCAGGATTTCAGCATAAATTGATATCTTCTATCTTAAACTAAGTATTTAAGATTTGTTTCTTGTACATTCATATAATATACTTTTTTTTTTCAGCTGTCTTTTTGACTACGTTGAATTCCGAGAAGGAGGAACTGCCATCGCACCCATTATTGGGGAGCCTTTCTGTGGGTCAAACTTGCCTAGTACAATTTATTCCTCATCCAATTTCCTGTTTGTTCGCTTTAGAACTGATGACAGTGACACTCATGAAGGATTTAAAGCCAAATACTCAATAGGTAGTTTTAGTTTTTTTTCTTTCAAATTTCTAATAGCTAATATAATTTTATTATGGTCAGGTAAGAGCATTAATTTATATTTTGAAATATGGTGATGTTGTTACTGCCCTTTATCTTGTCTAAAAAAAGATCAATTTTTAGTGTGGCATTATTTGGGAATAAAATAACCAACACTCACCAGCGGCAAATCTGAATGGATCACATAATATAATGTGAACAGAAATAGAAACATATCTTTTCTTGTCTAGCTTTTGATATGGTATAGATATTTGTTCACATGCTAAAATGTTGTTGTTTTTACATATTGAAGTGGAAAAGTAGCAGCCACAATATATTTAAGTTTTTTTATTGGTGAAATTTATGTCTGTGCGTATTATTGTATCACTTTAAAGTTATTACTGTAAAGAAACTTATATCGGCATGTTGTTTAGTTAACAAGATACATGCATTGGTAGTTTTATGATTTCTATTATTCAAGGCTTTAAGTTGGGATTAATTATTTTTTTGTATGTGTTCACCTCACAGGCTGCTTAGCATTAGGGTAAATGCACAAATTCAACACAAATTGTATGTTAAAATCTAAAAATCCTAATGAAGTCATTATACTTCATTTTTTCTATGAAACCACAAGATTTATAATGATAGATTGAAATACAGTACTTTCTCGGGTTACATACATAATTCGTTCTTGAACTCGGTTCATAACCTGAAAAATTCAAATTCAATGAAATAAAGAAAATCTGTTACAAGATTAAAGAACCTTTTTTTTTATTTGCACCTGCTTTTAATTTAAATCCAGTAATTATCTTCTGCTTAGTTATGCTTTTAGCCGAATCAACTGATTTTAGAAACTATTTATTCTTTAAAATGGTCGATTTCGCCACTCACTAGCAATGTCACACACCCGAACGCCCTTTTCATATTTTTGTATTACATTTATCTCCACTGTTATATGTTATTGCGCTATATTCCTATCAGCCTCACTACTGTTCTTCAAACTCATAATTGATGTGGTTAACAAAGAAACTAGAGAAAGAAATAAACTAAACACAGTGCTACTGCTAACAAATCTGTTACTACTTTAAATAAAAGGTCAATAAAATCGAAATTGTGCATGTGTCCAAAACTAGGCTACTAGGTTAGCGCAATGCAATGTTAGTTCTGAATGGTTTTTGTTTGTTTTGTAAGTGATCAATTGTGTCTCCAACATTAAGACTTACTATCAATCTTGTCTCTCACCTTTGTTCCTAACCTGACACACTGTTCGTTAACAGAGACAAAACAATTTCAAAGTTGTTGTTCGTAACCTGAATTGTTTTTAACCTGAGGTGTTTCTAACTTGAGTTACCACTGTACAGTTATCCAAAATATATGTATTTTTATACAGAGTCTTAATTTTTTTAAATATGTAAAATTCAAATTTACTTGTATACTTTTATGTCTTGTGTCATCAAAAATACATTATTATAAACACATTATTTTTCTGGTGGGAGATATTGTAAAAAAATATAATTCATTTTATTTTTTTTATATAGTTTTGATAAACTCTCTTTGTAGATCATCTTATATATTAGAGACACTACTTCTATAAAGGAGGTTATTGTTTATAAACTGGAGCATCATTAAAAATATATTCAGAGTGATGTACCTTTGGTCCACCCTGGACTTTCTTTGCTGCAAAAGCTTTAATCTTTTATTGTTCCTATTTTTCTTTGTTTTTTATAAACAAAGAAAAACAAAAACATTTTAATAAACACACAGTAGTAATTTATTTCTCTGTCACCATAATAGGAATAAATACTAGTATATATATATATATATATATATATATATATATATATGGAGAGCTTGACAGTCATTCTGAAGATAGTGGGTTTAAATCTTGGTAAAGCTACCATTTTCTCACTGATCTGAAATATGTTCTTGAGCCTACCCAGCTCTGATGAGTACCTCCGACCCTATTAGATTAGTCTCGGTTTGTGCTCACTCCGGTGAAGTGCGGTTTAAGTCTGATGTGTACCTGACAGTAGTTGTAGATAAGTGAAGCAGTCTTGGCATTGTGTCAATCTTTTTTGTAAGCCATGGCCACAGAAACTTGCAAATGATATTTCACTTGTTACGTTGATCAATTAGGTATGAAAGGGACCTTGCTTACATGGGCTTTATTGTGACTGTCTGGTCTTTCAGGTTGTTGGTCCATGTATATATTTGAATTATATATATATATATATATATATATATATATATATATATATATATATGTACTGGTTAAAAAAGATGTATATATACATATATTATATGTATAAAATTATATTGTTAACTTTATGGTGTTAAATAGTAGTCTTGTTGCTTTTCTTACTCAGTTTCGCTCTTTCTCCTTGAAATTGAAGGACATATTATAATGCTTGAAAATTGAAGAATACGCCATTTAAATAGGCTAGCAATCGGCCAATGCATGTTGATTCTTATAGCACTTAGACTTAGATGTCCAAAACATGAGTTAAGTCTGATAGCACTTTGATCCTGTTTAATACATGTGTTAATTCTGATAGCACTTTGATCCTGTTCAAAACCTGTGTTAATCCTGATAGCACTTTGATCCTGTTCAAAAGATGTGTTAAGTCTGATATGGTTCTATTAATACTCTTTGTTCTTTTCCTTTCAGCAACATGTGGAGGTCGCATTGTTGGCAACAATGGCATGATCACAAGCCCTAATAATCCTTCCAACTGTGAGTGGGATATATTTGGAACAACTGGTCACTACATAAGATTTACCTTTGAGACTCAACAAATACCACAGGCACAAAATTGTGTAAACTATGTAGAAATAAGAGATGGTAATGCTACAGACAGAGTTATTTTTAGCAGTTGCACAGATTATTTTATGTCTGTTGAAACATCTGACAGCAGAGCATATGTTAAGTTTATATCAAATCAGCATGGTCAAGGCTTTCAGCTAAGGTTCCAGTCTAGTCTAGAAGGTAAGTCTTTATTTCCATACACACACATAGAATTTGGAACATTTGTTTGTTTTAAACACCGTTGACTAGATAAGAGTGTTAAATTGCTTGGAACATAGTATTTCAGCTTTAATTTATTACAGATGTATTAATCTGAGGGGTGAGGGCAAGGCTTCGATAATCAATATTGTATAATTATAATTAACAAATTGGTTGAACTTTGGATATAAATCTGCTGTTTCTGCTGAAGTCTCTCGTATTGCAGCTAACTTCAGTTTTGCTATTGCCTGTGTCTGCACCTGGATGGCGAAAAAGTCCTGGGTGTCATCATTGACTCTCAGTTGTCTTTCGACACCTACATAGCAATATAAGCATTGGCCTCTATTTACAGCTGTGAAGACTTGGTAGGATCTGACTGTATCTATCATTTGACTCAGCAAAAAAATAACTTGCTGCTGTCATTGTACTCTGGCGCCTCGACTACTGTAATCAGTCTACTTATGTTAAAGTAACCAAATTACAGCGTCTTCAAAACAGTGCCGCCCGGCTGGTCATATGTAAGTCAAGGCGCAGTTTTGTGAAGGTTTTCCTGCATCAGCTCCATTGGTTCCCTGTGTGAGCCAGAATTGAATACAAAGTGGCGAAACTTTGCCATGAGTGCCTTCATAGCAACAATATTCCATCCTATCTATAACACTGCAAATATCACTCTGAGGTGCCCGTTTCTCTCTGAAAACCGTTGAACTGAAAGCCTTCTATATATTATATGGCATGAAAGTTTGGAATAAACTTCCAATCTAACGCAGGCGAACGAGTTATATTATCACTTAAAAAAGAACTTGAAAACACAATAATATTTACCTTCATTAAACATTTTTAGACCTATACTGTTTTACTTTTAAATTAGGTCAGATAATGTTACATTTATTTGCTTTGTCCTGTGTTTGTAAACTTTTAAATTAGTTATTAGCTTTCTATTTTTTAGACTAGAAAATTATATCCATGTTCTTAGCTTTTTGTTGCCCAGTGTTAAATGCGCTCTGAGTTTACATTATGTTTGTAGGCAGCGCTATACAAATAGAGTTATTATTGTTATTACTGCTAATTTTTCCAAGACCTATACAAGTATTAATCTCACATAATTTTACTATTATAATAGTCTACATCCTTAAACTGGACACTGAAGCCTACCATTGACATTTTTAAAAGAATAAACACCATAGAATATGCCTACCTGATAAGATTACCGCATAATTATTTTGATGGCACCATAAAAATGAGAAAAAGCTTATCTTCTTATCTTATGCACTACATACGCTCCTTCTAATAAAGATGATTATTTCGTCCTACACACATCCGTAGTTTGAGTCTAGTCCTGCTTTTCTATTAGTGTTTTATATAATCTCAAGTTACCGGTTTTCCTGGTTTGTTCAGGCAATCCATTTCATGCCCGGATGCCACTCTGAAAGATAGAATACTGTAATGGATATAATGAAAGGATGACTTGTGGAGTGGCGAGTACACCAGAAGTTGATGTTGAGAGGGGAGTTGAGATTAGGAACATGGAGGTCGGAAGTTGATGTTGTGAGAAGCTTGTAAAGTGACTAGAGATGATTTAATATATAATTTGTATTTTCCTAAGTTTGTATTGTTAATAAAGCAATTCAGTATTGCGGTCACCGGAGTCATTAATTCTTTCAGTTATTTTGGAGATTGGTGAAATTTATTCTATCTAATTTTATATGTTGTGATGATATTGTAGAATAATCCGGAACAGAAAAACGAGCCCACAACAAATGGTGTCAGAAGTGGCTGAAAAATATAATTATGTCATAACTGGTGCGCAGCACAACATATAATATTAGAAGTGTTGAGCCTTCTGTCATAAATGTTTTAAAAATAACGAATTTTGGAAGAAAGTTCAATTTTCTTTTAACACTTTGCGGCCGGAGTTTTATTAGCTGTTTTGACGGAGTTTTTTTTCAACTTATTTTGTATATCCCAGAATTTTATTTTTTTCTGCATCAAATTTTGTAAATATATTTAAGTGTCATATATCAAATTAAAGGTAATTGGATGCTTAATGAAAGTGTATAACTTTTATTTTGAAATACTTTAAATAACAATCTTTAAAAAAATAATCCACAATTATTTATATAAAAAAACACGTAATTTTGCACAAAAAATTTAGCTAAACAATTTTTTTTTATTAAAAAAAAAAGAACAAAATGAAACAAAACTATTAAATTATCAAACACTGTCCATTTTTCTAACAGTATCACTATAAGACATAATAATCTAGTACTTAGTCTGCTACTAGTTGCCATTTCTTTATCCGTCACCATTACATATTCAACAACAAGAAAAAAAGGAGAAAAAAAAAGTCACCACAAAAAAAAATTTATAAAAGTATATAAAACAGCACTTTTCACAACAAAAATCAAATGCGAAATGTTATTTTGGTTTCTGCTAAAAGGAAACGGAAGTTATTTTTATTTTTAAAAACATGGATTAGACGTAAAACAATAAAAACAATTATAACCAAAAACGACACCACTCGTGTCGTTCCGTCAAAATTGAGTAGACCGATCGACACGGATCGTGTCGTTCCGGCCACAAAGGGTTAATAGGCCTACAAGTACAAATTAAAAATTCAACATAGGACAATATATAGTTAATAGGTCAATGTCGAGAAATTACGTCATTTGAACGAGAGAAAATTTAAAATATTGCACGCTTTATTATTTTGGTATTGGAGATTATTTGTTTAAAACATATTTTTGGAAAAAAGAAAAAACAAAAACAATGGAGTTATTAACAGTTCAATGTTGTTTTGGGTTTACAAGGTGCGGAATTAATGGATTTCGTGAATAAAAAAGAAAAAGAATTAAAGAAAGAAAGAGCAGCAGAAATAGAGAGAAAATAAATAGAAAGACAAATGGTAATTGAATGGAAAGAAAGAGAGGCAAGATTAGAAGTAGAGAGATTTAAAAGGCAATTAAGGTTAAAGGAACTAGAGCTACAAACACCTAGCAGACCGATTGGACTAATATCAAAAATAGAAATACAGGATTATGATGGCGTGTCTGTAAAGCTAGAGCCATGGCTACAACAATTAAAATCTCATCTCATTTCTCTCAAGATTGACAAAAGTCGTTTGGCTGCGGTAGTACACAGGAAACTAAAAGGAAGGGCTACGGAAATCATACCAAATTTTACTAAAGAGCAATCTGAAGATTACGAATGAGGTCTATGCAGAAGTCTTTTCCGGTCACGTGATAATTGTTAGATATACTTGATAAATAATGAATTGAATGAGATGGGCACTTACTGCGCTTCTGTATGGTGCGCAAATTCTACCTCTAAATTATTATGTAAATAATATAAAATCTTTCCATCGATTTCCTTTGAAAGATCAACAAATAGGTGTTGTCCTTTGATAATTGTATATCTATAATCATTGTTGCTTCCGTGAGCATCATTTTTAATATCACACTATTCAAGGATATGTGAAAAATTAAACTTTTTTATAAGCATAGGTGCCATTCAGATCAATGTAAAATCAGCCATTTGTTTTTTAGTTTACATAGTATCACTTGATCGATATATTTTCTGTCTCTAAGGAATTGCGCATAGACCTCATTGATGAAAAAGGCTCTTTTGGCAAGTTACGGCACTACCGAAAATGAATACAGACAATAATTCCACGATATGAGGCCGACGGGAGACCCGGACACGATTGTGGGAGATGTTTGCAAAGCGCTAGACAATTTGTTGGAACTAGCAGGAATTGATAGAAATGATCCTAAAAAATTGAAACAGATTTGGGTGGTCAATAAGGTGCTCTGTATATCATGAAAACATCTGTTTTGCGTTTTTACAGGAAAATGAAACAATAGATACTGCAACCTTGATAAAAAACATGAAAGTTTTCAAAAATGCGCACCCAGACATAGGCCTATCATTAATAAGTCATAAACAAGAGGAGCAACATATAATTGCAGGCGTACAAACACAAAGAACTGACCCCAATACCATACAGTGAACACCAAATGTCTCACAGAATAAATGAAGTGTCGCACAGACGAAATCAAACATCTGACATGGGAAATCGGCAGCAACTATTAAGTCAACCGACAAAAAGACAGCCATTGATTTGTTTTAATTGTAAAATACCAGGACATTTTGCTCGAGAATGCAGAAGATATTTCATGAAACACAAGACAGAAATGCAAAGATCAGTCGCAATCATGTTGCTGCAGTTTTAGCATCGACTGGCCATGTCAATCTGGTTCCAGCACTTGTATGTATTTTTTCTCACATAAGGGATAAGGAAAGTGTTTTTGTTTTTATGTTTACCTGAGCATTGTAACATATTATTGTATTTCTAAATTAGAATTTTATGCCTTATGTATTATTACGAATTTACTCCTATCTGTCCTCTAGTGTTTCTAGGTTTAGTGATTTCACTATTGCTGTAACTCTTATCAGATGTAGATATTGGCTAGAAATGAACCTTGTGACTATTTTCTAAATTTGTTTTCATTTTTTAATGTTCACTCCAGTTTATGGGTCCCATTCAGAAGATACATATTCTAGTCTAGGTCTAACTAATGTGAGATAGCATTTTAATTTTATATTCTAATTACCTGAAAACATGTTGACATTATGTACTGATTTTCAATGAATTTTTTTTTCTAACATTAAAAAAATGTCATACTCTGTGCTTCTGGTTTTCTAACAAGCTGATAGGTCGCGGTCAAGGCTTGTGTGTAGGCTAACTCTGTCAATAAATGTCTAAAAAAATTTCTTTATACATTTAATTATAATAGATGTAAGAGTGACAGGACATTTAGGTCATTTTTGCCAACAACATTTGCTTTCTTTGATATGGTCTTCCAACTGGTAGGTAGGCCAGTGTGTTTGAGCTTTCCAAGACTTATTAATAATGAAGCAAAAATTAAATACAGTAGTTCTGCACAAAGATTTACTAGTCGGCGACTAATTGATTCTGGCCCTAGTGCTTTGGCTATGTTTACTTTTTAAAATCGTGATGATACAACATGTTCACTGAAAAAATATTGACTTTTGAGTTATCTTGTTAAATGATGAAATTATGTCTTTGTGAACAGTCTCTAAATTATGATAGTTAAAATGGCACTGAGATTTTTTTAAAGTTACCCCAGCAGGCTTCTATGTTGTTCATATAAAAAAAAATTTCATTTTGCGTTTATATTGTTCTTAACCTTCAGATACTTTCTATTTAAATGTGTGTTGTTGTTTTTTGGCCAAAATAAATTCTGATCTAACATTTTTGAAATATTTGTCTTGTGCAATATTGCTTCTTTAATGTATCTAGTTAACCAAGGGTTGTTGTTTTTAAATACTCTAATTAATTTAGTTTGAGGAATATTATGTTCTTCACAAAAAATTGTGTACAGTAAATATATATTTTGAAGTTTTCTTACTACAACTGCTAACTGATGCCTGACAACTGAGATTGGGTTTAATTTAGTCTCACTGGCCAAGAGCAGTAATACAATTATATATAAATATATTTTATATTTGTATCTACAGATTTTTTATTTCCATTGGATTAGGGTACTTTGTTTAGTGTGATAAAACATAATTTGTTGTCACTCTATTATGTCATGGTGATTCTTTATTACTGATATTTACGTATTTTTAAGCATATCTTTTAGTGTCCTTGCAAGGATTATAAAAAGTACTAAAAATATACGGTAATTATTAATATTTTTCTGAGTAGGATTGAACTTAATTTTTTGTCCTATATAGTAGATTTGTTCTATTAGTAAATTTAATTTATTATCTTACATGCTTCAGATGATCATTCTAGACAGAAAATATTATTTGGCTTACATTTTTTTATTCATTCAATTTTTTTTAACCACCTAACATAACAACTTTTTTCCAAAAATCTGTAAAACATTTACTACTTTTTTATGTTTGAATTCAAATATATGATTGTTGGGAAGGTTGAAAAATAATTTAAATATGTGTAAAAAGTAAAAAATAAAATATGCATAAATTATACCCATTTTATTTACTCGATTTACAAAAAGCATACAAAAACATATAAACATGAAACTATAACTCATAAAAACAAAATAAAACATTACTTTTATTCTAAAGAAGAAAGATCATAGTTAATTCTCGCTCAGATTTATGCTAAAGAGTAATATTGAATTGAAGATTTAATTTTACTATACCAGACAACAGGGCCTATATGGCATACTAAATATAAAGGGTAGTTACACCATACAATTTATTATAAAGTTGAGAAGGGTGACCAAATTTGTTAGTATATATCTAACTGTAACTTTCTATTAGGTTTTCAATCAGATTCAGTCTATACTGTTGTGCGGTTTTGAACCTCAAAATTTTGTGTAGAGCACAAAGGAATTCTATATTGATAGTTACACAAGATGAAAAAACAGTTTGTGATCATATTCCCCCCCCCCTTTTCCTGACTAACAAGTGATCTGACAATTGTTAATCCACTCTATCCACACCACCCATTGTGCCATTGTAATCTACTAGAAGTTTTGGCTTTATTTTCACTCCATCTCTCTTCTGTAATTCTACCATTTCTGGGTTATTACAGTTCACAGTACAACTACATCTCTTTTGTCCTTCCATTTCAGTGCCATAGCTTTAGTACGATTTCTCCTTTTGTAAGTTTAGTGTCTTATATTTGTGAAGGCATATCCTTCCTTGATATTCTTGCAGTTCCATAAATCGTGATTTATTTTGTAATTGAGGTAAAAGTAGTCATTTGTCCATTAGTAGCCTTTATTTAGCAAATGTTTCATCAATGACATCACAACTTGGGTGGACATGGGAAGGTTTTGATAATCTTTATCAAGGACGATACACTTGAAAATGCACAGTAGGCTACTTACTGCTACAAATGGAAATGGTAGAGGTGGAATAGGTCTATTTGTTTTTATTTAGAACCATTGAAGTGCAATAGGTGTGTCTTCTTCAAAGTCACTATGAGTTAAAAGTTCAATGTCACTATCTAAAAAAGCTATTTTATCGCTTCCAGATTCATCAACTTTATTTTCATCTTTGTTTTCCTATTCAATACTGTCACAATACAAATCATCTTCTTTATTCGTGTCAGCCATTGTATTATACCTTATTGCCTTGACAAACACAACAAGCTAATTACTAATTTGGGCCTACAAGCTCATAGTACACGCCACACCAAGCTTGACAATAGGGGTCAAATATTACACTATACTCACCACGTGTCTAACCCTACACGCTAAAAACTAAACAACTGCGTCTGCTATGGATATCTAAAAATAAGGCTCGAATTTTCCCAATGAAAAAAGAGCTTCTTCCAAAAATAACCAAGGTGTTCGGCTAAACTCGATAAAGTAAAATCATGCAAGTTAGTGCAAATTGAGTTTACTCAAGCAAATATGTTTAGTGGTTTATTTGGAGTTTGTTAGACTTTATATAACAATTTATACACATTTTTTAAAATTATATATTGAAGATTCAAAATAAAATATCTGTTTACATCTGTGGGGAAAAAAGTGTTTTTAACATGTAACTATTAATTATACAATTCGATTTATTTGAACCATAAGTATAATAATTATTCAGTATGAAGTTTAAACTGGTGTTTTGTCATTATAAATTAGGAAACTATATGAACTTAGCTCTAATGAAATATGTTTAAACTAGAAGCTATTCCAAGTAGGTTTAGTTTTAACACATATACCAGTTGTTTTTTTAATCTTTGAAAACTTTATCTTTGTTATATGATTTGAATAATTGTCCTTGGGTATTTGATTTTTTTCCATATCTTATGAAAAGCTATAAAGCTATACAATGTACATTTCAGCATGTGGAGGAAATTTACATGGTTCAACGGGAGTTATCACGTCTCCAAACTTTCCTGGCCTCTATGCCCACAACAGAACTTGCGTTTGGAACATTGAGGTGGACACAGAAAGCAGCATTACATTGACATTTACAGATTTCAATTTGGAGAATCACACCAACTGCTATTTTGATCATGTCCAAGTGAGCTTTATCAGCCTAACTTTACTTTGAAATACATAATTATTTTTTCTTTAATTTGTATTTTTTATTGCTACTGGATGAACTTAACAATGACAATATGTTTAAATGTGCATACTCAGGTGTTCAATGGTATAGAGCCAGACTCACCCTCACTGGGCAAGTTTTGTGGAGTAGTTATACCCCCAATACAACAGTCCACTGGAAACAAAATGAAGATCAAATTTCATACTGATACAACTATAACTAATGGTGGATTCAGAGCTACCTATTCCTCTGATAATCCTCTTGGCAAGTTTTACTTCCTTTTTATAGTTAATTGTGTTCCTTAGAAATGTATTACATACTTCACTCACCTAATGCTTAAATATTTCAAATATTAAAAAAATATATTTTTAATAAAGAATCTCTAATGCCAATCTTATTTAATTGTCATTATGTATACTATAGTGTGTGGAGGTGAAATAAGTGAATCAACAGGCTTCATTGCTTCACCACAGAGTAATAATTCACACAACATTCAGTGCATCTGGAAAGTCAGCACCAATGCAAATAATGTCAGGTTATCTTTCCTTGAATTTGATTTGGAAATTGACAGAAATTGTATGTGGGATTTCTTAGAAATCAGAGAAGGTAAAGAAATTTTTAAACAATCATGTATGTATAATCAAGCATATTAACCCGTACAACCATGACCCTGCTCAAATTTTACCCCCTAAAATCCCAGCCAAAGGGAAATAAATCTGCTAATAACAAAGGGTTCAGTAGGCAAAAATAATTGGTATAAAACTATTTAAAGTCATTGGATATGAAATAAAGTACAATATGCTCAGAAATGGATGCTACATATTTCATTTAGCAGCATTTTATAAAGCTGTAAAATAATAACCAAAAAACTCACTACTGGTGTTTATATCTTGCTCTAAAGCTCAGGTCCCTGAGAACTTTTAAGGTTAATCATCTAATGTTAGTTATGTTATGCTCATTATTTCTATCTTCTAAATTACCTAAGCTACACCTTCGAGGTCTTTGCATAATTATGCCTCAGGTTGATCACCGATCAAACTTTCCAGAAAAAAAAGCCATTTTGAAAATATTATTTTTTCCAATCGACCAATCAAAAAATATAAAAACTTAAGAGTAAGCTCCTGTGGCCTCATTTTGTTGCGTAGCTAGTGAGATTTTTATTTAAATGGTTATAGATATGTTGCCATACCAAGTTTTGTGAACCCTATGCTAGGCTGCCCCTTTTGGATTTTTGAGGGTTGAATGGGTTAAAATAATGTTAAATAGTACTATGAGTATATGTGTTCAAGATACTTATATTTCCATTTTAATGTCCTTTAAGCCCTAAGTTGCCTGTCTATAACTCCCTAATCCCAAAGCCAAGTTGCATAACTATGTATACTGAAAAAAATCAACGCTATTAAAGCAACTTAAATTAATTCTTCATAGTTAAAATCTAAGTTTTAATTAAAAGTTTTATTTCAACCAGGATTTAGGATTCATAAAAAGGAACTTTTACAATTGTAATAAGAACATAAAACTAAAATGCTATCTCACATTAGTTAGGCCTATACTAGAATATGCAGCTTCTGTATGGGACCCATCAACTAAAGAAAACATAAAAAAATTAGAACAAATTCAAAAAAGAGCTGCAAGGTTCGTAACTAGCGAATATTCCCAATTAACAAGAGTAACACCATTAGTCAAATCATTAAACCTAGAAACGCTAGAAGACAGAAGGGCAAAGAGTAAAGTAGTAATAATACATAAGGCATTAAACTCTAATTTAGAAATACAACACAATAACAACCTGTTGCAAGTCTCAGATAAACATAAAGATAAAAACACTTTCCTTGTCCCTTATGCGAGAACAAATGCATATAAGTTCTCTTTCTTCCTGAGTGGCATTCGGGCATGGAATGGGTTGCCTGATCAAACCAGGAAAACCAGTAACTTAACATCATTTAGAACATTAATAAAAATGCAAGACTAGACTCGGACCACGGATGAGCGTAGGACGCAATAATCTTCTTTATAGAAGGAGCGTCTGTAATGTATAAGATAAGATAAGAAAACAATAAACTGATAAATAAAAGTGAAAACAAAATAAATCATTGAGCATTCATTTATCTTTGCGATACTTTTTCATGGAATTTAGAAATCATCATATCAGACTCTATTCAACTGTCAAAATACTTTCAATTACACTAAACACTCCCTTTATTTTAAAATGCCATGCATTTTTGTAGAATTAGCTTAAACAATCGAGTTAAAGATACCTAGCCAATGTGTAATAATGTCATCACTATCCATCTTTTTGGTCAGAGTTTAAAAAGGCTTAAAAGAGGCACTTAAAAACTCACATTGCTATCAGAAACAAAACAACCCAGGCCCTTTGAACGATAATCCTTGCCCTTAAATGCCCCTTCCCCTTAAATGCCCCTTCCCCTTAAATGCCCCTCCCCTGGGTTCCTTGAGAAAATCAACTCAAATCGGACTCACAAGGAAAACAATATGTATTATTCCTTCGGGCCAAAACTTCCAGTGCCAAAAAGGCACATACCACCAATTAGTATTTTAAGACATCCATTGTTATCATGTAATAAAAATTAGTTTCATCATCTCAGGGTGAGAGTCAGGATTTATGGACTATCCTACTGTGACAATGTAAGCTAGACTGTTATCTTAGCTTTGCATTCATTCACTGACCATCTTGTCTAAAAATTTACCCTGGCTTTTATCACTCCCAACAATTTTACAACAGTTAAATTATATGAAAGGCCACGAAGTCATACCATGAACTTGTACATGTGTAGTTATTAGATTTATAGTGAAGAAAAGAAGTATCCTATACATAATTTTAACTTGTAACAATTGAAGTCTGGACCAAAAATATTACAAGACAACAAATAAATATGGTGCCAAAACAACTGTGCCAAAATGGTCTTGCCTAAGCGTCATTTCAAAAAAATGTAAATGTTCTTATGTGGGAAAAAATGATATAATAAAGGGATTCTAAATTGCATGAGGATAGTAAGATTCACTCATCATGTTCTTAGAGTTAAACATGTAAATATTAACATTAATTGAAACATTTTTATTTGTTGTAGCTTGTAAAAAAAACATTGATTATGGACACAAACTAAATTATTAGTTTTGCATGCAGGTGGCCCAATTGGCCTCCACTAGTAAGGTAATAGCTCTTTAGCATGTGCTTGTCTGTTTTTTTTGTTTAGGTGTAGACAGAACTGGTTCTCTAGTAGGGCGTTTTTGTGGAAGGACTAAGCCTCATGATGATATAGTTATACATGGTGGAAATGTTTGGCTGATGTACAAGACTGATGCAACTGACCTTAGTGTTGGCTTTAATATTTCTTTTACAACGTCAAGTAAGCTTTTGATTATGTATTTCGGTACTGTTAAGCATTGTCATTTTAGAAAATCAATACAAGTTTTAAGTGAAGAATTAATCTTTATAGAAAAAAGTTGAATATTCAGTTTAGTATTAACTTAGCTCTTGCTCATTTTATATTCTCTATATTTTATGTATCTTGGACTGCTATCTTAAGTTAGAGTTTTCATTTAGAAATAAAATTCATTTGTCAGATTATTGCTGTAACAGACAGGTTCCATTACATACGCTCAGGGTTGAAAAAAGTCAATTTTTTTATTAAAGAAAGAAGAAAATCAGATTTTTAAATTGAAATTTAGATTTTTTAAAATATTGAATTGTATCTGTTTATTTTAAGTTTTCTTTAGACTTTTATAGATGTTAATAATATTATAGTTATATAGTAGGCTTGCATTACTGTAAAATAGAAGAAAAAAAATGTTTCGATACTTAAATTAAAGAAAAAGTATTGTCATTTAAATTGTCTATAAATAAATAGGTTAATGAACATTCACAACTTTTTAATTCAAGTTTTCATTATCTAATTTGAATTTTTAAAAGATTTACACTGAGTTTTATAATATGTGTAAAAGTTTAATGTATATAAATATATACAGTTACTTTACTGTTAATGAACAAAAAATATAGCATATACTCTTTTTAAAGTATTTGAAATATGTTTTTTTTATTTTAAACAATACAATTAGTTTAACTTGATATAAACTTTGAAAAACAATATTAGTCCGACACTTATTATATTCTAATAGATTTTCAGTTATTGATACCACAATATTGTATACTTAATTTATAATCAATGACAGTCTATGTCTCCTTGGATTAGGTCTGACTAATTATTATATTTATTTTCAACACTTCTGTCATGCCTCATATGTCACAGTCTTTGCTTTTAGCTCTTTTGCTGTTTTACCTCTAGTTTTACAGGTATTAAATTGAATTCTTTTTTCTACAAACATCATACTATTATTTAAATTTCCATAATTAATGATGAAGGTTCTGTTAGGTTCAGAATTTACTAATTATATATATTTTTTTTAAATTGCCTTTTTAAAAAGTAAAGCACTTTTGAAATTTGTACATGATTTGGTTGACATTCACAGTAATAAAGTGACAGAAACTAATTAATTTTGTGTCACTATTTTAGTATAATGAAGCTTGTGAGAAAAAAAAAATTTGCATAGGTTGCCCTTTTTTTTTACCTAAATTAAAAGAAAATTAGGAGTATGACATATAATATCCACTATATACAGTTTTGAAAAGTTTGAGAAACAGCAATAATCTGTCATTAAGTTGCAACTAACAACATAAGCATGCATTTTATACTTTCCTCGGGCCACTAACTTATTTTTTTCCTACTAGGCAAACAATTTGTCCTTTCAATCAGCATTTAGTCACATAAATATCATTTCCTTGATTAATTGAAATGGAGAAAAAGAAAAGATTGCAGACCACAACACCCTTTTCTTTTGTATTGTCAGACAAGTATAAGGCAGCATTTCTAGTATTGATAGCAATTTAGATATGAAAAGAAAAAAAATGTCTAAAATCCAATCTAGGCTTACATATTAGTCTTAATTTTGTATTAGCTTAGGATGTGCTTTATTTAAGCTATGGTTTCTATAGCCCACTAAGACAGGGTTTAGCTTAATGAGAAAACTGCCTTTGACTAAAAGAATTTTAAAGTGATGTCACAATTCTGATTGACTACTAAACAAATTTTAGGAGAATCCTGTAAACAGAATTAACTTTAAAAAATACAGAGAGAAATAATGCTTGCAATGTTGATAGTAGTGTGTTAGTTTCATATTTTATTAGGGTTTCATGTAAGAGATGAAATGAATAATAACTTATTACCTGCTGCAAATAGAAAAAGCCATCACTCACTGCTAATTACTGCACAGTCACTAATAACGGTACAATAAATTATTTGCAGGACTAATAAAAAATTAAATCCTGATATTAAATTCGTCTGATTTTAATTTTGTATTTACGGTAAATTGATTTAAATCTCAAAACTACATAAACCTTTTTTGTTTTTATTATTCTTTTTATATCTATGGCAGTAGCTTACTTCATCATTGTGCTGTTCTATTATAGTATACATCTGTCATTACTGTTACAGTATTACCATATCAACATCCAAACCAAAACATTCACTGTTTGACTCATTTAGGCAGTTATAAATTTAATTATAAATAATAGATTTGAAAGAAAAAGGACTTACTCTTCATTCAATTTTATTCTTATTAGGTTTTTCCACTTTAGTTTAATAATCAGATTGAATTAAATTAGTGTTGTTTTCAAAGTTTCCATATGAAACATTTCCATTATATGTGAATGTATGTATATGTATGTATAATCTCACTAAATGTTTATCTCTCCCCCCCCCCCCCCCCCCAACCAGTTTGTGGTGGAGAATTATATGAGCATGATCAGCTCAGTAGTCCTCATGACCCACCAGGAAGTATTTTTCCCATATCTTGTTTGTGGATGACATACATTGAAGAGGGATATGCTGTAAAGGTACATAAAAATAGTTTAGCCCTATGTAAGTCACTTGTACTTGTTTATGAAACAGGGATACTTTATTTGCTATATATTCACACTCTTAATCCAGCAATAATTACTTAGTCCATTTTTTCTGTTAAACAAAGTTTAATTATCATTTAATGAATTGTAATTTAATTCAATCAGTTCTCTGTGTACATCATATCTAATATTCAATATTTTACAGTTTACTCCGGTGAGATTCAATTTAAGTTGCACAGATGGCTTTCTCTCAATACAAAATGGTTTTCTTCCAGACTCACCAGTTGTGGGCCGCTATTGTAACTCTTCAGTTCCCACAACATTTACATCACCTAGCAATCAATTAAGGTTAACATCTATTATATACAGGCCCATTACTGAAGAAACAGGATTCTTATTTAACATCACACCTGAATTTTTAGGTAATCCATCAGTTTTTCACATTTTAAGATATGTATTATCAACTCAACTCTTTTAACGTAATCGGCCGAAATTTACGTATTGGCTGTTACCAACGGCTGATAAAAATTCCTTATTTATTTTATTATTTCTCCTAATTGAGGTTTTTAACTGCTCAACTGGCATATGGGATTGCTTGAGTGGCCATTTTAAAAGTATACTTATTCTACACATGGCAGCAACTATATGCTGTGTGGTTGTATTTGTTTACATTGCAGCTTATGGTGGCCGTCGCTTCTGTTATTTAGATTAGAATCGAGCTACATTTCTAAATAGTTATTCTGCTAATATTGATTTGATGTACAGTGAATTTCAGTTTTAAATAAATCGGATATTGACTTAGGGTCAAATAATACTAGAGGTAGAAGCGAACTGTATGAAATGTGGGCGTCGCCCTATAGAAGACCTAGAAAACCTAAATGACCTAGCATTACTAAAAAAACATTTGCGGCATCCTTGTAGTCAATAGTTGGCATCCTTGTAGTCAATAGCAGTGTTCCTTGTAGTCCATAGGTTCTCAACGGGGGCGATATCGCCCCCCGGGGGGCGGTGGAGAAGCTTTAGGGGGCGCTGACATTCCTGAGGGCGATTAGGGGGCGGTGAAGGGCAAGTTGGCGGTACAAACGTACTTGATATATTTTGAGCACTTCAGCTATTTGAATCGATTAGGTTTTGGAGGCTGAAATGTGATGTAAACGCAAGTGCCGCTAAATATCATATATCCCCCAACAGTATGCCTACATATTATTATTTAAATATGACATAGAAATCCCAGTGACTTTTTGATGAAGTAGGGGTCTGTATTAGGCAAATATAGTGTGCGGCCGGCTGGTCCTGTGGTAGTTCATCGGACTGTCAACCCTGCTGACCGATCACTGTCGCCCTAACATCTGCTAATATTAATGATATTTTGATCTCAGCTTAATGTCCTTAATGTGTTTTAAACTGTAAAAATTATAAAAACAATATTGATAAGCGGTATTGATTAGTAGTAATCACAAAATCTGGGTAATTATTGTAATGCTTGAAAATATACATATAAATTCTTTAGTCATATAATATTTATATAATTTTCAAATACTTTTTACAGTTTGATCATTTCAAAGTTATAAATTTAAAGCCATTTTTTTTTTTTTAAAGAAAAAAAAAACATAAATATTAGCTCAAATAAAACGGGCTAATCATCTCCCTTTAACAAAAAAAAATGTTTGATTCAATAGTGATGCCGAACAAGTTATGTTTTGTAATATAACAAATATTACTAATTATTAGATCTAAGGCTTTTGCAACCAAAATTAAAACAAAATAGACAAATTGCTAGCAACACACCGGGCAAACGATTCACATTTATATTGATTTATTTAAACCTATTGTTAAGGCAATTTTTTCATCTATTATTTCTTACAATATGTTTCCTTTTCAGTTTTTTTTTAAAGATAATTAATCACACAAAAAAAGACTAGTTCGCCTAAAAAAATTGCGGAAACTATTGTCCAGATGGGGAAGGGCGGTGAGCGAAAAAGAAGTGTAAAAGGGGGTGGTGAGCCGAAAAAGGTTGAGAACCTATGTTGTAGTAAATAGTAGGCATCCTTGAAGTAAATAGTTTGCATCCTTGTAGTCAATAGCAGTAGTCATTGTAGTCAATATTCGGCAACCTTGTAGTCAATAGTTGGCATCCTTGTAGTCAATAGCAGTGTTCCTTGTAGTCAATAGCAGTGTTCCTTGTAGTCAATAGTAGACATTCTTGTATTCTGTGAATTGTATGTTGTGAATTGGTAGTATATATTTTATATGTACTTAGCACTGGACTTTCTTTTATCTGGGCAATACTAGCTAGTCACTTGACAGCGACATGTCTGTAGAGAGAATGTTGTATATATGTATATACAAGTATGCTGTGCCATTGCTACATTGCCACTTTGTTCAGTGTTGTCATTCACATTTCCCATTTTATATTGTACCCCCCCCCTGTCCAAGTTGAACGATCGCATGAGACTGTGGAGTTCCCTCGCCTCCTCTTCCCTAACTCTACCTCCGAGAAGTACCTAACTCGCTGCTCACGGCTATAAAGTTACGTGTCTACAAATGTCCACCCCTCCCTCTTCCCCCTTGCCGCCCTTCTACCCCCACCCAACTCTACCTATTAGTACTTGTACTGCTCTTGTAATTAGGCTCACGGCTATCGGATGACATGCCTGCCACCCCTCGGTCGTTTTAATACAAATTTTACCCCCTTCCTCCTCAACCCCCCCCCCCCCCACAATACTCTACTGGTCTGTTGGTATCCCCCATGTATTGTCACAACGCTGCAACCCCTCCCTCTTCACCCTCGCAAGTAAATCAGTGTCGTGTCTTTGTATGGAGGCGCTTCCGCCGCCCCTTCCCCTCTAGCCTCTCTTCTACTCCTGTCCCCCTCCTTCCCCTACCCCTTATCTTCCTGCTATCCATGTTATTTCATTCTTAGTTTAAGATTCTCGCACTCTACACTATGGCCATCTAAGTGATAGGTCATGTATTTTAGGCCGGCCTCTGGGCCCAGCCTAACACAGACCAAACATATATTGGTAGGGACTTAGAATGAAATAAATGTCTTTATAAATATGCCTGCTTTATTCATTGATTTGTGTTACATATGTGTGTGACGTGTTTAGTGTTAAGTGTCAAGATAAAGGTACTGTTGACCTATTTCACGAGCCAAACGGAATCAACATCTGAATAATTTGATTGAAGAATCCACATGAATCTATGTGCAAGATCTAAGGGACCATCATAACCTGTAGACAGTGATGCCGAATCCTCCCTTCCCCTTTCCCCTCCTATGTCAACAGTGGGGACTGTTTCTAATAAACCTGCATCCCAATACCTGGGTGCAGGAAACGAGTTCTACACGTCCCAAATCAACACAACTTCACTACATATTCAATTATTTTAAACCTTTTGTTTTTTTTGCAATGACATACACTTTGTGGGAAAGCTATCTCAATTTTATTTTAATAGCATGTGGTGGAGCTTTACATGCAGTCAGTGGCACATTGAAGTCACCTAACTATCCTCGAAGCTATCCGCATGACACAGAATGCAGATGGGAAATCAATGTTAACCAGAACTATTATGTAAAACTACAGTTCAATTTACCCTTTGATATGGCAGCTCATGACAACTGTGAGCATGATTACGTTCAGGTAAGTAATCCAAAGGCTCCTTTTCTAATACTCAATGAATCATGTTTATATTAAATACATTTTATTGACATTTCCTTAGAGTAGAATAATTCTAAACTGTGAGCTTCATTCATACATGCATTCTCTCTAGCATGTAAAGAACGCCCTTCTTAGGTTGTGGCAGACAAGTTTTTATAGTGGTAAAATACTATTTTCAATGGTTTTATCTTGTGCATTTTTCAAGGCTGGTCATAATATACATTTTACTTGGGTGTTATTTTTGTTTTTAAAGTGGCGGAAACATGCAGTATACATTTTTAAAGAAACTTAAATAATGTTATTTTTTTTATAACTTGCTGATTGATAAATTTAAACTAATTAAATAATACATAATTACAATATTTTACTAAACTGTGTTGTTCTTTGGTTTTCCAGGTTTTGGATATATCAAATGATGGAACTGAAGTCAGTTTAGGCAAATGGTGCTCTAATCAAAGACCAATAGACTTGTACTCATCTTCAAACAAGATGGTAGTGGTATTTAGATCAGATCACACCACCAATGGACTTGGATTCTCTGCTAGCTGGACAAGCCGTAAGTAAACAGAAAATGTTAAACCATGCTAAGATGTACCGGTACTTAGAGTTATGAATAATAACAACAACATGGTTTCAAAGGATTAACCCTTCCAGTACCGACCTACTTTTCTGCAATGTACATCTTCAGTCCCGGCCATTATTATATTTACTTATTATACGGCCCAAACTTTATTTCAGAATGGCTGAGACATCGATAGGATTCCACATTTTTTTTTTTTTTTTTGCTGACAATTGATGATAATACGTAAATAGTAAATTGCTAGAAACATAATAACTTACTTTATTAGAATAATCTAATTAATAAAATAATTGTATTCATTCGTAATATGTTTTCTACTTACCGTATATACTAGTTTTTTGGTTGCATCTATGCATAGATTGCACCTGTAGTTTAAAATTTGTAAATATAAATTTTGTACTTGATTGCAAATAGTTTGCACCCATAGTTTGGGGCGTTACTCCGATTCAAAATTTCATATTTATTTTAAACATAAATATTATACTAAATATTAATTTGGCCCCTAAAAGTAGTTTTTTAATCATGCATAATGCATACAAACTACGAAAGGATACACTTCATTCATTTTTATCGACCAAACAATAAAGCTTATAGGCCTCCTGGATATTTTTAAAAGGTATATATTTGTTTAATCTAAGTCCCTACTCCAGTTCTTAGCGTGAATGGAATGGGCCCAAAAAAAGGAAGTCTTTTGTGAGTGCGCTCTTTTGAATCAGCAGCGAATAAATTATTAAATGTTTAACCTAACACATTGAAAGAATAAAAAAAGAGCTTTTTAAAAACATTCATTTTGTTATACACTAGCCCAAGTCTCAAACCTCATGACATAAACATGGAACAAGAGCGCAATAAGCATGCTAAAATATTAAAACTCTTACAAATTTCAAAATTATTGACATCAATTAAGTTATCTATTTTTTTTCTTTTTTCCTAACATAAATTATAAATGTTTAAATTTCTTATGACTAGCTGTTTCATAACAATGTGCTCTTTTATACTGCTTCCTTACACCTTTTAGCTGAATGGTAAATGCAGATCCTTTTAAGGGTTCTTTGTAAAAATTATTTACTTTTTTGTGTGAGTGTGTCTAAAAGGAGCTCTTTCTTTTGCAGTTTGTGGTGGAACTTACACAGCTGAATCTGGGGAAATTACCTCTCCTAATTATCCAAGAAATTATCCATTTAACACTGAATGCACATACACAATAAGACAAGGACGTCAAAAGCTTATCAAAATGAAATTTACTGACCTACAACTTGCAGGTAATTTGTGTGTCAAATAATAAACAATTTAGTTATCAATCATTCTTATACCAGGAATTAAAAAGTGAAAGAAATGTTAATATATTTTTTGGAACTGTTCTCTTTGAATTTCACGAGAATATGTTACTGTATAATCAAGTAGACAGATATGCATTAGTAAAAGCTTACTAAAATGTCAATAAGCAGTTAGAAGAAAAAGTGTCATCCTGTGCTGTCAGAAGAGGATGTTAATTAATAACTTGATAATAAATGATACAAATAAATAACAACTGCACTGATTTATATCAGTGGAAAATTCATGAATCTGCAGCTCTTAGCCTTTTTCGGTTAATATTCAAATCAAGTATTTTGCACAAAAAAGTTTTTTAACGCACCGGTTTCTACCGTTTCTGACTTTCCCAGTTGACAAGCAGTAAAGAATAATACAATAATAATATATTAATGTTGTTGGCAGATTAACACACTCAAACAAGGGCTAATAAAGATATGGTACTCTCCACATCTCCACATAAATCTCCACATAAAAAACTACAGCTCCTATCTCACAAGAGCTCGTTGCACACACTCCCCTACCAAGGTCGAGTCTCCCGTCACCTTCTAACATTTCTCACACAACACGTGAACTAACAAAAAATCACTAAAACTGCGCGATAACTATAGTCTTCTCTTGTCATATTAATAATAATTATAGTCTGTTTTTGTTATCAAGGTCAAGGTTTTACTCTTCTTTTCATTGTTTATCTCTCTTTGACCATAGACTATTTATTATGCTCTGTTTCAATCACTGACACCCCCTCCCCTTGCCCATAAATAAAAATGACATTCATGGCATTTTTAGATCCAAACATAAATAATACATCCATATAAGTCATAAATCAATACATAGGTTATGTCATAAATAAATCATACATGTAATAATATTTTTTAGTATAATTTGTTAGTTATTGTTAGTAGACAATGTTAGTAAGTGTAATTCTGTACAATGAGTGTGTGACTGTTTACATGGCTAATCTTGACAATATGTCAGGTATGTGATTGTCTGTCCCTTTAATACTTTGTATGTTAAACTGGTAATCACTAAGTTTCATTGCAAATTTATTGATCCTATTATTGTTCACGTTGCTCACATTGAAATTAATCAAAGGTTTCTGATCTGTAAATATTGTAAATATTGTAAATTTATGACCTAACAAAATATCTTCTTAGTTTAGTTACTGCCCATACAATGGCCAAACCTTCCAACTCAATTACAGAGTACTTTTACTCTGCTTTTGTCAGTGATCTACTTATATACAATGCTGGTTTGTAAATACCCATGATTTTCTTTTTTTTTTTATTTGTCATCTTACTATTTTCCTCCAGACAATGTTTCATTAAACATTCACCAAGACCTTGCCTAGTGGCATCAGTAGCTAAAATGATTGTATCTTTAGCTGAAATGGTAGTTAAAATTGTTTTTTTAGAAAATAGTATTTTTAAATTTAGCATTGCTTTTTCACATTCTGAAGTCCAATTTATTTTTGTATTAGATTGACCTTTCCTTGTTAAATTTACAAGTGGTTTTACTATTTGACTGTAATTTTCAATGAAATCTCTATAGTAACCAAATAGTCCTAACAAAGCTCTGACTTGTTTTTTTGTCAATATACCAATATACAATAAAATAATTAGTCAAAGTTGAAGTTGAACTGCAGTTATGTTGAAACAAGGAGACTTCCAATCACAACAGTGCGCAGCCATTTTGAATTTATTAGTGCGCCATCTTGCTCTGATATAAAAATAAATTCAGTCACTGGTAGAATAAAATGTCTTTTCCTGTCTCAAAATTTTCAGATGACAAATGATTAGTATTTATGAATTGACTTCATAATTGTCATTGCTGTTTGCTGTACCTTTTTAGTACTCGAGCTTACAAGAAGTTGAAGTATACACTTGTAATAAAATATTCAGGGTCGCCAAATTTTTCCTGCCCCGGGCTTCTACTGGCGAAGTGTGATAGTACGATTATTAAAAAAAAATATTTTTATTACTTTACATCCTTGCCATCGTCATTTCTTTCTGGTAGTTTCCGCTGCCACCAATGTAAGTTGCTATTTAGTAACTGTTCAACACTTTCACTAACAATCTCTTCGAGGCTTTGACAAAGTTAATAACACTCTCCAGAAACAGTAAAATATATATATAAGTTTATTTACACACACATTTTTATGTCCTCACAATTTAGTTGAAACTCCATAAGTAATAATAATATATATATATTTATTTACTCATTTGCATTGCAATTTACATAATAGAATTTACATAATAGATTCACTGAGATCTCCAATATTATCTCCATTAAAAAATCTCCACATAAAAAACTACAGCTCCTATCTCACAAGAGCTCGTTGCACACACTCCCCTACCAAGGTCGTGTCTCCCGTCACCTTCTAACATTTCTCACACAACACGTGAACTAACAAAAATCACTAAAACTGCGCGATAACTATATAATAATTATAGTCTGTTTTTGTTATCAAGGTCAAGGTTTTACTCTTCTTTTCATTGTTTATCTCTCTTTGACCATAGACTATTTATTATGCTCTGTTTCAATCACAAATAAACACATATAAAATATACTTTAAAATTATTATTTTTTTTATTAAACGTCTTTTTTACATAATTAAATAGCATTTTAGGCCTAACACATTTTAATAAAAAATATAAGGATTTAGTGAAATTTTAAAGATCAAGTGAAGAGCTTTTTATCAAAATTGAGTTAACATTTGATTTTGATAGTAAATGGTGTATTCAGCATCTGAATGTTAATAAAAATCATTTATACAAAATATCAATGATACATTTTAAGTAATTAGTTCAATTTGCGCACTTAAATGTGTGTATTTTTCGGAGGAAAAATCCAAATCTCGTAGCCATTAGAGATGTTTTTATTTCTGGCAACATAGGAAAGTGACGTAAGAGAAAGGATTTCGACTAAGAAAAACTAATATTGTCACGTGTTTTGAATCTATTGCCACATGTTTTGAATCTTTTCCCTGTTCTTATTTATTACAAAATGGTTAAATATATAGATTTATAGCTTCGAGTTTTGTTTATTTATTTCCTGCCGTATGAGGTTATTCCAAATCTCGTTCATTTGAAAAAAAGCTCTTCACTTGGTCTTTAATGAAAATTGCGTTAAAAATAAATACATGAAAGCGATTGCGACCTTTGTACGCCATATTGTCTTCTTGACAACAACGCGTTTCAACACACTCGGTAATTTTACGCTTTAATGGACTCCCATTCCGATTTTCAACATGATATTCAACTGATTATGGGTTCTGGATTCTAACTGATGATTCTGGTCATGCTGAAGATGAAAATCAGACTGATTTGAATGAGGTGTAAGTATGGCTTGTATCCTAGGTTCCTTTCTTGTGTGTGGCTTTACGAAATATATTTGTAAAGGGCTTTTTACAAATATTGTTGATGTTATTTTAGGTAATCTGTGTTTTTATTTTTAGTCCTATTTTATATGTAACCAATTAGGCATTAGAAAGTGTTTTACTATCGATAGTAGTGTGTTAGGCCTAAGGTAATTATAATTGGAACTCAGAGTAAAATCGCCAAAGTTGACAGCTCAGAATCATTGGTGGTCTTAAACTGCCATATCCCTTTTGCAGACAACGTAAAAAACCTGGGTGTCATCTTGATTCACAGTTGTCTTTCGATGCCCACATTAGAAATCTATGCAGATGCCTTTCTTTACAGCTGCGTAGACTTGGTCAGATACGACCCTAATTGTCACTTGACTCAGCAAAGAAACTTACCGCTGCCTTTATACTCTCGCGCCTCGTCTACTATAATGCCCAGCTAATCGCCAAATTACAGCATATTCAAAACAGTGCCTCTCGCCTAGTCATGCGTACGTCAAGGCGATATTCTGTGACAGTTCTCTTGCGTCAGCTCCATTGGCTCCCTGTGAAAGCCAGAATCGAATATACAGTTGCGCTACTTTGCCACCAGTGCCTTTATAATAATGAGATGCCGTCCTATCTCAAGGAACTAATTAAACCATATGTTCCGCAAAGAACACTTCGTTCTGCCAACTCCTCGCTTCTGGAAGTGCCCCGCTTCTCTCTGAAGATCGTTGGCCTTAGAGCCTTCTCAATATCCGGTCCGAAGGTGTGGAATCTACTTCACATTCAACTCAGGCAAACAAACTACATTGATACCTGCAAAAAGAACTTAAAAACTCATTATTTCAAAATAATTTATCTTAGTTAACATGCTTTAGAGCCCTATTGTTTGATTTGTTCTATGTTTGTAAAGTTTTTGAATCACCATTGAGTTTTGTATCACTTGGCCTATAAATTGTATCCATGTTTGTAGTTGTTATGTTAAATGCGCTCTGAGTTTGCATTATGTTTGTCTGTAGCGCTATACAAATGTTATCATTATTTTTTTTAAATTATTAAGTAAACAATAGAAGCTTTTTTTAGACGATCAGCTGTTTCTTGTTTACATCAAGCAGATGAGAGAAAATTTCAATTTGGATAAATTTGAATCCTATTCGTATTATTTAAATGGCCCAGGAGAATTTATAATAAGTACAACATTAATAATTCATTAATTTAAAGTGCATTTTAGTTATTTGTAACTATTTGTGTGTGTTACTTTGACTCTATACTTAAACTATGTTTACTCTATTACAATTACAGTTTCTATAGCCAAGGGACCTATGGATATGACAATGTGGACAATATTCCTGAGCTGCCTGACCCATTTCTTCCTTAGAGCGTTCCTGGAAAACAACTGATGTTAGGACAAGGGATGAAGCCTGGAATTTTACAATGGCCATGATATTTTTAAAGCTTTATTTCACTTTAGATTTGGTAACTAAAGTGTTTGAGTTTACTAACTATTCCCCATGAGAACATGTAGGCCCTACTCCAAAAACCTAAGGGTTGGTTTGACCTAACTGTAGAGAGTTTTATAAGCGTTTTGGTCTAATTATGTATGCAGGTATTTTCCCTTCTCTAAATGTGGTTAAGTTTTGGGCTAGGGTGTTTTAGTCTCAAGACCGTTTCAAAGCCATAATGAGTTTTCTAAAGGTTTACAGCCCCATTTTTACAGAAAATCCAGAAGGAACTGTGCTTAGATATAGAAAGGGCTTTCCTAGGGTGCTAAAGTTATAAAGGAATTTGAAAGGAAATCTAAAGGGGGGGGGTATGAGATGGTCCATGGGCGGGGGGGGGGGGGCAAGTACTAATAGTACAATGGCGGAATAATAATACAATATCTATGATGTCTACTTTTCATGATGCCAATAACTTTACCACAGTTACTAGGTGACCTAAAGTAAATGGCAATTTTGATGAGCTTACAGTTAACCAGCCATTTATTGTTCAGGACTATAATCAATATATGGCAGGAGTAGACACAAGCTACCAACTAATTAATAAATGTAATGTTTTATGGAAAAGCAATACGCATTGGAAGACCATATTTTTCATTTATTAGATATAGCTAGGGTAAATTCTTATATTCTGTTTCAAACCTGAAGGGATAAAAATCCAGATTGGGTAGAATTAAATAGACCCATGAAGTCAATACATTTGGCCAATTGAGTTTGGGAACTACTGGCATCATTGATCCAATACCTATCACTGTCACTGTTTAACCACCAGTTTTATTTTAAATATGCCATGGATCCAGAATTTATGGATAAACCTGGCAAATGTAGAGTAAGACTTATATTATGACAGTGAAAAAGTTGTGAGAAGAACTAGTGTGAAATGTAAGGTGTGTGAAATATTTTATTTTCCTGAAAGGAATTGCTATAAACTATAAATCAATACATATCAATTAATAATTTTTTTCTAAATAATGTGTAACAGTAAATAAAATGTAATATTAATTTGTGTATTTTCTACTATTCATTATTTTAAAATATCTTTTTTTAAAGTTAAAACAATCCGGTAACAATGTCTTGCGCCCCCGCGTAATTGCTAAAAGTAAGAAAATATACTGTTATTATAAGCAGAGCCATAACAAATTTATTTCTGTACATATTTAGTGGAAATTTGTTTTATCTTGTGTAAAATTGATAAACTTTAATAAATATCTACATTTTGTTGACTTAGATGTGCCTAATATGTTATTTGTAAATGTTAAAATGAAAAGTTACATAGTATTCATTTTAATGTTGAGATTTTCCTTACAAATAAATTGCAGTTGGGCATTACACTAATATATAAAAAAGTTGCTTTTGTAAAATTGTGGTTATTGTCAACTTGACAAAAAAAAAGATGGGCATTCCAAATTAGCAGCCTCTGCACATATTTTTATTAAAAAAAATATTTTACTAAGCGTATATTCAGACGTATGTTTGTATCTAGCCAATTATTATGGTTTCTAAAAGTGACAACCAATAATTACGTTGCACGGTTGCAGCAATTTAAGCTGTAGCAGGGTACCAAACATCCTGGGTTCCACTCCTGGTGATGGCTAGGATTTTTACCCAGGTCTGGAGGGTGTCCCCGAGTCTATCCAGCTATGAATATGGATACCTGATTATAATTAGGGCACAGTAATGGCTGCTTGGCATCAGTCTGGTCACACAATCCCCTAGTATGCTCTGACAACCCAAACTAGTAAACACTGCTTCACCAGCCTAATGGATCAATTTGATTTGATCTGATTACTTTACTCTTTTACATTATAAATCTGTTTTACTAGACCTACACTATAAGTCTATTTTACTAGACCTACACTATAAGTCTGTTTTACTAGACCTACACTATAAGTCTATTTTACTAGACCTACACTATAAGTCTGTTTTACTAGACCTACACTATAAGTCTGTTTTACTAGACCTACACTATAAGTCTGTTTTACTAGATCTACACTATAAGTCTGTTTTACTAGACCTACACTATAAGTCTATTTTACTAGACCTACACTATAAGTCTGTTTTACTAGACCTACACTATAAGTCTATTTTACTAGACCTACACTATAAGTCTGTTTTACTAGATCTACACTATAAGTATGTTTTACTAGACCTACACTATAAGTCTGTTTTACTAGACCTACACTATAAGTCTATTTTACTAGACCTACACTATAAGTCTGTTTTACTAGACCTACACAATAAGTCTGTTTTACTAGACCTACACAAAAAGTCTGTTTTACTAGACCTACACTATAAGTCTGTTTTACTAGACCTACACTATAAGTATGTTTTACTCGACCTACACTATAACTAGTATTACTCTGCTTTACTAGACTTATAATTCTTTACTTAACTTGCACACAATACAAAAATCTCATAACGAAAAATTTTTTTTTTTTTACTATCCACATTTTAGATATTAGCCTACCGTCGGCATCCGTCCGGCCGTCTCCAAGAGACGATGGTGTAGCTTCACGGCAAAGGTGACCAGCTGCACCGCCGAGAATGGCTGTGGAGGCCAACTCGGGAGTGGCAATCCCTGCCGCATTTCAGGCATTTGAAAGTGGATGGCTGTTGTAAAGGAACCTTCCGCCTCGCTCTTTTCTGGATGGCAGCTTCCATGCGCCCAGTTTCTGCGCGGGATGTGCCAAGCCTGACTGCGAGCCTCCAGGTTGGTCGGTCAGAAGCTTGGCATTCCCATGTGTCAAGGTCAATTGAGCTCTCGTTCAGGTCTCTTTTGCAAAGGTCCTTGAATCGCAGTTTTGGGCGCCCTATCTTCCGGTGGCCTTCGACCAGTTCTCCATAGAGGAGGTCTTTAGGAATGCGACCTGCATTCATCCTTTTCACATGGCCGAGCCACCTGAGGCGTTTCTCACTGAGCACAGCGTGAAGGCTGCTCATGTTGGCTCTCTCCAGCACCTCTGTGTTGGAGACCCTATCCTGCCACTTGATCTGCAGTATTCTCCGTAGGCACCTCATATGGAAGCTGTTGAGTTTCTTCTCGTGCCTCGCGTAGGTGGTCCATGACTCACAGCCATACAGGAGAGTGCTGAGTACGCAGGCGTGGTAGACACGCAGTCTGGTCCTCTCTGTGAGGCTGGAGTTGTCTCACACTCGCTGTTTTAGTTGGGCCATGACTGTGGCTGCCCTGGCGATCCTGCTGTTGATCTCCAAGTCGATGGACTGTGAACTCGAGATAATGGACCCGAGGTATCTGAAGTTCTCGACAACCTTCAATGCGTGTCCATCGATCACAATGTTTGGAGGGGTCTCCGTGCCCTGAGCCATGACGTTTGTCTTTTTCAGGCTTACAGTCAGGCCGAGCTCCTTGCATGCATGGGAGAAGCAAGTGACGAGCTGCTGGAGTCCGTCTTCGGTGTGTGATGTCAAGGCTGCATCATCAGCGAAGAGCATCTCTCGAATGAGGACCTTTTTGACTTTGGTCTTGGCATGAAGACGCGCTCTATGTTGTAGAGCTTGCCATCAGACCTGGTGAAAACACCCTCGCTGCAGTCCTTGAAGGCGTGTTGGAGGAGCATGGAGAAAAAGATACCGAAGAGTGTAGGCGCGAGGACGCAGCCCTGCTTTACTCCGCTGCTGACTGGGAATTCCTTGGAGGTTGCGCCATTGTAGCAGACAGTGCTGTGCATGTTGTCGTGGAAGGACCTGACCACCGCAAGCAGGTGTGGGGGACATCCGATCTTCTGCAGCAAGCTGAATAGTCCGCCTCGGCTGACCAGATCAAATGCCTTTGTGAGGTCGATGAAGGCTATATAGAGTGGCATCTGCTGTTCCTGACACTTCTCCTGGAGCTGGCGTAGTGAGAAGATCATGTCAACCGTTGATCGACCAGCCCTGAAGCCACACTGTGACTCTGGGTAGATGCATGAAGCGAGGGTCTGCAGGCGGTTAAGGATGACGCGGGCGTACGCTTTACCAACGATACTGAGGAGGGTGATGCCCCGATAGTTGTTACAGTCACTCCTGTCACCTTTGTTTTTGTACAAAGTGATGATGTTAGCGTCTCTCATATCTTGTGGAATGTAACCCTGTTACAAGCAAAGGCATAGGAGGTCGTGAAGTTGCTGTGGCAGGGCTGGTTTCCCGCACTTTAGTACTTCTGGTAGGATTCCGTCGCTCCCAGGTGCTTTACCGCAGGCGAGACGGTCGATGGCCTTGCTGAGCTCATGCAAAGTGGGTGGAGTGTCAAGCTCCTCCATGACCGGCAGGTCTGATATCGCTCTGAGAGCGGAGTCTGTTACAGTGTTCTGCGTTGCGTACAGTTCGAGGTAATGCTCTACCCACCTCTGCATCTGCCTTTCCGGATCGGTGATAACCTCGCCTGTTTTGGACTTGAGGGGGGGCTGTCTTAGAGGGGGTTGGACCTATTGCCTTCTTGATGCCCTCGTACATCCCTCTTGCGTTGCCTGTATCGGCAGCTGTCTGAATGCTGTCACAGATATTCAGCCAGTAGGTGTTGGCACATTAGCCTACCGTATTATGATTAACTTGTATTATGTACTTGTACACCTCTTTCATGTGCAATATCTCATATATAAGTAAGAAGAGTTTGAAAAACAAGAAATTTATCAAGTATATAATATAACAATCAACATGAAATTTATTAGCAATAGTATAAGGAATACTAAAACAAAATTTAATTTTGATTCGTTCGTAAAAAAAAAAAATTAAGAAAAATACATACTATACCTATAAAAACAATAAAATAATACAACTCAGCATTTTTTTCTATAATATAAAATTAACCAACTAATACTTAAACTTAGCTAGTTCAAGTTATTGTAATTAGTATTAAGATAAAAATGGCAAAGTTTTAATAGAATATGTTAAGAAATGTGAAACTTGTAAGAAGAAGGAGTAAAAATGAATATTTTTTGAAAAACGCAAAAAGTCAGAAAAACATGAAAATAAAATTTTTTTCTTATAAAAATTCTAAATAAATCGATTGTTTTTTTCTCTCGACCAAATGTAGTTGATTATTGCGTAGGTTAAAAGTACGTATCTATTAGAATAAACAACTATAAGCATTTTGCTTTTATACTTTGAGTTTCGAGGTGTCAAACATGTGAAAAGTTTACATTTTCTTCACAGCTTACCTACATATATCCCATTTCAAAAAAATATATAAAAAACTATTGCGCTTTTTACTATAAGGGTGGCATTTTTGTATACAGAAATGGTTGAACTTATTTAATTAAGTAAAACCTAAAAATCAGTACTCGAGTTGAATACCCCTAAAATGGGGTGTAGTACCCAGCCTTAAGTCTATCATACTTGTACTGAACAATAAAATGTGTCAATCCAATTTTTAAACTGGTTAGAGCTTTATAATTCCTTTGATTTTCAGGACAGCGAGGCACTTCTTCATACTATGGATGTTATAGTGGTGATAGAGTAGAAGTGAGGATACGAAATTTACATGGTCAGTCAGTGTGTAGATATAATGCAAACCAGGTGTTCCAGTCTCAGGAATTTTTGCAACTCGTATTTACATCAAGGTCAAGAACCACAGACAGAGGCTTCTCAGCCGAGTATGAATCTATAGGTAACATTTTCACTATAACATCCATTACAATTAGCATCCATTACTATTTTTAGAATACACTATTTTCTTAGTTTTACTTGAAAGTAAAATAGCTTGGTGGAGACATTTACTTATAGTTTTATCTTTTTTTTTTTCAAAATTGAATGTTCAACCCTATAACCTTTTATTACTCTCTTTATATTAACTTGCATTGTCTGTCTGAGAGCGTGCAAAACTTTGCATCGATTTTCGGACCACATCCCGTCGTCCAATCGAGCTGAGACTTGGGCAGCAGACGTGTGGCGAATTTTTTTAATTAAAAAAAATAATTAACAAACACTTCATAGATAAATGTAAAGCTGGCTGGTCCAGTGGTTAGTTCACCAGACTGTCAACCAGGAACCAAAGGAAAGGTCGCGGGTTCTATCCCTGCCACCGACGGATCCCTGTCGCCGACGGATACCTGTCGCCCTGCAGGAGTTTTGGGCCTAGTGGACGTAATCGTCTTCTATCTAGAAGGAACGTCTGTAAACTTATAAGATAAATGGTCTATGATCTGGTTTCACGTTGAAAATGCCAGTTCATATTTTTTTTGGTTTTTCGTCACAAAGCTAGAAAAAATATGGTGCGCTTTGTTAAAGCCGTGCAAATAAATGTTCACGGAAATCAGAAATCGGAAACTAATACTTACTACCAAAGAAGACTAAAACAAAAATTATTTCTTATAAATCATTTAATTACATGATGGTAAACTTAGTTTACTTGTTTTTTATGGGTTAGTTTTTTTTTTTTTTTTTTTAAATATTAAGCTTTTATTGACACAAAGTTGTCAAACATAGACTAGAGGGTTGGAAGTCAGAATCCCCGGCATAGTCATTGCCAGGTTCAGAACAAAACAAAAACATGGACTTCTTTCACTTTTATATTTTAACAAATTACTTTAAAGATGAATAATATAAAAGGTTACAAACAATTGTAAAGCACAGACCAAGAAGCAATAAAGATAGCTAGAAAAGCTAACCCTGGACTAAAATGCATAGATACCTTTCAAGTTAGTGACCTATGACCCTGGGGGGGGGAGAGGAAATGATGTTGATTTTAAAAAAATATATTGATAATTACAAATGTTATGTCAGTGATGAATCTCCTTAAAATGTATAATAACTTAGTGTTTGTAATGTTCAATTAGATTGTGGTGGAAACTTCACAAACTCATCTGGTGTCATATCATCTCATGGCTTTCATGAAAATTTTACAAGTCCAAGTGAATGTTTCTGGAATATAACAGTTGAACCAGACAAAATTATTCGTTTAAAGTAATATATAATTTGTATTTAGTTCCTCTTTTACTTTTATTAAATATGTTGTTTGTATGGATGGGACCATGTAGTGAAACAAAACATTTTGTTGTATTTTCTAATTCTGAAGATGTAATGATTATAGCACTATGTATATATAAATCTAATATTTTGTTTCCTGTGTTTCCTTTATTAAATGTGTTGTTTGTATTGGACTATGTTAAAAAACCTAACATTTTGTTTCCTTTATTAAATGTGTTGTTTGTATTGGACTATGTTAAAAAACCTACAATTTTGTTTCCTTTATTAAATGTGTTGTTTGTATTGGACTATGTTAAAAAACCTAAAATTTTGTTTCCTTTATTAAATGTGTTGTTTGTTTGTATTGGACTACGTTCAGAAACTTAACATTTTGTTTCCTTTATTAAATGTGTTGTTTGTATTGGACTATGTTAAAAAACCTAGCATTTTGTTTCCTTTATTAAATGTGTTGTTTGTATTGGACTACGTTCAGAAACTTAACATTTTGTTTCCTTTATTAAATGTGTTGTTTGTATTGGACTACGTTCAGAAACTTAACATTTTGTTTTCTTTATTAAATGTGTTGTTTGTATTGGACTATGTTAAAAAACCTAACATTGTGTTTCCTTTATTAAATGTGTTGTTTGTATTGGACTATGTTAAAAAACCTAACATTTTGTTACCTTTATTAAATGTGTTTGTATTGGACTAAGTTTATAAATCCAAGTGTTTTTTTAATCACATGTCTTGTTATTATTAGACTATGTTCATACATCTAACATTATTTAATCAAATGTGTTGTTCGTATGTTCAGAAATCTAACTTTTCTTTCTTTTAGTTTTGTGAATTGTTCTTTGTTTGAGACCATGTATTAAAATCTAACTATTTCTTTTTGTTGTTTTTTTCCATATTCAAATGTATTCTATTTTGAAACTCAACATACATTTTATTATTATTTTTTTATTTTTTAGGATCACAGACTTAAGACTTTCAATAGACACAAATTGCAGAGGTTCTGTCCAAATTTTTGAGGGACCAAATGGAACATCTCCTCTAATTGGCACTTTCTGTAAACTGGAAAATGCACCAGATGTAATTCGCAGTTCCTCAAATCATTTGTATCTGAAATACAGTGTTCATTATGATCCTTATGATTACTACAATCAAGCTCAAACCAATTCCATAAAAGCTAATTACTGGACCACTTATGGTGTGTTGTGGTTTTAAAAAATAAGATTTAGGATAAATTCAGTTTCATATTATGTACAAAAATAAATAAAATTCAAACACATTTTTCAAAAACAGGTCCTGTAGCTGGATGTGGTGGAATATTGAATCAAGTTCAAGGAACATTTACAGCTCCTGATGTTGACCACAATGGACAGTATGAGCCTAACTTGGATTGTTGGTGGTACATAACACTTGGTATGTGTTTTTAAATGTGTAGTTTTTTTTAATAATAACAAAGAAAATACTAATGAAGTTATCAAATAATGTATTTTTTCACATACAGTAGTATGAAGGTAGGGCAAGCATATATGCCTACCGTTCTGTATTTTCTAAATGACTAAAATTTACCCCCCATTCCACAATTTTGCATTAGACACATCTTTTCCAGGAAATTGGTTTGCTCAATAATGCCAACATTTTAATTACTAAAGTATAGACAGTAAATTTCTAGTCACTTCTGTTTAAATGTGTTTCCTATTTTTGTCCATAGTGCAGATGTAGGTATTACTAGTGATATAAATAATTATTTTTAAATTGTATTTATGGAAAGGTCATTCTGATGCATTGAACAAAGACATAACATGCAACTAATTCTTATTGCATCATTTGTAATTTGAATTGTCTATAAAGTTTGGAGCAATTAAATTATTTCTTATGCTAAAACAAACTTGTTGCTCGCCAAAAATATTTGTTACTTCCAGAAATAGATACTGGATTCTTAAAAAAAGACTTAAATTACAATAATAGGAATCCAATTGAAGTAGGCATTAATTTCAACCCAGAAAATTGCCAACTACTAAGAGTGTTAGAGAAAAAGAAACAAACAAATACAAACTATTGTAAATATTTGCGTATAGTTTGCACCGGTGGATTGGTCGCACCCTTAGTTTATGATTATTTTTCTTATATTTTCATTCACCCGCGTTTACGTTGCTTCCTTACTTTTTACGGAGTTACACTGCCTTATGTGAATTACGAGTATAGGTTTAAAGAATTTGATAATAATAATCACATTGATGCTATATTACACGTTTTTTCCAAAGCATTTGATATTTCATAATTTCATACTGGTTTTACTAAAAACATATTGGCATATCTGGTGGATCAGTGGATTTAAGACTTTCTGTTAGTTAGAAAACCAACTGTAATAATGGCTTTAAGTCATCAACAATAATAATAAACTCAGGAGTTCCATAAGGGACTTTTCTAGGGGGGTATTATTTCAAATTTATTAATGGCTTACCGAATTGTGTCAACACTGGGTATAAAAGTAAGGTCATTTGTTGATGAATGTATAATTTACAAAACAATGAAGTGAGAAAAAGCTAGTGAATTCTTACAAAAAGACCTAGATAAATTTCAATGAGAATCTAACTAAAGTTTGTCTTTTCACCCATAAAAGTGCTAATCAATTACTTGGTGAAAAGGTGAAATGTTAAATAGGCTAATGAACCCGTGATCTTGGCGAATTAAAATCATATTTGGGTGTATTGTTCATTTATTAGAAATTTGATACATGTCTTGGACAGCCAGATTATATAGAGATAGGGTTCGTACAGAGTCATGGAATTTTGGTAAATTGGTCGGACCATTTCCAGTATAAAAAAGTTTAGGAAAAGTTCATTTTGATAATTAGGCATGGACAAGTTTTGGAATATTTTCATTTATAGAAATGTGTATGTAAAAAAGTTAGCTAAAAACTCTAGTCGGAACACGGATGAGCATAGGACACAATAACCTTCTTTATAGAAGGACCGTCTGTATTATATGAGATAAGGTCCTATATGAATTTCCCATTGCTCAGTTATTGCACATTCAATTTGATTGTTTGTGGTGCATTAAAAAATATTTTTCAGTGTTTAATGTGATAAATTCGCACTAGATCGAGTTTTCACATAGTAACACAGTCTTGCAAACTTGCATTTAATTTTAGTATTGTTATATGTAGACCTATCGCGGCTTACGCTTTCTTATGATTTAAAGCCTTTGAAGTCACTCATTCTACTTAGCAGTAAATAAATAAATGACGGGTAGACATTGTCTGTTTTGTAGATAAAAAGATTAACTAACTAAAATTGTACATTTTGTATAAAAAAACAAAAACAAACGCAAACTTATTTTTTTTAAAGTGGCCAACATTTAAATTAAACATAAAAAGGTAAGAGAGGTAACTCAGAAAATTTTAATCCTTAGATTTCTTCTTATCTTATCTTATACATTACATACGCTTCAGTCAGCTTCAGTTTTCCTTCTTGTTACTCAGAGTGTATCATAACTTTTTATTTTTTTAGTCAATTATAATAAATGATATACTAATGGAATCCTCTCTTCAATACTTTTTTTTTAGTATACAGCAACAAATACAAAACAATGCTTAACCTAAAAACATAAATAATATAATAAGCACTCTTCTTCTATTCAAAATCATTAAAGATTAGTATTTAATAAAAAGCAATAATCGCATTTTTTAACAGTCCTATATTAGTACTTATCAATACGATAATAGAGAGTTTCCATGAATAATAGTCACTGTCACAATCGGGAAATTAATTGGTCATCTCTATTAGTGATTAGCCCTCTTATTATATGTTCCCTATTTTAATATAAATATTGTTCTGGTTTCCTTACTCCTTGCCTCTGTTTACTTGTTTTACTTTTTCTTATAGTAAACAGTTCTAATATCTATATTTCACTGGTATATTTCGGGATCATTATTACTCAAAAGAGGTCTTGGAAATTGTGTACGTTATCATATATACGTTTTGGAAATGTCATGGAATTTTGTTGGTCCAAACTTGTGGAAAACATGTAGAGATAATTGGAATGATAGGTTGTAAACCTGTATCGCCTCTAACTGACACAAGTGTTATATTGAGAAAAGAGGACAACAAAAGTAATACATTTTATGAAGGATTTATCAGCAGTGGGTAGTTGATTGTATTTGTCAACTTGGACCAGACATGACGTTAATTTTGATGTGAAAAATGGAGCTAAAGTGTGTGCTCGTTCATTTAAACAGCACTGGATGTCGGTAATTATGGAATATTTAAAGGGCAAACACAATTATGGACTAAGTTTTATTTAAACTATGGATGTAATGATTGTCTTGGCTTTTGTGATGAAAACTGGGAGGGTGACAATAATAATCAAAAGTCTACATCTGGCCATGTGTTTTTTATGGGATATGCACTGATACATAAGAGAAGTTAGAAACAATCATGCTTGGCCCTGTCCACAGCAAAATAAGCTTTAAAATATGGTGGTTTTCAAGTGTACAGCATGAAGCACTTACAGTTGCAATAAATAACCATAGGCCTACAAATGTAATGTCAAAGTGAATCATGTGGAAATTACCGTAAATATCACTTTATTATTACCGGTATCAGGGAAAAAGTGTGAAATCAGACTGCAACTCTTAAATATTATAAACATAAGAAATTAGAGGAGACACCCTTATCAAGGGACTGTCTTAATTAAGAAGAAACAAACCAAGACTATAATAAGATGGACCGCTTGCTTTAATATTTCTGCTTTTTGATGACTCACATGACTTCTTTTCAGAATTCCCGTTTGCCTTGTATACGTCCGGTTTATTTGATCACTATGATTTAATGTTATTAATGGAATGAATATTATGTGTAAGCAAAGACTGAATAGTTAGTTATTATGGAAATACATACGCCATTAAACTCTAATTTAGATATACAACACAATAACAACCTGTTGCAAAGGTCAGATAAACATAAAGACAAAAACACTTTACTTGTCCCTTATGCGAGAACAAATGCATATAAGTACTCTTTCTTCCCAAGTGACATTCGGGCATGGAATGGGTTGCCTGAACAAACCAGGAAAACCAGTGTCATGTACGCACCGTGTATTTTATCTTGTTTTGTAGTGCACTCAATATAATCGGAATGGGATTGAAAGGTGCGACATGTTGACAGTTTTTCTTTAGTTCGAGTTTTGATGTCTTGGCACATATCTGTATATTTTGTTCTGAGTTGTACGCTTCATTCTTCAGTCATCAAACAGTTTGGTATTTATCACTTCGTCTTCGGTGTTAAAGTGACGAGTACGAGCCAATACAGTGTGAGCTGTATGTTATATGGGGACATTCGTACAAAAGGATCTGTTGGAATAAAATAAGATCGGTTTGTACAAGAGAACTGGCTATTTTGTTTTTAAAGACTATTATATTAGTGTATTCTGGCAAAAGATAGACGCTTGATAATGGAGAGGTCACATGATGATTTACTAATAGAATTAGCGATATTGGAACATCGGACAAAACAATTAGAGCTCAAAATAAGAATGAAGGAGATCGAAAGTAGGGAAAGAATTGAGTTGGCGAGAATAGCACAGAGAAATCAAATGGCGCCAACCTACTCTCCTGTGCAATACAAAGGGCAGTTTGATAAGAGTGTAAGGTACAGCTCTGGGGCTAGAGATTCATATTACCATTCACCGGATTGTTGTGCTGGTCAGGAAGTGTCCTTGACGGAAAGCACGTTAATTGACAGGAATTATCCAATAACATTTTCTTGGGGGTTGGAAAACTCGGAGAGGCGTCAGGTTAGTTGGAACAATTGTCCTGTGAACTCTGGACACAGTTTGTCGGCAGTCGGTGTTAATGATAAACATCTATGCGTGATTGTGAAAGACTCCCAGGGAGAGAGTGAAGACATTCTAGAGAACCCAATTGAGTCGAGACCTACGAACTTTCTGCCGTTTATTTCGGAAGGTACAGTGACATTACCTGATTACGGTGATAACGTTGGTTCTCCCATTAAGATACTGAGAGGTACAGGTGCATCCTTATCAGGATTTATCTCAGGTGTCTTGCCTTTGTCGTCAAGGACATACACGGGAAACAGCGTTTTGTAGCAGGGTGGCGAGACGGGAAGTCTCCAAATATCGCTGCAGCTTATGAAGTTAAAGTCCGAATTGGTCACCGGAGAAGTTGTGGTAGGAGTTAAGTCGACACTACCATGTGATGGGATCGCCTTGCTAATTGGCAATGATTTAGCAGAAGGCTTTGTGCAACCGGATCCCATTGTGACAGACATACCTGCTGTCGACGAGTCAGTAACAGAGGACCATGAACTGTATCCTGTTTGCGCTGTTACTGGAGATATGCGTCAGAAAGAGGCTCGTGAAGAAACAGTCACCGCAGAAGAAATTGAAGTAGAGGTGGATTTGGGAGATACGTTTTTCCCAGGGTTTTTTGAAGAGGAACGTAAAGAGACCTTTACTGAAACTTTGTCACCACGTGAAAAGATGATATATCTACAGAAGGAAGATGTCGAAGTTACGATTCTACGTGTAATCGCCGTATCGGAAGAGGATGAGAAAACCTCAGCAGTCCACTATTTTCTCAAGAATGATGTGCTGATGAGGCGTTGGAGACCGACAGAAGCGAATCCGGATGATGACGACTGGAGAGCGGTAATTCAAATCGTCATGCCACTAATATATTGTTCTGACATCCTTCAGCTAGCCCATGACTCGTCTTTTGCTGGTCATTTTGGAGTCAAGAAAACGTATCAACGGATACTTCGCTATTTCTACTGGCCTGGTTTGAAACGGGATGTTGCCGCCTATTGCAAGTCCTGCCGGACTTGTCGACTAGTGGGCAAGCCTAATCAGACGATCCCAGTTGCGCCAGTACATCCGATTCCGGTCCTCCATCTATTTCAAATTTCTATAGTGTGTTTCATTTTTCCTTTAGTGTATGAAAGGTTGACCAAAAAAATTTACAACTTTCTACCTACTGGTAGCCAGCATAAATGGCTTATTAATTTTGTGTGTGCAGCCATGTTTGAAATCATTACAAACAACAATAGTGCACTTGTATATTGAGTCTATCATTTATGTTTAGGCTTACATTTTAGCATTCTCATTGTGCACTGTATGTTATACCAGTAACTTAACATCATTTAACACTATTAATAAAAATGCTGAAAATCCAAGGTAGCCGAGCGGCAGTGCCATCGATTGGCGAGACGAAGGTCCCGGGTTCGAATCCTGGTGCAGGCTAGGATTTTTTTTCGGGTCTGGAGGGTGTTCCTGAGTCTACCTAGCTCTGATGGGTACCTGACCTTAGTTGGGGTGAAGTAAATTCGGCTGTGCATAGTGCTGGCCACACAATCACCTAGTATGCTATGGCCACAGAAACTGGTGAACGCTGCTTCATCGGACCTATGGATCAACTCGGTCCGACGGGTACTTTACTATAAATACAGGAAGTATCTTGAAAGAAACTAAAAGTTTTGATTGGTTTAAAAACCACTGAATTAGTTTCATGTAGCATTTCAAGTTGGGTCATTTATAATTGGATAGTGACAAAATGTTAATTAGGCTGATGAGACAAGCTTCATACAGGACACTTTATTTTGTGTGTTTTGACATCAATGTTTTATAAATGTAATTCATTCTTTTTGTTCTTTAACAATAAAATGTTGACAACTTTAAGATGATTGTCTCTCTAATTTAAATTATCTTTACAAGTATAATTATGTCCATGTTATGACCCTTTTCTATAGGCCTGGATAAGACTATCAGTCTGAATATAACAAATATCAACATAGATGGACAAGTCCCATGTGAGAGTGACTATCTGTTGGTAAGGCTGACTGTAAAGATCATTCTTACCATTATTTTACTTTATACATTTATTGTTGCTAAAATAAGAGAGGAATACCTTTCACAGAAACTTACTTATTTGTCTTTAAAATATCACTATGAGTTTTTAGAATAATCTAATGAAAACCACTCTTAGTTTATCAGTTTCATAGACCTAACAGGGAGTTGTTCAAATTATGTAATACAAACATAAAGTTTGTGCAGATTCAGGGGCATCCTCATGGCCCTAAACAACGAAAAACTATTCCAATTTCAAGATTTTTTTACTTGGTTTCTGTAGCTAGATCCTAGCTAGCTTCTTCCAATATTTCTATAATTTCTAACCATCAGCTACCCATAGAACATTGTTCATATAAAATGTGTTTATGTTCCCATTCTCAAAAAACCAAATCAAGTTAAAGCTGTCCATTTCTCTTGTAATTAAGTTGTATGATGGACTCGAAGATATTGAAGTGGGAAAATACTGTGGCACCCTGCAACCTGTCTCATTGTCAACTTCACATAACATACTGAGAGTAGTCTTTGTATCAGACTCAGACAGACAAGGCTCTGGTTTTACAATAACATATGCCGAAAGAGAAAGTAAGTTTTATATAAATATATCATAGCCTAGTTATAAAAATGTAAGTGAAGAAGTAGTAACCTCTGAATGTTTGTTTTTGTGCAACAGTGACTTGATTAAGACTTGATTTAAGAAAATTAGAATAATTATGGTGATTTTAATAGGTAACTTACATAACACTTTAGACTGTCTGTTTTTAGTACGTAAAGTTTAATGTATAGCATGCTGATTTTCCTACTTGTAATGTTAACCAACAGGACCTTGTGGTGGCTTTCTCAATGTTACTGATGATACTCAGATGATATCCTTTCCTGACAACTTAATTTCTAATAACCAGCCAGTCTCATGTAATTGGGTTATTGATACTCAAACTACAGACATTACTGTTCAGCTGAATATTTCTGACCGTAATTGTTCTAATGGAGCAAATTTATTTGCTTTGGATGTTCCTATGGTATGTATTTGTACACTTAACAAGTAACATTCTAAAATTGACTTTAATTCGGTTTTGAGGGGACAGAAAATTATGTTAAATTATTATTTATTCTTTAAACTTTTTAAAATATTACTAAGTTTTTTTTTAGAGTAACATTTTAGTATTGAAAATACCGTATATACCTGCATATAGGTCGCTCATTTGTTTAGCGAAAATTAAAAAAAAATTAGGAGTGTGATACAGATTTTAAAATTTTTGAAAAACCTCACTACTTTGTCCTTTACTTTGCAACATGTTTCTTGGTTGTAATGATGAAGAATCACTTGGACATTGAGTATGCCTTCATTTTACATTAAGAAAACTGTGACCTATTGTAGATATTGCCTTTCCCTAAATTAATTATTATAACAGTTATTTAATTTATTTGGTATTTATATTCAATTGTTCACATTTAGCTACAATTGTATTAGTATTTAATATTCAGTTATTAATCTTCATTATTCTTAGCACTTAAAAAGAATATATAGATCAGTGACTGAGACTTTGGTTGTAGTCGTCTGTGGAGTTATACTTTCTTAATTGACTTGCTTGGTTAGTAAAAAAAAAAGGAAGAGTCGTCTGCAAAAATTGAGATGTCACTAGTAACTACAATGATATTAAAACTTTGAGTATTGTATTTTAAACGCAATTCCTTAAAATAATATAAATTGAATATAAATTGTGATTTCCTGATTCATCAGAACATATCTGTGTTTGTTTTAAAAAATAAAAGATTTTGCATACGCTGAATGAAATGAATGATGGCAGTTGGATCTCAATTGTTATATAATGAAACTAAATGTTAAGATGCTTTTAACATGCTACCACGCTACAAATGCTACAAATTAATGTAGGCCTTAAGCACTAACACCTATTTTCTAGCTAACAGAGCAAAAGAAATTAACTTTCCATTAGCATTTAGCATGTAAATATAATATTCTTTATTTAATTGAAATGGACAAAATATTTTAGGTTTGCATACCCACATACACTTTTCTTTTGGACTGATTTTGCATTGCCGAAGCGTTGTGCAAGCCTAAAGCGGCATTTTTCGTATTAATTGCAAATTACAATATGGGAAGAATCGTGAATGTGTAAAAGCCTATCTAGGCTTATAATATAGACTAGTAGCTTAAGATGCATATTATTTAAGATATTGGCCTATATAAATTAAGCCAGTTTTTAGAATTCCTAGAAAACCGTGGAATGTTTTCACGTTTACAACCTGCCAATTCCGGACATTATAAAAAAAAAACTACATCAAATTTAATGTTGTTTTTCTCAAATCTATTTCAAATTTCTATAGTGTGTTTCATTTTTCCTTTAGTGTATGAAAGGTTGACCAAAAAAAATTACAACTTACTACCTACTGGTAGCCAGCATAAATGGCTTATTAATTTTGTGTGTGCAGCCATGTTTGAAATCATTACAAACAACAATAGTGCACTTGTATATTGAGTCTATCATTTATGTTTAGGCTTACATTTTAGCATTCTCATTGTGCACTGGTTCCATGTTTCAATCAAGGGCTTTGATTAGTGTATAAAACTCTTATTGAAAATGACACTTTTTTATGTTCATAATAATTTAGGCACAGCTAAGTCAAAGAGCACACTTCAAAAGGCTCCTTTTTTAGTGTCCCACTTTAGGAATAGGAACATGAGTAGGAACTTAGATGAAGAAACCTAAAAAATTCCGTATTTTAAGGAAAGTTTTCACATTTTTTCACAAATTTATAAAGAAGCCACGAAAATTAAGGGTGTAACTTATCTGTGAGTCAATAACAACATATAAGATAAATAATCCTAAACTAAGGGTGTGACCTATCCGCTGGTGTGACCAACCTATAGGCAAGTATAAGCTGTATTTTAAAAGGCTTTTTTCATCTAACATAAAATAAATGTAATTAATTTGTAAGCTATTATTGTTAAACTACTGGTATTTTATATCAGCAGGAATAATCATGCATTAAAAGTATTGGGTACAATTATTTTCTCTTTTTTTTTAAAATGGAAATTAAATTATCTTATATGTTACAGATGCTCCTTCTATACAGAAGATTATTGTATCCTATGCTTATTCATGATTTTAGTCTAGTCTTGATTAGTGTTTTATATGATATCAAGTTATTGGTTTTCTTGGTATGTTTAGGCAACCCTGGGGCCACCTAGGAAGAAAGATAACTTAAGTGTATTTGTTCTTGCATAATGAATATAGAAAAGTGTTTGTATTTTTTATAGAATAAAAAAATCAAGACCAAATGTTTGTGCTGTCTGTCATGTTAAATGGCCATGGCAAGCTTATAATTATTTGTGTTAAAAAAAAATTAAACTTCAGCCTAATTTCTATTAAAATATACCATACCAAAAAAAATAACCATTTGGCTATAATCTCTAATAAAACAATAATACTAAAAAAATAACTCCAGAACAAGATTCATGAAAAAATAATGTATATCATTCTACCATATTTTAGACAAATTAAATTTTGTTTGTCCACTTTTATCTGGGATATATATATATATATATATATTGAAACAGTTTCATATACTAAAAAAAAGTAAGAATTACTGCTGTAAACAGCTGTTTATCAATGCTCATTTCTTATTTCAGACAGATGCAGGGCAGAAGATTGACTTGTGTGATCCGTCTATACATGATCCATTTTATTCTTTATTCCGTCAAATGAGGCTTTATTTTAATGGAACTACCAGCTCTAGATTCCAGCTAAACTATACCATTGCAGGTTCAATATTATTTTAAACTTCCTTCTTTTATCTTTGTTTATCTCATTACAAGTGCTTTAACTTCAAGTAATCCTTATTACTTCTATAAGAGTAATAAACAACTTAAGATGTACATGCAAACGTTACAATTTCTCAAATATCTCAAAGAGACATTATTTTAAAACCTATTTTTAAAATAGTATAAGATTTCAAAATCAGAAAAAATTGTTAGAAATCATAATACAAAAAAGGGCTTCATTCTAGCATTAGAGTGCAATATCTGAGTGCGATATACTTGTTCATAAGACGTATTTTTATACTGCACAAACAGTCTATATACATATTGTTTATTTTTTTTTCTGTAAACATACCCTAAACTTTAACATTTCAACTCATCCTAATAAAAAGTGTTTTCTTCTTACAGACTGTGATAGAGCATACAGTCAACCTAGTGGAAGGATAATGAGCCCAGGCTTCCCTTACAATCATAGACATTTACATAGATGCTTTTATCGCATACGAACAGCTGAGGGCACATCAATATCTATATATTTTAGAAGATTTTCTTTGGAGTATCACCAAAATTGCCAATGGGATTATTTGAGGGTTTGTTCTACTTTGATAAAATACTTTTAATGTTGACATTGTTCACCACAGGATATGATATAATTTATGAATTAATGTTGTGTATGCCCAACCCCCTGCATTTAAAGCTGTTCTGCCTATTAATGCAGAACCAACTCAAAGTTTTGACAATCTGGTAGCTACTATGGATGCTTAAACCGTTTGTTTTTTCAAAACTGGTTTTCAGTTCTATAAAACCGGTTTAAAACCGGATTTTGGTCCACCCCCTTCCCCCCGCGCAATGTCACAAGTACCAGGCCGGAAAAGCGTAGTGTGTGTAGTTTTGTAGGTATATTTGAATGATAGTTCAAACTTAATTAGTGTTTGCAGGGCATTCAAGGGGTTGATTTGTGATTATATGATTTTGTACACTTTACCATAAGATTCTTTAGAACTAAAAAAAAATATGGGCTAACCGATAATCGCTTTTATTAGTGATAATCAAATTTCCGATTTTCGTTGATCATAATATTAAGAAGCATATGCAAAGGATGACATGTTAATCCAGGATGTTTTGTACGCAGATGCGTACGCAATCCAGTGGTAGTGTCACCGCTCTGGTTTATCTGTTGGAAAAAAAGTTTACACCGAGCCCTCGTTAAAGAAGTTTTTTTCAAAATTCTCCCACACAAAGTATTTATTTATACTACTAGCCAAATCAAAAATGTTTTTCTATAAACGTCGAAGTGAATATGAGAGAAATGACAGTTTCAAAAGGAATATTTACCAACACTCCGTGAATTTGTGTAAAATAATGTATTGAAAGGTTTTGCGTAGCACCAATATAAAGAATGTGTATTTAATAGTGTCACGTAATATAAAGCACAGACCCGGTGTCTAGCTGAATTGTTCAGGGCCACAGGAAAAAAAAAACTAGTTTGCGTCTCTCCATTGTGTACATCAAGCACATCTAAAAGATGAGCTGACAAGAAAAAAATCATCTTAATTGTGACTATAACTTAAAATGTAGTTTGATGTTGTTTTATCGAAAGCCATAGTTGGTATTTGGAAAAAAATGAAATACAATATCTAAAACTCATTAGTGTTAGCAAGGCATTTCAAGAATTGTTTTGTGCGAATCCAACATTATTTGAGGCGGTGGCGCCCGTATTATGGAACAATTTGCCTATCTCACTAAGCCAAACTGAAGCAAAGTCTTTTAAAAAGAACCTAAAGTCCTATATGTTTAAGTAATCATTGTCTAATTTGTGCTCTTGTATCTATGTCATGACAGCGCACGGAGCATGCTATTATAGCATGGATAGTTGCGCTATAAAAGTGCTCATTATTATATTATTATTATTATTATTATTATTTCCATCAGTACCATAAAAAAGGTGTCCTACTTGGCATAATGATTACCTTCCAACATACAAACCGAATTCCGTTTCGGTTTCAAAACCGGAATCCGGTATTCCAGTTTTAGTTTAACATCCCTAGTAGCTACCCAGGTGTTAGATGCACCATAAAAAAAAACGTTAAAATAAAATAGGGTTAAAAAATGCTGATACAACATATGTGTGTAAGTTTGCTTTAGTTTTATTGTCATTTAAGATTATATCATCTTTACATTTTATTTGTTTTTATTTTTATATTTTATAAAAATATTGTTGTCTCCAGAAAGTGTATTAATTACTTATTCATCTTTATAAATTCTACTATATTGTTTGTGTTTTTTTAAACAGATTTTTTTTTTTTTACACTTTTCTTCGTTTGCATCAGTTGCACTAAGTTTTTAAAATAAATCTTCTTATTGTTTACAGTTTCTTTTCTTTGGTAACCAGAATTACTTTTTGTGTACATTTATTTTACATAATTAGCGTTTTTCAAATAAGCAAATATTCAATTTTTTTTTATTAGGCCCTTCCATTTTACCAGCTAAAGTTTAATTTACATGCTATGCATTTTCTTTACACTTTAATCACTTACACTACATTTGTAAACCACATATTGCTGCCTAATGGAGACAACATAGCTTGTAAAGTCAATCCACTAAAGTTGGTTAACAATGGTTTTTGAAAAACTAGATGTTAGCTTGGGTAGTTTTCTGCCAAATTATGACTAGTTATCTGTTGTGGACCAAACGGTGTATATATACTATTTATTCATGAATTTAACATTATGTGCTGCATGTCTTTTATTTATTTTCTGCAGATAAACAGCAATAATGTTTATTTCACCTATTGTGGATATACTATTCCGTCACCATTGTTTATAAATGATAGCAGAGTTACCATTGAATTTAAAACAGATTATATGATAGTTTCATCTGGTTTTGATATTACCTACATTTCTTCAACACAAGGTAAAAAGATGTGTGTCTGCATGTAATGGTAGACATAATGCTATAGAGGTATAACTGTAGATTTATTATCTAAAATACGAAAAACAATTCATACATACATTAATTTTTCAAGTGCATTAAAAAAAAAGATTTAAGCACTACAAGCGTATATTTCAATATTATTTTCTATTCTAAATTATGTATAACATTTGTTAGTCAATGCAGCCTAAATTGTGTAATGGTCCTTATAGTGAGCTATAATCTTGGAAGGATTTTTTGAAAATAAAAGGTTTATTTTGATTTATTTTATGTGCAATGATTCAATCTATTTTCAGGTCCAGGGTGTGGAGGGAACATAACTGGCCAAAATTATGGTATCTTCACAAGTCCAGGTTTCCCTAATAACTCACCAGTTGTTCAGACATGCACATGGCTGATTTCTCCTCATGATACATTATACTTTCACTATGTTCAACAGTCACCAAGTTTAGCTTGTGATACTGACTATGTTGCTGTGTATCGTGGAACTTCAGAAACAGATCCACTGATAAGTCGTTACTGTAATGTGAGTATCCTAACTTTACCATAACTTTCTTAGAGAAAATACATTTAAATTAAAATGTTACACAAAAGGCTTGTTATTTTATTACTGTAATGTGAGTATCCTAACTTTACCATAATTTCAGTAGTGAGAAAATACATTTAAATTAAAATGTTTCACTAAAGGCTTGTTATTTTATTACTGTAATGTGAGTATCCTAACTTTACCATAACTTCAGTAGTGAGAAAATACATTTAAATGAAAATGTTTCACTAAGGCTTGTTATTTTATTACTGTAATGTGAGTATCCTAGCTTTACCATAACTTCAGTAGTGAGAAAAAACATTTAAATTAAAATGTTACACAAAAGGCTTGTTATTGTATTGGTTAACACTCAAATTATATTATGGTAATCCAGTAAGGTGTTTGTTAACTATATTTTAATGAGACTTAGTTTTATACATGTATTGTAATTGTAAGTAAGAAAAAAGACTATTATGTGGGATTGAAGGGGGGTTACCTGAATATTAGATTCAGAGCTTTATGAGAAACTCAGAAGAACATACCTGAACTATTGTTGTTGAGAAAAAGCTTCTATGATCAATGTACATTTATTGCCACAGAAATATTTATTAGTGATTTAAGTAAAGTGCTTGTTATAAAAAAAAATAATTGTTTTTTATCTATAAGTAACTAATATAAAGACTATTTCTCATTTTACAGGAGGTAAATACCTTAAGTCCAGTTCAGTTTTCCTCTACAGTTATGGTACAATTTGTCTCTTCAGGAAATAATTCAGCTCCAGTTTTTAAATTTTCTTGGGCACCAACTGTACAAAAACTTCTGATATAAATGTAAATGGTCTGTTTAATATGTGATTACTAAATGAGTATTGTAGCACATTAAACACTATATAGGTCTAGGGGACAGTGTTTGTCTTTGTATTCTGCTTTATGTGTATCTTTTACTTTGAAATGATAGTCATGTTTGTCACATTTTTATTTAAGTATTACTTGCTTACAAAATATTGCTAATTTGAAATTTAAACTCCTCTATTTCCCATGAGCAACCAACCTTTTAGTCCAATCCCATGCTATTGTTGGTTTATATCCTTTATGTACTCATTGACATTCAAAGAAAAAATTAACAAAGTGTATCATTTACTGATACAATTATAGAGTCTATTATTTTTTTCAAATAACTTTTTTTTGCATTTATTGTTAATAATTTTATTTAAATGAATCTTGGTTTATTTTCAATGTCATTTTTTGCCCCATAAAAACTGTAAAAAATCATTTTTTTTTCTGCTGTATGCTTTAATGTTGATCTAGTACTAACTTGTATCCACTTATCTAGTTCATTAAAGACCTTTTTAGTGGCTAATGAAGTAACCATAATATGTACTTTTACATAGATATGAAAGATCTTTAAAAAAAATTGTGATGCTACCCAAAAACGGGTACGGAGGTCAGTAAAATAATTTTTCAATAAATGCAAAATTATGTGTAAAAAGGGTCCTAAGTCATTTTTGACATTATTATTATTGATTTGTAACGAATGCTGATAGCTGTAAAATTTCCAAATTAAAATTATTTTTAGAAATTACTTAAAAATCTGTTTTTATGCAGCTTTTGTATAAAAGTTATGAAAATGTTCTTTAAAGATAAAATTGTTTAAAAGTCAACTAAATTTTATTTAAAATATTCAAAACTTTTACAGATAGTGTATTGACTCATAATGGTTGGGTTTTCTAAATTTCATGGTAAATAGTTATTCATCCTGATAATATGTAGACTATCTTTTACAATGCTTAATTGTTAAATTTCTCTTTATTTTCTCTTAAACGACTTGCCTTACCTTTACTTATATAATTTTGAATAACTTTCAACCAATTCATCAAATTTAGATATCTTTTTCATCGATTAGTTAAATGAAATTATTTTTATTAAACACCCTACAAATAAATATCTTCTTTTGTCTTCTTCAGTACCATTCCATGGGGTTGCTTCATAATTTGTTTAAAAAAAACATTTTGTAACTTCACTTTCTGGTAAAATTGTACAAATAGCACTGTTTTTTTTTTAATTCAACATTTATTGTAACTTTCAATTGTATATGTATGTATCTCCTGTAATCTAATAATGGAGTTTTCTCCTTGATATTCAACTAATCCCAATCAGCCAATGATGACACATTACTGAAATGTTTGTGATACATATGAGTTTTGTTGTTGTTTTTGATAGAAAATATATTAAATTTAAAAAAAGATATATTTATCTTTACTAAATACCACTTGATGAAACATGTATTTTAATTTTAATGACTAAAGCAATAACCAACTAAAATTCAGTCAGCACTAAGTAAAAATCTAGCATGTTTCCATACTTGACTTAACTGTAATGTACTGTCAATCTGACATTCTGACTGGTTAGACTCATAACTTTATGATTTGATTTTTTTATTTAATCATTTATTATTTAGCCCAATGTGATTATGTCTTTGTACTCAATGAGTCATTGTTATTTCATAGGAATAATTTTGACAATTACTTCATTACTTCATTGGCCACCATTATGCTGACAGTTATCTATATAATTTCACAATAGTCTTTATCAACTAATTACTCACATTGATTTCATTTAACTATTCAGGTTTACACTTAACAAAAAAACGATTATTTTCTAGTCAATTAATTTTCCTTGACTTAATGTATTACTGAATTACTGTTAATAAAAGTATATATTCATTTTATAATGAGCTTTTTTTTTCTTCATATTTTGGCCTATCTGGTTTGCTAAAATCTGTTTAGGTTTTTAACTTATAATGTGAAATGCAAGAGTTTAAAAGTCTTCTTCTGTTCTTTGCTGAAATTTTCTTGCAAAGCTTTTTATTTTTACTTTCACCCAATTTTTTTCTTCACATTTTAAGTAGGCCTAGTCGCCAAAACTAAAGAGTAACATTATACATTCTGAATAAAGCCAGTTAGAAAAAAATACAGCCTTGAGATCTATAAGATCATTAGAACTTAAGACAGACATCATATAGAAATATATTTACTTATATAAAAAGGTTATTATTTTTTTTACAAGTTTGTTTGTTTTAGTTAAAAATAGTTTTATCATTAAAAAGTTTGCAAACGCTTTTAATTAGGCTAAACATAGCACCCATTTTTTGATATTGCGACCTAGTTTCTAAACCATTCAACATAATAATATTATGGTAAAATATCTATGAGTACAGAATTAGCTAACCCTATAAAATAGCGGGGAGGCGTAAGCCTATAACAAGGATCATCCCAATGTCCCAACAGATGTCAAACTCCACACTCAACCGTATGCTATTATATTGACATAATTAATGGACGACCCATAGATCTATACCGAAATCTAGCAAAGAAAAGAAATATAAACAACAGTATACACAATTTCTCTACTTAGGCATATAATCTTAGTTATTGTATGATAGGCCTATTGACATATATGATATAGTTACTGATTCGATTCATAAATATAGAAAAATGTTAGCATATCATAAATCATGTCAGCCCAGAAATGTTGAAGTCTTATTAATTACCAATAGATCTACTGATACTGATACTTCAGAAGTGCTAACTTTACAGAATCAGCATATATAGAGATCTCTAGACCCAAGAATGAAAGTCAATAAACTACGTGAGGTTTGGATTTAAGGTAAAGTGGCACCATAAAGGAAAGCGTTGGCCTACATCAACTATAAAACACGTGTCAAGTGAATTTTTCATACGTCATCTAATGATGTCAACCCATTTTGATGCAGGAACCAAACATCTCAGACGGCTACGCGACATTGAACTCATTTACCCCCCTTTCCTTTTTTTTCCAATAAAAAAAAACAAACACATTAAGTGCTAGACTAGTATTGAGGTAATAATAATATAGTTATATCTAGGCCTATTAGCCTACTTGAAAGTTATATTTATTTTGTATAAAGGTTTTTATTAGCATTCGGGTAGGCTACTGAAAACACTATTTAATATCAAAATAAAATGTCTTTTCGATAAAAAGCTGGATGGCCTCATGGGAGTTTTTTCCACAAGTTTTCGGTGTGGAACTTAATGAATTGGATATTCTATATAGGGTTAGAATTTAGTTATCTAGTTGTTTTTTTCGGGCGCTATACTTGCCATACTTTGGCTTAGCGAGACCGGTTATCGCAGGCATGTCAAACGTGCGGCCCGCGGGCCGCATGCGGCCCTTTGCCAGTACGTGTGCGGCCCGCACAAAGGATACTGCAATTGTCTCATTTATCGCGAAATTTTCAGTTTTAATACTCTAAACTGGGTGTATAAAACAGAAATCTGGCACGGTGCCACGTATAAGTCAACAATAATGCTATTTTAAGCTGGTAAGGGTTTTCTATCTATGAAAGTTAGGCAACATTGACCGAAAGTAGCAGAGAGGTTGTTATTGCCATGTTAAAAAATTTAAAACAATAATAAATTGTATCTTGTGGAATCGTGCCGGTAATTATATTATGAAGTCATGCGTAAACTGACATCGTTTAAAATGGCTACAGCAACTTCAGCTAAAAAGAAAAGGACTTTGGATGAAGAAAGAAAAATGGGGACTATAGTATGCTTGTACAATAGTAAAAGGAAAGATACATTGTTTAGTATGCAATAACAGCATTGCCACGCCAAAACAGTATAACTCAAAAAGATACATTGTTTAGTATGCAATAACAGCATTGCCACGACAAAATAGTACAACTCAAAAAGACATTATGAAACCAACCATCGATCGTTTAATGCGTGTTTCAAGACTCAAGGAATTGAAGGCTAACTTGATATAGCAACAGACATGTTTTACAAAAATAGATCACGCCAATGTCACTTCCGTTACTGCAAGCTATGAACTCAGCCGAATGGTGGGGAATCTTGCAGTGAAGGAGATTTCGTAAACCATTGCCTAGTGAAAGCGGCTGAGATTGTGTGCCTACAGTAGGCACAGTTATTTAAGAATATTTTGTTAACCAGGAACACTGTTGCTGGACGGATTGATGAAATGGCAGATGATTTGAAACAACAGTTGAAGGCTGCATCATCCAAATTTGAACATTTTTCTATTGCTATTGATGAGACCGTTGTTATCACCGGAATAGCGCAGCTTGCAGTTTTAATTAGGACCTTTGACAGTGAATTTAATATTTATGAAGAACTGATCGAACTAATTCCAATGCATGACACTACAGCGAGCAAAGATTTTGACTATGATTTTGATTTGATTAAGCTTGTGTGTTTATCTACTGACGGTGCTGCGAATATGGTTGGCATACATAATGGAGTTGCTGCCAAGTTGCGAACAAAAATTGAGAACTCTTAACCAGATTCATCATTTGCACATTTTCACTGCATTATTCATCAGCAACATTTGTGTTCAAAGACTTTAAAATTGAATCAAGTGCTTAGTGTGGTCACAAAAACAGTGAACTTTCTCAAATGCAATGCTCTCAATCATCGTCAATTCAGTCAGATGTTAGAATACATGGATAGTCGGTTCACCGATGTTCCATTCTACACAGCAGTCCGTTGATTGTCGTGTCTCAAAGTGCTGAAAATATTTCATTTCCTGAGACCAGAAACTGCTTTATTTTTGGAGATGAAAGGTAAAAAACACAGATGAAAAAAAGATGAAAGTTGGATCTAAGATCTAGCGTTTGCTGTGGACACTACTGCACATTTAAATGATCTTAATTTGAAATTGCAAGGCAAATACAAACTTATCACTCAGTTGTACGACGACATCAAGTGATTTAGTACCAAAAAAAGCTTATGGAAGACAAATTTGTCACGTGAAATTTTAGTTGATTTTCCTAACTGCAAAGAACTAAGAAACCAGGCAAATGCTGAATCTGTCCTTACCTTTGCTAAATATGAGAGTCACATAGAGTTATTGTCAAAAGAGTTCCAGGAAAGATTTAGTGATTTCTCATCTTTTGAATACCATTTTGCATTATTTTCGGCATCGTTGATGTTGTCAAAGCAGAGGAAAACTTGTAGATGGAGCTATTAGAAATACAGTCTGATTCTACACTCAAAGCAAAGTATCTAGAAGTCGGGGATACATGGCTTCTATTCATACCTTCCTGAAAAATTTACAGACTTCAGAAAGTTTTCAACTAGGATTATGGCCATGTTCGGTTCCACCTATGTGTGTGAACAGTTATTTTCCTCCATGAAATTAACAAAAACTTCTCAGAGAACAAGGCTGATCGATGAACACTTGTCATCCCTGATGAAGGCTGGAACGGCAAATACATTTCAGCCAGATATACGAAAAATTGTCATGAAAAGGAGGCATCAAACCTCAGGACAAAACACTGATTAAAATGTAAAAATGATTGAATGTTCTTAAATAAATGTTTCATTACAATTGTTATATTTGTCGCTGTGGGGTGTTAGCGTAATAAATCCGTTATAGTAGGCGTGCAAATTAATTAAATATAATTCAATAAGATTACAGTGTTTCTCAGATTTGTTGGTGTGGCCCGCCGATATAATTAAAAGTATCTTATGCGGCCCTCGCTCCTTTTTGAGTTTAACACGCCTGGGTTATCGCATACATTGCTTCCTCCCCACCCAATCTCAAGGGTTCTAGCCAGTGCTATGAAATTTTGAGACACGCAACAGGGGCTGTCCCATATGCGTTAGCCAACTGGTGTGCTCTTAATGGGAGCATATCGGTGGTTTACATAGTTTGCTAGCTCTAAAGCCCATGGGAAAAGAAAGGTTCTGAAGGGTTCATAGACCTACATTATTGATTATTAGTTGTGGAACATAAAGGTGGCTGAGTTGTACGTTTGGCAAAAAATTTCTATGTATAGGCCTACTGCCTCGTTGAAAGTCTAAAACAGAGGTTCCCACACTTTTTGAGGCCGCAACCCTTTATACAGTTTCTCATGCTTTGGCGCCCCCCCCCCCAAAAAAAAATATATATAAAAAATGAATAATAATGATAAATAATTTGGTCCCTACTTTATTATTTCATTTTGCGACTGTTATGAATTGTAATGTAAATATCTGATGTGCAGGATGTATTTTAATCGTTAGCCTATAAATTGAACCCATTTAAAGCATAACGATTAATCATTTTAAAAAAGGAAAACATTAAAACAAATGTGATTAAATATATCAAGATACCGGTATAGACTTAGGCCTATATTTCCAATTACAAAACGAACGTTAGCTACTGTGATAGTTGACATTGCGTATTTCTCATCGGTTCAGAAATTCTTGGGACAGTCTTTGCATGAGCACAACTAAGAAGTTAATCTCCAACAATAGACTTGATAATTAACAAGGTGGAAAAGCATGTTTACTAAGATATTTTGTTGCAAATGGAAGAAAATGTCGCAACACAATCGCTGTCAAAATAGTTTATGACATTTGATACCGAGTTCTGTGCCTAGCATCATAGATAAATCAGTTCTCTTTGCATCGTTGTATATACGCTCAAGGAACTTCTTTGTGCTTTCCCAAAAACATCTTCAACTTTGAATGTGAATGGGCTTCTGGCAAGTATACATAGATATGTGGTGTCAGGTAGATTTGGAAAGTACCTTGAAATTTCGGCTGCAAGCACGTGAAAAAGATATTTTACAGAATTTGTCATCGTAATCGTTTTGTTTTGCTTAAATGTCATGTTTTTCAAAGAAAACAGATAAAGTAGACCAGGAGCCACATGAGAAAAAAGTGCTGGTTTGATCCTTCTTTCCAACACTAGTCAAATCTAGATGCTTTATTTGCATATTACATACGTTTATAGAAATCAGGAATCTTTTTAAGGTATGTGGACCATTTTATCAATTTGTCATAAGATTTATCATTATAATGTAATCATATCATTCACAGCCTTACAGGCCTTTTCACAAACTTTAATCAAGTACAGTTTTTAATTTAAATGTATGTAACTTTTCCTAAACTTCAGTATTGATCTTACAAATAATATTGCAATGGGCCCCGGTGCGGATTAATAATTGCACTTATACACCATCTTCGTGGGGCCTGAAGTTGACAGCATATACATTTCATTTTCATCCACTTATTTTATGCAAAGGCTAAAGTGTCATTTGGAATGATCAGATCTTTTTAGATAAATTAAGGCATGTTACACTTTCCTCATCGCAGCGTGTCAACCAAGTAAGTTATTGTCTGCAGTTCACTTTTATCACCGAAAAGTGCTCCAAAGAGCAGTCTTGCTTTCTGATATAAACAAATAAATTAAAAAAACCGAGTTCACCATGAAGCTAAAAAAACACGTTTTAATTTCTCTCGACTATCATCTCACAAGTGTGAAATAGCAAGCATTGTTCGGAGCATCATACTCGTTGCACAATTGCGAAAACAGTCGACTGATTAAAAAGTTTGTCTTTACAAAAGGGCACAACTTATCACGCTTTTTATTACTTCTTTTAACTGGTGTTGCCATGTCTTCGTTGCTAATATTTGTCCATATATCATACAGTGAGCTCCGAATTCTTTTGGTCACTAATTCTGTTGAAATCCAGACCGAACAGAATCTACACTAAATTCAAAAATATGGTGCCAACCTTGTCACATACACCTGTATTGAAGTCATTACGCCAAGTAGCCTACACGTAATATCTGGATGTATCTGCACGTCGGTGGACTCGCTTGGAGACGGAAAGATGAGCTGTTTTTCGGCTCCCAAGACCATCGAAAACAAAGGTTTTACGAAGGTCTTTCACGACCTCCGCGAAATGGCCATTCGATCCCCCAAGGGTCTCGCGACCCACAGTTTGGGAACTGCTGCTGGTCTAAACGGATGGCCTTACACATTGTGCGTTGTAGACTACGTAAAGTAAAAATTAAAACACCCTCTTGTAAACAGCTCGCCAAATGTCTAATATAATCAGATGAAAAGTGAGAGCTGACATTCATTGCGAAGGGAAATTTTTGAACTTCTTTTTATAGTTAATGATTCAACAATGACAAATTATGTCCCTTGTTCAACTGTTACAAATAAAAAATATAACTTATAAACGAGGGCTGTTCGCAGGTCGGACATGATTCAATAGTATATAACGCAGGAGTTACGCACGTTTCTCTGATAACAACAACAGTAAAGTATCCCGTCGGGGCAAATTCATCCTTAGGGCCGGCGGGGTGGCTTTCACTAGTTTCTGTGGCTACAGCATACTAGGTGATTGTGTGGCCAAGACCAGCCACACATAACTTTACTCCGACTAAAGTCAGGTAGACTCTGAGACACCATCTACACCCATGAACAAATCTTCAACTATCCTTCGAACCAAGGACCTTCGAATGCGCTGCCAGCGACCACAGTGCATCATTATGTTTCGATAGCAAGTTATACATGTGTCTGTCATAAGCCATACATGTGTCTGTCATAAGCCATACATGTGTTTGTCATAAGCCATACATGTGTCTGTCATAAGCCTTACATGTGTCTGTCATAAGCCTTACATGTTTATGTCAGAAACTATTGGTCATGTTTCCGTCAGCAGATGTGTATGTTTGTGTCAATAGATGTTTATATAATACTATATTTTTGGTAAATGTATCAATGATCTATCCTGTCTGCTAATAGTTCTCCACTCATTATATTTATAAGTTATAATTTTTCAACATTCGATTTTTACGGACCAAACTTTTTTTTTTTACGTAGTTGCTTTTTAAAAAGAAAAGTTTTCTTCTTTCCTTCATTGCCGCCTCTTCATCTCCTCCCCTATCGATCGATTGATGTAGACACACTAACCATCTGGTGCGTTTTTATTGTTGATGTCATATGTAGAAAAATCTAGGTGATCACTATTAAGAGTCTAAATAATAAATAAATTGCTTACTTTCAATAGCATATTTTTACTTTCAACTAAATAACTTTGCAATGACTCGTATCTCGTCGAATCTCTTTCTCTCTATAGAAATGTAATAGTCTAAATAATAAATAACTTGTTTCTATTCAATTGTATTGTTTCACTTTCAGTAACTTAACAATGACACTTAAATAAATAGAGAAGTTGGGTGTAAAATACGCAGATAGATTACAAAGATATCGACGTAGAAGACAATTTAAAACAAATGGATGGTTGATTAAAGAAAAACCAATAGAACGAGGTAGGTATAAAGCATACTAGAAGGATGAGCTTGAGCACAGTATGACAGCGAGAGAGAGAGAGAGAGAGTGAGTGAGAGAGAGAAAGAGAGGCAGGGAGAGAGGGAGGGAAGGAGGGAGGGAAGGAGGGAGAGGAGTACAAATATGATACAAACATTGATACACAATGTAATGTTTTTAAGCTTTAAAAAAAAGAAGTTACGTTCGGAAATACTTTAAGAAAAAGATTAATGTAATGCGCTAGCTTATAGGTTTAATTATGTCTTGATTTACATTACGGACACAGCTGAAAATGTAGACTTATGTTTTCTTTGCTTCGAAATTTTCTTTTAAAATAATAATGTCGCTTTTTATAGAAATTTTGTTATTATCCGCGGATTAAACAGATAGAAATGGTTCATTAAAAAACATTTTTATATTTTTTCATAATTAGAAAAGTATTTATTCAGAATGAAATATGCTAGCTCGCTCTACTTGTATATACAAATATTAATCACTCTTATTGTATAAATTATAAAGATATACATATTATACACATGTATATAATAACGGCTGCCTTGGAATAATGGACAATAGTCTACAAGTAACCGTCGGATAGTTGGTTATAATGTAAATTCAATTATCTTATATTTGAACAATGTAAACAACTCACACGAATCTCTAAACACAAAATGAGGCAGAGACCGATTATAGATCTAAATTCTGTTGGTCTGAATACAAAATACATTTTACATTAGACAATAGGCATTGGTCAGCTACGTAGTTATTTCGTATGTCTGTGCTATGTGTAGACATTTGGATTTCGACATGGCGCAATGGCTGAGTATGTGCAGAAAATAGTAAAACTGATTTATTTCAGGAAACAATCCAGGGGGGGGGGGGGGAATCAAAAATTGTGTAAGCATTTCATTTTCACTCATTTAAATAATTAGACCTAGCTCTGCTCATATCGACTCCACTAAACATTTACCTGAAGCTATTAAAAATATGCACCGCCTATTACTATGCAATTAATTTGTTAATTTGTTATAATTTGTATAATTAAAATATTCATAAAGAACCGTGGCTTACCCAGAATTTCCACGGAATCTGGTAAACGCTGCATTAACGGCAATGTGCGTCAATTTGATCTGACACCTTCTTCTTCTTCTTCTTTTTTTCATACCATTACATATCCATCATTCTTCGTAGGCAGCATTTCACAAAAGTTTGAGGTTTGTTCAAGTCCCCATTTGATAATCTCCAACTTTCTGAACCATAGAGCAAGACATATTTTACGTTAGAGTTAAAGATTCTTAGATCTGACATGAATACTTAAATCTTTACTCATTTCATGCTTCAGTCAAATGGTAACTGATACTCAATATTATTTGACATACAGTCAACGAATAAATGTGTTGCATATCAATATTATTTGACATTCAGTCAACAAATAATTGCTTTTCAATATTATCTGACATTCAGTCAACGAATAATTGCAATTCAATATTATTTGACATTCAGTCAACGAATAATAGCAATTCAATATTATTTGACATTCAGTCAACGAATAATTGCAATTCACTATTATTTGGCATTCAGCCAACGAATAATTGCAATTCAATATTATTTTGCATTCAGTCAACGAATAATTGCAATTCAATATTATTTTGCATTCAGTTCATTATATTGTCCATTATGTTTATTTTAGATGACATACTAATCTGTATTAAGAATGTTATTCTTGTATTTTGACTCCGAGCCCCCCTTAATAAATATGAATTCCAGCTCAATTGTGCTGTTGTTTCAATGTTCAGTATATTTATTAACAGTTCTTCTTATGACAGAATTAGTAAGTAGTTGATGTTTATCTCATGAACTTAGTATGAGTTGAATTACTGTTGTTGTTGTTGTTATTATGGTTGTTATAGTCTAGAGTATGCCCAAGGTTGTATATCCTTTTGATATCTGTTATGCAACAATAGTGTATAAGTGTAATTCATCTTGTTTCATGGTAAATATATTTATATCAGCTCAAGTTGGTTGTATATTTTACTTGTCTTGTATATAATAGGATTATTATCAGTAATTATAGTTCTTAAAACTACACATTCAAAATAGTCCACAAGGAAATAAATGTATAAGATTTCAGTTGTAAATATTTTTAAACTTTAATACTGAAAGTACTGAATTGTTCTTCAATTCCTGATATTCACATATTTGTACAATAGGCTACAGTTCCATAATTGATATAAAACAAGAATATGGCTTAGATCCATTTAACATGCATTTCAATAGGTGTATGTATGGAATCCTTGTCCAAATAATAAATTGAAATATTTAAGGAAAAACACATCTCAAACCTGATCATTAGAATTATTAGGCTGAGGTTGTTGAGCAAACAAGGCAAGTTCAGAGCACATGCACGAAGTGACTTTATTAACAGACAGCGACACACGCCTAACTGTATTGGAAAAGGCAATAGGCCGAAAAAGGGTAGATTGAACGCGGTTGTTCCGTTTATAGTTTAACAGTTTGGGCGTATCGTAATTGTTTAAACATATTTTAGTAAACAACACGATTACTTAAGGTAAATGACGTTGTATCGTTCTTATCGATTAGTAACGAGAGTTAACAAATCGAATTAAAATGCTTCTAGAAGATTCTTAAAATAGCGTCTTTTCCGGTGTAAATGTTTAGTAATATTTATTCTCCCAACGTTAGATTCGCGATTCGCAATTGTTAATACTAGAATTTTAAAGAGGTAATTATTATGAATCTCCGTTTCATAACAATATTATTTGGCATTCAGTCAACGAATAAATGCAATTCAATATTATTTGACATTCAGTCAACGAATAAATGCAATTCAATATTATTTGGCATTCAGTCAACGAATAAATGCAATTCAATATTATTTGGCATTTAGTCAACGAATAAATGCAATTCAATATTATTTGGCATTCAGTCAACGAATAAATGCAATTCAATATTATTTGGCTTAAAAAAAAAGTCTAAGAAATGTTCCAAAAAAAAAAAGAAATTTATTTTGTTGTTAGGGATGAATCAACACAGTTCGTTGTTAATATCATTTCCATGTCTCCCAGTTAAAGTGATGCTGTTTTTCAAACGTATGAACATTATTTTTTTTACTGTCAGCGAACCACACTACTTTACGAAGCATAGGACAATTGAGCAGACTATCTCTAAACAACACTACGCGTGACTGAACACCAGAGACTAACAACAGATTTGTGACTTCCAATCAATTATAGATTTATGTCTCCATCATTGCATAATAAAAACACAGATACAAGTTTAGGTAAGAAGTATTTAAATGGGATAGAGTCATAGAGTCACATGATCATGTCAGGAGGAGTATAAATCGTCAACGAATCATTCATTCCTCTGGTGAGTGTTAATAGAAGTTAGCACTCTGGATGAAACCGGCCCTACAAAATGAAGATTGTTTACCTTTTGACCTTAATGCTGGCTTTTACAGGTAAATCGTTTTATAATACTCTATTGGCTAATATATTTTCTTGAAATTTTTCAGACATTATAAGTTATATTGTAACCAAATAGTTACATAATATGTTTTTCCTTTTTTTTTTTGGAGTTGATAGGGAAACTAATAAGTAATATATATTTTAATCGAATTGAAAATTGTGATAAACTAATAATTACTTTGTTTCAAGAATGACTAGACTGTGAATCCAGAAATACACTAATCATATTGATAAAACTGTAATTTGAGAATAACTTTAATCATATTGAGTAAAGTTTAATTTAAGTCAATTTAATTAAAAAGTGACATACATTTTGATGTGCTTTGTGTCTTGCTCTTAGTGTCAGACAGTGGAGCCGTGCTTGTGTCCAATGTAGGCCTATTCAGCAAACTCAAACATGATTATACAAATTTCCAGTCTTTGGACATCACGTACAACACCACCAACCGCATCTTATGTATATCACGCTGTTTGGAGCTATCTGGCCTGTGTTATAGTTTTATATATCAACCGGACAGCCATTACTGCGAATTAGGTAGGTAGGCCTAGTATTAGATAAAAATAATAATTTTACGTAAGGAGCAGTATTTATTTAACATTTGTACTTTTATTTCATCTGAACATTCTTTTAAATATAAGGGTGTAGCGAAATAGCATGCAACAAAGAGTCTTTTTTTAAAAAAATGTACTATATACGCTAATAGTCCATCCTTGTCATCTGTGACATCCCTGTATATATCAAGAGTTTCAATGGGCACTTCATTTTCAAACTCTAGATTAAATGTACTGAAGCCAAGCGAATCTTAAACTGCTTATCTGGTCTCAAACTGGAGTAGATGGACACCCTTATCCTTATCTTTCTCATGTTCTATACACTAGGTCATCACAATGGTCTAGGGCAGTGATTCCCAACCGTCTTAATGCCACGCCCATTTTATACAACTTCTCATGTTGTGGCGACCCCCATTCACAAATATATCTTCTTAGCTACCATAAAAGTGTAGCCTAATTTGTTACTGTTATTAAAATATCTGATATGCAGGATGTATTTTCATTGTTACAAATTGAACACAATTAAAGAATAGTCATATTGATTAATCTCAAAAACAATATGCGGTCTTGCTTTCTGATTTAAAAAGTTTACCACTAAGCTCAAAAACTTGTTTTAAAAATTGTCCCTCTCGACCAACCATCTCCTTTCAGTGTGTAATAGTAAAGAATTGTTTGGTACATCCAACTCGTTGTACAGTTGCGAAAACAGTCGACTGTTTAAATTGTTCGTCTTTACAGAATTAGTCTAACACAACTTGTGACTCTTTTTTACGTCTTGTAGTTCTTGTGGCTATCTGTTAATTGATAATTGCGTATTATTGCTTCAATGTTTGCTAATGTACTTTATGAATGAATAGAACAAAATATATTCACGTTTTAATTTGCGTTGTAATTTATAGCGGGCGATTTTTAAATTGTAGTGGGTAAATAAAAAATTCCTTCACGTTTAAATTCGTGTCGTATTCGAAATATAAACTTTGTAGTTGTACTTTTAGGCGGTTCGGAGGACCGGGCACATACCTGCTAGATGGTAATATTTGCTGATAAATCATAGCGAAAATGCATTGATAACATTTTTCAATGGTCTTTGGCAACCGCCGTGAAATTGTCGTGCGACCCCCGAAGGGGTCGCGACCCACATATTGGGAACCGCTGGTCTAGGGCGTCTGTTTCAATCTTTCAAGTACGGCATGACATGCGAAGTTTCTTATTGATTAATTTCTTGCCTATACAAACCAGGTTGTGTGATTATTCCTTTAATAAGTTTACACGGCCTTCGGAAGCCCAAAAAAGTGACAAATTTCGTCAAAGCCTTGACAAACGTTCGTCGCCTTAATGTTGCAAAGCGGAATAGCTTCAGGAAATCGTGTTGTCGCAAACATGGTTGTCAAAATATGTTGGCGACCTTCCTTCTTCTTTGGAACATTTATGAATTTGGTGTAGACAATTTTGACAAATCTAGCGTCGCCTTCTTTAATATTATCAAAAGTGGACAAACTAAGTGACAAACTTGGACAGTATGACTCGGATTACTCATGACTTAGATACACACGCCTTTCCACTCCTCGAAAAGTGACTAGTGAGTCAGAAGACTAACACAGATTTAGCAGGATACAACTGGCAGCACCTTACCAGATATGAGCAGACCACCGTACTCCGACTAAATAAAAGACACAGTAGACGATTAGACCACCAGCACCGAATCGACACACTCCTGAGTACCCATGTGGAATTAGACTCCAGACTGCAGAGCACATCCTGCAATGGTGCCCATTCCACAGAGAGGCCCGTAAACAGGCCTGGCCTCAAAGAAACACCATGGAGAAAAAGCTTTGTGGCCCAAAGTCATTCCTACAGACAACAGCCCGGTTTGTCAGAGAAACAGGACTGCCAGTCTGATACAGCGAAGGAAAACGAAATGGAACGCAGAAGAAGAAGAACAAGACTTGTGTATTTATATCCCTCACAATTTACTTACACACCTCCACAAGAGTTCTTTGTCTCATAAGTCGATTTGTACACTTCGACTACGGACTCCTTCGTCGCACACATTACTACTTACACACTTTTATTTCTACATTATAATACGCTGGTCTTAAGCCATTGTAATTAGACTTGTGTGACTATGTTCTAAATATCGGACAGTGGCAATTTTCCATCGAAAATACTCTGCATATACTCTGTTGAGTTTGTAAAACCACTTAAAGTTATTGTGAGTATTTTACATGTGCAGCCTGTGTCAATGGTGAATGTAGTTCACAAAATATGGGAACTGTTGTAAAATAAGCTCAATAGGACCAATTTTATTCTAATAAACTAATTCATTCATGTTCACTAAAACGTAATAGTTGAATATTTTTTTTCTGTCTGTGCATCCCTAATAAATGAAGAAAGGGGTAGGCATCCATTAGATATAAGCATTGTGTCAATAGACCGACGACTTTAGCTATCATATCCACTATATAGATAAGCCAATGATTGGGAAACAAAGAGTTTTATTAGTGAGAGTCTTCATTTTCTGGAGCACGCATGCTCCGACAGGACGCGCAGTGACTTGTGCATCTGTCAAAGAAAAATTAGAATAATCATAAGAGCTTCAGCAATAACATTATGAATATAATTTTTGTTTATAACATATAAATTTCCAGATAATATATATCTAACTTATACGTTTGAAATGGCTATCACAACATTACATAAATAAATCAGTTATTGTTAATATTATTAATTTTTTGTTGTAATAATTATTTAAACATCACAACATGAATTATATATTTTGTTATATCCATTAATGCTATGTCGTTGCCATTGAAATTGTGTACGCTGCTTCACAGGCCATATACATCCCAATTGCTCTGACTGTGGTTCTCACTTCTTTATGATAGAGTCATTACCAAAATGTACATCTATGATTAAGTATTTACTTTAGTTATACAACAAGAAACGACATACTGCTGCAGAGCTTATGTAACAAAATCATCACAGCAATACATATTTCAATGTTTCTAGGTTATAAATTGGCGAATTCAACAACTTCAAGAAATATGAGTGTAGACATTTTTGAAGTTGAAAAGAGTGGCACTAGTGCAAAATCAACAGACAAATGTAAGTTTATAGTTATATGGAATATCTTACCTTGTGATTACTATTTAAGAGACAGTTTACTCTAGTATATTATAGTTACATTATTTAACTATTTGGTGAACGCGTGGGTATTGTGCCGCGTTAACAATGGCATGATCTGAAATTAAAATAATGAGCAACGCTTCCATAGCTCTAAAAGGATCACAATAAACCTTTTTTTTTTTATTGATGGGATTTATCATCACTTAGATATTAAGATCAGATAAGAAAAAATTGGCATTTCTGATAGCGCTTCTATCCATGCTATTTTATTAGCATGCTCGGTGCGCTCTCGGTGTGATTTGCAGTGGCAGATGTATTAGCCAAAGAGAAAGGTCTTTAAGTTCCTTTGAACAAATATTTTGTCCCAGATTCTCTCAGTGTCTGAGATAAACTGTTCCATTCAGAAAACTCCACTGAATCAAATGAGCGCACTCCCATGTACTTCTTTTTGTGTCCATCAAAACTGGGAGTTTTGAGGAGTGACTGAGATAAGGAGCGCAGTTCCTTCGATGGCTCATGCCTTGATTTAAACTCTCGAATAAAAGGAAGGGGCAACGCCCTTGAAGCATCCGTACGTAATGGACATAAGTTTGTGCTCTATGCGCTTTATCACCGGGAGCCAGCGGAGATCCCTTAGTGTTGCGGAGATTTGATCTTGCCTCCTCACCCAGAAACAATGAATGCCGCGGTGTTCTGTACTATCTGTTATCTCTGCAGCTGGTTCTGGGGCAAACCCCACAGGCAACTATTGCAGTAATCCTACCTTGGCTGGATAAGAGACATGTGTATTTGTGGGATGTTACTTTATAATATATGGTCATGAGCTCAGGCCCCACGAGAGGGGGGTACAGCCGGTACGCCGTACCGGGGCCCACAAGAGTTTAGGGGGGCCCATGAATATTAAAATTTAAAATTAAATAGGCAATTACGCCATTATTTTAAATTATTGCAATTAACTTACTATTAAGCTAAGAGGAGATGCCCAAAACCTCCTACAATATCACTTGGCGCTGGGGCCCTTAATTTTGTTTTTTTTTGAATGTGTACTTGAACATTTTGTTAAATAGGCCTATACACAGAAGCCTCTAGTTTTAATATAGGGCCTACTTTTTTTCGATAGTATTTAGGATCTCTTTTTTTATTATTTTTTTGTGTGCGGTAGCCAAGAGGGGAGGTTGAAAGTATCATAATTTTAGACATATGTATTGAAAATTTAAAACACTTTTTTTTTCATTTAGCAAAATGTATTTTGGGAAGAGTCTGTACAAAATGTATGTGTCAACTGTATTGCCACAGCAGATCTAGCCTTACATTTTACTACACAACATACATTACTGGCGAATATTTACAACTGACAAGAGTAACACCAATAGTTAAATCACTAAACCTAGAAACACTAGAGCAGGGGGTGGCAACCTTTTGCTAAAAGTGTGCCAAATTAGGATTTCTAAATCATTCAGCGTGCCAACAGCCTAAAAAGTCAACCTGCTCTATTATAGCCCTACTTTTTAACAATTATTTTTATGGAACAATTAGTTTAACTCGGCTCCATAGCAAGACCAATGCCAAAAGTAGATTTTTAAAGAATAGCATTAAAGCGTTTTATATTTAATACAAAATTAACGTGTTTGTGATTATCATCCTTTTTATTTGCATTTATTATCAAACACAAAAAAATATTATTAGATCTGTACTTTCACATATATGGTCATTATTGTCTAAACATTATCGTTCGTTAGCCAAATTGAGGATCTAACACCTGGTAAACTTAATTATATTTGATCTCACTTTAACCGAGATTTTCTTTAAATAGTTTTAATTTCAATTATGGATGATAATGACAATATAGTTAAGCGGAAAAGATACGTAGTAGTAATTCAAAATGGGTAGATAATGTTATGTTTAAAAATAAAAATATACATACTTTAGTCATATAATATTTATATAATTTTCAAATGCTTTTTACAGTTTGATCACTTAAAAGTTATATATTATAAGCCATTTATTTTTTATAAAAGAAACAAAAAAAAAAGAAACCGTACAAATATAAGCGCAAAAAACAACAACTGGTTAATTACCTCCCTTTAATTAAAAAACTTGTTCACATTTATAATTTGATTCAATAGTGATGCCAAACAAGTAATGTTTTGTAATATAAAAAATGTTACTGACTAATTATTATTTCTTTATATAAATCCAACAGTATGGTATTCATTACAAGTTTTAATTATTAGAGGATTTTAATAATTTTCGTTAAACAGTTGTTAATAAACTTTTCCTGCATTAATTGTGTGTGCATTTAAGGAGTTTACAACTATCTATCTTAATATATGTCTTAATATAGGGATGTACATGTAGTTAAATGTTTTGAATTGATTTCATGGCAAGATATGTCTAGTTTCAATGCAAATCCATTCCAGTGGTCCTTGTAAATGTAAATTTAACTCACTGAAATGTGTCGCTAAGTTATTCAGAAACATCGCCTTCAACAGTCAGTTTTCCTCATTCAGAACCGGAAAATCGCTCTGCGTGCCAAGTTTGGCACGCGTGCCTTAGATTGCCGACCCCTGCACTAGAGGACAGAATGACAAAGAGTAAAGTTGTAATAATAAATAATGCATTAAATTCTAACTTAGAAATGCAACACAATAACAACCTGTTGCAGTGCTCAGATAAACATATTGACAAAAACATTTTCCTTATCCCTTACGGCAAAACTAATGCATAAAGTACACTTTCTTCCCGAGTGGCAATAGAATGGGTTGCCTGAACAAACCAGGAAAACCAGTAACCTATCATTATTTGAAACACTAATATAAATGTAAGACTAGACTCAGACGACGCATGAGCGTAAGACGCAATAGTATTATTTACAGAAGGTGCTTCTGTAATATATAGGTTAAGATCGATAGGTATATAATATATAGATTTATTGTGATCCCATCGGACGAAATTGATCTATAGCATTGTTGAATTCAACAGTTTCAGTGGACACGGCATACTAACATTGTGTAGCCAGCACAATGCCCAGACGAATTTTGTTTTCCACAAATAATGTAAGGTATACATCAAAGTTATGTAGACTCCGGAACACTCTTTAGACCCCGATAAAAAAATAATATGATTCTAACCCAGGACCATCGGTACGCCAATCCAACGCGCTGTCGTCGGGCCAGCGTGCCCATATAGGGGAAGAGGCGATAAATCACACTTATGTGTAATTGTAAAAATATACTACGATGATAAAACAAAAAGTGACTAACTTTCCTTTGCCATTGGCAAGCAGCTCGGGCTTAGTAAATTTTACATTGGTAAATGTAGGGATTTAGAGTTCTTGTGACCATTCGCCTTTGTTAGTTTAAGCCCACTGATCAACACATACATATATCCTATGAAAATAGATTTGTTACTTGGTAGAAATCGTTACTCGGTTAGAACCTAAAGTTTAAAGTTCCAGAAAAGGCTCATTTAAGTTTCACCATCAAGCCCTTAACTGTTATGGTCGTTGGTTGGAGCTAATGGACAAATTTAAGTAGGGCTATATTTTAATTTTATAAAAAAAAAAAAAAAAAAAAAAAAAAAAAGAAACCCCGATCAGATGTTATCATGCAGTAACAGATGTTAATAAAAAAAAGTCTGGGGGGGGGGCAGAAAAAATCTTGTACCGGCTTCTTTTGTTTCTCTCGAGGGCCCTGCATGAGCTGCTATATCCCCTTTGGAGAAAAGGTAAAAAGCCTGGGTGTAACCCTTGACTTATAGTTGTCTTACGTCGCCCACACAAGCAACATATGCAGATGCTTTTATATACAGCTGTGTAGACTTGAACAGATCCGAACTTATCTGATGTTTGAGTCGAAGCTGTCTTTGTATTATATATATATATATATATATATATATATATATATATATATATATATATATATATATACATGGTGAGAGAGAGATAATGAGAAAGAGGGACATACATGCATGCAGATTTGAAGATATATATAACTCAGCAGGGATGGCGAGAAAAGAACGATAGAAATAGGTACAGACAACCGAAATAATATTTAACATTTTAAAGTTGCTCACGTGCAGTTTTCTCGTTGGTCGGTCTGCGCTAGTACATAGTACATAGTACATAGTACATAGTACATAGCACATAGCACATAGTACATAGCACATAGTACATAGCACATAGTACATAGCACATAGTACATAGCACATAGTACATAGCACATAGTACATAGCACATAGTACATAGCACATAGTACATAGCACATAGTACATAGCACATAGTACATAGCACATAGTACATAGCACATAGTACATAGCACATAGTACATAGCACATAGTACATAGCACATAGTACATAGCACATAGTACATAGCACATAGTACATAGCACATAGTACATAGCACATAGTACATAGCACATAGTACATAGCACATAGTACATAGTACATAGTACATAGCACATAGCACATAGTACATAGCACATAGTACATAGCACATAGTACATAGCACATAGTACATAGCACATAGTACATAGCACATAGTACATAGCACATAGTACATAGCACATAGTACATAGCACATAGTACATAGCACATAGTACATAGCACATAGTACATAGCACATAGTACATAGCACATAGTACATAGCACATAGTACATAGCACATAGTACATAGCACATAGTACATAGCACATAGTACATAGCACATAGTACATAGCACATAGTACATAGCACATAGTACATAGCACATAGTACATAGCACATAGTACATAGCACATAGTACATAGCACATAGTACATAGTACATAGTACATAACTACACCTTGACATTGAAAAGTTTACATGAATTATTATTTTCTGAAGAAAAGCTTGAAACAATTTTTTATAAATTATTTATTTATCCTTGTTAAATGAAAGATAACTGTTTAAATATAGATCTAGATACTGTTGCTATAAATGATAGATATTGATTAATCTGATTAACTATTGCTGTTTTCGTTCCACACAGGTAAAACTGATCTCCGGACAACTTCAACAGGTGAAATAAAAAGTCCCTTGTACCCCAACAATTATCCCAACAATACCTGTTCTGTATGGCTGATTCAAGCTGGATCAATGGAAACGATCATTTTGAAGTAAACATATTTGTCTACAAATTATCTTTCCGCTGAGTATATTGTAATAGCCATTGTAGAATTACTTTATTGATGATGTACTATTCTATAGGTTTAAGGGGAAGCGTGTCGTTGAAACTTAAAAAAATTAACCGTTAACAATAAGGCAAAAGAAACTACAATTTGGCATTCTGATGTATTTTATTTAAAAAAAAAATACGAGCTATTTAATATATAGAACATTTTTAAATGTAATCTAGAAATACAAAAGCAATTGTGTGCAATATATAAATAGAAAAATTATCATGAAATCTACAAAACTGCTTAAACGTAGACCCTACTTGATGTATCTTATTCTCATGAGATCGCGATTGACTGCTAGTAACATGTCGTGTACAGGTGTTAATTAAAATGAGTTTTTAATGTATAGCTTCAACATTAATAATTAAAGAATGTTTGTATTTCTAAACTCTGCTTCTCTTAGTATATACCAATTTGTTTTTCTTTAATTAAATGTTTTTTTTTAAACAATGTAATTTCAACAGAATTGCCGGTGTGAACACGGACTGTGGATTTGACTTTTTGACAGTTTATGATGGCGGTGACGTCGGCGCGCCAAAATTGTTTCGTGGCTGTAGCATTCAAAAAGAGTTTTCCATATCCTCTTCCTCAAACACTATGTACGTCACTTTCATAACAAACAATGACGTCACTGATCAAGGTTTTCTTGCAACTTATTCATTTTACAGTAAGTAATGTTGGATAATTTTCTTTAGCGCTCGTTAAATGGAATGTCTAAAATGTTTTAGATAATTCTAATTTAATTTTAGTTTTTTAAAAACAAATAAGCACTGTTTAATTTATATGGATGGACTTTTAGGCTACTTTCTCTTCCCTGGTTGTCAAAACAACAAAATAAAAATAGAAGGCGTCCACGGACATGCGCAGTCAATAGAGGCAAAAGCGATTTTTCTAATATATAGTGTTGGGTCCTATTGTGCACGTGTCATGCAATCAAAGACATGATTCGTAATTAAGCATTCTCATTTAGTGGACTGCGTATGACCGCCTACAACTCCCATGCTGTACTTTAACTAACAAGGTCAAAGTAAGATTGACGATAAAATAGACAAAGACAAATTAATATAAAATACAACAACAACGCGTCAGCATAATTGATGTAAATTTAACAAACTTTTTCGTAATGATCATTTATATAGAATTATGTTATGCCAAGGAATTATTTTGTGGGAATCAAACATATTTTTTTAAACATTTCTCTGAGAACATACAAACAAATAATAACACCAGGAGTACCATACTTAAATGGTTTCTTTATAGACTTCAAACAAAACCGAAAATCACTTTTAAGTTTGAAAATTCATTGAACATGCCTACTTTAAACTCTCAAGATTTTCATTTTAAAAAGAAATATAACAACACATTTTAGAGAGTCTGGAGCTTGTTGCCATGCAGCAGAGGGACAAAGATTTAATTTATTCTCAAGTATTAAGAGTCACACCAATGACTATAATAAGATGGAACGCTTGCTCTATTTTCAGAGCTTATATTATGTGCCCGAGCGCAATCAGTAAGGCTGTCTTGAATGACTTCTACGCTCCTACGATTGCTTTACCTTTTTCCGCCGTATACAACTTTCGATTTTAATCTTAATTTTCCAATGAGAAAATCATAAGGAATTACTAAACCGGAAGTCTAGAGGAATAAGTGCGATTGGAAAATCGAAAACTAAGTTAAGTGTTTCAAGTTATCAAATAGCAGAAAAAAAAATGCAAGCGGCCCATCATATATAATATTTGATCACACCAATATCACTCACAAAAAAGTAATACATTTACAGTGAAAACAGCGCTAGCGTACATTTTTATCACCAATGAAATCATCTCTTTTACAGGCATTTCAGTGTCACTGACTGGAGACGGAAATGTCTATAGTCCTGGCTATCCAACTACCGACTACCCCAATAACTTTCGCTGTTCATGGACATTGCAAGCTCCAACAGGCCTTATTGCTTTATTGACGTAAGATTATCTTATACATTTACGTTAGAGTTTATGATGATGTGATCTCTGTGCGATTCTCTTTTCGTTATTAATTTAGGAGACATTAATTAAATAATAAACAATACAAGAGTTTTGAAAGAAACTAAAATAGGATTTGAAGAGGAACATAAAACGACATACACGATATTATGGTCACTCCATGTATATATATATATATAGCTCAGTGATCATAACATAACATGAAACGACATTTTTACACAGCTAGTAGATCTCGAGAAACTCTACATTGAATGATTTAACTAGCTAGATGACCCATTCAATAATCTAAGGTTACCAAATTGACAATCAAAAAAACATGCCCAGACTATTGAATTGAGCGTATTTTCTCTCCCACACCAAAAATTATTTTTGGTAAAACATTGTATAAAAATGAATGAAGCTAATAAAGGAAGAAAAACTACAGTAATACAGCTCAAAAAGCGAACATTGTTTGAGCAATGACAAGAAAAGTATCTCCGTCGGATCCTATTGATTCATGGGACCGGTGAAGCAGCGTTGACCAGTTTCTTGGGCCACAGCAAACTAGAAGATTGTGTGGCCAGCACAATGCTCAGTCGCATGTTATTTACTTTAACTAAAGTCAGGTAACCATCAGAGCTGGGTAGACTCGAGGACACCCTCAAGAACTGAGCCAGGATTAGAACCAAGCTGGGTAGGCTCAGGATTACATCCCACAGAACTGAGCCAGGATTAGAACCAAGCTGGGTAGGCTCAGGGATACATCCCACAGAACTGAGCCAGGATTAGAACCAAGCTGGGTAGGCTCAGGGATACATCTTACAGAACTGAGCCAGGATTAGAACCAAGCTGGGTAGGCTCAGGGATACGCCACCAGGACGCGCTCGACCACCTTGCCCCAGTTGACTAATGACAACTTTTTTTTAGTAAACATTGGTAAGAAATGACAACTTAGAGTAAAACATTGCTAGGCAATGACAACTTTCAATTAAACTTTGGTAAACAATGACACCTTAAGAGTAAATATTGGTAAGCAATGACAACTTTCAAGTAAACTTTGGTAAACAATGACACCTTAAGAGTAAATATTGGTCAGCAATGACAACTTTCAAGTAAACTTTGGTAAACAATGACACCTTAAGAGTAAATATTGGTAAGCAATGACAACTTTCAAGTAAACTTTGGTAAACAATGACACCTTAAGAGTAAATATTGGTAAGCAATGACAACTTTCAAGTAAACTTTGGTAAACAATGACAACTTAAGAGTAAATATTGGTAAGCAATGACAACTTTCAAGTAAACTTTGGTAAACAATGACAACTTAAGAGTAAATATTGGTAAGCAATGACAACTTTCAAGTAAACTTTGGTAAACAATGACACCTTTAGTGTAAATATTGGTAAGCAATGACAACTTTCAAGTAAACTTTGGTAAACAATGACACCTTCAGAGTAAATATTGGTAAGCAATGACAACTTTCAAGTAAACTTTGGTAAACAATGACAACTTAACAGTAAATATTGGTAAGAATATGCATGTTAAAGAAACTGTTCACTGTATTTTTATTCGTACGATACTTATATTGTAATTACAAGAACTGTAGATGGAACATCGTGAGGCTAAATTTAATACACATTTTACACAAACAACTTGTTCCTACAATCTGAATATGTCAAGTTTTGCCTACAATCTGAATATATCAACTTTTGCCTATAATCTGAATTTGTCAAGTTTCGCCTACAATGTTAATATGTCAAATTTTGCATTCAATCTGAGTATGTCAAATTTTGCCTACAATCAGAGTTTGTCGAATTTTGCCTAAAATCTGAGTATGCCAAGTTTAGTATACAATCTAAATATGTCAAATTTTGCCTACAATCCGAATATGTCAAGTTTCGCCTACATTTTGAGGATGTCTAGTTTTGCCTACCATTGATGTATGCCGAATTGTACCGTATCAACGACAATATATTAGATCGTAGAAGGAGTTTGCTGTTTTCATTCTTTTTTTATGTTTAATGTAAATAAAAACAATTTGTGTTTACAGGATACACACATTGGCTACAGAATGTAACATGGATAACTTCATTGTTTATGATGGAAACAGTGATAAGGCCCCAAAAATCTTCCAGAGGTGTAACGTATTATCAGATGTTGAAGTATACTCTTCATCATCCACACTATACTTTACATTTACATCCAATAAAAACATCACCAATAAAGGATTTTCTTTAACTTATGGGATATATGGTAAGTTCACTGTAAGAGTAATTGCTGAAGTTTACAATTACATTATAGATAATTTGTTTTAATATGTACTGTATAAACAAATTTAAATTGTTCAGGTTTCATGATTTGGTATTAGGAGCATATAGTGATTTAAACGAAATACTTTTATTTGTATTATATTTTTACTTATGTCAAATGTAATATAATCTTGTATAATGTTTCTGAAAATTGTATTTTATCTTCCATCGAGCATAAGACTATAAAACAATGAAAAGATGTATTACTCTTTGTTGTCGTTGTATTATAAATTAAAATTTAAATTATGTAACCTTATTATACTATTTGTATTTTCTACACTTTACAAGTTATTATAATTAACGTAAAACTTGTATCGTATATAAAGCATATAAAAATAACCAAACTTTATAGACTGTAGTCACTTTAAGAAATATCCTATCAATTTTGTTTCAGATTGTGATGATTCACGGTATTGTCCGTCGACAACTTATTGGACTACTATTGAGTTAGCACGTGAAATAGAACGCATCAATTTGAATTGTTCGTATTCAATCTCAGTTGAATCTGATTCGATTATTATATTTCAGTAAGTGTTTTTACCGCATACAATTATTAATGTAAAATGGTAACACGATATTTTACTCTTCAATGCTTAATGGGAGAAGGCACCACAATTCATCAATGCAATTAGAATAGTTAATAGTCTTCTCTAAATATTCGATAGTAAAAAAGGTAAATCAAAGGAAAATTAAACAACCACTAAAATCTAAGTTTTCAATACAAATCATGTTTTTATGAAAAAAACTTCCGAAGATGTTTTTCTTTTGACAACCCAGAAACAAACATAGTAAAAGAAAGTTACAAATATGAAGTCAATAAAACGATAAATCGACGACATTGAAATATTTAAAGCGTCTGTCATGATGCAGCATTTATTATAGCAAAGTAATTTAGTTTAATCGGATAATTTATCACGGATAAGAGAACGTGTACAATTATTTTACGTTTCAAGGAACAATCTGTATTTTATATGTTGGAAAGGGGCACCTAGAAGAGGCAACCCATCCCCTCTCCCCCTTCTCTCTTCCAGCATCAAGCCTTTGTCGTGGTCGGCCTCTCCCACCTCCCTCCAAGATGTAAAGTGGATGATTCCTTTTGTTCTTACTGAGGCTCGCACGAGATCTCTGGCCTGGTGCCGAGTCTAATATAGGGCCATTGTCTGTGACCGCGAGCTTGATAAGAAGCACCCTGTGTGCATTGCGTTATGGGTGTTGTTAGATGATCAAGTACTGAGCACGCATGTTCAAAGGTTAGAAAGCGTGGCTAAATCGCTCGATTATTGTTTTAAAATTCAACTGCTCTAACACAAAATAGCAAAAGTGAAACCCGGTACGTTTCTTTAAAATTATTTAATATAAGGTAAATGTATAACTATGCCCCTCCCCTTTTTTTTGTTCCTCGTTACTTTCAAAAACAAGGATTTTTAAAAAAATGAATTTTTTAAATTTAAATTGTAATTTTAGTATTAATTGTTAACGTTTCAATTTTCATTCTTAAAAGAAATATTGGTTTTTGAATTGTTTAGGGTGAACCCGTGCACCAATGCAGAAAAAGACTATATTTTATTGCCCCTCCCCCCTTACCCAAGCCGTGCAAGATTTTCCCATTAAAAATATTATCTCCCTCCCCCTTTAAACCATTAAATGTGCAATCACTTGCCCCCGCAGAATAGGTATATCACAGAATGCGCGATCCTTATATGCGCAGTCACTAAATGTGAAGCTCGGCATCCGCCATTTTCTTTTGATTCAAGGCATCGGTCACTAGAAACACTACTATAGTAAAATGAGAAAGGCTTAATTTATTACTTATATCTACTCTTAGCAAGTTAAGGACTAAAGCAAGGAAACCACTATTAAGTAATATGAGGTTACACGTTCCAGTTGTTTATCCTTACGGGCTCAAGAAAGCCATGCAGTTTGACATGCTTATTTGTACGATAATCAATCGTTTTCGCATCAGTGTTGCAGTTTATTACATAACAGCCTTTCATTTGTACTTTTGCCTGAAACATTAGCTTTGGGTGTTCGAATTGTAGATTTGATGAAAAAGACATTGCAAACAAACATCTATATATAGTGTAACCAAGACCGCTGCGTTTAAACAGTATGGCGTCGGTATTACTTCCGGAAACAGAAAAAAAAATCGATTGCGCATTCTGTTCTATATTTATTCTGTGCTTGTCCCTACCCTCTCTACATTACACAATTTGTCTATCCTCCCACCTCACAGTGTCCTTTGTCTCACACTCTGCTAGTTTATCATCTATGACATTTAATCTGCATTTTTGTTTTCACTCACAATAAGCGGTTGGAGTGTTTACCATGATGTCTAGTCAATTTACGTTCTATTGTCAAATGTTAGGTTAAATATACACCTCTTCATCCGCCTACCCCTAGTTGCAACGTAACTCATTCATTAAATTGTAGCCACAGCGCCGTCGCTGTAGTAATGCAGTTGACATACCTCTAGGCTTCTTTTCGCCTCGCAAAATACATTTGGCCAAAAATATACATACAAATATAATACTTTCTTGAAAAAAAAAAAAAGAAAAAAAAAAAAAGGTAAAGTGCCTAGGTTCTCAAAATTAAAAGCCAATATCTTAACACTTACAGTCCCGGGCGCGTATATAGCGGAACTGAAGGCAGCATAGATAGAAGTAGGTCGGTACGAGAAGGGTTAAGTTTGGAATGAAAAAAGAACAAGCTATTGTGGAAAAAGCCAACGCGTTTTATTACTGATTGTTATTATAATAAACACATTAATTAATTTTGGTGGGGGAAAGGCTGCTAGGAAGCGGGGTGATGACACAAGAGAAGATCAAAGCTGTGTGACGTCGCAGAGGCGGGGAGAGCAATCATGCTTGTGTGATACATTAATCTAGGTCACTAACGTTAACGGTGGGTCTATGTTTGTTTATACAAAGTTTTCTTGTTGTTTTTTTGCCGCGCATTTCTACGTACATGAAAGCCGATGTCACAAAGGGTGTTGGGGAGGGATGGTCATAACAAATAATTCTTTTGTTTATTAATTACTATCAATACACATGTAATCATTACTGGTGAATGCTTGCTAGTGGCAAGATTGAAATACTTTTGTTTCTGTAACTTGTATATATGGTCTACTGTTCGGTTCGGAGTCCGTCACTTTAAAGTTCAGGTTCGGTTCGGTCACCGTCAGAGTTCGGGTCTGGTTGGGTTGGTTGAACACCACAGTTCGAGTTCGGTGTGTTCGGTTCGGGTTCAGTTCGATTCCCATCTCTAATTCCTATTACGACAACTTTTATCGCTTTGTCAAAAAGTCCAATTGAGCGTACAAAATAAAACTCAACAGACAACTTCTTATATCTTTTACGTTTATAAACGTTCTTTCTAGAGAGAAGATTGTTACGTCCACTAGGCACAAAACTTCTGCAGGGCGGCATAAATCGGTCGGCGGCATAGATAGAACCTTTGACGTTTTGGTTGACAGTCCGGTAAACTAATCGCAGGACCAGCATGGGGAAAATGAAATTATACTCAATATTTCTTTGACTTTATTACAGTGAAAAATGAGAGTTAAAGCTAACTACGTTCATGTTTTATTTATCTCAGTAATTCAATAACAATTTAAATATCACCAATTAGAATCGTCATTTATTAATTTTAAAACCACGACTTTGGCCTTCTTTAATTCCAGTTACTGTTTCTCGACTTTTGCAAAAGCATACCAAATATATAAATACAATTCTAAAAATAATAAATAAAATACATGAAACAAAAATCTTTATCCTTCTTGTTTCCCAACGGGCTTTTTCTAGTTTAAAATAATATATTTTTTGTGTATTAAGCTTTGCTAAATTTTCATAATTTTACAGCATTCTAGATCTATCATTGAATTGTACTCAAGATTATTTCAAAGTTTATGACGGAACCACTTCAAAGGCAGCCTCGCTGTTCAATGACTGTCAAGTTAATCCAACGTTTCTTCTGGCATCGTCATCGAGCACCTTGTTTGTAACCTATACGGAAAATGATAATGTCAAGGGAAATGGTTTTAGATTTACATATATGCAATATGTTTACAGTAAGTATTTTACATTAATAAGCTCAATTATCTTATAAGTTACACAAATATATTATTATACATTTTTTTTCCAAAACATATGTCCGTTGTTCACGTCTATTTTTACAATTAGGCTACGTGTTTCTAAATTGTGAGTTTCATGGTTTGTTCAGCTAACCCATTCCATACCCGATGACCTCTAAATAAGTTAGATTATTTATATGATTTAGCCCATGCATAAGAAACAAGAAACATTACGTAATAGATAAATCACATTATTGCAATGTATTTTCATGTTAGAATTTAATACAGCTATTATTATAATTTAAACTGTCGCGTTTTGTAAAGTTAGTTATTGTAGGCTTAACAATGTCGTCATAGTAACATTTATTTGTTCAGTGTTGATATTCACTTTTCTTGAATTGGGTTTGGATATATGTAGCCGAAATTTCTAAAAAGGATAAAGGCTAACACATTATAAAAAAAATAATATTGTAATTAAAAAAAAAGATACATTTCATTAATGGCTATTTTGCAGTTTACCGTGTAAGTTTTCTTAGCAGAAACAAGAAAAAACTAAAACTATCATTTATTACTTTGGATTTAAAAATGTGTTTGCCCAATAGAGCTTGTCTTAATATTTTTGGATTATCAAACTAATTAGCAAGTAACTATTTTTAGCCACTAATAGCAACAGGTTGGCCTACTTTTTAAAACTAATTTTGTGATATTATATAGTATGTTAAATAGAAAAATAAAAAATAAAACAGTTTTAAATTTTTATGTACATCTGAAATACAAGAAACCCATCTATTATTTATTTTGATTATTATATTGATAAAACATTTAAGCAGCCCGCTGTGAGGAATCTCCACAATGGGTATTGAAACTATCTAATTATAAGATTTCAAATTTGTTTAGCTCTACGCCATTAATACTATGGTGATATCATCAGGGCCGGATTTATATAAAAAGAGGCCCTAGGCTATTCCACTTATGAGGCCCTTTCACCTCCGATTTTTAAGTTTGTAAATTACATGCGAGATAATAAAATACATCATAACTGTGATATATATCATTGTGTTTAAAAAAAAACATGTTGTAATTGGTACTAACCCTAATAAAAAAATATAAGTCGAGAACACTTATTTGGACATTTATTAGCAGCATCTGGGAATATTATTTCATACAAATCTGTATGTGAAAATGTGGAATTTTTTTAAGGCTAATGCGTTTGTCTCACATATTTGTGGAAATGAAATAATTCTTCAATAAGATTTTGGTTGACATCTTCTGTGTATTCTTGCATTAACATCTCAACACTTTATCGAAGTTCTACTTTTGATACTGTTAGATAGGCAAGAAAGGAAAATATTTCCTACATCATCATAAACGGAAGCTCTTCTTCCTAAATTTGATTCGAGTGCATCTAATATAGGAATAAATGATTTTATCCATTGAAGAGAGTTCGTAAGGCATCATCAGGGTCAGATAAAATTTCGTAATTCCCTTGCCTTTTACTACTTATTATTCTTCTGGCAGTTCTATACTCAGTATTTGGCAAGGTGTGTTTTTGCTTGTAGCTCAAGTGCATCAAAATGTTCCCTAATTTCACGTAAAATATCCAAAAGTGACATGTATAAATATGCACAACTACTAAGTAAAATATTAGGGCTTTCAAGATTTTTATTTACTCTTGAAAAATGCCTCAGTATTCGATTGCAGAAATGGAGCATAAACACGAATTCAAATTATTCCATCCTATCTACAAGATTGTTGGCCCTCAATATAATATCAACCTTTTTATTATTATCTAACTGTAAATAATTTAGTGCGTGGGTGATTTCATTGTAATTTTCTAACATAGCTTCTGTAGCTTTGAGTGTGCCTCCCACCTAGTGTCTGATAAATATTAGGTAGGCTACTTTAGAATGAGGTTTCAAATATGATTTCATAACTTTCAGAACTTTATTGAACTTTCTTTCTCCTGTTTTTCTGTCCAGTGTTTTAGTGTTCACTATTTTTAGAATAGTGTAATTTTAATTTTGCTAACAATTTGAATGTAGCCCCTTCTTGATCTTGAGGCCTTCTTGATCTTGATAACCTAGGCTGAAGCCTTGATAGCCTATTGGAAAATCCGGCCATGAATATCATAAATTATACAAGTAAGACAAACAAATGTATCATAACATAAAGTAGGCATTGTAATAAGGAATGCAACTTTTTTTGTCTCACAGAATGTGGTGGTGCATACCAGGCCAATAGTTATTTTCAAAGTCCCCTTTATCCACATAACTACCCAACTAACTTTCAATGTTCATGGAAATTTACAGCGCCAGCAGGATATACTGTCACACTTAAGTAAGTAATAAATGAATTATGAATTGTAATGCTCTGTAATTGACTGATTATTATTATATTTAAAAACAGATACGAAAAAAAAATTGAAACAAATAAGTAATATAAGACTGTCACCCTGCAGGAGTTGTGGACCTGTAAACGTATTTGCGCCAGCAGGCAGCACTATGTTTACAGCAGCGCATAGAACTGTTCCCAACGGGAACGGGATATGCGCTTTATAAGTCTCATATTTATTTATTTATAATTTAAAGCTGACACTAAAAATTATGTTATTTATTAGCAACTAGCGACATTGCCCGGCGTTGCCCGGATGAAAAAAACAACAACTGGACTGTATAATGTGCAGATAAAAATGTTATAGACTACAGTTATAAGAAAGCTTTAAATCTAATATTTAAATTATATTTTTTTTTAACTGAAGACTTTTAGGAAAGTAATTAAAAATAAATAATGTAATCAGGTAAAAAAATAGGCAAGTATTTTCATTTAACAAAAATATACATTGCCCGTAGTTTAACAATGTCTATTGTTTTTAAAAGTTTAAAAAAAAATGTAAAAAAGAAAGGTATAGTCTAACTGGAGAATGAAAGCCCGGTCGCCTGAAAAGCAGACCGTTAAGTTAACAACTGTGCTAGCGAAGAAACATGTCCTTTGATAAAAATTTAATTATTAGACAGTATATAGGCCTAGGCCTAAATAGGTCAGTGACACAAACTCACGCTTTCAAAATGACCAATGGGGATCCGTGGGGACACAACTAAGATTTTCTATATATATAGATAACGCATTTAATACACTAACATTGTCCCCATCTACCAAAACATTCTTTAAATTAATGTAAATCTATTATAAAACATTCTTTACATTGTTGTTAATCTCTTGTAATACATTCTTTACATTGATGTAAATCTCTTATAAAACATTCTTTACATTGATGTAAATCTATTATAAAACATTCTTTACATTAATGTAAATCTAATATAAAACATTCTTTACATTGATGTAAATCTATTATAAAACATTCTTTACATTGATGTAAATCCATAATAAAACATTCTTTACATTAATGTAAATCTAATATAAAACATTCTTTACATTGATGTAAATCTATTGTCATGTATATTGTTTTTCCAAGAATTGGAACACGCAATGTTTATTCTTCTCTCTCTCTCTTTTCTCACTACACACAATATTAGGACGTTTAGTAGGAAAACGAAAGATTCTAGGTAATGCTGGGATTCTGTGTTGATCTCTAATTCTCAGGGTCTGGGAACGACTCATTATTTAATAGGGGAAGTTCCTATCGTTTTGTTATGAGTTTTGTAATGTTACCATGATTTTCACCCCTACTGGTAGTGGGTCTGTCCCTTGCACCACTCGGATAGTATTTAATGATTTGTTTTGTTTGAAAGACAGAGAGTTTCAAAATATGTTCCTTTGAGAACGTTTGTGTTTGCACTATTTTATTCTAACTGTACATAATAGATATATTGTATATATTGAACATATCACCTGAAATAAACTATCAACAACAGTTACACTGAAGCTTCCTTGTCAAGTTACTATTCTATTGTGTTGTACACATTACTATAAGATTTATCTACTACTCTAATGTCCAAGAAAGGAAATGTTGGAATACAAATACCGAGTTTGTGCCCAGGACTATAAGAAGAGTTCGTGTAATACTGAAACATAAATACTAATAATTAAAGTCTCCCCTAGGACTAACGAGAATTATCAGCAAGATCTACACAGCTCTGGCCACAAGGGGATTGTGGACGTAACACTATTATAAAACATTCTTTATATTGGTGTAAATCTATTATAAAACATTCTTTATATTGATGTAAATCTATTATAAAACATTCTTTATATTGGTGTAAATCTATTATAAAACATTCTTTATATTGATGTTAATCTCTTGTAATACATTCTTTACATTGATGTAAATCTGTTATAAAACATTCTTTACATTGATGTAAATCTATAATAAAACATTCTTTACATTGATGTAAATCTATTATAAAACATTCTTTACATTGATGTAAATCTATTATAAAACATTCTTTACATTGATGTAAATCTATTATAAAACATTCTTTACATTGATGTAAATCTCTTATAAAACATTCTTTACATTGATGTAAATCTATTATAAAACATTGTTTACATTGGTGTAAATCTATTATAAAACATTCTTTACATTGATGTAAATCTATTATAAAACATTCTTTACATTAATGTAAATCTATTATAAAACATTCTTTACATTGATGTAAATCTATTATAAAACATTCTTTACATTGATGTAAATCTATTATAAAACATTCTTTACATTGGTGTAAATCTATTATAAAACATTCTTTACATTGGTGTAAATCTAATATAAAACATTCTTTACATTGATGTAAATCTATTATAAAACATTCTTTACATTGATGTAAATCTATTATAAAACATTCTTTACATTGATGTAAATCTATTATAAAACATTCTTTACATTGATGTAAATCTATTATAAAACATTCTTTACATTGATGTAAATCTAATATAAAACATTCTTTACATTGATGTAAATCTATTATAAAACATTCTTTACATTGATGTAAATCTATTATAAAACATTCTTTACATTGATGTAAATCTATTATAAAACATTCTTTACATTGATGTAAATCTATTATAAAACATTCTTTACATTGATGTAAATCTATTATAAAACATTCTTTATATTGGTGTAAATTTTATTGTGGTTGGTTTTGGGTGATTTGTTCTTATGGTATCATAGCAAGTTGTCTTAATGGGGTGGCCTCTGATTGTGCTTTATCTTCTATTTAATGTCAAACCATGTTATATATTGAGTTGGCTTGCTCCTTTACTAGAAACGTATGGCAATAACAGACATGAATTATCTATACTTCAATAAATGCTGACATTTTCCTGCGCATTATTTTTATATTTTGCACGTTATAAGTGTTCAGTCAAATTACAAGAGCTAATTCCAGAGTGAGCGAACTATTTTCTATGTAAGTGATTTAATTTGACTGTACTATCTGGGTTAGTTTTGTAATTGTTGAATTATTTCCCTTTGATTATTTCTCTAAAATATATCTGTTGAGCTCCTACAACAGCAAGAGATATAATGTATTGTTTATAAAAACGAATGTCACAAATATAGATACATAAATGTCTTTTTAATATCAACTAAACCATATAAATTATATATTTTTTAAAACTCCATTAAATGCCAAGTTTATTAGCGTGTACTGCATTTCCCATCATTTAAAACAAAATAATTTATCAATAGCTTGTAAATTCTATTTTATATTCGACTCTAGCCAAGAGCAGCCTTCATTACAATTAAAACATTTTTTGTGAAAATAAGAAAAACATTCATTTTTATGATAAATCTTCGATAAACTCACTTGGAGGTCAAACGCCCACTCACAACCCTGACACCCCTAATGTATTTTTATAAGTGGAATCGTCTTGTATATGTTCATTGACCTATTTAACTTCAACGTGTGCAAATTGGTGCTTTTAACGTGAAACATTTTCTAGTTATTCAAGAAAATCGTAAAGTGTGCTCAATCTTATAGAGCGTTCTCAGTAGGCGGAGCTTAAGTTTTTTTGTGTAAATTTAGTGACGTATTTGTGTAAATATAGAACCCACTTGAGGTACAAACGTAACGTGGTGAAAGTGAAGTACTTCTTTATCATGCAAAATTCACATCTAAATATTGGCTATCCTACTCAAAAATAAGGAGGTAAATAGTAGTACTGTAGATTAATTGATTAATGTGATTAGGCTAGGGCCGGCTAGACCTATTTACACTTTCAATTTCACTTTATAGGCCTACACTTTTAATGTTTCGTAGGCTAGGCTACGATGTCAAGTGATATTGTTGGTGAATAGGTTATCTAGTCAAGTCACTAATAGGCTCACATCGTCTATGATCTATGTCTATGATAATAATAAAATAGTCTATTTTATTTAACAGACATAATACAGCTTAAATCTAAATAAGACTTAAAACACAACACATCATTTAAAAAAAGCTCGAGCCTATATGAAACTTTATTAATACAGCGGCCATATTTAATTGTACACCATTACTCAAAGTAAACACAAATCACGTGCTTTTTGTCACGGGATTGCAAACGCCCTATAGTTTTCTGCATATTTTGTTAATCAAGTAAAAAAATTCCAGAAAGAACGTGTGCTGTTTGAAATTACATATCTATAAAGGTTAGTTACTTTTCATTCTTAAAAACAATCTAGAATCATTTAGTAATCCCTCAGTGTTACGTAATAAACATAAAGGCAGTACACCCGTGCTGGGGGTAAAACGCTCCCATTGGCTTGGGGCAAGATGTCCCTATCTAGACATCACTTTTTCCATTTATAAAATGTGTAGGTCAATATGAAACCAAATGGTTTTTTTTTACATTAATTAGATATTGCGTTTATCGGAACAAAAATTGTTTAGAAGTATATTTTAAATGCACTTTATTACCTTAGTTTATATTTAGTAGATTTAGAATTTAGTTGCGAGCAGGTTATATAGTAGATAACATAAATATAAGAATTAGTTTAGTTTTAAAGAGAAAACCTAAATTACTGGTATATTAAATAGGGCCTACACATCCCAATATTAAGTATTATAATATGTTGTTAATTTTCCTAACATTTAATAACAATTCCCTTCTTAAACTTTTTATTTTAAATGTAGCCCTAATCTTTCTACAGGTGTTTTGTAAATACATTCAAAGGACGTCAAGAGGCCGCTACAGTACGGATGCTATGTCAAAAGCATTAACTGCACACTGATTTTTGCTATATCTATTTCTATTATTAGAAAATAAAAATAAAGATTTGTTTTGGTTAAATTGATGTTATTAGTTATTGTTGTTTAATTTCAAGTTTGCATTTGTCTATACATCTATATCTAAGAATATCTTCAAAAATACCTTTAGGGTAAGATGCCCCTTATAGGGCCTTCTGCCCCATGCACGGGGTAAGTTGCCCATTTTAATTTTTTTTTATTTGAAATATTTCACCAAAGGTTAATAACAATGTCTCCTGTGGTAGTATAAGTGTTAGTAAAGCCAGCGATATCGCTCCGCTGCAGTTCGGGGGTCTGTATCTGGGTTCAGGTTTTTCTATACCTTTCTTCTCCATTCCTTAGAGTCTATCTTTCCGGTTTATAGTAAGGATTTATTGTTATAGCTTACTTTAAAAATATTTTTTACACCAAACGTAAATACCTTAATTTGTTCGTAGGTTCAGTTGAAACAATGATGGTAAGATACCCATCGGATCAAACTAATCAGGGCTGGTGAAGCAGCGTTCACCAGTTTCTGTGGCATACTATGGGATTTGTGGCCAACACAATGCCCATCCACCGTTAAATTTAACCTAACTAATGCCAGTTACCCATCATGGATACCCTAAAATCCTGGGCAAAAAATCATAGTCTCTACCTGGACTCGAGCCCAGGACCTTCGGATCGCCAGTTGAACGTTCCCAGTGCCCTATTGAAAAAGTATAATGATTACAACTAAATTATGCATTTTTCTTACCATTATAATTTCTTCATTTTAATATTAACATTCAAACCGCTCTACTAGTATTGTTTTCTTTTTTTACAGTTTACAAACTTTGGATATAGAATGTCCTTTTGACTTCTTCACCATTTACGATGGACATGACGCTTCGGCCCCAATGCTATTACGGTCATGCTCAGCCCTATCTATTACAAGGACAACAACAACAAACGCAATGTACATCACATTTACAAGTGATGATAAAAACACAAGAGAAGGCTGGTATGGTACATTAAGCCAGACCCCGTAACTCTCTGGTTGGGTCGTCAATAGATCATTGTCATTTGTCTGCTCACATCACTTCGTCTGTCGCGCTATTCTGACGCTCTTTGAGACATAAAGGGACACAACCGACCAATATTATTTTAGCACCCTCCCATCTTTTCTAAGATTTTTTTTTCTTAACAAAATATCATTGGATAATATTAGATATAATATGTAAAAATTCATTTTTAGATTAAAAAAGATTATGCACTTTACATAAAATGATCCCTAATTTCTGGATAGGCATACATTTGTCCAATTAACAAAATACTTTTTTTTTTCTGAATCAACATTTTATTTATTTTATTAGCAGGTGCGTTTTTTGCCATGAGTGAAAATTTAGTGCTTTATTTGTCGTTTCGTTTTTTTCAAACACTAATTAGAATTATACACTATTCCCAATATTGTTAATAATTACAAATTACATAATATTTAAATTGTGAATTAAAAACGTGATTCTAAACACCTGGTTTATAAATTATATACTTTAAATAGGTACTCATAACTGGCTTCCGTTTTTTTGCGCGTTATTAAGTTTTCGACACCTCTCGTACTAAATCGTCTAGGCAAAATCGACCATTCATGATAGAAAGATAATTTTTTCACTCGATTGTACAGGAATAAATGGCCTTTATCACCATGTGTATTTAAAATGGATTGTTTATGTTAAACATTTTTAATATTTAAATTATCCAAGAAAAAATGTGTTTTTTTTAAAGAAAAAATCATTTTAAAGATATTTTATAAACACCACCGATAAGCTGGTCCATTTTCCTGTAAAAATAAGAAAGAATTATTAGTCTATATATTATGGCCCATTTTGCCCAACGCGCAAGATAAACCCTATGAAATAGTATTTTACCGCCGTAAAAACATGCCCGCCGCGATCTCCGCTATTTGTAGGGTCGTTACCAATAAAGGCGTCGTATCGCATTTTATCACTTTAGAAGTTAAGTAAAACTATTCAAAATCATAGATTAATAAAATAAAATGAATTTTATGTAAAAAATTGTATGTATATATTATTTTATTTATTTTATTTTAATATTATTGTTTTAGATTTACCTTAAATCACTTGTTCTCGAGTCTCTAAACCCCTATTAAGTTTAAGGATAAGGCTAATTTTTTTCTGGTCATAAAATAAACTAAAATTACATTCATTTTAAAGTAGATATGCTAATAATTTTGAATTGATACTTTTTATTTCCAGGAAATTAAATTATAATATGTAATTTGACATGCAAACTGGATCTTCCATCTGTTGTCAATGTAAACAAAAGTAAATTTGACCTTTGGTGGACTAGCGAAGCTATGGAAAGTACTATGAATTAAACGAATTGAGTAAAAAAATAAGTAGTTTTACACACTTATAATAACATTTAACTTGAACAAGACAGTATTTTTTTTAGTGTTTGTGGAAGCGAAGCTATTTTAAGCACATAAATGTACAAAAATATTGTCTAGCCTACACTCATACTACATAAGGCCTACAAAATGCAATAGCTGTGAGGCCTACTCTGACAAGTCTAATGAAGGTAATCAAAGACATATTTTAATCTTTAGAATAATACAATAGGGCCTACTATTATTATATTTGCGCTTGGAGAATATTTCTCCCATGGCATATGTTTAATAATTCATCGTTAGGGCTAAGTCATTTTTTAAACATTTATTTAATAATGGTTTGTCATGCGTAGGCCTAACAATAATAATTCTAATAAGATTATCAGATCTAGCCTGAACTTAAAAGTTTATTGTAAATTCTCGATTCGTTTTACGTTTATTGGCGGATATTATATATATTTATTATGTTTGTGAATTTCTATGTATTGCCTAGGAATAAGTCTAATGACAATCAGTCATAATTAAATAGCCTACATAGGGAGTCGTCCATTAATTATGTCAACTAAATACAGAAAACTGGGTTGACAAAATTGACAGTAGTTGAAATGTGAGAGGGAATAGAGTCAATAAATTGACTTATATAATACATTTCATTTATAAATTTACATGCGTTTATACTCATTCATTCATCAACAGCCTGCCATAGATTATACTGCATTGCCAACTTCGTGGCATATATGCAAATATTCTCTGTATTCTGATCTGGACCAAATAAAAACAAAATAGTATGGTTGGGGAGGGGAACATAGGGTAGATTCGTTTCAATTTATATGTGGGAGGGGGGGAAGGGAACGTGCACGGCAAGAGGTGGAAAAGACGGTTTGTTCTGATATAAAAAAAATTAATTTTTGTTAACTACTTATAGATGAAAGTTAAAATTAGGTCGATAAAAGAGATATGTTTCATAATTGTTAATGTATAATTAGAATAAAAGTGTTATGTGCTAAAAATTTATTATTACTAGTAGCGTAGTGGGACTGGCAAATAGTGTCAAGTAGGAAAGATAGGTGGACAGCGAACACAACTAGTATAAAGTTAGGGGGTGGGCGAAGTGCAATAATGAACGAACGGGGCTAATTCTCAAATAATGCACAATTTTCCACTTAAATACTGAACAATTAAACTGTTCTCGAAACATCAATAGTGCAATTAAAAATGTGATTCTTTAAAAATGTATCTATACAAAAAACTACAGCTTGGAATGTAATGCTTGTGATAGGCGTTCTTTGTTAGTGTTAAGGATCATTAGATATGTGTCTTTATACCTTATACCAATGTAAAAAATAGAGAAACCAAATCGAATCATATGTACAAGTAATATATTGAACAGTTTTAAGTTTATATTGTAATTATATATTTTGTTTTTAGGTATGGGATGAAACTGTTTATTATTATATTATTGTTACTACTATAAATAGGATAAATGGTTTTAGCCTAAACAATAGTCAATAGTTGTTATTTTAAACCTTAAATTAACATTTAAAAACTTTCTCTTGAAAAAAAAACTCGTATAACTGTTACCTTAAAATGTGTATTATTAAATAATGAACTAACTTGCCTTATTTAATGTTTAATGCTCGAGTCTTACACTATATAAAAACTGCTTTTGTTTGTTTTACTTTCAAGTACATGATTGTCAATCATTGTGCGTATACCTACTTATACAGTATATTTTGTAACATTTTTTACTCTAAACGTTGTGTACTTTAAATGAACTTCAAATTGATGTAATATTTTTACATTTACAAAGATTCGTTAAATTTTCGCAAATATTTATAAATGGCTAAAAAACGAATTTTTTTTGCTAGAACACTTTGTTTCAATAGAAAAAATTAAATTTTGATAATTTAAAACAGTGCTAATTTAGTAGGTCTCTATAGACCATTGAATTTCCTTTAATTTGATATATAACATGAGCTTCTACTAAAATTAGTTAATTATGTAATTTTTTGTGATTTTTAAAAAATAGGTCAGATTTGCGTTTTTTGTCTCCCTTGAAAAAAACTGTAAAAAGTATGAAAAATGATTTTTACATCGATATTTTTATCTTTTTCAAATGCATCACATTCACGAAAAAAATTGGGTCTCTTCTCTACAAACTTTTGTGTTTGTAAACAAAGTAACTTAGCCATAGCCAATATACTTTTTGAGATAATGACGTCTAAAAATAGTACTTTGTGAGGTGGCTAAAGGTAACCCACTTGTAAAATTTCAAAAGTTGATAACTTTCTTAAAAATTAACATACAGTCATAAAATTGGTATCAAAGTTCTTAGAATCATTTTGTCTTTTTATTAAACATAAAAAAGCTCATTAGCTTGAAAAATTAAAATCAGTTTTGAGTACCTACTTTAAATATCTCGTGATTTGGTGGCATATTAGATTAGGCTACCAACATATTTGTATAAAATATTAACAATACATTCATGTTTCATATTATGTATCAATTGATTGACAACTTTGCTTTGTCTATAGTCTGCTGTCAGTTTAATTGAACAGTCAATAATATATTTCTAAACACAAGCTTTATAATTTTGAAGTTCAAAGAGTAGAAGTTGAAAACAAGTTAAACGGCAAAGGCATTCATAAGCCTCAGGCCTAGCCTATCTATGGGTTGGTATCTTATTGACAGAGCTGTTATAAAAAAAAAAGTATACATCTTTCTGGTTTGACCAAATTTGATGCAGGTCTTATTTACGCTATTTACGTCTAATTTAAGATTCATAAAGCTACTTGTGTATCACCTGATCTGGCTACTGTAATCCAGATAGATTGATAGATAACTTTTGCATATCGAAAACGATTGCTTCAGACGAACATCTACTAGTAGCCCGATTGAAACTGAAGTTAAAGAAAATCTGGACTGCAGAAAACAAGCGCCAGCGATATAACACAAGCCTCCTAAAGGCTGTAGCAAAAATAAATAAATATAAAGTAGCACTCAGTAACACGTATAAAGTCCTAGAAGAACTAGAAGGTGATGAGGTAGACGACAAATGGAACAAGGTTTAAGTAACACTCACTTCTACATGCAAAGAATACTGGGTCCACTGAGAAATTAACATAATGAATGGATATCGGCAGCTACAATAAAACACATAGAAGAGCAAAACTTTAGAGGGCAACAGTAAACAACAGCGTAACTCGGACTGAAAGAAAAACAACAAAAGCAGCAGACGAGTAATAAGTAAACAAAAAAGTGAAGGACAAATGCCGATAAGAAAAACTATAAAGAGTCTCGGGCTGATGATGCAGAAGATGCAGTGCATCATGGCAACTCATGATATATCTACATAACTATTAAGAAAATAGCAGAAAAATGTAAAAAGTCAGAGAGGCAAGTGTGAGACTGAGAGGGGAAGTTGATACCTGATGAAGAGGTACATAATATTTCCAAGAACTGCTGAATAGACCAAACCTCCTCCCCCCCTCCCGCCCAAGAAAAAGTGACAGCTGAAATGGACCTGCCAGTTGATTGTAGCCCACCAATGAAAGAAGAAGTAAGCCGAGCCATAAAGCAGCTTAAAGAGTGGAAGGCTGCAGGACCAGATGGTGTACCAGCAGAAGCACTCACAGCCGACATTGAAACCAGTTCCGAGATGCTATAGGAAGATAAAAGAGTTTCACTGTAATATAAAGACGGACACATACAAAATGTGATCACAGCTAGCGCTATAAGTATAGGAAAATAACACTGTTGTCCACCCATGGCAAAGTCTTTAACAGAACTTCTAAACAGGATGAAAAAAGCTGCAGACCCCAAACTCTGTGATCTTGTACAGATCAAATTGCTACTCTACGCATTACCATAGAACAATCACTAGAATGGAACTCTCCTCTCTACATAAACTTTATTGACTACGAGAAAGCATTCGATAGTGTGGACAGATCGACTTTACGGAAACTGTTAAGACACTATGGAGTCCCGCAGAAAATAATAATTTACATTATAAGGTATTACTATGAACTATGAAGGTTTAACGTGTTGAGTAATACATAGCCAGCAAACTACAGAAGCCTTCCCTGCGCAGACATGAGTAAGACAAGGCTGCCTACTTTCACAATTCTTGTTTCTACTAACCATTGATTGGATAATGAAGATGGCCACATATACAACATATACAAAGTGGAATGGGATACAATGTACACTCTGGAAACATTTGGACGACCTTGACTTTGCAGACTACTAGGCCCTCCTCTCTTACACGCAACAGAAAATGCATGAGAAAACAACCGATGTAGCTAATTACTCTGCATGCATCGGCCTGATATTGTAATAATGTTTATTTCTATGTTTCTACTGATTTTCTGAGCTACACAACTCACAGTGTTGCGTTATATTTCTAGCACATTTTTTCAAAGTTTTCTCTTTTACGTGGTTTGAACTTAGATTTACTTATGATTAAAAAAAAATACTTTAGACTGTAGATCAAAGTGAAAACTAAAAAAAAAATATAAAAAATCACATTACTGTTTTTTGTTTTATTATGTTGCTGTAAAAAATCAGTACTGGTATCAAAAACCCTAACAGCAATTTTTCTTTATATTTTGTAAAATTATAATTAATTTTTTTCTCTATACCACCATCATGTCTATTTTTGCATCTTTTCTCGTTTTACCTTAAATTTGAAAGACTATTATTAAATGTGCACCTATTTGACTTTTTTTTTTACAAATAAAAATTGTAACTTAAATTATGGTTGTTTCTTCCATAAATTCAAATTATTTAAACTTTAGTTGTTTTTTTTTTAGTTCATTAACACACCGTCAAGTCCATGTCATTTATCTCACATTTAAATATTTAAAATTTCCTAAATCTTTGAACTAACATTTATACAATATAAAAACAAAGTGTTCAAATGTAGAACATGTGTCAGCAGCCTTTTGATAATGGTGTGCAAAAATAGAATGTCTAATTCATTCAGCGAGACAACTGCCTGATAGTCTACCCACTATTTTCTTGTTTAAGAGACTTTGGCGTTAATTTTAAATGTTTAACTTATACATTTATAGAAGCACTGTCAGTGAGGATTATTATGAATATTCTTTTAAACACAACTGTTGCTAGTATGCACTAACATGGTCAAAGGGAAATGACTCAGTAAATAGTCAATAGTCAATAGTATAGTACAAGAGTTATGGGCCCTGGGAAGAATGTGAATATCACAGTCTAATTTGTTCTACTGCGTCGTAGCTATATAAAGCATGCTTTGCACGTTTTACATGTCTCAGTCTGATCACGGGGTTTTACATGTCTCAGTCTGATCACGGGGGGTAAAGGACCGGAGAATAGTCAGTCGACTCAAATATCTAGAAGCGTGTAGACGTACATGTTAGACTCGGAATTATACTATATTTTATCAGAATACTATTTCATTTCTTGGACTCATATTATATTATATTATTCATTGGATATTATATGTGACTGTGATTTAATGTGATTAAATATATTTGTGCTGCAGAAGAGCGTTGTCAGATCATTTGTGACTACATAGATTATATTGAGTTCTTGCAGGAAGGTAAAATTACTATTTTAATGAACTGAACATTGTTGTTCAATGAGGATTAACAAACACCCCATTAACAACTGTATTCATAACAGACGCATTAGAGTTAAGCGAAAGTACAGTCACACACGCATACAATGGCAAATACAGTGAAAGTGCAGGCAATCTTGAACAATGGAAAATACTAAAAATCATTTGATACACGGAATAATATGGCGTGGTCTAAGTTGATGCGTCACTGAGCCTTTAATTAGCATAGGCTTTCAATGCAGACTTAGTGGATCACTCAGCAGGTACACAGGGTGATGGGGAGGGGTGATTTTGGCAGGTTATCGAGGTGGTATGCTGGTCCTGAAGTGCTGATGATTTCTAGATGATTTTAAGGCAATATGTATAGACAGGTTTCTGTCTCGTTATTACGTAGGTTGAATCAAATTGTTGGCTGATTGATACTGTCACAGGCATCACACACAACTATTTTATCAATCAATAAGCAATGCGTATTTGTAACACAGTTAATATTTTATTCACATGTAATTATGAATGTCATGGGCAAAGAAAGCATTAGCTGAACAAATATAATCCAATACAAGCACAGGCGATGTAGAATGCATATCTAACCATAGTGTCCATAGGCTTAAACTATACATAATAGATAGTCCAAAGAAGGACTGACGATTGCGTGGTCCTATTGGGGTCTAGGGCGACCGTCTCCTAAGGCGACCGGCTCCATCGGCTCCCTGAGCCCGACTGTCGTAAAACTAACTTACATGTTACAAAGCCAACTCTGATGTTAGATTACAACTACTCACGTGGTTGTAAAGAGGGATGGGAAGTGGTAAGAATGACATCTAGATAGCGTATCCGATTGGTCAACCTGTCTATTCGCTTCATGACTTACTGTCAACTAAGTATTCAGTAGTACACATTATCTTGACCAGATTTAAAAGCTAGTATAAAAGTATTTTAAGTTTTTTTTAAATACCGTACTACGCCTACCGTAATACATTCTTAGTTAAAAAGATGTAAAGTAGTTACCGCTCCAACAGAAGCTAAAAGACTAGAAGCAGATGATATTACGAGACAGGTAGAACTAAAAAGGTTCGAGACAGAAGTTGAACATGCACAGTTAGTAGCTAGGAATAGTCACTAAAAGACAGTCCTACGATACACACCCTTCCCCCGACTTACTTCCAAACTAGCGATTCCATAAGTGGCCGCCATTCACCCGTCTGGACAGACATCTTCACCCAGATCAAAAAAGGTGGATACATACTTTTGCACCTTTCGCGGAGTGCATGGCGTACCACAAAGAAACGGAACACATAAGAATTTGTCTATGCCACAACATTACACGCCCCACCATGGGATAACAACGTCATCCCAACTCACATGAGGACCTTCCCCGTGCTGCCCCTTCCAAACTGTTGGCTTACAAGAAAATCAGAGATGCGCCAACTCCCATTACCCCCTCAAGTGAACTTTGCGCCAGGGCCTACCCAGGGAGAGCCAGTGCACGATTCAACTGACAGTACAGTCCTTTGCGATTCAGACACCCTTGACTATTTTCGCCATTTACCACGACCCCTACTCTCCGGAGAACAGTTAGAATTAAAGCAACGGTTATGGTCAGGTTTACCATATATTTTTCCATTTTTACGGCAGGCAACTTAACTCAATCCCACCGTAACCACGTGGACGAAATAGTAAAAATTAATAATCGTATCGTTGCTTGCACGTACGACTCCAGTCTCAATTACGAGGCAGTAGTAACTGATTTACAAGTTGATCCTTGCAACTATACGGGATGATATGTTAGGCTCCAGGGGCCTACCCTCCCCTCCAGCTGCTACAGACCGCAATTATGCCATTCTACCCTCTTAAAAGGCACAATTGATCCGCCGTTATAAAGAATGGGAAAGTAAGACATCTTACTAGGCCGACCTATCGGTGGTAAATGGACCCAGCGTCTACTCGCACGACCAGCCACAACCCTCCTTTCCGCAAATCCCGGAGGGATGTGGTGCCCTGTCCCAAACAGGCCTTCCACCCCCATCCCATATCTATTAAAGACAAACTACTGTACGATACAAAAGCGAAACGAGACGCCTATAAGTTGAATTCAGTTATAATGAGAATACACACAACCATAACATTAGAAAGATGGCGCAACCTCTCAGTATACTACTGTACTCACCCCCTTCCAGTTGTCTAGGAACCAGTGTGTTTGAAACAAATTTTCCACCCTGAAACAGCGCTTGGTCTTAAATCCCTTTTGGGACACGCGTCCCGGCGGCCACAGGCCGGGCATCCCCCTCATTTGAACTCCGTGTGGAAGTATATATGCCCTTACATGTTGACTTTGTTTGGACTTGGTCAACTTATCTTGACTCCCCTCCCCATGTCAACATTTGCCAAATTTTTAACTCATCTCTTATTTTTTTAACATAATTAATGGAGCACCCCTATGTTTCTGCAGAATGAATATCTTATTATATAATAGATGACAGAAGGGCAAAGAGTAAAGTAGTAATTGGCCTACTACATAAGGCATTAAACACCAAAAACAACCTATTGCAATGCTCAGATAAACATAAAAACTAAAATCCCTTATGCAAGAACAAATGCATATAAGTACTTTTTCTTCCCGATTGGCACTCGGGGATAAAGTGGGTTGCCTGAACAAACCAGGAAAACCAGTAACTTAACATCATTTAAAACATTAATAAAGATGCAATACTAGACTCAGACCATAAATGAGGGTAGGACACAATAATCTTCTTTATAGAAAGAGCGTCTGTAATGTATAAGATAAGATAATAATATTATTATATGTTTTGACATTGGCGTTTTAGATAGGAGAAGTCGGGCACGACCATTTGTCATAAAAAACTATAACGACTTAGACACACTGCAAGCCACATCAGTGATTCATACTGGGCTTTAATAAAGGATTAATTTCACCTCTCATACGATAGAAGTTCTAGTCTGATAGCACATCTGCATTATTTCAAGCCATTCATATTTCAATGTTTTATTATTGTCTTCTATTCATAAATTGCTGTTGATGGCTTTCTTTCCTACCTTTCTCAGTCTCTTCGACCCAAAGAAGGACAAATTAATTTTAAGATCCTTAGTTAAAGGGATTGTGTTACTTGCAATTATTTACACCGTAAAGACACTAAGCCATCGTGGCCGGTGTAAATCAATGGGCTTGTTGTTCGTCTCAAGTCCATTGTCCAATACAGGACAACTCCGTGACAAATACAAAAGCTGTGAAATGTTGTTTTTCAATAGGTCGAATGCTATAGTTTGTGTTTCCCGACTTGTCATAGAAAATTCCAGTCTGCATGTTGTAAATAAATTACATCTCGGAACAATATATATTGCATGTACACTGCAGCCAAGGTGTTAGAACAACACAAGTTCTTCCACCTGTCACAAGCCTAACAAATAACAACAATGAAATAGTGAATATAAATATGTATGATTGTCTCTTCTAAAAAATATACAAATAAGTTTGTCCGATTGACCCGGATTTTGTCAATTTTTTTTTTACTTTGTTGAATGTAGGAAAATATTTGTATTGACGTATACATGTCATGTCGTAATATTGGTATAGTTACAAAGTATTATATATTTTAACGTTTATCCTGGTGGTGAAATATTTTTAAGACTAATATAATTATTACAAATAAAAACTTAACGCTTTTTATTATTTACAAATGTTAATACTAACTTTCGACATACATTATTAGTAATAAAATCTTCTTGCCTTAAGTCTTTCTTAAATGTCTATATGACAGAGCTACCAGTGCAGTCCTACACAACAATGTCACTGGCAACTGGTTCAAAACAAACATTGGCGTGCGTCAAGTGTGCCTACTCTCTCCAACACTCTTCAACATTTACCTAGAAAGGATCATGACCGATGCACTGATGACCACGTCGGACAGTCAGCATCGGTGGGGGACCAGTCACCAATCTTCGCTTTGCTGTTGACATAGATGTGTTAACTGCCAAAATAGAGAAAATATCAACGGCGTATGGCATGGAAATCAATGCTGAAAAGACCAAAGATATGGCAAACATAGCGTTTGAATCCGAAATACAAGTTGGCGGTCAGAGGATTGAGAAAGTCCCCTCTTTCAAATATCTGGGATCCATAATATCCGATGTAGGATCCAAGCCGAAAATTCTTGCAAGAATAGCCCAGACAACTGCTGCACTTTGCAAGCTATTATGATGAGATCCAAACTAAAAAAAATCTGGCGAAGCAAGACAATCTCACTTTACTCGAGGATTCGACTGAAGCGCTCCCCGGCGATGGCAGTTTTTACGTGAAACATGGATACTTACAGCAGATCTCCATAAAGAATGAGAGCCCTGGAAATGAGATGCCTACGTACAATTTTATACATCTCCTACAAAGATCGAGTTACAAATGAGGCTGTCCGTGAGCGAACCACCAACGCCATCGGCCCTCACGAGGATCTACTCAGCGCCATTAAATCCAGAAAACTCAGATGGTGCGGGCATGTGGCAAGATCCGAAGGCCTTGCGAAAACCATCATGCAGGGCACAGTGCAGGGTGGAAGAAAGAGAGGCAGGCAGAAGAGACAATGGGATGATGACATCAAGGAGTGGACCGCTTGTCTCTTGCAGATTCCCAGAGGGCGGCGCAGGACCGAGACGAATGGCGTAAAATCATCCAACTGTCAAAATTGGTGCCCCAACGACCCTCACTCGGGTTATGGAATAGAAGAAGAAGAATGTATGGCTACGAATCCATATACCAATAACGACATACATTCAGTCCAGCGTAAATCGTGAACACACTCTCTCTCTCTCTCTCTCTCTTCAACTCTACTATGGTCTTAGTCAGGGGTTGGCACCCTTTTGTATATTATTGAGGTTCCCAAATAGAATTTTTTATTTATTCAGCGTGCCAGCAGCTCAAAGGTCAACCTGCTCTAGCACTCATTTTTTTGTAGAGTAGACTTGAAATTTCTTTTAGGCGGTCTTCTGCATGCCATTGAATATCGCTCTGCCTGCCAAGCATGGCACGCGACCCGTAGGTTGCTGACCCTTTGTCTAAGTAATACAATACTATTGTATGTTATAGGCTAGTATTGTCTGACTTTCAAATACAAAACATGCAATGACTCGTAATTCGTAGCCTCTCTATCTTTTTCTATGCATATAATAGTCTAAAAAATTAATGATTTGCTTGCATTCAATAGACACAGTGGTCGAGCGGCAGAGTATTAGGCTGGCGTACCGAAGAAGTCTTCTGTTCGAAACTGATTAAGACTAGGGTGTGTTTCATTTATTTATGTTTCCGAGTCTGATGGTGTTCTTGAGTATACCCAGCTGGGCTGCACATTGTGCTGGCCATACGATCCTATAGTATGGCGTGCTCTTAGATACTGGTGAACGCTTCTTCACCTGCCCTATGGATCAATTTGGTCTGACGAGATACTTTTATTATATCATAGGCTTTGTATTGTGTTGCTTTCAACTAAATGACTCTACAATGACACTTAGATAAAAGACAAGTGTGAAGAAAGAATAATGTGAAAAAGATATACAAAAAGGATGGCTGAATAGAGAAAAACCAATAGACTGTGGAGGACTCAGTGCACAGTAGAACGAAAACATTGAAAAGAGAACGATTGCAAACATGATACAAATATAGATAAACAATGTGATATCTTTAGACTTAATGAAAGACACCGCAGATCAATAGTTACATACGAAAAGACCGACAGCAATATTATTGCTTTGCATTAACGTATTGGTTTAATAATTTAATGTTTTATATTAAGGATATAACTGAAAATTTAGGCCAATGGTAGTTTTTGTTTTAAAGTTGTATCTTTGAAAATATAGTTTCGCTTTTTTTAAAGTTATTTGTGTGTGTGTGCAAAGTCAACATTGAGCTCATCTCACAAGCTCGACATCATGGGTCCGACCCACGGCAAAGACGATCAGAAAAAAAATTATTCACCGCCGACTTGGAGAGGAGATGGGCGCCGCTAAGTATACCAATTAAATAAAGGGAAAAAAAAAACAAAATAAAAAACAAAAAAAGCTCGAAATCATTGCCGGAAAGTAATAGTTAGTTAGAAAATATTTATATGCACAGTTACAACATTACGGTAATTATTATGTTGATTAGTACTGGTCCTTTCGAGTGCAACAGCATTAATCTGAATTTTTAAAAAAAATTGCTCTGCATATATACTTATTTTGTTATAATTTGTTTAAATAAATTATTTTTTTTTTATGAACACTGTCATTATAAGCAGTTTTAAAACTAATATCACATATAATAATTAACGTGACTTTGTTTATTTAGATGCTGGTTTGTTCGCTATGCCGTTTGACCTATCGGCACAAAAGTTAAATGCATAAATTGGAAACGTCCTCCAAAAGAACATTTTATTTTATCAACAATGTTGCTCAATTCTTTAACCTTGCATAAAGTTGTTTATTTATCACTACTCACGGGATTCATTGGTTTGACCTTCAGAGGGGGGGGGGGGTAATCTTCGGCGTTGCGAGAGATATATAGGCTAGGCTACTTTGGTTTGTTTATATTTGTATTACTTCCGGTTTCTAAGTTTTCGATAGATAAAGAACAAAAACTAAATACCGAAAGAAACTTTCTCACTAATGTTTTTATTGCAATTTTTTTTTCTTCTCTCTTAAAAAAATACATTGTAGTCATTCGTTACTCCGTCATTTTGACGGGAATAACCACTAGTTTTATATAATTATAGACAGCTGATACTCTTAAAATAAAATTTGAAATAGTCATTTTTAGAAAAAAAAAATTGTGTCAACAGTCCTGCCATCCACTTTGTATTAACGTTTATAGAACAGAAATGAGCTAGTACATAAATATGGATAACATCCCCAATGGATTTTTGTGAAAGCATATTATAGAGTGAGAAATATCAAGATTTTCTCAAGATTTTGAGCTCTGATGCAAGATTTTTTTTCCGTTTTTTTTTAGATTTGAGGGGAAAGGTGGTCGAGCGGCAGAGCATTCTTACATTAGTCCTGAAGTTAATTAGGAAAATTACATACGCCTAAGTAATGTGCTATCCACACATGCTCCGATCTAATCTCTAAGCACGGATTTCAGGTCATGCATTAGTCATTGGGGGTCCCTCTCCCCCGCTCTTAACGAGCCGAGCTCATTCGAGAGTGCACGCCGAACAATCCGTGAATGGGAAACGGTACAGTGGTACGCAAGCTGGGTCAACTCTGACAAAAGCCGAGTGGTGTGTCAACATCTGAAAACGCACAATCGAGCCGACCCGTGGCGAAAGCTCCGCAGAAAAGAATAGTCATACAATGGCTCAGTTTCGAACTGGGCACTGGCCTATAGGGGCCTTCTTTAGTAGACTCAGGCCTTATCGAAACTGCGCCGCCTTGCGGGCTTAAGAGAGTAATCTTAATAATAATTAATAATAATAATGATGACATTTGTATAGCGCTGCCAACAAACATACTGTAAGCTCAGAGCGCATTTAACATAACAATTAAAGAACACAGATACAATCTATAGGCCAAGAGATCAGAAAAACAACTAAATGATGATTCAAAACGTTACAAAAATAGAACAAATCAAACAACTTAAACAAAATAACCGACCTAACATATAAGTAAGACAGTTGGGCTCTAAAGCATGTTAACTGAGATAAATATTTAAATAATGAGTTTTTAAGTTCTTCTTGAAGGAATCCATGGAGCTTGTTTGCTTGAGTTGAATGGTAAGAAGATTCCACACCTTTGGACCGGATACTGAGAAGGCTCTAAGGCCAACGGTCATCAGAGAGAAACGGAGCTCTTCCAGAAGCGATGAGTTGGCAGAACGATGTGTTCTTTGAGGGACATATGGTGTTATTAGTTCCTTGAGATAGGACGGAAACTCGTTATTAAAAATGCACTGATAGCAAAATAGCGCCACTTTATACTCGATTCTGGCTTTCACGGGGAGCCAATGGAGCTGACGCAGGAGATTTGTCACAGAATCTCGCCTTGACTTACGCATGACTAGGCAAGCGGCACTGTTTTGTATTCGCTGTAATTTGGAGACCTTATCTTCAGGTAGCCCGATAAGCAGAGCATTGCAGTAGTCGAGGCGTAACAGTATAAAGGCAGCCGCAAGTTTCTTTGCTGACTGAAGTGACAAATAGGGCCGTATCTGACCAAGTCTACGCAGCTGTAAATAAAGGCCTCTGCATAGATTTCCAATGTGGGCATCGAAAGACAACTGTGAATCGAGGGTGACACCCAGGTTTCTTACGTTGTCTGCAAAGGGGATATGGCAGTTTAAGACCACCAATGATTCCAAGTCCTCAACTTTGGCGATTTTACTCCGATTAGAATTGCCTCCGTCTTGTCTTCGTTCATCTTAAGTCTGTTTTCCATCATCCAGGAGCAGACACTAGCAATAGCAAGACTGAGGTTGGCTGCTATACGAGAGACTTCAGCGGGAACAGCAGAATCATGCAACTGCGAATCATCAGCGTAGAAGTGGTATGAAATGTTAAAAGGCCTGATGACATCGCCAAGTGGATAAGTGTACAGTAAAAACAGTACTGGGCCCAGAACCGATCCCTGTGGTACTCCATATTGCAGAGTCGTGTATGTTGAGGTAGATCCACCAATAATGACACTTTGTGTGCGTTTAGTGAGGTAGGATTTAAACCAGCTGCCAACACATCCCGAGCAACCAAAAGTAGTAGACAATCTATCAATAAGAATATCATGGTCAAGCGTATCAAATGCAGCCGACAAATCGAGCATCGCTAAGATTGACACCTGATTGGAATCAGACGCGCAAAGAAGGTCGTTAATTACCCTAACAAGTGCCGTCTCAGTGCTGTGACACTTCTTGTAAGCTGACTAGGACAGTTCCAAGAGGCCATAATGCCTTAACTGAGTCAACAACTGTGCCAACACGATACGCTCCAGGACCTTTGATAGGAATGGTAAGTTGGAAACTAGCCGGTAATTCTTTAGGCACTCGGCATTCAGATTGGACTTTTTTTAAAGTGGCTTGACAAGCGCATGCTTGAAAGACTGTGGTACTATGCCGGTTGTCAATGAGGTATTCATTATTTCTGTGATAACAGGGGCAAGTTCATCGAGGCAATCGATTAGTATTGAGCAGGGAATAGGATAAAGATCACTTGACGTTTTTGGCATCTTGATAATAAGGTTCTTAATATAAGCCTCAGACACACAATTAAACTCACAAAAAGAGGAACCCTGAAAAATTTGATCGTTGTATAGCTGTGCATTTTTGGTAAGACATGTCGTGTCGAATCTTTTCGATCCTCTCAATAAGGAATTTATTGAAAGAGTCAGGGAGCTCAGCGGGAGAAATGGAAGATGACAGTACTGGGTTGCCTGCACCACCCAGCATCTCAGCAGTTACTCTGAACAATTCCCTGGAAGAATCAGCTCCTTTGATTTTCACACAAAGATAATGAGTTTTAGCATCTCTAATCATTCGGTTTACCTTGTTTTTTTCATGTACATACACCTGTTGGTGAACTGTAAGTCCAGTCTTTTTATACATTCGCTCCGCACGACGTCGTATACGTTTAGCAGCTTTGATGTTATCCGACATCTACGGGGCAGATGGGCGATCAGAGACTGATGAGAGTGATGAGAGGGGCATGGCTGTCCAATACATTTCTAAGACTGGTGGTATAGTGTGTATACAAGTCTGTGGGGCTAGGCTGCAATAACATGTCGACTGCATCTGATCTAAATATGTCCACATTAATGTCTCTTAATTTGCGGGATGTGACGGTCCTCTTTGGTTTTCTGGGTTTCAATAGTCTCAAATTGAGAGAAACTAGAAAGTGGTCCGACAGACCTCTATCCTCCACACTGAAATTAACTATTAGCTCAGAAGAGTTTGTTACGAGCCAGTCAAGGGCATGATTCCTGACATGCGTTGGGACATTGACAAGTTGTACGACGTTTCGATCTTTAAGTGCCCTTTTCAATAATCTTAGCATATGTCTCATTTACACTGTCATAATGGAGATTGCAATCGCCAATAACAAAAAGATTATCGCATTATCTCGCAGAGAAGCAGCGTTTTAGTCTAGTCTGGTAAAAGCTGCTTAACCGGCAAAATGGGTGAATTCGTTCTCACTGTAATTCTTTACTTTAACTTCTATAAATCTTCAGCCAGATACCTGAGACTTATTATTATTTGAAATTCAGATAAGTCTAAGAAAGGCGACATTTTGTAAAAGGTTGACTAAAAAAAGATGGTTTGTTGTTAACAACGAATCAAAATACATCATTGCCATGTCTCCCAGTAAAAATACTGTTTTTTGTTTTTCATAAAACGTATGAACATTAATAATTTTGGTTTTGTTTTTAACTGTCCGCAGACCATTACTTTACGAAGCATGGGACTATTGAACTGGGTATTTCTAAACAACACCACGTGTGACTGAACACCAGACAATAATAAAAGATCTGTACTGTAACATCAATGAATTATAGATTGATATCTCCATCATTGCATAATACAAACATGGATACAAGCTTAGTTAAAGGTGAGATAGGGGGGGGGAAGTTACATGTTCATGACAAGAGGAGTATAGCTCGTCAACCAATCACTCAGTCCTCTGCAAAGAGTGATAGCATTTAGCAATTAAACAAGCATTTCAAAATGAAGATTGTTAGCCTTTTCATCTTAGTGCTTTCTTATACAGGTAAATGTTTTGTTATAATTTAATGGCAAATACATTTTCCCGAAACGTATTCATCTCTCTATTGTATTGAAATATTGAATTTTCTTTTACTTAATTTGAGATCTTAACTTTTGTGTCTATGTGTTTTTTTTAATTTCTTTCATTTACATGTTATTTAACTAAACAGTACAGTGCTGTGTAAAGTATATATATAGGGTCTATATATTTATATATATTTATATAATATATATATATTTATATATATTTATATAATATATATATATATATATATATATATATATATATATATATATATATATATAATATAAATATATATATATATAAACTAGCTAAATAATTTCTTAAGCAGTACGATACAAACACTAAAATGTGATATATAATTATTAGTGTTGTACTTATTGAAAAAAAAAAGAAGTAATAGTTAAGTCAACTGTAGCCCAGTCCAATCTTGTATAATATCAAACATGCATTTACGATGACGTCCTATCCGACGTCCACCTCCTGCAGTGCCTTGGATGATTGTTTTTGGCATGTTATTAGGCCGTAACACATGACCGAACCATGCCATCTTGCGCCTTTTGATTGCGTTATAATGGTTTCTTGAGGGCCCGCAATTGAGAACATTTTTTCACAGATATACTCATTAGTCCTGTGTTCTAGGTAGGAGATTCGATGTATTTTTCTCATGCATTTATTTACAAATGCCTGCAACTTGTTCTTAATGGCCTCTATCAGTGTCCTGATTTCACCTCCATACATAACAATGGTTTTAACAAGGGCTCTGTAAAGTCTGAGCTTTGTTGGGAGACTAATAGTTTAGCTGGACCAGATTATGTTTAGTCCAGCCATTGTCGTCATTGATGACTATTGCTGACCAAATCCTGGCTCGAATGTCTACCTCATAGCTTCGTATACGGATGGAATTGCTCCTAGATATTTGAAATTCTTTACTTCTTCAAGTTTGTGTTGGTTCATTATAATATAAGCACGATATGTTTAAAAAAAAAAACTAAAAGTTATCTGCAGGGAAGCTAATTCATGTCACCCGTGTACCAGTTGGAGTCCACAATATATAAATGTATTTAATAAGCTTAGATTAAAGTTGTTTAACTAAATTGTACGGAAAAGCCATGCTAATGTTATTTTAACAATTGAAATCCCATTGTCTAAAGAAGAGGTTGCTCGAACGGTGCTCTAACCTTAGCACAGCTTAGTTGTCCAGACAGACAGATGGCCCCCGACCGCCATATTACGAAGATTTACTCACGTCTAAACCGGTGACATTTAACCCGGGGGCACCCATCTTATCCTTTCATGTACTGCCAGAATTACCGTTGTTCTACGTCGTAGAAATAGTGTTAACTGGACTTTCTTTGGAAGACTAAGAGACACGAGCAATTCCTCTCCCACTTTGATACCGGAACGCACGCATATGTGCGTTAATGCGAATCATTTAGTTGGGTCCCAAGACTAAAGTTTGAACTCGCTATAAAAACTAAATGTAAGAAATGCCGGAGTCTCGAACTCAACATTGTTCCATCAATAAGGTTAAAGATGTGCAATCGTTTATGTACTCCAGCTGAAGTTCAATAGCGCAATAAAAGCAACATGCACATGTTTCTGCACGTCCACTCGGGAGCGTGAGTACTCCGAGATGTAGAACTCTCCCTAAGGGCAATATTCTCTTTTTTTTACGAACTTGTATGAATAGCTTTGATTTAGGTTTATTTTATTCAAATAAGGGGCACGGTGACCCTGCGCAGCACATTCGACTGGTGTACTAAAGATCCTTGATTCGAATCCTGGTGAAGACTAGAATTATTTCAAGATATTTGAGGGTGTCCCTGAGTCTACCCAACTCTGATGGGTATATACAAATTGTTTGGGGAAAGTAAACTCAGCTGAGCATTCTGCTGGCCACACATCTCCTAGTATGACGTGGCCACAAAAACTGGTGAATGCTGCTTAACCGGCCCTGTGATCAACTCGGTCCTACGGGTACTTGAATTTTTAAAATTCCAATTGTGTCCACTAAGGCTCAAGAAATAATTTAATCAAAATGAGTAAACTGTGATTGAAGAATTACTTTATTCTATTGAGTAAAGTTTAATTAAAGTCATTTAAATCCAAAGTGTGAATAATATTTTAATGTGCTTTGTGTTTTGCTCTCAGTGTCAGATAGTGGAGCCGTGCTTGTGTCCAATGTGTTCAACAAAGTTAAGCAACAGTATACAAAGTTTCAGTCGTTGGACATCACGTACAACACAGCTAACCGCATCTTATGTACAGCACGATGTTTGGAGCTAACTGGCCTGTGTTACAGTTTTATATATCAACCGGACAACCACTACTGTGAATTAGGTAGGTAGCATAATTTTACAATACTAGGGAGCCACCACGTTAACTATACAAGGGAATTCCGCAAATGCGTGTTTGCCCTTTCGGCTAAATGCTGGCGACTAGTCTCGTTACTCTTAAACCCGGAAGCCTGCTCCGGTATAATTGAGACCTTATAGATCGATAATTTTACGGTAAGGACACGGTGGACGAGCGGCAGTGCTTTCGACTGGCGATCCGAATGTTCTGGGCTCAAATCTTGGTGCATGCTTGGATTTTATTTTCGGGACTTGAGGGTGCCCCCTGATTCTACCCAGCTCTGATGGGTACCTGACATGAGTTGGGGTAAAGTCAAGAATGCTGGGCATTGTGCTGGCCACACAATCACCTCGCATGCAGTGGCCACCGAAACCGGTGAACGCAGTTTCACCAGCCGTATGATCAGTTTGGTCCGAAGGGTACTTTACTTTTTAAAGGTACGACGGGGAGGAGTAATGTATAACTGAGGTTGATTATGTTGAGCCATTCAAGTAGGATTTAATCTACTGTTTCTGGTGAGCTACGACAGAGTCTGCAGTTGGGTAGGTATGTTGGGTTTATTATGTTTAACTTGGTGACAGAGAGCTAGATTATATGTCCTGGTCTTAACTGGAATATGTTGCACTATTCTCTGCACAGGAAGAAACTTATATTGTTTTGTTGGGTTTTTGTGTCCACTTCTCACTTGATCCCTATGCCCATTGATTTAGACTTTCTTGCTTTAAGTAGTTTATTTTTAAAGCATGCTATATATTATCTTATAGCTGACATGTCTTTGATATTGGTCTTTTGCTCTTCTTCTAGCCAGTCTTGTAACTTGTTCATTCTTCAGTACTCTGATTTATCTTAAGCTTAGTGAGCTATTGTTAGCTATTGTTCATAGTGTTGATTGGAAGCCCTTGAATATGAGTATATCTGTTGGGACTAGCTGTTTGTTTATAATACATGTATGTTCTACAGTCTCTAGTCAAAAGTTTATGGCATCTAGTTCTAAATTATCAAAAGCAATGTTTATGTCATCAACTTTTGTTTGAGAATGAATGCAATAGTCTGAACATTGGTGTACTTATCTCGAGGCATATTTTGTCAGGGAAGATCGGGTTAGCGCCAAGCGCAGCATTTGTTGTGCGTTAAATGCTAAGCCATCTGTATAGATGTGGGTGGTTGTTTCTGTGTCGATATTTCACTGTCTCTTTTATAACTAATCAATTTTCTAATGTTTGATGATTTGGTTAGGTTTTCGTTAATCAAAAAGTCTCTCTCTATGTATATTTTTTGTTTGTATCCGTTGTCTTCCTCCAGGGGGTAAACATGTGTTATGTAGTTGTTTATATAATTAGATAGGTGTTTTTTTTTTTTCTAAGATGATTTCATAGAATGTCCTGAGTGAAAGTCTTCCGCAAGACAGGGACTTGTGCACTCTGCTGGCCCAAATATTCCCTTATAACAGGAATATGAAAAATCATAAGCGCATCAGCAATAACCTTATGAATAGAATTAGTGTCTATAACATATAATGCCACAACAACATTACATAAAATAAATCAGTCATTTTTTTTAAAATATGTTTATTGTGATGTAATATTTATTTAAAAACCATAAGATGAAAGATTTTTTTTTTTTAAATTCCTTAACGATATGTCTTGGCCACAAAAATTGTGATAATGCTATCAGTGGCGTAGCCAGGTTTTGACGCTAGGGGGAGCGAACTTTTAGGAAAAAGGCCCCACTTTTAGAAATTTGTCCAAGTTAATAGAATAACTAAGAATTTGTGCGTATCAAGTTTTATGAGAAAATCCTGTGCCTCAGGATACACAAACTGTTTAAAGTGCAGTATTTTGTTTTGACCATTCACGATTTTTACTAGCTACTATGGGAATGATGGAATTTTCTGCAAAATTGATTGCATCTACTGCTCATTTTCGGAATGAGTATCTAGTGTCAAAACAAATTAATAGAATAAATGCGAATGCTTCTATAGGTCTGAATTATTCTTCGTTTTAATTTTGAAATACGAAAAAAATCGCCAATATAGAAATTTTTAAAGAGATTTTAAAAAAAATAGAGTTTCAACATTTTATTTACTGTATCTATGTGTAAATTACAAAATATTATTATGATACGATATAGGAACGCTCTATTCTTTTCTATTTTTTTTCTCTGAGCTAATAAAACACCACGCCCGATGGTTATATCCTTAGCAAACGGAATTTCTTTAAAACAAGTTATTTCTCTTCTTTTCTTCTTTGTTTTAATTAAATTCTGTGGGTATCTTTTTTTTTTTTTTGCGAAGTTCATGTAACCATGTTTTGGATCACTACACAAATACGGTCGAGAAAGAGAAAGCCAGCGCGCTTTAAGTCACATTATTACTTTTCGGTGAGTAAACCAGAATTAAATCCCACCTATTTTGGATAATGCGAGCGAGCTTACTCTGTTGGGGCTCGGAGAACTAACTCTGCTGTGTCCACGCACCACTTATACATCACCGTAAAAGTTAGGCACAAACGGTTGGCCATTCCTGTACACTCTAAGAATCCTGATTATGACCTGGTATCCACTAGAATATGGGTCGGCAACCTAAGGCACGCGTGCCAAACTTGGCACGCAGAGCGATTTTCAATATCACGCGAGAGACCTCCAGAGTTGTTTTATTATTGATGAAAACAAAAACAACTATATTTTCAGTAATATTTATATTAAGTTAAATCAATTTCACAACACTTAACTATATTATGTACTTCCCTTTACAAAGGCATATATTAAAATAGATTGTTGGGCTTTTTCAGAAGCACACCAAAGCACTCAAAGTGGAGTTTCAAGACTTTCAAAAAGATTTGTTCATACCTAATCAAGAATAACTGGCTTAATCTTACTACGACATTCTTAGATGTAGATACTTTTTATGTTATTAAGTATATGGATATTGGCGATTTATAAAACGTAGCCAGTTGAATTTTAAACCTTTAATGAAACGGGCATCCAAATGTGCCAAATTGTGAAATAAACTCCTCAAGGTTAAATAGACAAATAATTAATGCAGGAAATGTTTACGTACAACTATTTAACGTACATTATTTTTAAACCTCTAATAATTAAATATTGTAATGAATAGGGCGTTTGCAATCAAGTGACAAAAAGCATGTGATTCTTTGTTTACTTTGTGTAATGGTGAACTAGTACAATAGCCGCTGTATTAATAAAGTTTCATATAGGCTCGAGCTTTTTTAAAATGTTTTGTGTTTTAAGTCTTATTAAGATTTAAGCTGTAGTATGTCTGTTAAATGAAATAAGCTATTTTATTATTATCATAGACATAGGTCATAGATGATGTGAGCCTATTAGTGACTTGACTAGATAGCCTATTCACCAACACTATCTCTTGGCATCGTAGCTGCCTTACTTAGCCATTAGCCCATTAGTCTAGCTTACGAAACATTAAAAGTGTAGCCCTATAACGTAAAATTAAAAGTGTAAATAGTTCTAGTCTAATCACATTAATCAATTAATATACAGTACTACTATTTACCTCCTTATCTTTTAGTAGGATATCCAATATTCATATATATGTGAATTTGGCATGATAAGAAACTTCACCATATGCCATATTTGTTCCACTAAAAAACTTAAGCTCCGCCCATTGCAAACGCTCTAAACCACAATGCTAGTATATGTAAAGAAATAATAATTAGTAATATTTGTTATATTACAAAACATTACTTGTTTGGCATCACTATTGAATCAAATTTAGAATTTGTATTTTAATTGAAGGGAGATAATTAGCTATATTTATTTCTGCTAATATTTCTAATATTTTGTTTTTTAATTTTTATTTTGTAAAAGACTAAATGGTCTACAAATTATAACTTTATAATGACCGAACTGTCAAAATGTATTTTAAAATTTTATAAATCATATATGACTAATATAATATATGCACATTTTCTGAACATTACATTACTACCCAGTTTGTACTATAACTTTGTATCGTTTCCGCTAAACGTTGATTAAAACGATACATGCCTATATGAAATAACATCTCAGTTGTAACCTTAAGACAACTAGGAATTTTTCTACTCTTTTTAGAGAATTGTACAGATTTTTTTCTCACTTGTGGAAGTCCCGATTGTGGGATTTCCTGTGAATGACACATTTCGTCACCCGTCTTCTATGGGTGTTTTACTTTCCTTTGACATATGTTATCCTTTCTTTGTTCTTTATATATACATTTAAGATCGCGCTTGTTGGTTGAAATTAAGATATATATCCCAAGGGATAGAACAATAGGGCGTTTGCAATCACGTGAAAAAAAGCACGTGATTTGTGTTTACTTTCTGTAATGATGTACAAGTAATAATGGCCGCTGTATTAATAAAGTTTCATATAGGCTCGAGCTTTTTTAAAATGATGTGTTGTATTTTAAGTCTTATTAAGATTTAAGCTGTATTATGTATGTTAAATAAAATAGGCTATTTTATTATTATCATAGACTTAGATCATAGACGATGTGAGCCTATTAGTGACTTGACTAGATAACCTATATTCACCAACACTATCACTTGACATCGTAGCCTAGCCTACGAAACATTAAAAGTGTAGGCCTATAAAGTGAGATTGAAAGTTTAAATAGGTCTAGCCGGCCCTAGCCTAATCACATTAATCAATTAATCTACAGTACTACTATTTACCTCCTTATTTTTGAGTAGGATAGCCAATATTCAGATGTAAATTTTGCAAATAAAGAAAAACTTCACTTTCACCACGTTACATTTGTACCTCAAGTGGGTTCTTATATTAACACAAATACCTCACTAAAAATAGAGTAAAAACCTAAGCCACGCCCACTGAGAACGCTCTATTGAAATGAAATGTACATAATTTCTACCACACTTTGTTTAATTTTTCTCCATATTACCTTGTTTTAAATATCTTACAGTTAATAATGGATGTTTACGTGCAATATATGTTTAAATTTATTTAAATATGTATGGATGTTAAGCATGAATGTAAAAAAAAAAGAATGAATGAATTTAAATTTAAAGTTGGAAAATTTTTTGTCTCGTAAATTATTTTGTCTTCTATCCCCTTTAACTATGTATGTACTGTTCTTCTATCCTCTTTTCTTCATTGTAAAATATATGAGATTGTACATGTAAAATCTTGAATAAACATATTTGAAAATAAAAAAAGAACTCAGAACAAAATATTATAATAAATTTAAATAAATATTATAAGTTGATAGATATGTATTTTGACAACTAATTGATAACCTTTACAAAATAGTTACCATAAATGTGAAAGTTTGGTAATATAATTTTGTATTTGCTATGTGCTAATAAAAATGTTTTCTCTAGAGAATTCCTTTGCTTTTGGCCTTTGTCTAGCTACGGTTTTAAATTACTTACTTGTCTCATAAGAAAACAAGTATAATAGAGCAAATAGACTTTTAGGCCGTTGGCACGCTGAATGACTGAAATCCTAGCTTGGCACACAATTAGCAAAAGGTTGCCGACCCCTGCTAGAGTGTGACATTCACTTCGAATCAAATTAAATTAAACTAAAATTAACCAGATCTAACAAGGTTCATTAATCATATTGTAACAAATTAAATTGTTTAAATGCAATTTAAAAAAAAAATTGAAACAGTATATATTGTGCTACATGACTTGTTAAAATTATTAAATTATTTTTTTCCTGAAAAGGCCCTTTTTTCGAAAATGGTCGCAGGGGGAGTGACTGCTCCCCCTGCCCCCCCCCCCCTGGCTACGCTACTGAATGCTACGTCATAGGCACTATACATCAAATGTGTCTGACGATGGTACTTACTTCTTTAGGATATAAAAATTACAGACTGTAGATCTATGTTAAAATATTTCCTTCAGCTATACAGCAGGAAACGGTATACTGCTGTAGAGTTAATGTTGTAAAACCACAATAACGAAACACATTTCAATGTTTTTAGGTTATAAATCGGTCAATTCACCAACTGCAAGAAATATGAGTGTAAACATATTTGAAGTTGACAAGAATGGAACTGGTGCAAAACCAACAGACGAATGTAAGTTTATAGTGAATATTTCATCTTGTATTTATTATTCATTATATATATCGAGTGCCCTCATTTGAAACAGTGGAGCTTTCTTTATTGAACAGCTTACCTATGACACTGAGAGAATCTTAGACAAAACTGCCTTTTAAAAAGAACTTAAAGACCTTTTTCTTTGGCTAGTGGCTATTGCATACTAATACATCCTCCACTACAATTAACACTCAAAGCGCACTGAGCATGCTTAATGTAATAGCATGTATAGAAGCGCTATAAAATTACCATTATTATTATTATTTAAGAGACAGTTTATTCCAATGTATATTTATATTATGTATCTATCTGGCAAACGTGTGGGTATTGTTCTCCTTTAACAATGATAAGGCCAGGAAAAAAAAATGTTGACCTACGCTTCATTTGATCTAATTGGACCAGAAAAAAAAACTCATTTCTTTTTCACTGAGAGTTTGGATTTATAATCACTTTGACATGAGTGGGATGTCACCATGTAAGGTATTCTTATAATTACTGTCTTCAATAAGTCTGAAAACTGTTTACATTTCAATGGGCTTTGACTTTTTGTAAATTTAATTTGTGTTGTTTTGATAAAGTGCAATGACCTTGGGATAAAAGCTGGAGTGATATGAGAGAGAGTGAGAGAGAAAGAGTGATAGAGTGAGAGAGTGAGAGAGAGAAAGAGAGAGAGAGAGAGAGAGAGAGAGAGAGAGAAAGAAAGAGAGATAGATAGAGGAAATGTAAGAAACACTTCAATACAGAGTACGAACAATGAGAAAGATAGAGGTGGGACAGAGTTAAAGGCTGAATAAAATAAAGGAAGTAAATTAAAAATGTGTCCAATATATAAGAAATCACAAAAAAGAGCAAAGGATAACAAACGAAACAAAATGTTAGAGAGATTTAACAGGACACTTAGAGAGAGAGAGAGAGAGAGAGAGAGAGAGAAAGAGAGAGAGAGAAAGAAAGAGAAAAAGAGTTGAAGAGGAAAAAACCAGGCACATTTGAAGAGATACAATTAATTCAAAAGAGATGAAGAAAAATAAAGTGAAGATGTTGGAGGTAGCAGACACTTGAAATAACATTTAACATTTGTAAAACCATCAAAATTATAGTTAGATAGTTACACTTTTTTTAATTAAAGGTAGATTATATTTTCGATACAGAGGCCAGTACTATAGATAATATATGTTGATTAATCTATAATTAACTTTGGTTTTTTTGTTCCTTACAGGCAAAACTGATCTCCGGACAACTTCAACGGGTGAAATAAAAAGTCCCTTGTACCCTAAAAATTATCCGAACACTAGCTGTTCTGTATGGCTGATTCAAGCTGGAACAGGGCAAAAAGTCATCTTAAAGTAAACATATTTCAAAACAAATTATTTCCCCACTGAGCAAATTGTAGTAGTCGTAGTACTTTATTGTTAAAGTCATACATCAAGATTACTATTGTCATGCTATTCAGCGTAAATTGCTAGCTTGGATATAATTGAATCTTGTCATACAAATGATTTATTTCTTATAGGATAAAGGTGCATGCATTATTATTTTGTTATAATGAAAAACATTTTAATTGCTATGTGGTAGAAACAAAGATTTGTGTTCAATATTAGGAATACTTTCATTAAGCTAAAGAAACAATTTCTTATCTCATTGACATAAATGCAATTTTGTGATTTGACTTGTAGAGAAAAATAATTGTACATTGAACTGTAAAACACTATAATAATAAAATAATATGTTTTCTAATACTTGATTGCAAGTTGCGGTAAATAGCAAGTTAATAGAAAGTAGTAAATTGTGCAACAAGGTGGGAGTGGGCAAAGTTTGGAAGGTACGAGAGTAAGATAATGCAAGGTAGAAGGGATAAGACGAAGTAGGAGACATAGTGGCCTACCAGCTTCATTCATAACAAGTTCATTCCAAAACTGGTTAAAAGTACTTGGCGTAATCTTATTCTTAATTAAGAGATTTTGATTAGCTAGTACTAACATGTGTAAACATAAATGTAATACAGTGAGTTTAATATAGCTCATAATCACCATCAATAATATCATAATTTTGTTAAAAATGTTTTATTTCTCAACTTTGTTTTTCTTAGTATACCAATTTTTATTTTTTTTATTTTTTTTTAAACAATGTAATTTCAACAGAATTACCAGTGTAAACACAGATTGTGGATTTGACTTTTTGACAGTTTATGATGGCGGTGACGTCGGCGCTCCAAAGTTGTTTCGTGGCTGTAGCATTCAAAAAGAGTTTTCCATAGCATCTTCCTCAAACATTATGTACATCACATTCATAACAGATAATGACATTACACGCCAAGGTTTTTTTGCAACTTATTCATTTCACAGTAAGTATGTTGAATAATTTTATTTAGCGCGAGATAAAAGATATTTCCATAAGAAGTTCCTCTGGATAGTTCTTATTTTATTTATTTTTGTATAAAGTCTTTTCAATACTACGCCTTGCTAAATGTAGACGATTTGGAATTTTTAATTACTCTTTCCTGGTTGTCAAAGCAACAAACAAAAAAAAAAAGTGTCTACGGACATGCGCAGTCAATAGAGGCAAAAAGCTATTTCCTATATACATTGCTTAACCCTATAGTGTGCATGTCATTTATACAGAGATTTGATTCTTGATTAAGCGTTTAGTAGATTGTTGCAATCAAAGTTAGTTTGGTAAATAAATCTATCATTGAGTAATAGTCCTTTAGCTTTTTCTTCTTCCACGTTCCATATTCATATTTTCCTTTACGTCTTAGACTACGAGCTCTGGATATAGAGAAATGTCCATTGAAACTTAGCTTTGAACCTCATAGATTTTCTTACATAGTGGCACCTTCAGGCTTTTTATACTGCACATTTCTGTAGTGTGAACTCTGCTGCAGGAAACGATCTGGAATACGGAATACGATTCCACGTGGGCATTTGGATGTCTGATTTGGTGCTGCTGGTCTAGCTGCCTGGTGTGTTCTACTCTAAGCCTGCATGTTGTGGTTCGTTCGTAATTGGCGAGGTGTTGCCAGTTTCCACTGTTGACGCATTATTTTTACATCAACTTTTTTTTGTTGTATACATCATTTACGATAACCTTAGTCTCCTGGTAGGAGATATTCTAGTGGGCATGCTCTAAGGCATCTCTTCCAAGCATGGACTGTCTTTTTACCTCCTCAGGTAAAAGCAGTCCACGTTTGGAGAATATGCACTCAACGAATGGGTACTTTACTACTCTGCAGTAAGAGATCTGTCAGCCTACCCTGTGTCCCTCATTTAAAATGATTCTTGGGAGAAATCAATTCCCATATTCAATTTGTGCTAAGAATGGCTGGGATTGAATTACGCCCCTAATTTCTTCTCTGTAGTTGATGTCTGGTTAAGTGGCTGGGGCAGAGTGAGCCCATCACGGTCGCTGGTGAAGTAACACCTTCCTCTAGTTTTGTTACTAGCGTCTGAAGAAAAAGACTAAGAAGAGAACACAACACTATTAGAAAACCTGTACTATAATATACTATACTTTATAATGTATTTATTATAATAAATTAAACAATATAATGGTATACAATATGTATGCCACATTCAGGCAGATGAAAGGCACAGGCGGGCGACAGAAGCAGGTGGTCAAATGTTGTGTCGTCCGGGGCACACATAGGACAGATAGGCCATCCAAGAGGCCACAATTTGTCTGGGAGACGTGGTCATCTTCGGAAATGAGGGACGAACAACAACATACCTAATGTTATACAATGTATACTAGATTAAATGTCGCTTTGATCTCTCAAAATTGTAATTCAGAAAAGAAAAAATTGCAACAAGGTTTGTAGTCCTCAGGTAAAATGACATAAAACTATTAAAAAAGATTCAAGGTCAAATCAATATTAATAGAAAATTAAACCGTAACAGTAAAAATAGCGCAAGGTACAATTTGATCACCAATTAAATAATATATTTTGCAGGATGTGGAGCGACGTTTACTACAGTAGGAACTGATGTATACAGTCCTGGCTATGGAGTATCAGACTATCCCTCTTACTTTCGCTGCTCATGGACATTTCAAGTCCCTGCTGGCTTTATAGCTTTAGTGACGTAAGATTATCTTATATATACATTTTTGGAGTTTTAAGGTGCAGTGACTTCATTTCGCTAATAGTGTAGAAAACATTAAATCAATAATTTAAACAAAGAATTAGAAGAAATTATAATAGAATTTGGAACAGGAAGATTAAACAACATACACGATATTATTGTCAGACTGTGAGTGTGCACCATTGCAATTATTTATTTAGAACTACTGACAGACACTTCATCAGCAATATCCACTTCATGATTTGTATCCACTTCATGATTTGTATCCACTTCATGATTTGTATCCACTTCATGATTTGTATCCACTTCATGTGCAATATCCAATTCATAAGCAATACACACTACATTATGTTATGGATTCTGATCTTCTGTTGTTTGTCCAGGATCCTGCTTACTATGAAACAATAAACTGAAGTCACTCGAAATAATACAAGAACAAATTAATGCTTAAGCGTATGTGCCATAATAACATTCAACTTCACTGGTTAATAATTCATCGCATTCTTGTAGCTAAACGAAATTCAACAACAAATCTACATTGCTTTTTTATATAGATGTTGGTGAAGAAAGAACTAGAATGGATTTTCACGAAAAAAAGACGTAATAGAAAGAGGTAGAGGCTAGTGGGAAAAATGTTTTGGTTTTATTACGTAACAGTAAATAACTAGCTATACAAAAACTCTCTGCGCCAAGATGAAATATAGATAAATAACTCTACATGAACAAGCAAGACAATTTCGAATACAATATAGCAACTTTTAAAACATGCTACACATAACAATTAGCAATTTTACTTTATCGCAAAATCTATTTCATAAATTATGAGCAATTTCTAAGACTTCATTGGCTATACCTCCTTGATCAGCATTATGCAAATCATAAATATCCACTAAATAAGAAATATAGATTCATGGGAAATATCCACTTCATGGGTAATAGGCCAATCCACTTCATGGGCAAGATCGACTTTATCAGCAATACCTACTTCATGAGAAACATCTACTTCAGAGACAATATCCACTTCATGTGAAATATCAACTTTTTCAGCAATATCTACTTCATGAGAAACATCTACATCACAGACAATATCCACTTAGTGGGCAATATCGACTTTGTCAGCAATATCTACTTCATGAGAAACATCTACATCACAGACAATATCCACTTCATGGGCAATGTTCACTTAATGAGACATGTCACCATAAGTTACATCTGCAATGTCAATCTTTAGAGTAGTTTCTTCAGGAAACGACCGTGTTACTAATGTGTTTGTCTCATTTCAGTTTTTTGGGTTGTGTCACAAAGACCGTGTTGTTGACACGTAAACTCAAATGATGAATTAATAAGAATAAATATAAAGTCAGATCATTCAATCCAAGAAATACAACAAAAAAATTAAATCAATATCAGTGCCTGAAACATAAAATAAAATTTAAATTAGAAATCTAAATCATACACAGCCACACATATAGAGAAAAAAAGAGATCTTTAATCCATCACTATACAGGGCATGTAAAACCTGACTTAATTACTTAGACTTAGATCCTCCAACGCCGTTCCTGCAGTGGGCTCTGTCCGTAGCCGCTATTGTAACATCATTGACATCGTCCCAGTTTATATCAACAGAACGAAGACCATCGGCGATCGTTGTACTCCATGTGGTTTTAGGTCGCCCCTGTCCGCACAGTCCGTTAGGCGGCCGCCATCTGACAGGACATATAAAACCCGACAGGACGAATAAAACATGACATGATATATGCAACTTGACAGAACATATGAAACCTTACAGAATATATAAACTAGACATGATATTATTTAAGGCTAGACTGGCCAATCTAAACCAGACAGGGCATATAAAACTAGACACGTCTACTAAATCTAGACAGGGCATATATCACCACATCACAATTTCACATACGTTTATACTTACCGTTTTTTTTACAACGTTGCTTGAAGTGAAAGTAGAAAGTAGAGAGGAAAGAGACTATTTAAATAAACCCACTTTATTTCCCTTACCAAGACATATATTCAGTGATATATTGCAGAAAAACTCTGAAGCTAAGAAGAATGAAAAATTACAGTAATGCAACTGAAAAGGCAAAAGAATGTTTTTAAACAATAACATTTTTAGAGTAAACATCGGAAAGCAATGACAACTTTAAAGTAAACTTTGATACGTATATGACAACTTTAGAGTAAACTTTGATAAGCAATACAAATTTCGAGTAAACAATGGTAAACTATGACAACTTAATAGTAGGCCTAAATTGTGGTGCGAATATATATGTTGAACAAAGTTTTCACTGTATATCTAATCGCTCGATAATTATATTGTGATTACAAGAACCTTATATGGAACATAGCCAGGCTGAATTCAATACACATATTACAAACATTTTATTCTTACAATATGTGTATGTTAAAATATACCTTTTATATGAATAAGTAAAACTGTATCTACAAAACTGAAGATTTGAAGTTGAATCTACAGTCTCTTTTACGTTGTAGACCTTCATTCAAACTGAGTATGTAGAACTGTGCTTTATATCTGGTTATATCAGGTTTAATCTACAATCTGATTATTGTAAGTAGTAACAACAAACAGAATACTATAAGTTGAATCAACAATCTGACAATTTTAAGCTGAAGCTGCAATCTGAGTATGTCAAGTTAAATCTACAAACTGAGTATGACAAGTTAAATCTACAAACTGAGTATGTCAAGTTAAATCTACAAACTGATTATGTCAAGTTAAATCTACAAACTGATTATGTCAAGTTAAATCTACAAACTGAGTATGTGAAGTTAAATCTACAATCTGACTATGTCAAGTTAAATCTACAATCTGGCTATGTCAAGTTAAATCTACAAACTGAGTATGTCAAGTTAAATCTACAATCTGACTATGTCAAGTTAAATCTACAAACTGATTATGTCAAGTTGAATCTACAATCTGAGTATGCCAAGTTGAATAAACAAACATAGTATTTCAGATGTACCTCCATTCTGATTATGTCAAGTTTTAAGTACACTATTTCATGACGACTTGTACCGTTAATATCATTATGTGAAGTTGTCCCTAAAAATTTTTCAGTCCAATTGAATCGACGTGCATTCAAACAAGCAGAATATATAAGTTAATATAATGATTTTTTTTTTTACCTTGTATATCTTCTGACATAGTTATAAAACATGTTAAATGTAAGACATTTTGTGTTTTACAGAATTCACTCTTTGGCAACAGAATGTAACGTTGATAACTTTACAGTCTATAACGGAAACAGCGCGAACGCTCCAAAAATCTTCGAGAGATGTAGCGTATCATCAGATGTTGAAGTATACTCTTCATCAACCACGCTATACGTTACATATACATCCAATAATAAAATCACCAATAAAGGTTTCTATTTCACTAATGGCAGATATGGTAAGTTTACTAAAGGTGTATTTGTTAAAGTTCAAAATTACATTACGGAGATTACGTTTTAACATGCTTTGTAAAATTTAATTTTAATTTATAGCTTAATTTATTTTTTGGGGGTTTGTATTGATTTTAACGATATGCTTTTATTGTTCTTCTTTTTTTAAGTATTTCAAATGTAATAACATTTTGTATAAAGTCTTTGAAATTTGTGTTTCACTTTCATCCGAGTTTAAGACTATAAAATGATGTTATATTAGGCCTATTTATTGCTTTTATGTTATAGAATAATAATAATGCAAGCTTATTATATTATTGGTAATTATGTCTCTTTACAAATAAAAAACAACAAATAAGATTATTTATTTATAAGTTATAATTTTAATATAAGAACTGTAACGTTTAGGAAACACACACACATATATATGTATATATATATATATATATATATATATATAACAAATAAACATATAGATTGTCGTTACTTCAAGAAATTGTAAGATCATTTTGTTTCAGATTGCGATGATTCACGATATACCGAAGCATCTGCATTCACTTCTATTGAGTTTCCTCATGAAATTCAACGCGTCAATTTGAAATGTTCATTAACCTTCACAGTTGCAAGCGATCGCATTATTATTTTTATGTAAGTCATTTTACCGCATACAATTATAAATTTGAAACTTTGAAAATTATAATTGAGATAAAACGACCCCCTTTTTTATGAAGGGCCTTTAAAATTGGTCGTACATAAACAATAATCTCCCATGTATGTAGTACTAACGGGTAAATGCTGAGCTTGACCGATAAAATAGTGTTATGGTTTGTTCTATGATATTGGCAGCAGTTAATGACAAGCGATATGGCTATCTGTATTATAAAGGAACCCATTCGGCTGTATCGTTATGTTACGCGTCATATCTTGTTATAGAGATAACAAAGAGATGACCAAGAGATGGCAAGGAGAACAACTTTCCCCTGCTGGCCACACCATCCCCTGCCGTCACACCAGATTGTTGTCTAGATAGCAACCAAACTGTTGACTAAAATAGGGACGGTCCCCAGTTGTGTTGACCAGAGTGTATGTGTAATATTTACACTTGACCTAACAATCTAAATAAATGTAAACATCTCTTTTAAGCAAGCTTGTCGGCATCATCATGATCATCAATAGACCCTTGACCGTTGTGGTCGTTGAAAAGAGCGAATGGGCACATCAGCAGTCAACTTTTTCCATTTCGGCCTATATTTTCAATAGTTCAGTCATTTGCAGCTTTGTCAAATTTTTAATTTGTTCAACTAGCATTTCCGCTGACAGATTCTCCGCCGTCCTCCTTATACAGTGCCTTCGAGCATCGATTTTGGCAGGTTATTAATGCGCAACACATGACCGAACCATGTCAGTTTGCGCCACTTGATTTTTTACCATTACGGCCCGCAATTGAGGATATTCTGTGCCAGACTTACTCATTAGTCCTGTGTGTTTGGTAGCTGATGTGTCCCGTAGCCGAGCGGCAGAGCGTTCGTCTGGCATTCCAAAGGTTCTGAGTTCGAACCCTGGTAGAGGCTAGGATTTTTTTCCTGAGTCTACCCAGTTATGATGGGTAACTCACATCGGTAAAGGCGTCTAGGAGTCTTACATAAATCGATATGGATGTGTGGAAGTCATCGAGTGTTGCTTGCATTATTTTTTCTATGAAAATATTGAACATTGCAGGCGATAGAATGCGTCTGAGACGGACTCCAATAGATATAGCTGTTAACAAAACAGATGGTCACCTAAATAATCCACAAGCAGGTTGTTGCCATTAGAAAGCCGCCTTAAACCCAGGAGCTTCTCGACTGGCTCCACGGCACACCTTTGAAAGGGGTTCTTGATAAAAAAAATAGAGAGCAAATGGCTAGAATGTAATATTCTCAGGCTAATTAGAAATAACTTTGTAACATATTACAATGTTTTAAAATAGTTTTTTTTTTCTTGTGTGTGTGTTAAGTTTAGTCAAATGTTCATACTTTTACAGAATTGATTCTCTGAACTTAATATGCGGAAAGGATTATGTAACTGTTTATGATGGAATCAATTCGAATTCTCCTATCCTATTCCGTGACTGCAAAACCAATCCAACGTACTCTCTGGCATCTTCATCGTCCAGCTTATATGTCACGTATACGGAAAATGACCAAGCCCAGGGAAATGGTTTTACATTTCAATATAATCAATATTTTGTCAGTAAGTACATTACATTAGCAAGTTTCCTTCATCTATTACGTTAAACATACTGATACTCTTCTTTTCCACCAAAACTTGCCCGCTTAAGCTCAGTCTTGCATTTACGTGTTTTGAAATAGCGAGATTCCTGGTTTGTTTCGGTAACCCATGCCCGACGACCACTAAATATGTTAGATTATTGATATGGATTAGTCCATTCATTATTAACAAGAATAGCGTCCTTATAGATTAATCAGATTATTGTGATATATTTCCATGTTAAGATTTAATGCTCTATCTATCACTACATTTGATCTTAAAAGCATTTTTAACTGCCGTGTTTTGTAAATGTAGTAACTGTAAGCCTACTACTGTCGTTACTGTAACACTAGCTCAGTGTGAATATTTACTTTGCTTGAATTATGTTTGGATGAGTGAAACATTAAATATTACATTCTAAATATTTATTAAAAACGATAAATAAACAAGAAATGAATATATGAACAAAAATATATTGAAACAAATATAACTCGTTAATTTCTACTTTGCGGTTCGGTGAGTAAATTTTCTCTAAAGAAACAAGGAAAATAAATATATATCATTCATTATGAATTTGAAAATGAGTTTATTTAATTGAGCGTGCCTAAATCTTTGATATTATCAAACACATTTATTTGCTTATAAATAATATTTAACATCGGATAACAACATATTATCTTAGCTTTTTTCAACCAATTTTGTCTATAAGAAACATTAATATTTTATAGTCTGTGAAATATAAAAATAAAGCGTTTTAAGCATGTTATATACACAAAAACATAACAACCCAATATATTATTTATATTGATACCACAATAAAACAATATAGCAGCCTAAAGACACAAGTGTACTTTTCCGAAATGGTTAAGACTATCTAACTATCTTGATATTTTTAATTTAATTTACCATAAACCTCAACGCCACTACTAAAGTGACATCATAAATAATACTCGTAATACCAAAGACTTTAATAAGATGGACCGCTTGATTCAATAGTTCTGCTCATAGACTATAATATACATGAACCGCTTGATTCAATAGTTCTGCTCATAGACTATAATATACATGGACCGCTTGCTTTAGTATTTCTGCTATATGATGACTCGAAATACTGATTTTAGGAATTTCCGATTCGTTGTTTCCTTTGCACTTCGGTTTTATTGAATCGCTTCGATTTTCTAAATGAAAAATTAAAATTAAAATTGAAAGTTGTATAAAGCGGAAACAACGAGGAGTGTAATATAAGACAGCCTTATTGTTTGCGCACCGATAAAAGTTGATATAAGCTCTAAAAATAGAGCAAGCGGTCCATCTTATTATAGTCTATGGTTCTGCTATTTGATGACTCAATAATCTTCTTAAGGAATTTCCGATTGCACTAAGTTCTCTATTCTTCCGTTCTGCTAATTCGCAAAAATGTTCTCAATAAAAAATTAAGATTAAAATCAAAAGTTGTATACAGCTGAAGTCTTTATGGAAGTTTCGAAGTCATTAAAGATAGTGTGCGCACGAAAAAAAAAACAGTGTTAATTAAGCTCTAAAAATATAACAAGCGATCCAGCTCATTATAGTCTTTGGTAAGACACACCAATGTATATGTTGAACATTGTCATAAAAAATGTACCTTTTTTCTTTCTTTTTTTCTTACAGTGTGTGGTGATGGATTCGCTGCCAATAATGCATTCCGTAGTCCACTATATCCGTTGAGCTACCCAGCTAACTTTCGATGCTCATGGACTTACGTAGCGAAAGCAAAATACAAAGTGGCATTAAAGTAAAAAAACAAATTCATTCTTTGTAATTGACTCATTATAAAGAAAAAAAAAAAGCCCAAAGATTAATTAATGGTGACGTAACACACACACACTCACACACAATCTACTTTCCATAACTACCTTTGCCTTTTCCACCATATAGCTAGCCTGATTTCATGTCAATTTTTAAAAGAAACCTGACCCAATGGAGTCAGAGCTTTTTTTTTTTTTTTACAGTATTTATTATAAATAAATCCCTAAGTGTTATATATAAAAATAAGCAGAAATGAAAGCCTTTTTTTATTAAATTTAAAGAAGATTTTTAAAATCTGGAAAAAGTGTGAAAGTAAAAATAAAAGTACGAATATAGTTTTAGAGACAATGAAAAACAAATTACACTTACTGTCTAATATCTCTGTAAATAATAATCTGAATTAAAAATAAACATTGTGATCATATTACGAATTCATTTAGAAAAGATCGCTTCAAATTTCTTTTTTTTTTCCCAAATACCAAAGATACACCCAAAAAAAACATACACAGGTAAAGGGACCATACTGAAGGAAAAAATGGAAAATTAAACCTGACATAATTTTTAAACACAAACAAAAAAGTTTTCTAGATGATATTTTAATTTGAAAAGAATGAATCCGGAATTAGACGATACATACCAAGGAAGTTGGTTTATTATTTCTAAATCTTGGATTGGATCTGGAAATAAACAGCTGTACCTTTATTTTTCTTTTGTTACAGATTACAAACTGTAGATATAGAGTGCCCTAACGACGTCTTGACTATTCATGACGGAAGATCCGCTGCTGGACGAATACTATTTCGGAAATGCAGCTTGAGCCTACCTGTTACAGTGAAATCTACCGGACAAGCAATCTACATCACGTTCACAAGTAATATTAAAAACACAAAAGGAGGCTGGTATGGTACATTTAGCCAGATCCCGTAACTCTCTGGTTGGGCCAGTTGGTACCTCATTGTTGTCGACCGTCTGATCAATTCATTCCATCTGTCTCGGTTTACTGACACAAAGGACAAACCCGACCACACTTTTATAGCCAACTCTCATGTTTTTTAACTTTCTTTTACCTACAGATGTAATCATAATTCAATATCAAAATTTAAACAATGGACCGTGAATGTTCAGAAACAGTGTGTAGGCCTACAACTTATAATCTTCTAAATGGTAATACTTTGAATGTAATTTTTAATGATTCTTATTCCAATGTATCTACTGACATGTTAACAATGTTTATATTACTGATTGTCTGAGCTACATCTAGATTATAATATAAACAATTGAAGAATATCATTTTTTTTTTGTGTCTTTTTATGGTCGCTCACAAAATATTTATTATAAAGTTAAATAAAAGTTACCTTCAAGAGAATACAATTTAATTATAATAATAGAAACATTATTGTTAATTAAAATATAGATTTTATATGCCAACTGCCATTAATTAATTAGTATTAAAAGGGGAATAGTAATGTAGACATTGGTTATTCATTTTAACTATGTCATTTTCAATATTGATCAAATCAACTTTGTATTGTCACAGTTTTTACTTTAAGTATTTATAAGCTCTTAAATTATAATTCTATTGTCTGCCTTTATAACGCAATAATAATAATGTTTTTTTTTTATATAGCGCTTTTATCAATGCTATTAAATTTAACAAGCTCACTATGCTCTTGGAATAAATGGCAATGACAGTCGTATTGATATGTAAGGGACACAGCCACTAGCCAAAGAGAAAAGTCTATAAGCTCTTGTCCATTATATAACATTTTATAAAAAATCTCCATTTCCTTTTAATTTATGTCCTAGTCCAAAATAATTATGTCCAAATTTATTATTTTAAAGTTATATTGCCATCTTTCGCCAATAGGATTTTAAAAAAGAAGCTGTTTACTGTTTTTACTTTTTCAAATATTATCAGCTTTTATTTTTAATAATTTAAATATTCAATAGCTGTCTTTTGCAATAATTATAGGCTTAACTGCACCGCACCCAAAACCTCAACCAAGTCTACACCACTTGTAACAAACACAGTTTTTTTAAGCATATCTTTCGTGAAGAGCTTCTTTTTCTTTAATGCTACACTTTTACTTCTTATACACATATTTTAATATTTTATTTTTGGATTGTGCATCAAGCGACTTTTCATAGAAACAATGTCTCCATTTTTTTTTACAGCTCTTTCAATTCTTTGAGTGCAACACGGATTAAAAACATATTCTCTACTTGGGAACACACAGTGTTTGCATGCACTTTAAGATAATTTTTATGTCAGGACACTGTTCTACATCGTTTGAACTAAGATTGCTTTTAAGATTTATAGGCTTTATGTCAATTTGTAAAACAGATGTATAAGAATATAAAACATAAATAATTAAAAACCCAGCTGTTTAATATTTGTTGTGTTTTATTTTTGACGGAAATCAAACTGGCTTTGCTGTTAATATTTAAACAGTACCAGGAACATTTTCCGCCACTTCTTCTCTCTTCTTTTCTATTTATGTTAGTCGTTGTACTTGCCACTGTCATCATGATCATTTATTATTGGATCTTTTTCTCATTTTACATTGCTGTTTCCCACCTTTAGATTAACACTTGGCAATTTTCTTTGTTATTTCCTAAATGTGTGATACTTCCAACAATTCAATGGTCGAGTGATCCTCAAGTTGTTCTCTGTTTGCACATTTCAACTTCAGGTGTCTCCGACATGAGAAGAATGTTGCAGCAATACACTACATTATAATATGGACTGTTCCATGTTTTGATAGGACGAATCCGGACAGCCCACCTTTCATAGAACTCTATGGACAAGTATTAAATATTATGCATGGATGGTGAACATGAAAGTTTAGCGTGTACCAAACACATGTATTCCTCCAGTCTACACGTGTTTAGCTATATTCTGTTTATGTACAATTTCAGTCATATATATAGTTGTCATAGAATATTGGAATATATATAGAACAGGAAATATATTTTGTGTAAATGTGATTGCATGTATGTTGATGAGAGAATAGCTGAAGAAATGAATCCGAAAGATGATCTGAGCTTTAACAAAACAACCCAAAATTGATGCTTACTTCAAACTCTCCCACCAATTTCAACACATTATCTTCAGATTAAGAACTGGTCATAACAGGCTGAAGCAACAGATGTTCCGCCAACTACGAATCGAAGCAAGCGATATATGCACCCGCGGAACAACTCCCGAAAATGCGGAACATGTCCTTCAGACCTGCCCCCTGTACCACTCTACCCGGTCAGTCATATGCCCCCCCCCCCCAGGAAGCTACCTTCAATGACAAACTGTATGGTGAACTGGATCAATTGACAGCCATAGCGCATTTTGTCACAAGTATTGGACTTGTTGTCTAAATCCTCCACATCATACATTTTGAGAACGAAAAAGAAGAGTGCTTTAAAGCTAAACCTAACCTTTTGTTAATGGTGTGCCAAACTAGGATGACTTTTAAATCATTCAGCCTGCCAACAGCCTAAAAATCAACCTGCTCTTTTAGACTTCTTTTATTAATTTTTATAAAGAAATTAATTTAATTCATTAGCAAGACCAAGGCCAAAAGAAAAGAAAATCTATAGAGAAAATCGTTAAATCGTTTTATATTGACTAAAAAAAAATATAACGTGTTTGTGATTATCAACCTTCTTATTTACATTTATACCAAATACAAAATTAAATTTCATTAACAAACTTCCATGATTATGGCAACTATTTTGTTAACATTATCACTTGGTTGTTAAGTTGTCAAGATAAGGATCTAACAACTGCTAATTGCTACTAATAATTATATTTTGTTCTCAGTTTAACTGAGATATCCTTACATTTGTTCAACTGCGTATATATTAATTTACCACTATAGTTAAGCGGAATTGATACGTAGTCATCATATGAACTGGGTAGTTAATGTAATGTTTAAAAAAGGTGCATACAATATTTTAGTCATATAATATGTATATATATATATATTTACTACTTCTTACAGTTTCGTCATGATAAAGTTATTCGTTGTACGCCATTGAGTCTTTATAAAATATAAATAAGAAACATAATTAGAAATATGAGCGCAAATAAAACGAGCTAATTATCTCCCTTTAATTTAAAATACAAATTATCAATTTGATTCCATAGTGATAATAGTGAACAAACAAGTTATTTTTACAAGTATAAGTATTACTGACTAATTATTATTTTTACATATAAATCCAGCAAATGAGTATACATTACAATATGTAATTATGAGAGGTATACAATAAATTTACGTTATACAGTTGTACATAAATATTTCCAGCATTATTTTTTTGTTTTTAAGGAGATTATTTTTTAAAACATTTAATAATTACAACAATCGCATACTATAATGATATAATGCTCTTAAAAATTTTCTTATATTTATTAAAATAATAAACAAAAGTTGTTTTAAACTGGTTTATATTTATGTTTAATTATATAAAATGAGCATAAAACTCTTTTAACTGTAGTTAGCTTGTGTCAATTTAATGAGCGCCTTATCATGAATGCTCTTCGCTAATTTAAAATGTCAGATACATATTAAATATGTTAAATTTTAGTCATTTTAGAGTAGTGTAAGTGTAAGTGACCTCTTTGAATGCTTAACACAACTTAATTTACGAACCTGCACGGATTAACAGTAAGCACATGAATTATTTTACACTTAAAACAATGACATTGAAAATCCAAAGCATTGTTTTTATTACATTTAAGCAATTTTTATAACATTTTAAAATTTGAAATAATATCAAACAAAATATTAAATTGAGTACGTTCTGTCTAATCGCTATACTAGATTGGCTAGTTCTTCTTCACTCCCGGCGAGTCCATTTATGGTCATAAGCCAATCAAAGATTGGTTATTGTTCATATTTCCTCTAGGTTCTTTATATATATATATAATATATTTAAACTAAAGAAATGATAATTAGAAATAAAAATAATTAATTTGCCTTAGTTACCTCATAAGAGTATATCAAAACAACGAACCAGGCAACAGCTTATAATAACGTAACACTGTATCCTTCATATAATAAATATGTCATGGCTTTTTTTTTATATATTACAAAAAGTTGATTATCAACTGGTTATGTCCAGATATTTTTTGACACAGACAAAAAGTCAACCTTTCTCTAAACGACTCCACAACATCAGATTCGATAGAAGCTCGCGCTGTTTATGGCAAGGAACTCGGAGACTCTATGGAAGTTTGCCGTAGTAGAGACACGTGAGTCTTCAAAATAAATCGAGATTGCTTTAACGGTTTAACTATGTGGTCTTTAAAATTCGAGACACTTAAAATGTATGCGTGTAGGACAATTTACTAAAGTGTCCCCCACCCATTTCACTTATTTCTGTCTCATCAGCCGAAGAATCAAAGAAGACAGTCAAGAGAATCGGTTAAAGAAACAAAGTTCTCCAACAAAACATAGACACTAAAACGATATTGTCGGAGCTACAAAACAGGTATCGCCGTGCTGGAATAACCGATTACTACATTGACGTCGTTGCTGTTGTCGATTACTCAATTTACAAGCAATTCTTAACCGATGCCCAAAGTGGGCCTGCTAATGCTTTACATAATATTTTAGAACACTACGCTTTTGTCTTTAACTGGGTTCGTTTGTTGTTGTTTTTTAAATTTAAAAACATTATCTTCTCTATGTATAATAAGCCTATTTGTATACACGTATTGACATTCCTTTATCATTACCGTAAAATCAAGCGTATACGCCGCACCATTAATTCATATTTTTTAGTCCGAGAAACAGGTATTAATCGGCGTATCATAACTACGGAAGGATACTTCTTAAAAATTATGTATTAACGTGTAACAGATTATCTTTTTTTGCAAGCTATTAAAACGGTACATAACATATTATAACTTTTGTTTGTTGTGTGCAACGAAATGAATAATGGTAATCACTATGATATTAAAAAAAATACTTCAAGTATATCTATGATCTAGCTTTTAGTGACATAAGACCACCACTGCATGATCATATTTTTTAACTAAAAATTACTTTTCAATGCCTGAGATTCATTACGTAGTATGTTTCAAAAGTTGTATGTAAACATCTTGCACTGTTTATCACGTATTTCTTAGTGCTGTTGAGTTGTTGTTGTTTTAAAAACGTTTTACTTATATTGTCAAAGACATAATCATTTACCATTTTCAAGACTCAAGACTAATGTATTGTCAGTTCTCAGATTGACAAAATGTTTGCATCAATGAGTTCTGCATTTACAATTCACATTCGACTAAGACTGACTAAGTAAAGTGTACGTTTTACAGGTAATTTTGAATTATGTGACCATCCATCCAAAAAGGGTCAGTTTAATTTACTTAGTTTTCCATAAAGTGATTTGAATATTGGATTCAATGGTAAAACTTGTTTATAAAATCGATGAAATAGTCTATTAGCTATGTTTGTTTTACTGTACAGTCTAAAAACTAATTTTGAGAAATTTCAATTTTACTATTCTGCTTCTAACGATAAAACTATACAGTGCGTTACTTTAAAAATATTTTTTATAGTTTATAATTGTTCTTAGAACACAAACTTATATATAGAAATGTGCAGAAATAAATAAACAACTTTACATGATCAAAATCCTAAAAAATCATATTTTACACCCTACGGCATAGATTTGACTGAAGCTCAAAATAGCTTGATGCACAAAGCGACTCAATTCGTGGTAGAGTGTCACATATGATCATTAAGTCAAACCATTATTATCAAAATGGTCTTAACAAGCATCACGCCAAACCTTCCAAAAAATCCATGTTACATACCGGCGCAAGAGAGTTTCCCTATCCATACATAAAAACTATATAGTATAATTATTTTTTTTTAATCAATCGTTTTTTTTATTATTTATATATTTGAATTATATGCATTAAAGGCACACCGAAATCGTGTAAATGATTCTAGGGCCTCTAGGTCTAACTAATAATGTTATCTTTGTGCGTGCACTTAGTCTTACTAATAATGTTATCTTTGTGCGTGCACTAAGTCTAACTAATAATGTTATCCTTGTGCGATCACTAAGTCTAACTAATAATGTTATCTTTGTGCGTGCACTAAGTCTAACTAATAATGTTATCCTTGTGCGTGCACTAAGTCTAACTAATAATGTTATCCTTGTGCGTGCACTAAGTCTAACTAATAACGTTATCCTTGTGCGTGCACTAAGTCTAACTAATAATGTTATCTTTGTGCGTGCACTAAGTCTAACTAATAATGTTATCCTTGTGCGATCACTAAGTCTAACTAATAATGTTATCTTTGTGCGTGCACTAAGTCTAACTAATAATGTTATCCTTGTGCGTGCACTAAGTCTAACTAATAATGTTATCCTTGTGCGATCACTAAGTCTAACTAATAATGTTATCTTTGTGCGTGCACTAAGTCTAACTAATAATGTTATCCTTGTGTGTGCACTAAGTCTAACTAATAATGTTATCTTTGTGCGTGCACTAAATCTAACTAATAACGTTATCCTTGTGCGTGCACTAAGTCTAACTAATAATGTTATCCTTGTGCATGCACTATGTCTAGCTAAGATGCTTTAAATACTATGCAAATACTTTGAAATAAAAAGTCGCTGCTCGATCTAGCTCATAAGTTCCCAACGAGGTTGTTATCGCCCCCCCCCAGTGGAGGGGGGGCGATGAGAAGCTTGGAGGAGAGGGGGGGGCACTGACGTTCCCGGGGATGATTAGGCGTCGGTGAAGGGCAAGTGGGCGATTCAAATGTACCTGATATAATTTGAACACCTCAGCTATTTGAATCGATAAGTTTTTGGATGAAATATGTTGTAAAGGCATTTGCTGCTAAATATCTGATACCCCCAAACAGTAGGTCTACATATTACTATAATAATAAGAAATAGGAATCTCAATGAGTTTTCGAAGAAGTAGGCTGGTCCTGTGGTTAGTTCACTGGACTGTCAACCGACGCGTCGCGGGTCCTATCCCTGCCGCCGACCGATCCCTGTCGCCCTAACATCTGATAATATTAATGATATTTTTACCAAAGTTTTATTGAGATGTAACTTAATGTTTTTTTTCGGCGTGAATTATATCCTCGAACTATAGTTAAGCAGAATACATACGCCACTCCAGAAGATATTATAATTTAAGATTATGTCCCCTTTGCTTAAAAGATATAGGAGATGGATTTCACTATTTACTCCAATGTGTGCACTTCAATGCCCAACGAAAAATGTATCTAAAAAAATATTACTATAACAGACCTAATATAGAAAAAATGTCGGAACTGCTTAATTCTAGTTCTCTAAAAGAACTTAAAAAACTAAGCATATTTTCAAAAATATTAGTATCTGCTTTTAAAAAATGAAAAAAAGGTTAGAAATGTTTAAGTATTTTAACATGTTGGTTTGTCACTATGCTAATGAGAGATAGTCGTAGAAGTAATGTAATATACTAAGCCGCAAGAAAAATTGTGAAATATTTTTTTAATGTTCGTTCTCACTTTGTTAATGCTGTGCAGGTCTAATGAAAGTGATGTACCTGTATGTCTATGTTAGTAAATTAAGTTGTTTTTTTTTTTCTTTGTTTTTTTTCCCCCAAAAACAATTGTATTATAAACTAAATTATCCCCCCTGAAATTTCTTTTAGGATACCTTTAATTAATAAATTTTTGATCACCTTCATTTTTATTACTAATATTGGTATAGAGCGTTCTTAGTGGGCGTGGCTTAGGTTTTTAGTGACGTATTTGTGTAAATAAAGAACCCACTTAAGGTACAAATATAACGTGGTGAAAGTGAAGTACTTCTTTATCATGCAAAATTCACATCTGAATATTGGCTATCCTACTCAAAAATAAGGAGGTAAATAGTAGTACTGTAGATTAATTGATTAATGTTGTTATGTGTTTAGATTATATTTTGTTTCCCTCCTATGTAACTAACTGCACCACTGCCAGGGCCTTAGTCCTGACCTCTAGTTGAACTCTGCTACTGTTGCGTCAAGAATTGTTGTTTACTAGAGTGTACCTAGATCATTCTTTCACCGTCTGGAACATGTTAGAAAGAGATGTTGACAATTTTTGTGAGTTATTCTTAGCCTACGTTTATTCCAGAAATCTCTAACATGTATAGTATAAATATAGGAGATTCGCGTGATAGAAAAAAGTGTTTACATCGATGTAGTATTCTTGAGTCTTGGTTTAAGCATATTGAAAGCGCATCAGTGGCAGAGCTGTATTGTATCTTTTATGTACCTGTACGCATTATTACATTGTTGTTTTATTCTGTTCTTTAGTAAATCAAGATAGCTTAGACTACGATGCCCTATATAATGGTATCCGCTCAATCTCTTTCAGGTATTGATGGTAGTGACACAGTATGCAACACAGTATATAATACTTACCTTGAGTTTATGCTTATATGTGTGTGTGTGTGTGTGTATTGGTACAGTAATTCATGTATAGAGAAACTAACAACTAATGGTTGTTGTTGTTTTTTTTTTACACCATTAGACCTATATTTATTTTTGCGTTCAATTTAGATTTCATTTTACTTCTGCTTAAAGAATAAACATAGCTAGAAAATTATTAACTTATATGTTACAGAGTCTACATCTATAAAGAAGATTATTGCGTCCTACTCTCATACATTGTCCGAGTCTTTATTAATGTTTTACGATATGCTAAGTTACTGGTTTTCCTGGTTTGTTCAGGCAACCCATTACATGTGTAAGGGTCTGTAACTGTTTTAAGTTGGCAGCTGTTTCGTTTGAATGATTCCGTGTTTTTTTTTTTTTTTTTTCGCCCGCCATTTTGGGCTATAAATAGGCCTGTTGGCGGGTCCCTTTGGTTTTTGGGGAAGAAGGTCTTTTGCTTGATGCGAGTGTAGGTGGCTGTGTGCCCCAATATTAGGCTGTGTGCTCTATGAAGCTGTGTGCTTCCCTGTTTTTACCTTTGTGTGGACTTAGTGTCCAGTGGTCATCTTTTTGTAGTATTAAGGTGTGGCTGCTAAGGTAATGATAATAGTTAAATCAATGTTTTATTATGCCTTGTATTCAGTGTTTACACACGGGACTGGTATGAGTCTTGTGTGTAATTTGTTATTTTAATTATTGAATGGTTTATTTTTATAATGTTTTCATGTTGTTATACGTGGTAATTAGCACTACAATTCGTGTTAATTGGGAGTGCACATTGCTCTTTTGTTTACAAGTCGTAACAGGTGGCGCATTTATTTGCCAGCCACGCTGTATTGTTTATATTTCCTATTTACATGTGGTTTACTTCATTGTTACCCACTTTGTAATATGAGGTCGAGTATGTTTGATTTTCAATGTGGTTGGCTTGGGCGCCAGAATCGCATTTAATTAACTGTTTTCTAATGTAGCCTTCAGTGGCTTTTTCATAGTCATTGGTGGTGGTGATTTTGTAGTCCTTTTGTTTATATTGTTATAAATTTAAATTGATGATTTATTTATGTGTTTATTGTGTATTTCAGCCAGGCGATGTATATCTGGTTGGGTTTTTTAGTTGATTGATAAAATGGTTTTTTTTTTGTTGGATTGTTAGATAATTGTGTCTTTTTTGTAATAGTTTTCTGGAAGTTTTTAGATTAAGAGTATGTTAATGTAGAATAAAGTGATAGTTTGTATAGCGTTACTTCGGCCTTTGTTGCTATATCTTTGTTTCTTTTAAGTCTTGTGCTGTGTCGTGCTGTTTTAGTTAGCTAGTAGTAGTTGTTATTTTATTTAGTTTAGTTTAGCTAAAGCCTTAGACTTGACAGTCACCTTGGGTACGCTTAGGCCAAGGTTGCACAGACCACGATCCCCCCTTTTACTCCCCTTCCTTACCCTTCTTCACCTTTCTCCCACTCCCACCCCTTACACATGCTTGAATACCACTCGGGAAGATAGAGTACTTATTTATTCTCGCATAAGGGATAAGGAAAGTGTTTTTCTGAGCAAATATTAACATATGTTCATTGGGTTAATTTTACATATATGAATGTTAGACACGAAAACACGAAAACAACTTAATAGCTACTAACTAACTAACAAACTAACTAACTAACTAACTGTGTTGTCTTGTGTTTGTGTGTGTGTTGACTATTTCTGTTTACACAGTCTCTCTGGGCAGTAATTTAATGTGTTGAAACTAAAAAAAATAATTAATCTCTAGAAATGCTCTGCAAATTTTCTTCTGCCAATGTATCCCCACTCTAAAAGAAGTATGCAGTCCTATGTAATTATTTATTCTAGCGATAACTCTAAAAATGTTTTGCGATATTATATGTACCCTACATCCTGGAAATATGCACAACATTTAGCAGAATTGCACATTACTAATACTTACTCAGAAAATAAGGCACATGCTATTATTGTAAGACTTGAAATGTCCGAATTCATAGTTCTTCTAGTAATCTGGGAAAAACTTCTAAATGTGGCTCCTTTTATTAAGGGTTCACGTCACTTCACTTAGCGCAACTGAAGAGCATATAACAAAAATATATACAGAGCGTTCTCTATGGGCGGAGATTATGCTTAAGTTTTTTAGTGACTTATTTGTGTAAATATAGAACCCACTTGAGGTACAAATGTAACGTGGTGAAGTTGTTCTTCATCATGCTAAATTCACATCTGAATATTGGCTATCCTACACACAAATTAGGAGGTAAATAGTCGTAGATCATCTTCCTAGTCCAAGAGAAAGCCTGACATGGTATTTTTTTAACGATTTTCAACCTTTTACGCCCATTTTATCATCTTCATATCCGACCAGTAAGTGTTGCAATTGAATTGATTTTATTGATATTATAATTAGGCATAATAATCGTTCGGTACAACATTATTTATATGTACTCCTCTATTTTAAAAGTTAACTACTGTAGATTAATTGATTAATGTGATTAGGCTAGGGCCGGTTAGACCTATTTACACTTTCACAAAACATAAGTAACAACAAGCTCGGGCCTATAGGACACTTTATTGATACAGCGGCCATTGTGTACACCACTACATAAAAATAAACAAAAATCACGTGCTTTTTGTCACGTGATTGCAAACGCCCTACTTGATTCATATTAATAAATTGTAGTAAAAGAGAGAATGAAAAATATATACATTCCTGTGGGAGTTGTAGTAGGAGTGAAAGTTGTTGAATCTATGTCAGTTGCTGTAGAAGTGGTGTGAATATCTCTTGTTGTACTAGTATAGTGATATTATTGAGTTGGCCTCTTACGCATGTGATTATTTCCTATTTATTCACTTATTTCACCAACAATCATTCAACAATAAAATGAGTTTAAAAATACGTTAGTTGCAGCAAATAAAACAGATTATTTTTTACATGCTCATACATAGCATAAATAAAAGCAGATAAAATATAACACACACGGTCGATTATTTAATTTATACAGTGTACATCTTCTTACGATCTCCTAGTAGGAGTCGTAGTTGTTGAATCTGAGGTAGTTGTAAAAGGAGACGTAGTGGTTGATTCTGAGGTAGGTAGCTGTAGAAGGAGTCGTAAAGGTTGAATCTGAGGTAGTTGGTGTAGGAGTAGTAGTGGTTGAATATGTGGTATTTGTATTAAGAGAAAGAAATTGCAGATATTGTAGTTGAACCAGTGGTAGTTGTAGAAGTGGTAGTGGTTTAATAGGTTGTAGTTAAGTAGGAGTGGTATTAGTTTAATCAGTTGTTGTTGTATTAGGAATCGCAGTGGTTGTATCTGTTGTATTAGGAGTGGTAATAGTTAAATCTGTGGTAGATGTAGTAGGAATGGTAGTGGTTGAATTTGTTTTAGTAGGAATGGTAGTTGTTAATTCTGTAGTAGTTGTAGTAGGAGTGGAAGTAGTTGAATCTGTATTAGTTGTAGTAGATGTGGTATTACAAACCTCTTTTGGAATTAAATTAAAATTAAGAGGTTGTAATAAATAAGTAGAAATAAAAGGTCCTAACTTATTTAATATTAAAAAAAAAAAAAATTAACAGAAAAAACCACACTTATGACGATACCAAACTAAAATAAAATTATTCAATAAAACTAATCTAACAATAGACAAAAAAAAGGAAAAACAATACAATCACGAAAATCCTACAACAGAAATAACACACTGTAGCAAGGAATACACAACTTTGCAAGATAGACTGCACAGCTCTGCCACTGAGAATAAAACTCTATACTACATCGGTATTAAAATAATAGACTTCGAATACATAGATATAAAACTAAAAACTACTGAGAATATAGCTTTATTCCCTTATATACTAAATAGAAGGATGTTTATGGAATCGTAGAGTTCCCGAAACAACTGAGAATATGGTAAACAAATCTATCTGGGCCACGAAAGTATGTGCTCGATATGTCCTACGTAAGCCAGCGGGCAGAGTTCAACAAGAGGTCAGGGGAAAACCATCTAGTGTGTTAACGCTACACACACAACAGTGGTAAAAATAAAATATGTAGTGGTTGTAGTGGGTGTGGTATTAGTTGAATCTGAGGTAATTGTAGTAGGAGTGGTAATAGTTAAATCAGTAGTTGTTGGAGTGGTAGTGCTTGATTCTGTAGTAGTTGGTGGATTAGTTGTAGAATCTGCTGTAGTAGGAGTGGTAGTGGTTTTATCTGTTGTAGTAGGAGTTGTAATAGTTGAATCTGTGTTAGTTGTAGTGCGACTGGTAGTGGATGAATCTGTTGGTGTATGCGTGGTAGTAGTGGGATCTGTGGTAGTAGTAGTAGGAGTGGTAGTGGTTAAATCTGTTGTAGTAGAGGTGGTAGTGGTTGAATCTTTTGTAGAGGGAGTGGTAGTAGTTGAATTTGTTGAAGTGGGAGAGGTAGTGGTTGAATGTGTAGTATTTGTAGTAGGATTGGTAGTGGTTGAATCTGTTGCAGTAGGAGTGGTAGTGGTTGAATCTGTAGTTGTGATGGTAGGAGTGGTAGTGGTTGAATCTGTTGCAGTAGGAGTGGTAGTGGTTGAATCTGTAGTTGTGATGGTAGGAGTGGTAGTGGTTGTGTCTGTTGTAGTAGGAGTGGTAGTGGTTGTGTCTGTTGTAGTAGGAGTGGTAGTGGTTGTGTCTGTTGTAGTAGGAATGATAATGGTTGTATCTGTTGCAGTAGGAGTTGTAGTAGTTGTATCTGTTGTAGTAGGAGTGGTAGTGGTTGAATATGTAGTAATTGTAGTAGGAGTGGTATTAATAGATTCTGTTGTAGAAGTAGGAGCGGCAGAAGTGGATTTTGTTGTTGTAGTAGTAGGTGTGGTAGTAGAGGATTCTGTTGTTGTAGGAGTGGTAGTAGTGGTTTCTGTTGTTGTAGTAGTAGGGTTGGTAGTAGTAGATTCCGTAGATGCAGTAATAGGAGCGGTAGTAGTGGATTCTGTTGTTGTAGTAGTAGGAGCGGTAGTCGTAGATTCCGTTGTTGAAGTAGCAGGGTTGGTAGTAGTAGATTCTGTTGTTGAAGTAACAGTGTTGGTAGTAGTAGATTCTGTAGATGCAGTAATAGGAGCGGTAGTAGTGGATTCTGTTGTTGTAGTAGTAGGAGCGGTAGTCGTAGATTCCGTTGTTGAAGTAGCAGGGTTGGTAGTAGTAGATTCTGTTGTTGAAGTAACAGTGTTGGTAGTAGTAGATTCTGAAGATGCAGTAATAGGAGCGGTAGTAGTGGATTCTGTTGTTGTAGTAGTAGGAGCGGTAGTCGTAGATTCCGTTGTTGAAGTAGCAGGGTTGGTAGTAGTAGATTCTGTTGTTGAAGTAACAGTGTTGGTAGTAGTAGATTCTGTAGATGCAGTAATAGGAGCGGTAGTAGTGGATTCTGTTGTTGTAGTAGCAGTGTTGGTAGTAGTAGATGCTGTAGATGCAGTAGTAGGGGCGGTAGTAGTGGATTCTGTTGTTTTAGTAGTAAGAGTTGTAGTGGTGTATTCTGTTGTTGTAGTTGTAGGAGTAGTAGTAGTAGATTCTGTTGTTACAGTAACTATTGTTGAGAGCGTAGTTTCAGTTGTACTCGCAACTGTCTCACTATTCAACGTCGTTGTACTTGCTGTAATAAGAATGTAAGTTATAAGCCATGTATCAACATTGTATGTTTTAGACCTACGAACATAGAATCAAAGATATTCTCCGAGTTTTGTAATTTTTCATAATAATAATTTATAAATGAAATATATTTTAGTATGTTATCGCATCTTCTAAAACAAGTTTTTTTTCTTCTCCAGTATGTGACTTGATGCTTTGTCTATATACAAATAATATTGTTTTCCAATATATATTTCGCATTGATAGATTCATGCGATGCAGGTTTTTAACTCGTTACCTTTTCTTAATTAGCTTAAATAAATCAGTTTTTATATTATATTAGGATCATATAACTAAAAACAGACCGCGGCTAGACTACTAGTCGTAATAAGTGATAATAAGTCTTGTGAGCAAATATATATTATCTCGTTTGTGTGTATAAATTATACATGCATATCTATAGATAATATATTAAATTTAGATCTATTTTACCTGTATATAAATGCATTAGAAGTAGTCAGTTTAATTATACATTGATCAAATAAATTTTTGTCTTAGCTATACACTGGCGATCGAAATGCAGTTTTTTGTGTAACTTTTTCTGTAGTGCATATTATTTTAAAAATAAAATGAACCAAAGAGTTTGTCTATAAAAATATAATGATTAGATGTGGAATGTATGCATTTTTTTCTAAACTATCTAATATATCAATATAATAAAAATGAAGATGGAACATTTGACCTTTGGAAACAAATCTATAGAAAAAAACTATTATGTTATGTATATTATTTATGTTGTTCATAATTCTATGCGAAATTCTAAAAATCAAAAAAAAGTATTTCCATTAAGTTTTATGTTTTAGAATTAACAATTGTATCTTTTTTTTTTTAAATCCAGTCTTATGTAAAACAAAATAAAGTGAAATGCTATTTTTAAATCAAGAAATAAATTGTTGTACCAAAAAAAGTTATATTGATATAATAAGTGATTATCACATTGTGAAAATATAACCAAAACTAAGGGAGACGATACAATCTAAAGCTTACCACGAAGACGAGGTAGAGGTTGTGGGACTTGTACATGTTGTATCTGTGACTGATAATTATTAGTTTTTAAACAATAGAAACTTTTTGAGAAAAAAAAAAAGTAGCGCTTTTTCATGAAAAAAAGTTTGACCTATTTGAGGAGCTACTTGCTCTGGATTTCCGGCGTTGACGCTTTTGAACAGCGTGGTTCCATGTTTTCCGTTTACAAGTCACGGCTCATTAAAGCAGGTTTTGATTTTCAAAACCGGCTTTCGGTTAGTTTGCCCACCCTTTTGTTTGTTCTGATGAAAATATTTTTAATAAATAATGTTGGATTCGCACAAAACAATTGTTGAAATTTCTTGCTAACACTAAACTCTATTTAGTCTTAGATAGTGTGTTTCTTTTTTTTTTCTAAATACCAATTAAACAACATCAAACAAAATGTTAAGTTACAGTTACAATTAACATTAATATTTTTACTTTTCGGCTCAGCTTTGAAAAAACTTCTTCAACGATGGCTCGATTTAAACTATTTTTCCAACAGATAAGCAGATGCGGTCGCAGTACCACTGGATTGCGTACGCACCAGCGTACAAGGCATCCCGTATTAACATCGTCAGCCTCTTCATTTGCTTCTTAATATTATGTTCAACGATTATTGAAAATTTGATTATCACTATTAAAAACTATTATCGGTTTTTAAAACCGGTTTTGTAGAACCGAAAACCGGTTTTGGCAAACAAAAAATTTAACATCCATAGTATTGACAAAATAATTAAACAGGATGTCTTTGAATAACTTCCCTTATCCTCCACTTTCGGTAATTCTTTACCTGCGTTAGCCCACGAGTTTTTTGGTTTTGCAGTAACGATTTTTAAAGATTCGTGGCCAATTGGCACGAATCAAGTTCTTAAATGTCTTGCAAATGACGCTATTTAACGCGATTTTTTAGGTTTTTACTATTAATATTGGCGTGTGAATGCACATGGGAGAAGCTGACTAGATCCCCTATTTTGTGTTTAAAGGTCACAGGTCAAGGGTTACCATCCTTAACTTACAGAAACTAATCGATACTAACCATGCGCTAAAAAAAATAGTGAAATGTTTAAAGACAGCACTAGTTAGTATCGGTTAGTTTATAAAGGTTAGGGGAGGTAAAATGTGACTTTTAGCTACTCAGCTACTCCCCCATGACGTCAACGGCCAAAATGGCGTTGTTTATGCTATATTAATAGTAACAAAACGCGTTTAATATATTTTTTTTCTTTTTCTTAATATCGTTTGCAAGTCATTTAATTATCTGATATAACTGTTAACACAATAAGCTTACCAGTGAATGCAGGTTCTGTGCTATGGTCATACCCATCGCTTTCAAGTTGAAATACGTCAATACTCATATCTCTTGAAATTTGTGAACTGGAGACTTTAAAACCTAGAAACATTGGATATTTGATTATTGTTTACTATAAACGCTGAATAAGAATGCCATCTTTTGCTGTAATTTTTAGGAAAAGCTTTCTTTAATAGAAAATTGTAAAATCACAGTGATTTTCGTTTCATGCGTAAAACGTTTTTTTAACTACGGAATGGAATCCATGGGGAAATATTGTAATAGACAAACGACGTCTGCGAAAAAAAAAGTTTTAAACGGATTGGATAAATAGATGTCAAAAAGAAAATGGAGGTTGAAACAAGATCCTTTACATAAGACTTAATGGATTTGGCTTAGTTTGAGACAACATCTATAGTATAAGAATGTATGAAGAAAAATTGCTACTGTTGTTAATATCTACTTAGTATGTTTAAATTAAACTACCTACCTAATTCACAATAGGCGCTTTCCATTTGATATATAAAACTGTAACACTGGCCAGTTAACTGCATACAGCGGACTGCACATGATATATGACTGTCGGTGTTGTACTTGATGTCCAACGATTGGAACTTTGTATATTCGTGTGTGCGTTTGTTGAATGAACTCGATAAAAGCTCGCCTCTACTTAAGTGAACTGAAAGCATGTATACAAAAAAACATTTTATATAATATAACATACTATCTGGTATTCTTAGTGACTTAAAGGGCTTCAAAGAATGGCGAAGGGTGTAAACCACCGATACGTTTACAATAAGGGCACACCGGTAGGCAAACAAATTGGGAACAGTCCCTGTTCGTTAGAGAGCTTTTGCACGGCCAAGAAGCCCCAAGCCTCGGTGGAGAGGAAGCAATGTACACAACAGTCTGTCTTATGCCCGCCCTGGTGCCTGGATATTCAGATCTTTATTCTATGATTTTTGCTACCGAGCGACAATACAAGAGCGAGCCACTAGGATAATGATCCGAAGGGTAATTCCACATGTGGTTAGTAAAGCCCAGTGGATCTAATGAGGAGACACTACCTTATGTTACGCTACATGTTTTATCTGCGTGTCGATGAGTGGTTAAACTCGGAATGGATCTTTGTGTATCACCCTTGATCTATCTCTTTAGATCGTCACGCACTGGACTCAAGAGCCGGAAGGCTCGTCCAGTGTATTTTTTAAACACTTCATTCATCATCATCAATCGCTTGACAGTTGTGGTCGTTTGCAGGGGGGGGGGGGGGGAGCGAATGGAATTTACTGATGTATAAGTGTCTTAATCAGTTTAATGTTTAATTTAAATGTATAATTTAATATAAATAATGATCATATAATATATAATTCATACTTCGCGATATAATGTAGTTATTGAAGACATTTATTTTAAAAATGCTTTAGTAAATAAAAAAATATACGAAAAAAACAAATAAATTTGTTTACTGAATATGAATAACACCCTCACACATATTAAATTCAACAATCGAAAAATTGTAAGTATTAAAGTGACAAAATCGTAAAAAAATCATAATAATATTTTCTCGGCTTTTTTTTATCCTAATACATTTACCTGCTAGCATCAAAGGCAAAAGGTGAACAGTCTTCATTTGGAAAATCATGTATCATTCGTTCCTAGAGGCCACAGGATACAACACTAAGAACTGTGTATTAGTCTTCACTCATTCTAAATGATGTACCCCCCTTCCTCATTTTCCGCTGTGAAATCGAAATTATAAACAACGCCTTTTTTGGTTGGATAAAGATTTAGGCGTTTAACGTTTAGAACACTATTGATCAAAACTAATTATTAGCAGAAGCTAAAGCAGTAGTTCCCAACTTTCTTAATGTCGTGACGTTTTGATACATTCTTCTAACGTTTTAGATTCCCCTACAATAAAATTATTTTGGTCGCTACCGTATACCTGTAATTCGTTACTGTCATCAAACGGAATGTAAAAATAAAATAGTATTGTCTCTGTTCATAAAATAATCAAAAATAATATTTAGTTTTTCTAATGATCTTAGGCAACCCTCGTGAGATGGTCGATGAACCCAGAAAAGGTTCACGATCCACATGTTTGGAACCACTGACCAAAAAGATAGGTTATAAATATTGCATTCAAAAATAGTATTTAGAACAAAACAATTACTTTGAAGCGCGAAGACTAATTTTTATTGTTCTCTGTTATAGTTACACTGCTCACATAATTGACTAAGCAGAAGGAATAGTTATTACTTGCTTTCTTTAATGTTGTCAGGAATTATAGATTGTGGAAAACAGATACACGAGCTAACAGTTAATTATTCAAAGAGAGCACACAGTGAATGAGGCAAAAGGTATGGTATATTGGTTAAATTGAATCGGTTAGTCCACCTTGTAAATACTCCTTGTTTTATTGTTTAAATTTTCAATACAAACAGACACATGAATAAATGAGTATTTCCTTTTTCTCTTCTTCTATTAGCCATTCTGCAGAACAGTTTGATCTCTTCCCCTCAATGCAAGACAAACATTATTCACGTTTCTTTGTATCGTTGTTCTGTGTTGTTGTATCGTGAATTGGTAATGGTAGGTTGTGGGAGGAGGAGTGTGTGCCAGTGTGTGGGAGATAGTTTTTTTGTGGGTAGTGGCTGTGTCTACAGTTAGGTGGGTGTGTAATTCTATCATGGTGTGAGTTGAGTGCTATATGTGTTCCTGTTTTTAACTGCAATATAGATGTCCAGTGCATTGCTTTTGCGGGGGAGGAACTTTATGTTGTCTTGTTTGTTGGGCTGATTCGTTTCATTGTACATTTTTCTTCCAGTTGTTCCCTAATTTAAGGCAAATTTAAGAAAATTTAGCGTTTTGAGAAGTAAACTCAAGCAAAGAAAGGACTATCCAATTCCTGGACTCGTGTTTCTATACCACATTACTGGCCCTAATGTTACTAAAAACTACTTAGATCTAGATCTTCTAATAGTGGAGTTCAATTGGGCATTTTCTTTCTTAAAACATCATAAAAATGGTCATCGAAATGTGACGATTTGTGGAAAATCTTAAAGGAATAGCTACTTAGGAAAGTCATCTGTTGTCAACTTTCAGCTTTTGGTTTAATTTACACTAGTGAACATATTTTATCGCACATGAAAGCTGTTTTAAGTATACGAAGAGGTCACTTAAACTTAACCATTCAGAAGTCAGAAGTGACTAAATATGAACCTGACATTGAAAACCTGACAATGAACAATAATAATTAGCAAAACGTATTCAAGGAATAGGCGCTCATAAATTGATACACGCTAATTATTTCTATAACAAATTTGTTTGTTTTATTATTGTAATAAATATAGCAGGCATATATAATGAAACTATTGTAATTACTATTGTTTAAATAAAATCAACTCCTTAAATTAAATTGCACTTTTTTTATGCACAAATGTTTATTTACAACGTAAATTAATTTTATATATCAAATTACACAATGAAAAAAGAGCATATATTATTTAAAAGCAACACTAGTTATATTATATTTTTTTTAATTAATTCGTTTGGCATCACAAGTATCGAATTTGGAGAATATAATTAAAGGGTGATAATTAACATGTTTTCTTTGTGTTAATATTTTTAATGTTTCTTTTTTTTGTTTCCTTTACAAACATTAATGGATTACAATTTATAAAAATACAATTATCAATCTATGAAAGATAGTTGAAAGCTATATAAATATTATATGACTAAGGGATGTATACGTATGGTTAAAAGATTACATTAACTACCCAGTTTGCATGATTACTACGTATCCATTCCACTTAACTATATTCATTACATATCCATCCCATACTAACTCACCTAAAAGTATATAAATATATATATATATATATATATCAATCTAAATAATTACCGTGAGTTTGTTTATATGTTTGTTTATATATATACTAGTGGTTATGCCCCGTCAAAATGACAGAGAAACGAATGACTACAATCTGTTTTGTTAAGAGAGAAATAACATAGACTTACTATAAAGACAATAAACGTTTCTTTTCGGTATTTAGTTTTTGTTCTTTTTAATTGTTTCTGGTCGCCCTGACCCTGGCATATGCATAATAATTGTTACTGTCAAGTTTCTGGTATTAAAACGTAGCGAACAGTTGTGTTGCCTTGACTTGTTATTAACAACACAATACCAAACAATAAAAAGGTAAATAATAAAAAAGCGTAGAAAATAATATTTCAATACAATAAAAACTAAAGTGAGAACGATTTTTTTCGGTACTTAATTTTTGTTCTTGCATATTGTATTAATAAAACAGTGTTGAGAATGTTTCTTTCGGTATTTAGTTTTTGTTCTTTTTAATTGTTTCTGGTCGACCTATCCTGGCATATGCATAAGAATTGTGGCCTCAAGGACTGGCGTAGTGTGTAAACCGCCGATTCTTCCCCATTAAGAATACACTGGCGGGCGAACGCATGGGGGACAGCCCCCGCAGCGGGTCCCATGTCCTTTACACTGCCGAGAGGCCACCGGGTCTCTGTGGGGAGAAAGCAATGGACGTTGCAATTCCGTCTCGAGAACCACCCGGCGCTTTGATGCATGTACCTATAGTAAAGGATTTGTGCTACCGGGTGACAGTGCAGGTATACTGGCGAGCCACCACGATAATGATCCTTAGGGAAACCGCAGTGAACGATCGCTGGGCTGCGGAAACCTTCTCCGTTACACGCCAAGGGCAGGCGTAATCCCACTCCTTCTCCATTCCTTTTCTTCTGCACCTCCCAAACTAGGGTGCAATCGCCCCAGAAGAAGCGGCCCAAATTGACTCGTTGGGCCTTTTATAATTGGGAATATACAAGTCTTTTAATCCTAACTAGTTCCACACCCAATCCAGACAATGATGTTTTTATTTTAAAAATTCCCAATACCACGGACCAGAACTAGTCGGAAGCCCCAAATACTGCCTTGATAAACCAGGGTCACTAAACCCACCAACAGAAAGCAGCTGTGAAAGAGATATTCACGAAAACAGTATCAGGGAACCTGGACATAACAACAATCTTCTTTTCCTCTGCCCCTCGCCTTTCTCCTGGCCTGCTTCTTTCATTCCTATCAGCGAAGTTGGAAATACCTCTCCAGGTTGGGGTGAGGGAATTCGAAAAGGAGGCCACGATGGCCTGGGCGATGCTAAAAAAGGCCAGCTGTTGCCTATGCAGCAGACCCTTTCTCTCCACACTGATGGTGACTCCAGGGAAACAGCTAGCTGATTCAACGAGGGACTGTCTGCGTCGCAGAAGTAGCCAGAGAGATAGCGCGTTCACTTTAAAACTGCCTTAGGGACTCCATTTCCTGATTTTCACTTAGGGTTTACTCCCTTAGTCTCTCCATGAACAGGTGTAGCAGCGAGGCAGCGGAGGTTTGAGATTGGAGTTTCCCTCACCTAGATGAGCTACCTAACAAGGTTTACGAGCCTGCATCTGCCGGAAGCTGCTGGTTTTAAGGCGTCAGCGGCTCGCCTTCACCCCTTCTTTTGTTAGTTGTGAACATGATCCGCCAAATTTGGCTCAAGTCATTCGAGGAGGCCAGCAGTTAGACTTTGCTTACCAGAGGCTATTTGAGAAGCAAGTCATGAGGATATTTCGAGAGGAGTGGGTGCTTATTTCCCGCCACCATCCCCGGCAGTAGGCCTACTAACCTTGGACCACGGACAAACACGTAGACATCTCATAAACACATAATTTAAGATTAAAACGTAACGACACTTTTAGTTCAAAAGCCGATTTCAAACTAACAAAAATGACCCAACGCAAAACAAAAACATTGAAAATACCCTTTTATACGACTTTAAACATCTTTATTTAGACTACACACCAACTTTGTCAATAGTTGACACGTAACAGAACAAAAACAACACAGAGACCAGATGGTTATGACCCATAGAGCCAACCAGACGACTTTTCCGCTTGAAATGTTTGTATGTCACCAGTTGACAGTGCGTCATGCGTGAGAGGGGGAGACTCAGGTGCACACTGACTCCCTTTTCTCTCTCTCCTCTCCCAAATACAATTTTTACAACTAAGTATTAATAAGTGGTTTTAAATCCAATTGTTTGTATATTTTGAAATGTTTAAACTCCATAAAATCAATTACACCCTATGTTTTAGAAAACATGGTTTGATTTATCGAAGATTTAAAAATCCAAAACTTCAAAATATGAAAGTATAAGGTACATTTTGATGCATACATTTGTGTGTGTGTGTGTGTGCTGTTTTTCTTTCTTTTTCGCTCTCGGCCTATTCTTTTAATTCATTGTCTATGCATTAACATACTTACTTAAGGCCAACTAACTTCAAAATTTCAAATGTCACTATGTATATTTATCTATGAATGAGTGTAAAACTATTGCGAATGTTAATTTGTACATATTTTTACTAGTTTATAAATAGTATATAGTATATTGACTACTGAGTACATACGTTATTTAACACATACATTGTTTGTGTCATTTCTTTCCTCCCACCCCCTTATACCCTTATTATGTGCAAATAAAGGTTACGGGTACATGATTGTGTGTATGTGCCAGTGTGTACATGTATTTATGTACATGCATGATACGCATCCAGCCTAAGTCCATAAGTCGCCTTGATACTTTCCCGTATCGACTATTGTAACGCCCTGCTAGCCGGCCTGCCCGAAGACAAAATCGCCAGGCTTCAGCGCATTCAGAACAGTACTGCACGTTTGGTTATGCCCAAGTCAAAACGAGTCTCAGGAACTGACCATCTTTGCTCGCTACATTGGCTCCCAGTGAAAGCAAGAATTGAATTTAAAATCGCAATCACTTTTTCACCAATGTTTAAACAACAACAGAATGCCATCATACCCGAATGGACTAATTTCAGCATATGCGCCGCAAAGAGACCTGCGTTCAGCTGACTCATCTTTACTTATTGTGCCGCGTTTTTCGCTGCAGACTTGTGGCATGAGAGCCTTTTCATCATTTGGCCTGAAGGTGTGGAACAAGCCCCCCTTCAAGATCAGCCTGCTATGACACTAATAATAACTTAAAGACTCACTATTGTAATATTCACCTTTAGAAATCAGTTCTATCGTTTATTTTACTCTAGTTTTCTATAACCCTAGGCAATAAATCTTATCACTTATATTTATATATGCTTAGTTCTCCGTTTTTTTTTATGCTCTTAGAGCCTACACTATGTTTGTTGATAGCGCTTTATAAATAATAATATTATTATTATTATACAAATTGTCATTGCTATCTTGTTTTGTATTCCCCCCCCCCTTTTTTTTAAACTGTTTTATCTACAAGTAAGGGAGATAACTAAATAATTATGAAACATTTTTTCTACTCGTGCACCAGTAACCTAATACTTGTAACCACAAGATTCCTATCAAAAAGACTGTATTCATTTTATTTAACTAGCTGGTAAACGTGTGGGGGTTGTGACGCTTCAACAATGCTATGAAATTAAATAACGAAATACCATTCGTTAGCACAAAAAAGACCAGAAAAAAAGTCTTTTTTCTTTATTGAGAAGTGAAATTAATCATCACTTATATATTAGTGGGATGTTAATATAATAGTTATTCTCAAAAGTCTTCAATAAGCTTCGAACATGTTTACATTATTTTGTTGTTGTTTCCTTTCAATAAATCGCAATGGCAGTGTTTTAAAAGCTGGAGTGAGAGGACAGAGAGTGTTTGTGTGTGTGGGAGAGAGAGAGAGAGACAGAGAGAGAGAGAGAGGGAGAGAGAGAGAGGGGGGGTTTAGGTGAATGAAAAACGAGATAATATTATATAGATATAACATGACAGAGAAAGAGAGAAGGAGAGAGAGGTAGAGAGAGAAAGCTAGAGAAACAGGCAGTGAAAGATGGAAATAGGTAAACTAAAGTACCTTTCAGATCAAATTGATTCTAGGCAGTAGCGTAGCCGGGAGGGGGGGGGAGCAGGGGCAGCAGCCGCTCCCCCTACAACCATTTTCGAAAAAAAAGGGCCTTTTCGGGAATATTATTTTAATTAATAATTTTACCAAGCCACGAAGCACAATTTATTTTATTCTTTAAATTGTATTTCAACAATCTTTACTGTTACAATGTGATTAGAAAAAATCTAATAAACCTTGTTAGATCTAGATAAGTTTAGTTTTATTTCATTTGATACCCAGAACATTGCCTTATATGGATAGCCGAATCCAAATTTTGTCCCCAAAATAGTTGACAACGAAAGTGTATGAACATTTTTAAATCTAAACGGATTATTTTCTACACAGCTTTTCTCTTTACATATAAGCAAAAAAAAAAAAGGGATCACCCACTTTTGGCCACTCAGAAGTAACTAAAGACATTATACAATTAGCGAAGAGCATCCACGTATTCAAGAAAAAGCGCTCATTAATTGACACAGACTGATTACATTTAAAAGAGTTCTTATGCTCATGTTCTTTAATTAAACATAAATATAAGTAATTCTAAGACAAATTTTATTTGTAGGCCTTTTATTAATTTACTAAATACAAGAAACCTATTTGATAGCACTATATTATGTAATTTCTGTAATTATTCATGTTTAAGAAATAAACATCATAAATGGACAAACAATTAATGCAGGAAATGTTTATTTACAACTATTTAAAGTAAATTATTTGTAATTCTCTAATAATTAGATCTAGTAATAAAGACCATATTGTTGGATTTATATAAATAAATAATAATTAGTCAGTAATATTTGTTATATTACAAAACATAACTTGTTTGACATCACTATTGAATCAAATGTGAAAACGGTTTTTAATTGAAGGGAGATAATTAACCCGTTTTATTTGCGCTATTATTTATATGTTCCTTTTATAAAAGAATAAATGACTTACAATTTATAACTTACAAATGGTAAAACTGTAAAAAGTATTAAAAATTTATATAACTTTTTAATGACTAAAAAAATTATATGTATATTTTGGAACATTAGATTGACTACCCAGTTTGTATGATTAGATGGTATCTATTCCACTTTACTATATTAGTATCTCACTCTGTATAAGGTATCAAATATTAAAAGGATATTAGAGAATTGTACATATTTTTTTTCTCACTTATGGAAGTCCCGATTGTGGGATTTCCTGTGAATGACACCTTTCGTCACCCGTCTTCAATAGGTGTTTCACTTTCCTTTGTCATATGTGACCCTTTCTTTGTTCTTTATATATACATTTAAGATCGCGCTTGGTGGTTTAAATTAAGATATATATCCCAAGGGATAGAACAATTGAAATGAAATGTACATAATTTCTACACACTTTGTTTTATTTTTCTCCATATTACGTTGTTTTAAATATCTCACAGTTAATAATGGATGTTTACGGTTAATACATGGTTAAATTAATTTGAATATGTATGGGTGTTAAGCATGTATGTAAAAAAAAGAAGAATGAATGAATTTAAATTTAAAGTTGGAATTTAAATATGTATGGATGCTAGGATTGAATGTCAAATAAAAAGAATGAATGAATTTAAATTTAAAGTTAGTTAGAAAACTCTTTGTCTCGTAAAACATTTTGTCTTCTATCCCCTTAAATGTGTATGAACTGTTCTTCTATTTCCTTTTCTTCGTGTAAAATATATGAGATTGTGCAGGTAAACTAAGTATTTAAATATTCTCTGCTGTCTTCTATCTCTTTGGAATTGTAAAAATGCAATAAATGTCTCCTATCCCTTTTTTCTCTGTGTAAAATAATAATTTTGGTAATGTAAATGCAATTTTTCATGAATAAACATTTTTGGAAAAAAATAAAAATAAAAGGACATTTCAGTTAAACTGAGATCAAAGTATAATCAATATTAACAGGTGTTACAGCCTCATCTTGACAAGAAAATGATAATGTTTAGATAATAATTACCATAAATGGGATAGTTTATTAATAAAATAGTATGTTTCATATAAATGCAAATAAAAATAATAATAATCACAAACAAGTAATTTAGTATTAAATATAAAATGCTTTATCAATTTTCTCATGAATGTCCTTTACTTTTGGCCTTTGACTTGCTACGGAGTTAAATTAATTGTCCTATAAAAAATAATTGTTAAAAAGTATAATAGAGCAGGCTGACTTTTAGGCTGTTGGCACGCTGAATGATTTAGAAAACCCAGTTTGGCACACTATTAGCAAAATGTTGCCGACCAATGATGTAGGCTATCAGTGATGCGTGATACAGCAGAGTTAGTTCTCCGAGTCCCAAAAGAGTAAGCTCGCTAGCATTCCCAAAAAATAGTGGGGCTCATCTGGTTTACTCACCGAAAAGTAATAATATGACTTAAAGCGCGCTGGCTTTCTGTTTCTCGGTCGAATACTTGAAGTGATCCAAATTTTGGTTACATGAATTTCGCCACTAAAGATACCCACATAAGTGAAAAGAAAATAAGAGAAATAGCTTTTTTAACGAATTTCCGTTAGTTAAGGATATAAGATAAGATATTCTAAGAATGGTCACTTCTTATAGCGCTTCTATCCATGCTATTAAATTAGCATGCTCGGTGCGCTCTTGGTGTGACTTTCAATGGCAGATGTATTAGCCAAAGAGAAAGGTATTTTCTTTTTAAAAGATTCTCTTGTCCCAGACTCTCTCAGTATCTGAGATAAATTGTTCCATATATAAGGCGCAACTGATTCAAATGAGCGCACTCACAGGTACTTCTTTTTGTGTCCATCCAAACTATTTTTAGGAGTGACTGTGTTGAAGAGCGCAGTTCCCTTGATGGCTCATGCTAAGATCCCTTAGTAGGCCTATTGGGGAGATATGATCTAGCCTCCTCACCCCCTAAACTATGCGCGCCGCGGTGTTCTGCACTCTCTGTAATCTCTGCAGCTGGTTCATGGGCAAATCCCACACGCAGTAATCAACATTGACTGAATATGAGAGACTGCTACGGTATCGGCCGTCCGAATGAGTTGGGGGTCACAGCTGACCCAGGCCGCGTAGATGAGACGAAAGAGCCTTAACCACATCACTGATATGTGGAACAATTGATATTTTATTATCAATAAAAATGCCAAGGTCTCTAACCGTGTTTGATAACGTTTTCTCCGAAGCCCCAACTTTGATAGTAGTAATTGAGATTTTCCGAAGACTGATATCAGAATCACAGACAATTGCCTCTGTCTTGTCATCATTTAATTTAAGTCTGTTTGCAGCTATCCATGCCTTGACTATTTGACATCACTCCTCCACATTACCAACAGCACCAGCGCAGGCAGACGAATCAGGACGAAAACTCCTGTAAAGCAACACGTCAACTGAATTTTTTTTTTTTCGAAATACAGATACACAATGGCTCTCGGTAATTTTGCCAAGCTGACTTGTGTGCACGGAGAATAGGACGGGCCCTAAAACTGAACCCTGCGGTACCCCACAAATAAGGGGAGTTTCTTGTGAAGAGACCAGATTGGCTATAACTCGCTGATTCATGTTGGTCAGGTAGGAACTGAACCAGCGAAGAGAAGTCTCAGTGATGCCAACCTAATACTGAAGTCCTGACAGGAGTATTTCATGGTTAATGACATCGAAAGCAGCGCTAAGATCTAGTAGGACTATGAGTGTCAGATCACCATAGTCCGCACTACAAAGAAGATAATTCATGAAACGAAGTAGTGCTGTCTCACAGCTGTGCCCAAGTCAATACGCTGACTGAAACTTATCTAGTCGGTTATTATTGTTTAGATGCCGGACACGCTGAATTGAAACAACTTTCTCCAGAAGGTTTGATATAAGGAAGGTTGGACACAGGGCGAAAATTCTTACGATCGTTTGGATCCAGGCCATTTTTCTCTTAAAGAGGCTTCTACCCCTCAGCATTAGATAGGCGTGGGACCGTGGCAGACAGGAGACTACTGTTTGCAATATTTAACAGTACAGGAAGTAATACGTCCAGGCAATCCAACATAATCTTTGTTGGGATGGGATCATCAATGCAAAATGTAGGATTCGGGGCATTGATAAAGCTTCTTAACTGTATCTCGTCAACTGGAGACATCTCTGCCAAAGTGTTGCCCACGACATAGACCCCTCAACCGACGCCGCGCGTCGAATACGTTGCCGAATTTTCGTCCGCCAAAAATCCGCCGGAAAATATGCGGCGCGCCGCACTAGCCGCAGTATGTCGTCCGCCGTAAATACTCCGAAAAATGAACGAGTCGACGAAACGTTATGTTTTTGCTTTCTTACATTTCATGGCGTTCCGTTTTAAGATCGATTGCATTCATACACTGTATTAGTAGGACAGAATCAAAAAAAATTTTTTGGATTGTTTGAAATAATAAAACGTTTTCTGAAGTATTGTAAAAGTGTTTTATTGCTGAAGTTTTATTACTTCAACATTGGTTAGGCTTCATCCAAATATTTCGTAATCAGCCGAAAATCAGCCGCAAATGTCTATTTGCGGAGAAATCCGGCTGATCCGGATATCCACCAAAAAAAATTATATCAGCCAGCCGAAATGTAACAAAAAATTCGGCTGGCAGGTCTTCCACGTCGAGCGTGGTGTTTTACCAGCTGAGAGGAAAAAATTAGAAAAGAATAGAGCGTTCCTAAAACGTATAATAAAGACAGTGTTTTGATGTCTATAGTGGCGATTTATCTCGTCTTTTAAAATTAAAAGAAGAAAAGAGCAGACCTATATAAGCATTTGCGTTGATTCAATAAATACTTTTCGATACTAGATTTTCATTCCGAAAATGAACAGTAGATACAATCAATTATGCAGAAATTCCCATCACTAAAAAAGAATTGTGGATGGTTAAATAAAAACTGCACAATTATACAGTGTGTGTATGCCGAGGCACATGATATTATTGTAATACTTGATATGTACAAATTCTTAGTTCTTCTATTAATCAGGAAAAAATGATAAAAGCGGGGCTTTTTTCCTAAAAGTTCGCTCTCCCTAGCGTCAAAACCTGGCTACGCCACTGATTCTAGCTAGGGCCGGTAAAGCAGCGTTCACCAGTTCCAGTGGCCATGACATACTAGGAAGATGGAAATAACAAGATAGTATTGTCGAGGTTTAGCTTGAGAGAAATAAAGAGAAAAAAAAAAAGAGAGAAAGACATAGGAAGCAGTCTTTTAATTTTCACAGAAAGCTAAAATAACATCCATCATTGGAAAAGCTGTTCGTTTGAGACTATCTCATATGTAGTTCTGGAATAATGCATAACTGACCTTGACATAAAAAAACGCACAATGTAATGTGTTTGTGAATTGGCTTTTGATGTAGAAATATTTGAATCAATATAAATAATATGTAGCTAGCTAGTTATCCTTGTTTAATGGAAGGTATTTTTTTATTTTAAATATAGACGCTGATGTTATTAATAATGAATAGTAAAGATATCGATTAATCTAAGATTAACTATTGATGTTTCTGCCCCATACAGGTAATCCTGAACTCCTGACAAATTCAAAAGGTGAAATAAAAAGCCCCATGTACTCTAGGAATTATTCCGACGATGCATACTGTACGTGGCTGATTCAAGATGGACAAGGGGAAATAATCATGTTAAAGTAAACATATTGTTCTACTTATTACCTTCCCGAAGAGTATATTGTGAATTGTAATAGCCGTTGTAGAATCACTTCTTTGGTAAATACAGACTATAGATCTATTATTATGTTATTCAGTGCAATTTGTTGGCGTCGACTTCATTAAATCGATGCATATCACTGTTCTATATTTATATAGCAGACAAATAGCATGCTTATCGAATAGAACATTTGAAATAGGCGTGGCTTAGGTTTCTAGATGACGTAACTAAATAAATAGCAGCCATTATGGTGATGATGTTGAATATCATTGTTATTTAACATGTGTATTTTACACGCAAAATATAAGGAATTTGTTTCCGTAAATCTTGATATTTAAGTGTGTTACTACTCCTAGTCCTTAGTAGTCCGTCCTCGAAGTAATAAGATTTGATGAATTTAAATTTTTTCAATAGCTCTTGTGAAACGTGGCACATCCTACTTTATGCTTTACTTTTAGATATTAACTTAAAGGGGATAGGCTAACTTTCGCCAATCGACATCTTCAATTAAATATTCTGCACTTACAAAACCTATTCCATTGATTTTTAATGGTTTTGTAGCTTTGAATGTTAATTTTCATCGCACTATAGTATTTTAGATATATTTTTACGTCATATTGTTGAAATGATCATATTTAAAAGTAAAAAGCCCATTGTAATACGGCTGCCATTTGTCACCACTAGAAAAAGTAAACAAACATCACGTGCTTTTTGTCACGTGATTGCAAATGCTCTATAGAAATAATATGTTAATCTTCCCACTCTTCTTATTATCACTTGTGACAATGTAATTTTATTTTTAGCTAGTCAGTATATATTACTCTGTATTGAATTATATGCACACGCTAATGGATGAAATAGATTTTTTTGTGTGAATAAAGACTACAATGATAGACACGGAGCAGTCATTTTCCCCCCCTTACCCTTAACAGTCGTCGTTGGGGGGGGGGGGGGGGCTATTGGACACTTCTTGTTCATTAGTCCAATCACTGAGCTTGGTATACTTGACGGAGCCCATCTCCTCTCCAAGTCGGCGGTGCATTTTTTATTTACACATTTCCTTTTTTATGTTTTTTTTATAGTAATCATATTGTAATCTTTCGTACCTCCGAGATTTTGACGGGCATAACTACTAGTAATATTATATCATGTACATTCTTAAGGTTGAGATCTACTAAATTCTTCTTCATATTATTATTTTAATATCAAGTCTTAAACAGCTGCGAAGGTACGTTTTCTTTTTTTTTTTCGTTTGTTACAGTTTACAATTTACGGAAACATAATGTTTTGTGGATACTATCACGTTTTATGTAAAGACCTAGTGAATATCACTGTTGTCAACGTACAATGTGGATCTCGGTGTGCCACTCTCCCCCCCCCCCCCCACCCTTTTTCTTGACTTTTTTTTCCAACTTGATCCATCCCGTTCCACGTTATGTCCTGGATTTAAGGTTAGAGCCTTGGGCTCGCCCGTTTTTTTTTTCAAAGACACTATAATATATCTCTGACTTTTCTCATGTAGAAATTAGAAATATACTCATAAGAGAAAACTAAATGATATAATTTTGTTATATAAGCCACTGACTTATAGATCAGAATTGATTATATAAAAGATCATCGGACTTCGTGTTTAACCAAGTGAATATTTACATTGAAAAGAGTAGCACCAATAGTTAAATCCCTTAACCTAGAAAAACTAGAGGACAGAGGGGCAAAAAATAAAGTAGTAATAATACATAAGGCAATACATTCTAACTTAAAAACTCAACAAAATATACAATCAATTATACTGCTTAAATAGACATACGGATAAACAGACTTTGTTTTGTTCAATATGCTTGTGCCACTACATATAAATTGATTTCCTTTTTTTCCTGTGTGACAACCGGGCATAAAATTGGTTGCCTTAAGAAACCAGGAAAACTAATAACTAAAAATCATTTTAAACACCAATCTAAATACAAAACTAGTCTGATACCACGGATACGCATATGACACAATAATAGTCCTTGTAGAAGGTGCGTATGTATTATATAAGATAAGATAACCTGCCTATAACCTACCATAACACATTGAGGCATTTTTTATAAGAAATTTGAAATGCGAACAAACATGATAATAAAGAATTTTCGGAATTCACAAAGCGTTCAGAAAAATATTCATTCAAACCAGTGTTTCTCATAAACTGCTAGAGAAAACATCTTATATGTTATTACATATTACAGACGCTCCTTCTATAAAGAAGATTATGGTCCGAGTCTAGTCTTGCATTTTTATTAATGTTTTAAATGATGTTAAGTCACTGTTAAGTCCGAAGGCCTGGCGAAAACCAGCCTGCAGGGCACAGTGCGAGGTGGAAGAAAGAGGGGCAGGCAGAAGAGACGATGGGATGATGACATCAAGGAGTGGACCGGCTTGTCTCTTGCAGACTCCCAGAGGGCGGCGCCGGACCGAGACAAATGACGTAAAATTATCCAGCTGTAAAAAAAAAGGTGCCCCAACGACCCTCGCTCGGGTTATGGGATAGAAGAAGATGAAGAAGTCGCTGGTTTTCCTAGTTTGTTCGGGCAACCTATTCGATGCCCGAATGCCAATCGGGAAGTACGAGTCGTCTAGACAATACAAGATTTAAAAAAAAAAAAACTTAAAAAAAAGATATGAATAAATCATAATTGAAACTATTAGATTTTCTATCATTTATAAATAAGTAAATTCGTATTTGCTCAAACATTAATATTTTGCTTGGCTAAAATACATATCAGTGTACAAAAGTCATTGTATATTTAGCTCAGCGATAAAACTAAGATCAAATAGCCTCAAAGAAGAAATGTTTTATAGACATAAACATTCCTAAAGTGAACGGAAATTGTGTTATAGATATGGCCGCCGCTGTGAAGACTGAATTGTCCTGCATCAAAACTATCATAGTCTATCATTGAGATGTCTTAACATAGTCATGCAATGATCGTACAGTTTGTTCGCTAAGTTTAAACTTTACTTCTTATGAATGGCGACAAGAAGAAATAAACGTAAAAGAGAAAAGTCTAGAGATGTTGAGCCGGTAGCGAAACGTACACGTCTTAGTACCGGTGCGCCCATGCGCAGAGTAGTGCCAGTGCAATATCCGCAGCAATGGTTACTGCCTAGAGGTAAATGGGGAAAAGACATCGCAGTAATTAAAGAACCTCATAGTGCACTTGGTAAAAATGCCTCTAATCACTGTTCCCAGGTAAACAAAGACCTACCCAGCACTTCTAAGGCTGTTTCTGTAGGTGTGCCTCGTCGGCGTTCCACCTGCCCACACAAGAAGAACCGCAGAACGTATATAAAAGAAGAGCGGTCAAGGCGCGTAGCGAGGAAGCGTTGGCGTGGTAGAAGAAGGCGTTGGCGTGGTAGAAGAAGGCGTAAGACGAGGAAGATGCTTCGTCGAAGTTTCGCACGGCTATTGGGATCCCAGCGGAGTCGTAGAATCATAGTGCGCTTGCCAACTCAGAAAAAGCGCCGTGGGCCTCGCAAACTCCGCAGAATAAGGATGCGAAAAGATAACCAGCGTCGTCCTGCTTTTGAACAATCCTGTGCCCGCGGCCACGAAAACGACGCTCAATTGAGAAAAAACGGAAAGGAAACTGAGAGGAAGAAAGGGGATTTGAAAGATCAAGCTGTTGAAGACCCGTTGAATGTCAGGAACATTTGCAGAAACCTCGTGAAACATGTGCAAGGAAGGCCAGCTGATTCCAGAGATTGTCAACCAGATAATGCCAAACAGGGTAATGAACGAGACAACCAACAGAATCCTAATCAGACGTCTAAAAAAGAAGCAAAGAAAAATAAAGTAAAAAGAAGACAAACTACGAAATCTAAACACGTGGCCAGAAAATGGCGTCGCCACCATACAACGCGACTAAGAAAGACGAAGAGCATCGGTAAAAGACAGCGAAGACCGGCGGACCGTCACGTGAGGAGAAGCGCCGTGTACAGAAGCAGACAAAGCGGCGTTAAATTAGGTCATCGGAGCGCGCCAATATGGCGGAATTATAACAAGAGATCCTGCAAGAGGAAAGACGTTCAGAGAAGACAGAGAGCCAACAGAAATGCAGAGGTGGCACGTCGTAGAAAATATTCGTAATTGTCACATCTAAAATAAATTTAATCGGTTGATAACAAACCACAAACCATAGTTTTCCTTGTTTTTGCAATTATTGATCAACAGAAACGTTTATCATGGATATATTATGGGCACAATTAGACACTATAATAGACATACTTTCTAAATACATCTTTAAGAAATTCTCCCTAAAAACTATTTAACAAAAAAAATTAGGAAAAAGGACCGGTTCAATAATATCATTTGGAAAAAAACTGGGTCAGTAGCCTTACTAGTAGTGGTCTGAGAGGGTGGCCTTCTTTCAGGTGCCAAAGCTTGGATATGCCTATGTGCCATACTGACAATATTTTAAACATCTTCTAGCATTTTTTATCTGCGCCAACTTCGTCACCCATCCCATGCGCAATTTTCCATTATCAAGAAACTGATAACGTGTTAAATGAAATCTAAAAAAAAAAATAATAAACATAACATGCTCCAAATACGAAGTGTATACGTGTACATTACTTCAAAAATGTACTAAACAAGCCCTCACTTATAAGCCACGAAGTCATCGAACGACTGATACAAGTCCCGGTGAACAATACACTTGAAGCTGTGCCAACTATGAACGAGCTAATGGCAGCTATCTGCCAAATGTCCAATGGGTAAGCACCTGGCTCCGATATGATTCCTGCTGAGATTCACAAAGAGGGTGGTGCTGTGCTGACAGGTAAACTGCTTTGTCTACTTCAGACTTCAGACCATAGAAAATGGGACAGAAACAGTACCACAAAACCTCAAAGATGCTTCCATAATTCACCTCTACAAACGCAATGGTAACCGACAGGCCTGTGACAACCACCACCGAATCTCACTGTTGTCCATTGCTGGCAAGATCTTGGCAAGACTTCTACTAAATCACTTAAATGCACACCTGGAGCAAGGTCTACTACCTGAAAGCCAGTGCGGCTTCCACAGGGAACGCGGCACGATCGACATGGTATTTGCAGCTAGACAGCTTTAAGAGAATGGCCAAGAGCAGAACTCAGACCTGTAATCAATTTTTATCGATCTGACCAAGGCCTTTGACTCAATCAGCAGAGACGGCCTATGGAAAATCATGGCAAAGTTCGGCTGCCCTAGAAAGTTCATAGCCATAGTAAGGCAATTTCACGACGGTATACAGGCCCGTGTCCAGGACAACGGAGAGATGTCTCAACCCTTCCCAGTGATAAATGACGTCAAGCAGGGATGCGTTCTGGCTCCAACATTGTTTAGTCTAATGTTCACAGCCATGCTCAGTGATGCATTTAGGGATGGACGTGAGGGTGTAGACATTAGGTACCGCACTGATGGCGGGCTGTTCAACCTTAGGAGAATCAAAGCAAAAACAAAGGTCAAGTCTGACACCATTCATGACTTACTATTTGCCGACGACTGTGCTCTCAACGCCGGCTTTGAAGCTGATCTGAAATACAGTGTTCAACAATTTTCCAGTGCATGCTCAAACATTGGACTTACCAACAGCACTAAGAAGACAGAAATCCTGTACCAACCAGCCACCGGAAAGCCCTACGTCGAGCCAAACATCAGTATCAATGGTGAAAAACTCAACACAGTAAACCGCATTTACGTACCTTGGTAGTACACTGTCTCAGGATGTTGTCGTCGATGATGAAATAAACCTCCGTATCTCAAAAGCCAGTGCATCCTTTGGAAGTCTGTACAAAAATGTCTGGAACAGAAAGGGCATTAGCACCCAAATTAAAATAAAAGTCTACAGAGCAGTCGTGCTCCCTACTTTACTATATGCATGTGAGACTTGTACTGTTTACCAACGACATGCTAAGCTCCTGAATCACTTCCACACAAAAGGCCTGAGCAAGATACTAAATATCAAATGGCAGGACGAAATTCCAGACTTTGAGGTACTTGCCAGGGCAGGACTCCCAAGCATCCACACAAGTCTAATGCAGTCTCAAATTCGTTGGGTAGGTCATGTTATACGCATGCCAGACTGCCGTCTTCCAAAGAGGCTCTTCTATGGTGAGCTGAAAAACGGTCAGCGAGCTCGCGGAGGTCCAAAAAAGGGCTATAAAGACACCCTCAAGGCATCACTCAAAGCGTTCTCCATTAAAGACGACTCCTGGGAGGTGACAGCCAAAGACCGTGCCTCATGGCGCTCAGGGGTCCATAAAGGAGCAGCTTTTTGCGACGAGCAAAAACAGAGAGCAGCTGAGTCCAAGAGGCAAGCCAGGAAAGATCGTGCCCTAGAGCTCACTGTCGACGTTCCGACCTTCCCCTGTACGGTTTGCAGTCGTACTTCCGAGCAAGGATAGGCCTAATTATCCACTTGAAAACCCATCGCACAGCCACACCCCAAATTTCATAGGACGACAAAAAATGGTCATCGTCGAACACGACGGACGAACAAAAACAAATATATTGTATTTATCAGTACCACCTTTATATAAACGAAATGTAAATAGGGTGAACAAATTAACAAGGGAATTAAAAATATCATCTAAAAATGTAACAATAATAAGTTAGATAAGTTAAAGAATAGATATAATACAAATAAATATATAATACAATTATAGATATTAAAACAAATTCGTAAATAGATAAATAGATAGATATAGAGGTATATAGACAGAGAGAGAGAGAGAGAGAGAGAGAGAGAGAGAGAAAGAGAGAGAGAGAGAGAGAGAGAGAGAGAGAGAGAGAGAGAGTAGTCTTGGTGCATACAGAGTTTGTCTGTCAGCAGCAAAAGACTTTTCTATAGCAACATAATTATTTAGAGTTTGTAATATATATATATATATATATATATATATATATATATATTCATTAATTTTTCTGTGTTTGTATGTATTCATTATTTAAACACTATAACAGGGAATTTGGTTTCCTGACAAAGGCATTCAATCAATAGAACATAATTTCTTGTCTCATTCACTATGTGCCTCGTTTAAATAATCAACTGTTTGCCCGGTTTCCTTGTTCGCAAATAATAAATGATTTCAGAACTCAGAAATGAAAGCAAGTAATAACTATTAGTTTTTCTTTATAAATAATGTACGCAGTGAAATTAATTATAAATGAGAACACAAAGTTTTCTCGCTTCAAAGTAATGTTGTTTTATTTATTACAATGTTTGTGCATACACTATTATTTCCTTTAAAGCAGTGCCAAACCTGTGTGTTGTGACCTCTGTGGGGTCTAATAACCATAACAATGGGGTTGCCTGTGACCACGAAAAAACATATACAGTTTGCATGGTCTTAGAGACCGAGACAACTCTTATCTATATTTACAGTACATTTCATAACAACAGTATCAAATTACAGTTATAATGGAGCGACTAAAATAATAATTATTGTATTGTATGTAGGGGAAAGCACAATGTTAGAAGCTGTATGAAATGGTCTAGGCATTAAGAACGTTGGGAACCACTGCTTTAGCATCTGCCATTATTTATTATTGATCAATACTGCTTTAAATTTAACAGCTAACTAACAACAATCTTTAACCATAAAAAAAGTAAACATTTCAAGAGAGTATTTATTATACAACATGCACTGTTGTTTTTTTTGAAAATTGCAAACGAGAAAAATTATGTAATTTATTTAATATAAATCTATATAAAATATAGTTTCAATTAATAAATAAAACTATTAATTAATCTTTTGCTGAAAGACCAGGTTATTTCTGAATTACCAGGCTATTGCTGAAAGACCAGGTTATTTCTGAATTACCAGGCTATTGCTGAAAGACCAGGTTATTTCTGAATTACCAGGCTATTGCTGAAAGACCAGGTTATTTTTGAATTACCAGGCTATTGCTGAAAGACCAGGTTATTGCTGAATTACCAGGATTTTACTAAATGTCAAGGTTATTGCTGAATGACCAGGATTTTACTAAATGTCAAGGTTATTGCTGAATGACCAGGATTTACAAAATGACCATGTTATTGCTGAATATCCAGGTCATTGCTGAATGACCAGATTTATGCTAACTGACAAGGTTATTGCTTAGTGAGAATGTTATTGGTGAATGAACGGGTAATTGTTAAATGACCAGGTTATAGATGAATGCCCAGGATATCACTAATTGACCAGGTTAATGCTGAACGACCAGGATATCACTAAATAACCAGGGTTAATGCTAAATAAATGATTATAAGAAGAAATAAGATTTTAAGAAGAAATAAGAAGATTACTTGGGGGTACATTTAACAGCTCTAGATATTCCTCGTTTAGTGGTCAATAAAATATTAGATTGATTTTCAGAATGTTTTGTTCTGTACTTTAAAGATGGATCTTATATTACATATTTAAAATTCTTGAACCTATAAACAATTTTAAACTATAATTTAGCAAAGTGAAAATTATGTACGGAAGTTTTGCTTTCATAGATTTTTATCTTTTCTTCTTTTTTTAATATTTTGCTTTCTTATGTTTTGCTGTTTTAGTATTTAGTTTTTTTTTTCTTTCTTAAATTACATCTTTATTTACTTGTAGGCTATCTTTTTTTTCGCGATTCGCTGGCGTACCGAAGGTCCTGGGCTCGAATACTGATGAAAGTTAGGTATTTTTCCCCGGGTCTCGAAAATGTCTTTGGGTCTACCCAGCTCTGATTTCATTAGTTGGGGTAAAGTAAAGGCGGCTGGGCATTGTGCTGGCCACATATCCCCTAGTTTGCCATAGCAACAGAAACTGGTGTACGCTGCATCATCGGCCCTAGGATCAATTCGGTCCGACCGGTACTTTACTTATATTTTATTTTTTTTGTTCGGGCTTGGTCGCAATAAAACGTGACGGAATATGGTATCGCCTATTAAAATTTCACCACCGCACTTCCTGTCTGCTTCATGTAACGCTATGCACTACTGCTTCGGTGAATTGGCACATATTTCCGTCATCTTATGATTGAAAGCATTATTCATAAAGGCCGATGCACAAGGTGAAAAGAGGAGACGGGATGGGGTGGTTATAAGACACATTGAGTGAAATCTATTAAAATCACACAGTCTCTGGTTAGTGTTGTTTGTGCTTCGGCCTCAAGAAATGAGACAGAACTTTCAAAAATGAAGATTGTTTATTTTTTTACCTTGTTGCTGATTTCAGCAGGTAAATGTTATTGGATAATAAAAATAGGTGCTCAAACATCCTGACTGTAGATATTTGAATTTTTTTATTTAATTTTTTTAAAAATATAATCCGTAATTGTATGAATACATTCGTGTACGTTTTAATAAGTAAAATATTTTTATTTTACCTCGAATCACCATTAAGTTTAAAATATAGGTTAGTTGCTTTTTATCTATTTAAAAAATTAAGTATGAGTGATTTTCTTTTTTTTTTTGTTTGTTGAAGAAGCAGAAGTCAGATATGGCTCGGTGCCATGTTTTTTCATGTGTGTTTGAAGATATTTTGATACAATTATTATTGCCAAGTAGTATTGAAGAATATAAAATGTTTAATGTTTGTAAGTGTTTAGTAAAAACTGTGAGTAGGCTAAATACAGAATCGTCATTTTGATTATTTTGCCTCCTTTAAGAAGTTATTTGTACAAAAAAATAAAATGTATTCACACTGATTTTCAGTGAATTAATGAATAAAAAGCCATATGAATTAAACTTATATAACCAGTAAGCTACTACAATTAATAAAAGAAAGAACTAACAATGACATATATTTACTATTTTGTAACTTTAATTTTTTTCTTATTTCGATTGTTAAAGTCATTATTATCAAATGTGTGAGCGTATTATTTTTTTTTTTTAAATTATTTTTATTTTTATTCATTTTTGTTCTTGAATTTTTCTTATTTTCTAAAGTTTCTAAAATAAAAAGTGTTCAAAGTATGAATCATATTTAATAAGCTTATATAATGTATGACTACTTTGTTTTAGCCTAAGTCTCTTGTCATATGTTAACGATTATTTCTAATGATATATAAGTGTCCATAATAAATACCCGAAAAGCCTTACGAGTCCAGGGCGTAGAGATCAATGTAAAGGGGAAGAGCAAGTGTGACACAACAAGATGCTGTACGAGTCCAACCACCCCGTGGCACGCCAATTAAGCGTGTCGAGTAAGATATGGTAGGTCAAAGCAGTACATACACTACAATTCACTCACCACCTGCTAAATTTCCATCAGAACATTATCGTGGTGGCTCGCTTGTATTCCTGCACTGTCACCAGGTAGCAATTTACCAAAATATAATGTCTTAACATCCAGGCACAGATGCGCTCATTGCTTCCTCCCCATCGAGATTCGGGAAGGGGAGGGGGGGGGGGGGCTCTTGGCAGTGCATAAACTCGGAAGCACAACCGGGGCTGTCCTCCATGAGTTTGCCCACCGGTGTCCACTTTATGTAAGTGTATCGGTGGTTTATACACTTCGGCAGAAGTTGAGGCCCATGTGTACAGCATTAACTGTATTTACCAGATTGTATGTTGAATTATATAATGTATATTACATTCCTGCTTACAGTTTTCTTAAGTAAAGCCGACCTTTTATCGAGTTCATTCAACAAACTCACACAAGATTATACAAAGTTTCAATCGTTGGACATCAAGTACAGCACCAACAGCCATATCTCATGTGCATTACGCTGTATGGAGCTAACTGGTCAGTGTTACAGTTTTAAATTTCAAATGGAAAACTCCTACTGTGAATTAGGTAGGTGGCTGTAATATAAAAATAATAAATAGACCTTGACAACAGGGACAATTTATCTTTATAATAATAATAATAATGATTGTATAGCGCATGCCACGTTTATGACAGTTCTTTGCGTTTACGACAATTACAGAGTACAGACAACGAACAGTAGACGAAAATTAATACACTAGAAAAATTGTGTCATACAAAACTAGTTCCATTAGGTTTCGTGTAAATGACTTTCTTTCAATGTTCAATTAATTTTATTTTTTAACAGGTATGCGTCCAATCCCTTTAAAACTTAGTTTTCTATTTCGACTATTCCCCATTGAATCCCCACCCTGTGGTGTTAGTTCACGTACACCATAAATCCCTAAAACAAAAGAACCGGGTATTTATTCCTGCTTGATGTTCAGGGTTGAACTAAAGTGAGGGGGGGGCACACCAAGATTATTTACGGGCGCCATACACCTTACGCCGATAGGGCGCGCTGTGTAACTTGGGGTCCGTTATCGGTAGCCGTATGCACTATTGTCCCCCACTTCAGAATTCCCATCGGATCATTATCGTGGTGGCCCGCCTGTACACCCGCGTGGTGGCCCGCCCGTACAACCGCGTGGTGGCCCGCCTGTACACCCGCAATGTATCCCTCTAGGTTTGGGCATCCAGGCACCAGGGCAAGATTGCTGCGCTCATTTCTTCATCTCCACTGGGGCCCCAGATCATTCGAATCCAACTGACAGCGAGGACACTTGGAGTCACAGCGTTAGCCCACCGGTGTTCTCTTAATGACTTGATTCAATAATATTTAAAAAAATTAATAATAATGGTAATTTTTATAGATCTTCTATCCATGCTTTTAAATTTACTATGCTAGGTGGCTCTTAGTGTGAATTGCATTGGTGCGCTCTTAGTGTGAATTGCAGTGGCAGTCAGTGGCGTATTTAGGTATGTTCCACATAAAAAGGTCCACAACACATTTCTTTTTTTTTTATTGAATTCCCCATTCTTTCGTTGAAAATAAAACATAAAATTCGTTTATTCCCCTACAATTTTAAGCGCTTCAGTCCAACCCAGCAAAGCTTAACATACAAATTAAGTTTTTTTACAGAATGTAACATGAATTAACGGCATTTTTCTGAGGTGCGTGGAGGGCAGGGCGGGCCACGAGGGGCCCCCACATAAATTTAGGAACAGGGCCCCCACAATCCTAAATACGGCACTGGTGTCACTTGTATTAGTAAGTAAGGCACACAAACACTAGTACTAGAAAGGTCTTTAAAAGACTCCTTTGTCTCAGATTCTCTCAGCGTCTTAGGCAAGCTGTTACATAAAGACGGCGCCACATATTCAAATGAGCGTACTCCATGTTTCTAGGTTATAAAGTCGCCAGTTCACCATACTCAAGAGATATGAGTGTAGACATATTTCAAGTTGAAAGTGATGAGAATGATAATAGTGCAGACTCTGCCTGTACAGGTACGCTTGTTTTTTGGGTAGAAACTATCTCAGATAAATTATTTTATTGCGTGGTGTTCTAAAATAAAGCTCAAATGATGGGCAAAATAAGAGATTACAAGACACCTTGCAAAATTCTGATGTCGATACCAAAAGATGGGATAATTCGGCAACTTTTTGCTCTGTTTAGCGTAACCAAATAAAGGAAAAAGTAGTGGAATAGGAATAGAAATGGCCGAGCCATGTAGTTCAAAAGCATCAACTCTGTAAATCCAGGCTCAGTATCCTCGCCTCCCTGAATGAACATACAGTACAAAGAAGCCCCCCCCCTTTTCCTTACAGTGTGACAGACAATTCCGGGCCCTGATTGGATGATGATGTTTGCAAGAAATGCGACACTTCAGAAACAAATTCTCCGACAACGGTGCTGTCCGTAGCTGGCGTGTCGGGGGATAATCATATGGTATAGGTTCCATTTTAACTTATGTCCCTCCAAACACAGGTGCTATTTCTGGATGGTATCAGTCAAACTAAAGCTCTAGCTTGGCAAGAAAGCCCTAACTGTGGCAATGGCCAGTTCTAAGTTTAGCAATCAGTGATTGTTCATGCCTGCTAGGTCACCATCACGGCGCCGTCGTGGCTCAGCGCCTACGTACATTTCTAAGATAGTATTAGTCTTTTCCCTAATGGCCTTTGGTGCCTTTCCAGCAATAATAATGTTTACTTTTCTGTGGATTGTAATGGATTCTTGTCGCCCATTGGATAAAAGAGATACTGAACTAAACTGAAAAATAGTTGAGCAAACTTGAATGAAAGATAAGGAGAAAGGTAGTGAAAGTAAAAGATGAACAAAGAAATGGATCAATCATAAGACAGCCTTATTGGTTGCGCACGGGAAAAAAGTTTATATAACTCTAAAAATAGAGCAAGCGGTCCATCTTATTATAGTCTATTATGTTTCCACTGTATACAACTTTCGATTTTAACTTTAATTTTTATTGAGAAAGTCATAGCGATTCAATAAAACGGAAGTGTACAGTGCGAAACGGAATCGGGAATTCCGAAAAGAGTCATCAAATATCAGAAATATTAAAGTAAGCGGTCCATCTTATTATAGTCTTTGGCCCTAGTTTAATTCAAAGGATGTACTAAGTTTTGACTTTGTGAGTATAAATTATGTGTCACATGTTAACTGTGTGTGTTAACACAGTTGTGAATTATTATTACGATTTGTTGTTTGTTTGTCCCATGCAGGCAGTACTGACCTCCTGACCAACCCAACAGGCGAAATAAAATCTCCATTGTTCCCTCGGAACTACCTCAACGCTGCTAACTGTGCATGGCTGATTCAAGCTGGAGAAGGGGAAATAATCATCTTAGAGTAAAGAAAACATTTTCTTTTAAGTTTATTTTACAATTTTTAGTTTTACGTTCGTGCATCTGATTAACCCTGATAACATGCACAATACTAATGAAATACTAATGAAACTAATTCAATGACCTTTTTTCTTATAATAATTATGATGCAGACATTGATAGCGGATTGCTTCGTCACTGTCTAACCGCAATAGATGTGACAAAGCCCACCTGTAATATTGTTTGACTATGTCCACCTGCGATATGATGTGACAAAGTCTACCTGCTTTATTATGTGACAATGTCCACCTGCGATAAGATTTGACAATGTCCACATGCGATAGGTTGTGGCAATGTTTACCTGCAATATTATGTAACTATTTCCACCTGCTACAGTGTTAAACAATGTCCACCTGTGGTATATTAAAGTCTTCTATAGTCTATTCTTGTCGTTGAGGCTAATCCCTTGGATGAGTTTGTGCTTAACAAAAGTTTAGAGCGGTGGTCTTAAAATTGCGGAACGCGAGGAGCATGAAGCTCGCAATGTCATTTTGTGCGGCGTAAGTGGCGACATTTTATTATTTATTATTTTCACCCCGTCCTTTTAAACAAATTAAAGTGTTAATTGCCTTGACTGTTTTAAATTTATTTTTGCTAATATTGGCAACAGTCACCTGTTTAGAAGAATGAACTTACCGATAATAGTCATTTCAAGTCAAATTGAGTTTTATAAAATGTATAGTCTCGCTGGTCAATACAGAATAAAAAAGTGTATGTAGCATAATTTGTGTTGGAACTATACAACAATGAGAAGTTAGAAATATGACACTAATCCCGGTCAACATTTGGGAGGATTAAGTTAGACAATTTGAACTTGAATAAACAGTATGTCCACACACAGGTTTCTTTACAGTACAATTTCTGTACAATTTAGCCTGTAAACAACAGTCAGACCTGTGGGCTAATGCATGGGACTGCGGTCGCCACATGTCTCCAACCAAAGCTATGTAAGTGATGGTAGGTCTACTGCAATCCTAGAGCTACAACAACTTGTGCTGTGGCAGATCGACATTACAATCTCTGAAACATCCCGGGTGGGGCTCGGTGAGATGTCAAGAAAGTAAACAGCCACGTCTTCATGTCTTGGTCCAAAGAGATGTCTTCGATATAGAAGGAAACCACTTGGGCGGCACATCTCAAGATCATTATGCGGGAATACGCGGCAGACCGCAAAGAAATTAGGGGCCTGACGTAGAAAGCAAGTGCACTTTAAATAGAACCGCCATATAGTTGGCAAGCTTATCGCTCGCCTCGGACTGCTATTGGAGATAAGATGTCTTCATGAAATCGCAGTTAACTGTTAATCTCAAACTGTATCTCACCGGCAACGTCCACGAGCCCCTATCAGGACTTTTTTTTTCTAATCCATCCAAAAGAGGCCGGTCCAGGAACAATTGGCGCAGATATATGGAAGCAGATACCAGGGAATTCTGCCTTACTTGGGGCAAGCTGAAGAGACTGGCCCAGGGCAGATATGCCTGGAGGACCCTTGTTAGCGGCCTATGTCCTAGGAAGGACCACAGACCTCGATGATCGGCGCCTGTTCCTCTGAGACGAAAAGGCAGAAGAAGAAGAATACAATTTAACAAGTCTAATCCTAAGTCACGACTCTATAAAATACGTTTTAAAAAATAATGGAGATAATATGAACATCCTAGTTGAGCAGAATGCAGGTAATAAATTCGTCAGAAATAGAAACTGACCTTCACGTCAACCATACACTCACGTTATACATGTGTTATAACATAAACATTTTATTGACTTAAATCATTTAAAAAATACACCAGTCTTTGGTGAGGCCCTCATGTTAATTTACATATATGGCCATTTCAAGCTATTGCGAATCGCGACAATCAGAGAACCCGTAGGACGGAATTCGAATCCGTGTTTAGAAGGGGAATAACTCAAACAATTTTAAAATATAAGCCAGCGATTCGACGTTCAAATAATTAGTAAATCTAATTTAATGCTAAAAGTTGGATATTAAGAACAAACGTATTTATTTTTTTTTTTTTTTTTTGTTGAAATTTGTCTTTAATATATATATTTACTGTTAGTGCCTATACTTATTAAAAAACAACAACTTTTCACTAGGATCTCCAATGTAACTGCAGAGTGTGAAAATGATTTCTTGACAGTTTATGACGGGAATAATCATAGTGCGTCAATTATATTTCATGAGTGTAACAGACCAGACAAGTATTCTCTTGCATCTTTCTCAAACTATCTATTCGTCACATTCACATCAAATAATGACGTCACTAATCAAGGTTTTATTGCAACTTATTCATTCTACAGTAAGTATCTTCAAAAATTGAAATTAGACAATACTGAATAATATACCGTAAGAAATTCACTGAAAATCTACATTTCAGAAAATGGATAGTATTAATTATCCTAGATAGAGAACATTTCTTTTCAATTTCTCTTTTTTTTTACCTAGTAAGTTACTTACTGTAAGTGTATTGCTTATGCCTAAGGTGTATTAATATCTTAGCTATTTAAATCTCATAATTTAGGATATACAAATAACGTGTAAGACTCTAAAGCGAAACAACACACGAAACTTTGTATTTCAGAATGTGGAGAAACGCTAAATACAGAAGGAACTATAACTAGCCCTGGATATCCAGAGAGTTACCCTAATTACTTTAATTGTTCCTGGACAATTACAGCTGAAGAAGGCTACAAAATAATATTTAAGTAAGTATTACAATAGGTTTATTTAAAAAAGTACACAATCCTGATATTATTATTATTAAATAGCGTTCTATACAGCGTGTCTTGTATTGCAGAAATGACACTTTACATCATTATCATCATCATCATCTCTGGCGCTACAGCCCATTGAGGGCTCTGGCCTGCCTCACCACTTCCTTCCACTCGGACCTATCCATTGCCTTCTTTTTCCAGGCCTGTACCCCGATCTATATCTATATCACTTTTGCTCCACTGCTGTTAGGCATTCGTTGCAGGTGGCCTGTCCAGCGAAGTCTGCCCTTTTTTTTATTTCGGCCACAATCGAAGGGTCTACATATAGCTCGTAGACCTCTCTGTTGGTGCGCATCCTCCAGCCATTTTTATCTTTGGTTGTTTCCTAAATAAGATACATATTATGGTATATGTCTAACTAATGTGAGATATCATTGTAGTGTTATGTTCTTTTTACATTTGTTAATAGTGTATTGTAATGAAGACTAATTTTTAGTTTTATTTTTAAGGCTAGGATTTTTTTGGTACTTAAGGGTGTCCTTGAGTCTACCCAACTATAATAGATACCTGACATTAGTTATGTTAAATTATAAGCGGCTGGGTATTGTGCTGGCCACACAATCCCCTAGTAAGGAGTAACCACACAAACTAGTGAATGCTGCTATACCGGCCCTATGATCATTTTGTTCCGATGGGATACTTTACTATCTTCTGGCATCTTTTTGGTCGATTAATCTCTTGTTAACTTTAACAACATAAACAAATGAAAAAAAAAAGACATATTTCGAAACAATTGGAAAAAACATCGATTTTAACTATATTTACAAAATGTTTGACAACTTCCTTAATATACAAAGTCTAAACAATATTTGTGTATAATTAATTCAATCAGTAAACCTGGTTACCTAAATTGTATATCTTCTGGAAATCATTTAAAATAAATCCAATTCACACTTTGATGTTGTATATTCTTATTTAAAAGAAAACATTTTTCTCTAGGATTGACAATGTAAATGTAGAGTGTGAAAACGACTTCTTGAAAGTTCGTGACGGGAATAATCAGAGCGTGTCAGTGTTATTTGATGAGTGCAACAGACCAGACATGTATTCTCTTGCATCTTCCTCAAACTATATTTTCATCACATTCACATCAGATAATAACGTCACTTATCAAGGTTTTCGTGCAACTTATTCATTCTACAGTAAGTTTCTTCACAAATTGGACATAGAGAATACTGAATAATATCATTTATCAAATTCACTGAAAATCAACATTACAGAAAATGGATAGAATAATTATCCTAGATAGAGCAAAATTCCTTTTTAATTTATTAAACATTTTTTACATTGTAAGTTACTTACTGTAAGTGAATTGCTTATGTTAAAGTGTATTAATATCTTATCTATTTAGCATAGATCACGCAATTTAAAACACAAAAATAACGTGTAAAACTCTAAAACGAAACAACTTACATATCGTATTTCAGAGTTTTGTAAAACTCTAATACATGTAAATGAAGTAGACTGTGTAATGATTCAAAACTACATTGGTTAATTTAAAGACACATTTTCATGACCTTATTGTCTCGTCGTATGTACTTTATACCAAAGTGGTTAACTGGGATCGAATCCGCACTAATAGCTTTCTTTTTCTACTTTTAATAGATTTCCATTAATAATATAAATTTTTGCATAGCGTGGCTTTCAGTACTGTACGGAAAAGGCACCGACACACAGCGTGGCTTAATGTATGCAATGAGCATAAAAAACAGATTTTAATGAATTTTAGGACTTAAAGCTTTCCCAAAATGTTTTCATTACATAAAATCTAATAATTGTATTTTAGACGCCGCAACAAGGACATCTTTTTAATTTTCATCCACAGTAATAGTCCAAACCTTTTGTTAAATAAAAAAACATGCCTTTATTGATCCCGATTAATATATGTATTTAAATTAACTTTCCTAAATGTTTTCAGTAAAATAAATAATATTTTTAAAATTATTAGATTTATATTATTCTGTTCATTGTATGATATGCAATTTGTATCTGTAGCTTATACAGGCATATTTAATTATCCCCCCCCCCCGGGCGAAGCCGGGATATTTAGCCTGTTTGAAATAAAATGGCGATTGGTTAATATTTATTTATCCTGATAATATTTAAATATTTGTTGCAATGTTAATTTGTTAAAAATTGGTACTGTTTGCTGGCTATTTTTTTTCCGGAACGAATTCTTTTACCTTTACTTATATAATTTAAAATAACATTTACATTATTAAATGGATTTTAAAGATTGTTTTTTACCAATGAATACATAAATAAATTAGCTTGCATTATAAACCTACAAATAAATATCTACTTCAGTATAATTCCGTGGGGTTGATTCACAAACTAAAAAAAAGATCTCTAAAACAGACACACACAAAATATACTATAGTAATCAAACATCCCCCTCCTCCACCATTTTTAAAATCGTAAAACCAACACGATTTGCAGACAAAAAAATGGTCAATACTTGTATATACTGTTGTTTAGAACACCGACACTAGTCACACAACGCTCAAACAAAGTTTTAAGAAAGCCATTAAAACAGAAAATCAATTCTTCCGACCCATCTCTTAACACAGATGAAGTATACCGAAACAATAAACTAAAGATTGGAATCGAACCAAACACGAACCGAAGACGCCGAACAAAAACTGTGCAGGAGATCGAACTAAACCCGAACTACAAAGTTACGAATTGCAAACAAAACCGAACGAACTTGGAGAAAAGTTATATAAGAACTTGCAATTATTCTAAACGCGTCAGTAGCAAACCAACGTCGGAAAAATAGATTAAAATTATTGAGAAATAATGTATGAGTGCTTAACTCTAAAAAACATCCTTGATTGTGTCAAAAATATGGTCCATACAACGGTCTGGTCTGTGTCTCGATTATCTACGCGCATGTTAAAAAAAAGATTTAGTATTAAAATGAGTGAGAATGTGGTAAAATAGTACAAACACGTATTAAAAGTATGTCTTATATCATTGCAAACAGTATGATAAACAGCTGTATTACAAAAATTGACTGCCTTTCATAATCAATGAAAATATTTCCTCTTTACAGATTGTAACGCAGAAGGAAGAATATCAAGTCCTGGCTATCCAATGTACTCATACCCCAATAACTTTCATTGTTCATGGACATTTGTAGTCGCAGAAGGCTCTTTAGCATTATTGACGTAAGTTTGATTTATAGTATGCAGTCGTGTGAGAGTTTTACAGTGCAATGGTCTTTGTTGTGGTTTTCTTTCTCGCTATAAATTTAAGCCAGTAAAGTAAAGTAAAGGAAGTAAAGTACCCGTCGGACCGAATTGATCCATAGCAGCGTTCACCAGTTTCTGTGACCACGGCATACTAGGTGATTGTGTGGCCAGCAATATTCACAGCCGCCTTTACTTGGCCCCAACTAATGTCAGGTACCCATCAGAGCTGGTTAGACTCAGGGACATTCTCCAGACCCGGGAAAAGGTCCTATCCCGCACCAGGATTCGAACCCGGGACCTTCGGCTTGCCAGTCGAACACGCTGCCACTCGGCTACCGTCCCCTTAAGTTTAAGCCAGAGTGAGTCGAAAAAAGACCAAAAAAGTGTTAGGAAAAAAAAAGGAATGCGTTTGAATGAAACTGTATCAAATACTAAGTTGTCTTCGCATTTCTCCAAGAAATGTTTTAAAAAACAACGTTCTTATTATTATTTATTTTCCAATTTTTTATTATCTACTTCTGAATAATCTCTCTACATTTCATTGACGAAGCCAGGACACAGGTAGAGCGAATTTTAAGAAAAAGGCTCTACTTTAAGATTTTTTTTTTTAAAGATGTATAGAAGATTTAAGAATGTATCGCGTATCAAGTGCAATAATACCCCGTGCCACAGCCAGCTTAGTAGCACAAATAGTGCGAGTATTTTTGAACCAACTAGAATTATTTGCAGAGCAACTATTAGTGCTGTACAATTCTGCAATTCTACTGCTGAATTCCTTCATCTAATATCGCAAAGTATTTATATCTTACGATAATCTATAAACTCTAAACACATGCCAGTTTTTCCACGTTTCTCTCTAATCTTTCTATTCTGTTTTTCCTTTTTTTTTTGTCATTCACTATGTTTTTCTCGATCTATTATTGAATCTTTAGACCTCAATGTAGAAACATTCCATTTGCATTTGAATAAAAAGTTAAGCAGGAGATTGATGTGCTAGTCAAAAAGAAAAAAGGAGAATTGAGAATCTGGATTTGTCCAAACACTTAAACAAAGTTTTAAAAAGAGACTATTATAGACTACCATCATTCGAAGACACTTTGCCCCAATTTGAAAATGCCATATTGTTTTCCAAACTAGACATAAAAGAAGCCTACTGATAAGAAAGCCGGCTGGCCTAGCGGTTAGCTCACCAGACTGTCAACCAAAAAACCACTTGACACGTCGCGGGTTCGAGCCCCGCCACCGGCAGATCCATGTCGCCCTACATGAGTTTGGGACTAGATGACGTTAATATTGAGTTGTTATCACATGCGCTTAACCGGCAGCAGTGAAACCTCTCACAGATTAATAGTTCTTCTAGAACGCACTGACCATGCAGCATGGATAGAAGCGCTATATAAATTACCATTACTATTACCATAAGAAATACAGTCTACTTGTCACAATAACATCGTATGGATGTTTTAGAATTGAACAACTCAGGCAAGATCTTAGAAATATAAGTCGAAAGCATCCAGGACAGGCTTGGAACATTCGTCATCCAGGAATGCTAACCAATATAGTTTGCATCTCGAACTTTGACAGCGACAGAAGAAAAGGTGAGTTCATATTGAAAAGGAACTTCTAGAACTTCTAGCTGTGTTTTTGATCCTAAATTGTTTCAACCAATATACGTTTACAGAGCCTTGACAATTATAAAAGATCACAAGCCAATACACTTTTTAAAAAAAAACAACAACTTTGAATCAGGCACCCACGAGACTCCTAAACCTCATAATGAGAAGCAGTCTTTATGAATCAGAATTGCAGTAGGCCCAAGGCAAGCACATCCACATAGCAAATGCATTATCAAGACTTGGCGAACGGAATTAAAGACAAGATGATGTTTTCAAAATCTCAGTGATCCAGATACTAGATATCCCATATTTACTACTAACAATAGTTAGTAACAAAACAGCGGCTTTCGCTTCAAAGCAAAAGGTTAGTTACTGGATTTCCCAAAAAGAAAACACTTGTAGATAGTGACATCCCACACTTTGACTTCGACGGGACGCTGGGAAGCAGCGAAATGATTCTATAAAATGACAACGTATCATCATCCCAGAAAGCTTACGAAAAGAAATGAAGGAGAAGCTACATCAGTCCCACCTTGCTTTTGATGAAATGATGAGAATGGCGCAAAATACTTTTTTTTTAAAATCTTTCGGCCCGGAATATCACAGGAAGTTAAGCAAATGGTAGAATCCTTCACCGTTCGTCAAGAAAACAGACCTTTAAACGACAGCGAAACTTTAAGGCAGATAGCTGAAGGAAACAGCCCATGGTAAAAAAAAATTTGGAGCGGACTTTAGGGAAATCGAGGACAAATGGTACATGACCACATTGTACCATTTATGGTCTCTGTATAACCACGTGCTCCGAAACGAGTATTTTCTTTTGTAAAAAAACAACAACACAACCAACCTGTTTAACTTCAGAGAATCGCGACGGATCCTATCATAAATTTAGATAAAGGCGCGTGACTGCCAGAATATAAAATAAGGATAACTCCGATTGATCATACGAGGGGAAGAATTGATTGTTGCCCCTGAACGTGGGTCATTGAAATAAAAAAGAGACGCCACCAGAGGTACATGACGGTCTAGTCTGAGCGTGGTGGGGGAGGGAAAAGAGTGGAAGGGGAGAATTTCGCCCTACCTCGGAAACTAAATCTACTTGTCCGTAAAATTCATTATATAGTACTAAACTATTAAACTGTAATAAATCTAACCTCATCACAAATGGATAAGATATATTTTTTGTTTTAATATATATATATATTCGCTACAAACTGAGTTGTTGTTGTTTTATATGTAATCGAATCAACGTGAGTTTAAAAAAAAAATCTTTATAATGCAATATATTTTCTTGTGTGTAATATTTTGAAAACTATGTTGAATTTTGAAACTTACATACTTTGTGTTATCAGGATCCACGATTTGTCAACAGAATGTGACGTGGATAACTTCACAGTTTATGACGGAAACAGTGAAAATGCCCCAATACTATTTCAGAGATGTAACCAATCATCATATGTTGAAGTATACTCTTCATCAAACACTCTATACATAACATTTACGTCCAATAATAATAACATCAACGATAAAGGTTTTGATTGTACACAAAGTTCACATAGTAAGTATAATGGGCCGTATTGCTGATGAGAGTTAACACCCTTGCCCCTTATACAAGTCAATCTTTTATGACGCACTTGTAAATTTACAAGTCAGTCATAAAAGATTGACTTGTATAAGGGTCAAGGGTGTTAACTCTCATCAGCAATACGGCCCATTTAAGAGTAATTGTTTTATTTCGAGAGTACATTTTAATATAAAATTTTTGATATTTCATATTGATTATTAGGCTACATTTGAAGTTTACACTTGAAGATGACAAGTACGATATCACATTACAAACATATTTTATAATTAATAATGAAGTAGTTTTCGTCTGAGTGGTTTGTATTAACAAAATATTTGATATTATGGGACATTTTTAATTTCAACAAAAATATTTTAGGTCTAATTGATCTCGAATGTAGAAAATTAATATTACAGCGTTAAATTTGACATATATGTATTAATTGAGAGATTAAGCGCTATTTAACACATTTATCTACTTCTTTTCTAGAAATTCGTTGAGCCAACCAGTACAATCTGTAAATGTCATTTTCTATTCATCATTTGTTATTAATCGTATATAGTAATGATTTACAATGATTGATAGAACTAAAATGTTACCATACTGTTCTACTTTCTTTGTTTGTATTGAGTCTACAAAGCGTTAAATAGAAATGATCTTTGCTACTTTGTTTCAGAATGCTACAATGGTGACGTGTACGACGATTGGACTGCTATCAAGTTCCCAAACAATATTATGCGCATCAACTTGAATTGTTCGTTTACAATAACAGTTGATGAAGGATCTATTGTCGGCTTATAGTAAGTATTGAATACCATGTTGAAATCGTAATTTCGTGATGAGTATTTTAAATTATACAATAAAACTATTTAAAATTTAAATTAGCTCGTGATGGTAATTATTTGTCTTGTTGCCGTTGTACTTACAGCATTGGATCTCTAACATTAAAATGTGGCGTGGACTATGTCTCTGTATATGATGGAGTCGACTCAAGTGCTCAAAATCTATATCATGGATGTCACAGTGATACAAACTATTACTACTTGGCGTCTTCCTCGAATGCGTTATATGTAACATATTCAGAAAATGATGATGTCAGTGGAAATGGTTTTGAAATGTCGTATGTTAAATTCGGTAAGTATATATAAATGCCTGATACAAAATGATTGAGATGAAAACAAACAAAACAATACGAATTCTAAATTTAGTTCAGAATGTCTTAATAACAATATAACACAATTGTTAGCCCTGAATGGACAATTTCTAATATTTGAATCCCAATTTGGGCACAATCATTGTGCACAGGGGTTTGTGGTCCCATACACTCTGTGGAAATATATATATATATATTGTTAATTGTTACATACCACTAGTAGAAGAATATTTTTGATGTTGTCTATTTGTACGCTGTCGCCTGTGACGTCACGCTTCAGCGCACACCATAATATTAAAATAAATGTGTTATTGCTTTTGTTTTGGCGTTATTTTTTTTAATGCTTTCTAGATAAGTTCAAATCTAAAACATACTTTGATAAAATGTATATAAAGACTGTTACTAAAGGGTAGTTTTCATTTTTTGTACAGTTTTTGTCAAGTTTACACAATATATAGGAATAAATGGGCGTCAAGGTCTGTCCTTTGTATGTCGTCATTAACCCCTGGAACAGATAATTCTCTAAAGATAACAAAAGGTATGGGGTGACTGATAGTCCCGGAGCGAGATCCTTCTCGAACAAAGAAATAAAAGGGAGTGGTTGCCCTTCGACCAGGTCCGTGTTGACACAAAAGGAAGACATGGGATAGTTCCGCCACCGGAGTGGGAAGGGAAAAAGAGTATGAGAAGAAGGAGAATTTCGCCCTGCCTACCTAATAAATACATTGGCCATAGCAGTAATTAACAAGTACTAAAATATGACGCTAATATAACTGTCAAATCATGACAGTGATCTTTTGTAATTGATACTTAATCCCGACGTTTAATCGCCAACACTTAATCCCCTAGTCACTTAATCTCTAGACACTTAATCCCGAAACACCTAATCCTTTCTAAAGCAGTGTATAATGCATGGCTGTCAATCCTAGCATTTGGTTTATGTTAGACTTAAGGACCCCTCTTGTAAAGATCGTTGTTCTAATTAGCAGAATATAAATTAGTCTGCCATATACCAATGAATAATTTCTACGTTTTATGATAAAAATAGGGGATACATTTTCGTCGTCGCTTATCCCATTACTTCGACTAATTAAAATTATAAATATTTTAGTATGTAAATGGTCGCAGACTGCGCGGTAAAGGAGAAAACTATGCGTCAGCCATGTTCCCTTCAGAAACTTTGACGTCAACGGCGGTGTTGCACGAACAAACAGCACCGTCGAGGGTTGGCATCATGCCCACCAATCTCTCTTCTCGTCTCATCAACAGACAATGTGGGCATTCCTTGATCATCACATCAAAGACTTTAATAAGCTGGACCGCTTTCCGTACGCACACTGACTTTAATGACTCCTAAACTTCCATAAAGACTTTCGTTGTATATAACTTTTGAATAAAAACTTAATTTTCTATTGAGAACATCTTAGCAAATTACTAAACTGGAAGTCTAAAGGACGCAGTGCATCGGAAATTCCTAAAAGAAGATTTTCGAGTCATCAAATAGCAGAAATATTAAAGCAAGCGGTCCATCATCATATTATAGTCTTTGATTATAAAAATTACAGCACTTTTTCATTGTTTGTTGTCACAAGGTTAATTTAAAATGGAACTATTTTTTTTAGACTGCAGAGTAACGTTAAGAGATAGAAGTAGGACAATAAAGAGCCCTAACTACCATGACTACTACATATACAACTTAAACTGTTCATGGACCATTGAAGCTGATGAAGGATATATAGTTATACTCAAGTAATTTACCTTATTTAAAATTATAATAAGAATAAATTGCAGCATACTAACTTTTCTTTACTGAACACCGAGTGTCATTTATAATGGTTTGGTTTTTGAAAACATACTAGATGCTTTTTTTTTTAATGTTTGCCTGTTACTAAGTTTACCTTTGTTTTAATGGGTTTCTGTCTTTTTTTTGCGGATAGTTAAATGGATGAACATTGTCCGATGGGGCAAGTTGGCCGACTGGCTTAAGCCAGGTCCGAGGTTTTAACTCAGCTAAATGCTCATGTAGTTTCCTTGGTCTGGAGGGTGTCCCTGTTTCTAACCAGCTTTGATGGGTTACCTGATATTAGTTGGGATAAAAGTAAAGGCGGCTGGGCATTGTGCAATGGTCACTGAACGCTGCTCATCGGCCTTATGGATCACTTTGGTCCGAATGGATACTTTACTTGCTTGAATTTGCTTCCTCAACTTGTCGATAGTTAGGATGAAAAGGATAGGTTAAAATAGGCCACTATGCATTACCCTTTAGAATGTCTTTGTTTTTCGTTTTCTGTTGTAGATCTAGTTGTTGTTTTTGTATTGTTATTGTTATTTTGACGTCCATGTATCATACTGCATGTTAAATTTTGTATGATCAAGATTACTATTCTTTTAGTTTTCTTTAACTATACTAGAATGCCCTACACCCAACACTTACGAAAATATATTCTTGTTATAATAAGATTCGACTAGGAAAGTCAATGACGCGTTCGTGTCGTAATTCAGTCATTGTATTTTTTTCGCATAGAATTACTGATTTCTCAGCTGAAACTGCTACACTGACAGTGTATGATGGAGACTCTGCTGATGATCCAAAGATTTTTTCTGCTTCTAATGTTGCGGTCGCTGGAAGTTCACTAGCATCTACATCAAAGACATTGTATTTAAGATTTTACTCCTACAATGATCTCACCAACCAAGGTTTTCAAGCCGAATATTACTTCTACCGTAAGTTGTTTTTTGGTCAATCTGTTGCGTCTTTTAAAATTTTAAAAAATTAAAGAACACCTGGAGCGATTTTTTTTCGCATTAATCCGATGTATTTATTTTGCATGCATTAGCATACCGGAAATTTTGCCCTGTTCCACCCCACTTAGGTAGAAAATTGATAAATAATTAGGTTAATATGAAGAAATTATGAATAATAATACAACCAAACGTATTGACTAATGAACAAAAATGTCTTCGAATTTGATATGTCTTCAAAGCAGCAATTTCTGATTACAATAATATCATTGGTAGACTACATATGAAAGGACAAATGTATTTAGTCCCTGATTTACATAATACTTATTGACTGTACAGTATGTTATATGTCATATTTTTGTCTTAAATGATATATATATATATATATATATATATATATATATATATATATATATATATATATATATAAGCCATATGCTGAGTATATATATATAGAAGCCATATGCTGAATATAAACTCAAACCTGAGTGAGAGGCGCCTGCGATGGATAGGCCATGTCCACAGGATGGGTGCGGAGCGCATCCCAAAAGCCCTGCTGTATGGAGAGCTGGCAGCCGGTACAAGAAAGAGGGGTCGCCCTTGCCTGCGGTTCAAAGACGTTTGCAAGAAAGACTTATTACTGGCATGCATTGAGCCCAACACGTGGGAGAGTCATGCTGAGGAACGCACCTGCTGGCGGTCCAAGGTGCGCGAGGGCACTCAAGCTGCAGAAGCCACCCTCACAGAAAGAAGCGAAGAGAAACGAGCCAGAAGAAAGGCGAGAGGCAGAGAGAAAGGAGACTGCGCCATCGTCCCTTGAGGATGGAAGGATGCCATACATATATATATTATTATAACGACGACATAAGGAAGTACATTATTTTCTATATGTCAAAACAAAATGAGCAATAAGAACAAACAAATAAAATAATATTTGTTTAATCTAAAGTGATGTATTTCCCAACATGCATTATCAGGTAGTTGTAAATTTTGAATACCAGTTGAAACATAATTAAGAAAGGAATCGGTTGGACTATGCTGCTGTGTTTAAATATCTACTCTCAGCCTACCGGGACTTCTAGGTTTAGCTTCCGTAAAAACTGCTCAGGTTGATTTAGATGGTTTTTTTCTCATTTTATTTCCAATCGTTACTGTGACCGGGACCGATCTTAGATCTTTAAAATTGAGTAAGATGAAGCGTCTTGAGTAGAAATCCATGTATCATCATCATACATACAAAGCATAAACACTGCTGAAAACTTGTATTTCAGAATGCGGTCAAACTCTACAAAATAATAGTAACACAATTTCTAGTCCTGGATATGAATTAGGTGAAAGATATCCCAACAACTTTAACTGTTTTTGGAAAATTGAAATTCAGTCTGGATATGTCATTATATTGAAGTAAGTTTCATTACTATTAAAAAACTTCATTTCATTATCAAATGTCTATGTGAAGACATACGTGTAAAGTGTTGTTTGACATTTAAAATTCAAGTTAGACTACAAATGATTTGAGGAAATTTTTTTTTTACAATATCAACAAATACTTTTTTTTGGTCTAGCATCGTTAGTGTGTCATCTGAATGTGAATTTGATAACCTAACTGTTTACGATGGAAGTTATAATACCGCTCCAATGGCTTTACAGGAATGTGATAACACAAGCATTCAAATAATCTCTTCATCTAACACATTATATTTGACATTTATATCAAATAATGACAACTCACAGCTGGGTTTCAATGCTAGTTATTATGTGTACGGTACGTATTTATAATGTATACCAGTATAACATATTAAAGCTTATAATATTTAGAAGGGTATGTTCTTTCCTTATCAATAGGAAATGTACTTAATATGTTTATTCTATATATATTATATTCGTTTATCTAAGTATAACTTCTGACATTATGATAAATAGTTACTCTTTATATCCTATGTTAATACAATGTCAATGTATTTTTTCAAGCTTGCCATGACGGCATAATCAACAAGGGTGGAACCAATTTTGGATTACAAGATAAAGGACTTTTATTCAGCTACCCCGACTTGCTTACCTGTGATGTTACTATTCCAGCAGATAATGGTTTCATTCTAATTTTGGAGTAAAATAATACATTTCATTTTTATTACTTTTAAATTCGTTAAGCGTTATTTTAGACCCCTCTTGATTTACTTTTATGTGCGACCGGTTAATGCTACGTTTATTCGTTTTGTTCTATGTTTGTAAAATTTTAAATTGTTAATTAGCTTTTTTTCTTTTTAGCCTAGAGAATTATATCCGTGTAATTCACTATGATATTCTAAATTGAATATTAAGATAGAAATCAAAAATTGTATACAGCGGAAACCTTTAATGCAATCGTAGGAGCGTAGAAGTCATTTAAGACAGCTTTATTGGTTGCGCAAACTGTAAACATACATATATTACAAGTTACACTGGCCGGCGTTGCCCGGGTGAAAAAAAAACAGGACTGTATAAAGTGCAGATCCAAATTGTATAAACTACAATGAAAACAAAGCTATATATCTAATATTTAATTTTTTTTTTTTTACTGAAGACTTTTAGGATAGTAATTTAACATAAATATTGCACCGGGTAAAAATATAGGCAAGTATTTTTATTTAACAAAAATCTAAATTGCCCGTAAATTTACAATGTCTTTTGTTTTTAAAAGTTTAAAAAATTTTTTTCGACAAATAAGGTATTGTATAACTGGAGCATCGAACCTGGGCCGTCCGCATAGCAGTCCTGTACGTTTATCACTGAGCTAACGAAGACACATGTTTCATGTGAAAAATTATTAAACAGTATATAGGCCGAGGCCTACTTAGGTCGGTGACACAAACTCACGTGTTTTCAAATTGACCAATGGGGATCTGCGGAGACACAAACACGGTCTTTATATATATATATATATATATATATATATATATATATATATATATATATATATATATATATATATATATATATATATATATATATATTATAAGACATAAATAATAAAAAATAAAATGTTCAAATATATTTAGTATTTTAGTATTCATACATTTTATAAGCTACAAAATATTTTTTCGCTTGTTTTTGTTTATGTTTCAGGTTGGAATCTTTACACACTGGTTGTCATGGCGACAACTTGGCAGTCTTTGACGGAAGTAATGAGTATGGTGTAAAGATATTTCAGGATTGTGTATTAAATGACTCATTAACCAAAGTGTCATCCACTGGCAGCTTTTATGTGACATTTTCACAGACAAAAAATGTTCGATTTGATTACTATTTCTCGTTCTATCGTTATGGTAAGTAATGTGTATGTGTATTGGTTTGTAATTAAAAAAAATAATGCAAAGAACGGAACAGTTAGGAAAGTTAAAAAAACAACTACTGACTTTGACATTTTTATTTTGAGAATGTTTGGGGAAAAATTAATTTTTCTTGCAATTTTGGAAAATAACTCTAGTTTGGAATAACAGATATGTTTTTTTTTCAGATTGGAAAAACTTTTTTTTTTGTTTGAAGTTTAAGGAAAAATGTACTTGTTTTTTAATTTAAGTTTTTTGTAATGTAAATTAATTTTTAAAGTTTAGGTAATGTAAATACATTTTTTTAACTTTAGGTGATGTAAATTTATTTTTTAAAGTTTTTAAAGTTTAAAGCCTTATTTTATTATAGCCTTGCTTTCGTCATGCCGGAAGTATTATTATTTCTTTGTTGTCCGCTGCATTATTATGTTACTGAGCCAAGCTCATCATTCAACGTTTTACCTTTGAGATTCTCTCCTCCTCCAATCCCAATCAACCAAACAGCTGTTGGACTCAAGGCATCAGAAAGAGCAGGTGCAGATTCTCATAAATTTCCTTCAATTGTTGGTGGCACAAACTCTTAAATTTGATGAAATTATGCCGAGATCAACAGGAGTTTTCAAAGTACAACCATTTGATCTTTATTGTCCATCTTTGCAGACCAGCTTACTTAATCAAATTTGCAAAGTATGTCACTTATACTTTGCCTCACAAACAATGCTAAAGACACGTGCATGACAACACAGAGCTCGGGCTCGGGAAAATGTGCAAACCCAAACTGTTCCACAATCAACTCAAATAAAACGCATCCGTCCTTGGAGAATCGCTGCTAAAAGGCAAAGAGAACTCATAGCAATTATTGCAAGAAGAGAAAATGCCCATTCAGAGGATGTTGAGTGGCTAGATGAGGATGACGTTGATCTGTCTGCAATTATCCTTCAAGGAAACGATGATGGTGAAAGATTGATGCCAGTCACTTCACCATGGATGGATGATGTCCAGTGATATTTTTGAATTAAACATAATTCACAGACCCATAATAAATAGATTCAATATAACACAAGAGTTTGTCACATAATTTGTAAATCCAGTCTTTTTTAGTCAATTTTTTTTGTTTCATTTTTATTATTTAATCACTGGGTGAGGTCAAATTTCGTTAGTCTAATGTACTTCTTATCATGTGTAAAAAGATTGCATAATCGGAAGATTATCTAAACCTTGACATCACCTTTTGTAAATGAAAAACCAGCAGATAAATGATGTGTAATATATAGTGGTCTAGTATAATTTTTTCAATTTGTGTTTTCACATTCAATATAGATTGAGCTACTGCTTCAATGAATAGGCCTAACTGTGACAACTGTTGTCAATTAACAATTCAACTATTAAAGTCATTTTAATAATGTGATAGTTCTTTTAAGTGGAAATTTTATATTATAATACTGTTTAATAGTGAAGTGTGTTATATATTAAATTTTAAAAAGATGTTAATTTTTTTTAAATTGTTCATAAGTGCGACGTACTTTAGTGGGGGGGGGGGGTCCGAGATTTGCGACATTTTGTGACAGGGAGGGGGGAAGGGGTTAAAACTGGTCGAAAATAGCATGACGTACTTTATGGACGGCCCCTAATGTAAATTAATTATTTAAGTTTGGGTAATGTAAATTATTTTTTTTTAAGTTTGGGTAATGTAAATTAATTTTTAAAGTTCAGGTAAGTTTGGAAAAAAGACCTGAATAATGATTAAAAATGTATTTATATTAAGCTTGATACAAAACAAAAATATTACATAATAATCAAGATGCATTAACGGTATATATGATTATAAAGATAATCAGGCTATATAAATCATGCATGAACTACCGTGCTTACGTTTGTAAATATGTGGAAATATCATGTCAACTTGCAATTATTGTAAAAATGTTTTGCTACGTTGTTTCTTCTTATTATATTTTAGAATTGTATGCTCGTGTTGTGTACGTCACCTTGTCTGAAGTGTCTTTAAATTTAGTGATTTTTATTTCTTATGTAAAGTAATCTCATTAAGCAGCGTTTATCAGCCCATTTGGCCATGACAAACTAGGAGATTGTGTGGTCAGCACAATGCCTAGCCGACTTTAGTTTACCCCGTTTACCGCCAGATGCCCAGTAGGGTAACTGGGTAGGCTCAGGGACAACCTCCAGACCCGAAGCCTAATCATAGCCTTCACCAGGATTCGAATTCAGAACCTTCGGTACGCGAGCCAAACACGCTGCCACAATTGCCCCATTACTAATGATGACATCTCATTGTATATAGAATCTTGTGAATACTTTCACAGCACTTTTGATTACTTTAATAAACATTTCTTAAGTTTCACACAGAAGATGCTTTTATCTAGTATAACGTTTACAATTAAACGATAAGTAACATTTTAGTTTTATGCTTCTGTTATATAAATTGTCTATGTATCACATTTTGTTGTAAAATAAATGTTTACGTCAGAAGGTTAAACACAAATTGTGCAAAGATTATCAAATCAAATGTTTATTTTTGTAACACTTTAACATTGTATGTAAACTACTAAACAACCATTATTGTATAATCTTATAATTGGAAATATTTCGGCTTTGCTGCAGCAACGATTATAAAAATAAAATCCGCAAAGCACTTTAGAACTATTTCTATTATTTTTGTTCAGAATGCAATGTACGTTTCAACCAATCGGAAGGATATTTTTCAAGCCCTGGCTATCCATACAACTACTACAACAACCTCAACTGTACTTGGGACTTCGAGGCTGAAGAAGGCTCAATAATTATTTTAGAGTGAAGTTATATAGTCTACTTCTACAATAATTGAAATGAAATTTGCAGTTTTAGAAATCTTATACATTTAACTAAAAATAAATATAACATAAATAGAAACTGCAACAAACACACAGAAAGATAAAATTTAAAGTTACCTAAAAATTAATTTCTCTTCTTTATTTGTTCTTTGCTTAGCATTCTTGACGTCTCCAACCAATGTCCAAATGACTACATCTCAGTGTATGATGGGGCTGAACGGATTCTACACGAATGTGACACGCGAAATATTTCAAAAGCATCGTCATCCCGATGCTTAAACGTCACATTTGCGTCAGACAGTGACATCACGGACAAGGGTTTTAACGTGTTCTATTCATTTTACAGTAAGCATTCAAATAGTGTGCGATGCTATTGTGTATATCATTAAAGTGATATTGTATTCAACATGAAACAATTGAATTAGAAATTGTCTTTTTAAGAATAAAGGTATACAAATACCATTTACATATTGCTAAATGTCACCTTCAATATTGTCATCTTAATCTCAATCAAAAGAACTAACATTAATAGATTAGTTCGTGGTTTGCTAAGATCTTATGAGGTGATGATGGCATTTAATTTGTGATGACATTTTATGAAAAGTAATGAAACAAGCTAGTCATGCATTTGTCTTGCGAGAGATGGCAGTGTTTATAAACCTGAGATAGCAGTGTTATAAACGTGAGATGTCAGTGTTATAAACGTGAGTTGGCAGTGTGATTAACGTGAGATGGCAGTGTGATTAACGTGAGATGTCAGCAGTGGCGTAGCTAAGGGGGGGGGGGGGGCGGGGGGGGCGGACCGCCCCGGGTGACAGCATATGGGGGGTGACACTTTGTCATCTCCAACAAACATTTTCAGCCAGGCTAAGGTGCGAAAATAGTCTGAAAATAGAATTGTGAAAAAACCCAACCAACACAGGAAATGTGACGTTTATGACGTCACATATTTCGAATTGGAATCTATCAACCGGGCGTCGAAAATATTGTCTGAGCGTACTTTTTGATAGCACACCGGACGTTTCGCATACAGATCAAATGTCAACCGTAATTTAAGTAATTAGATATGTAGGCCCCTACACATCAGCGGTGGTACAGTTGAAGTGCGGGAGTCATTCCTTGGATTTTTTCATCTGAAAGGTAAAACAGCTACTGCATTGACTGGCGAAATCCTTGAGAAACTAGAAAACGAAGGACTGGATATTCAGTTATGTCGCGGTCAAGGGTACGATAATGCAGCAAGCATGGCTGGAATCCACAGTGGTGTGCAACAAAAGATCAAAGACATTAATCCGAAGGCAATTTTTGTACCTTGTTCCAATCATTCTCTGAACCTTTGTGGCAAACATTCGTTTGCTAACAATCCGTCTTGTGTAACGTTTTTTGGAAGTCTTGAGGCGCTGTACACTTTTTTTGCTCTGTCGACCCATCGCTGGGATGTACTAATGAAATACACAGGTCTAACAGTGAAGAGACTGTCCACAACTCGCTGGAGTGCACATGCTGATGCAGTGAAGCCAGTGACACAGAAGTTTAACCAGTTTGTGGAAGCCATTGAGGCTCTGTGTGATGTCGAAGAAAGCGTCGAGACAAGTGGCGCTGCGCACAATCTGTTGCCAGCTATATGCGACTTTTCTTTCATTTCGTTCTTGTTTTTCTGGGCTGACGTTTTAAAAGAAGTTGACTTAGCACAAAAGTACATGCAAACACCAGGTATTACTGTGGACATGGTTGCAACCAAACTAAAGGCTCTCACGGTCTTTTTGGAAGAGCAGCGCACGAAAGTTGTTGACAATGCCGTCCAGCAGGCACTTGCGAAATGTGAAGAACTTGATATCCCTACAGAGAAGAGAATCATAAGAAAGAGAAGATTACCTGAAGAGGGCGCAAGAGATGCTGGATTGTCATTGCAGCAGGAGACCAAGAGAGCAATGTTAGAGTGTCTGGACCGTTTTCATATGGAGTTAGATACGAGAGGAAAGGCAGTGAATGCCATTTTGTTGACTTTTTCTGCCGTTCAGCCAGACCATATTAATTGTGCCAACGACGAAGAAATGCAGATGTCTGTTACCAAGCTCACAGCCGTGTATGATGAGCTGTCTAAAGAAGACCTTTGTCTATAAATACCACGTTTAAGGCGACACCTACAAGCAGCCGAAATAAACTTGGAGGAAGCCAAGCACTGGACTGTACTGCAATTCCTACGGTTTATCATCAAGTGGGACTTTGTTGAATCATTGCCATATCTTACGCTGACTCTAAGATTCTTTCTGACAATATGTGTTTCTGTGGCATCGTTTGAAAGAAGTTTCTCCAAAATGAAACTTATAAAAAATTACCTCCGGTCAACCATGAACCAGTTGAGATTGTCGGATCTGGCTGTTCTGTCCATTGAACACGAGCTTACAAGACAAATAGATTTTGACGATGTCATTGACCTGTTTGCAACAATGAAAACAAGAAGACATTCCTTCTAGGACTATAGTGTCGATAGACATTCTTTTGGTCTGTGCATTGCCGTGTTTTGCATTTAGATGTTCTGAAAGTGAACAGTTGCATTTTAATTAAAAATCTTTGGATTTGAACTATTTGTTTTGTGGTATTGGATCCCGATTTTGTCTTGGATCATACATGTAAGCAGTAACGTACCGGTCAGTAGAGTAAAGTAGAGCCTAGAGGTAGAGTATGTATGAAAATTTAGCTGCACCTAACCATTCAGCATAGGGTCGTGTGGGGTCACTGGGGTGACATTTGAACGGACCGCCCCGGGTGACGTTTACTCTAGCTACGCCACGGGATGTCAGTGTTATGAACGTGACATGGCAGTGTTTATAAACCTGATATAGCAGAGTTATAAACGTGAGATGTCAGTGTTATAAACGTGAGATGGCAGTGTTATAAACGTGAAATGTCAGTGTTATAAACATACGATGTCAAAGTGTTATAAACGTGAGATGTCAGTGTTATAAACGTGAGATGGCAGTGTTATAAACGTGAGATGGCAGTGTGATTAACTGAGATGGCAGTGTGATAAACGTGAGATGTCAGTTTTATAAATCTGAGATGGCAGTGTTTATAAACCTGAGATGGCAGTGTTATAAACGTGAGATGTCAGTGTTATAAACGTGAGATGTCAGTGTTATAAACGTGAGATGTCAGTGTTATAAACGTGAGATGTCAGTGTTATAAAGTGATATGTCAGTGTTATAAACGTGAGATGTCAGTGTTATAAACGTGAGATGTCAGTGTTATAAACGTGAGATGTCACGGCTATAAAAGTAAGATGACAGTGTGATTAACGTGAGATGACAGTGTTATAAACGTGAGAATGCAGTGTTTATAAATCTGAGATGGCAGTGTGATTGACGTGAGATGGCAGGGTTATAAACGTGAGATGGCAGTGTGTTTAACGTGAGATGTCAGGGCTATAAACGTGAGATGGCAGTGTTTATAAACGTGAGATAGCAGTGTTTATAAACCTGAGATGGCAGTGTTATAAACGTGAGATGTCAGTGTTATAAACGTGAGATGGCAGTGTTATAAACGTGAGATGGCAGTGTTTTAAACGTGCGATGGTAGTGTTATAAACGTGAGATGGCAGTGTTATAAACGTGAGATGGCAGTGTTATAAACGTGAGATGGCAGTGTGATTAAGCTTAGGTGGCAGTGTGATAATAGTCTTGCTACAAATGCAAAAATATGTTTCGTCTTCTCTCTATTTAGAATGCAATGCAACATTTAGGAATACCAGCGGAGCGTTGTCGAGTCCCAAAAGTGTGATAAGCTACCCAGATGATTTCACTTGTTATTGGAATGTTGAAGTTGGTTTAGGATTCAGGATTATATTAAAGTAAATTTGGTGTTCACAAATGATATTGTTTAGAAATAGAAAACAAAAAAGAAAATAATATTTTGGATGAAGTTACATTATAAGACCTTTTGTTGTGTCAAGTACAATAGGATAATGTGGATAGGTTACCTGTTACCTGTACGCCCATCCGGACAATGTTTGTGTCCCGTTAACTGGATATATGAACTCGGGACACTCTATGTCTGCAAACCACTGGTTTATTTTGTCTAACAGCATGACACATACGAACTTATAACGTGTGTCTTGTTTGTCCTGGTACGATAAATACTTATTTAGAGAAACAGCTCTAGCAAAAACACACAGGAGACACGCATGAATGATTGTATGATTATTTTTCCTTTAGAGAAAAGTAAGTTCAAGTTAATAGGCCGCTGTAAAACAGCTGATCATTAACGCTACGGTTAGAAAAAGACTGTATAGCAAGATGAGTTAAGCGAATTAAGAGAATATGAGACAGACAAAAGAGTCTTTTAAAAGGAACTTAAATGTATTTCTCTTTGTCTAGTGGCTGTGTACCTTTCAAACCAATACAATTGCCATTGCAATTTTTTCCAAGAGCGCTCTAAGCATGCTAAATGTAATATCATGGATAAAAGCGCTATATAGATTACCCTTATGTCCACATGAAACGTAATAAACATCCATTTAGAAGTAAATCAAATATGAGCAAAGTCTGTTGCGTAGATCCAATTGCAAATGTCCAAAAGTAAACATTGAATGTAGAGTCAAACTTCTCTGATCAATTTGTCGATATGTCATTGTTTCGACGCGGACAACATTTTGTCGGCTAGGCCAAGAAACTCATTGATCATTCTGAACTCTCCTCCGCTTTCTACCTTATTTTACGGGGCCGGGTCACTAAGCCTTTTTGTCACGGGCTCGGGTGCTAAATGACATCCTGGTTCATGGGTATACACTACACTCGGCTAGTTGAGGCGAAGCTGTCCGGAGAATCCTAGAGTCCGATTTGGTATGGTTTTTCCTATTGTCCAGATAGAGATCACGTTAAGCGCAAGTTGTGCGGGCGACCGTCGATTAGACCAAAATATTTTCTTGCTTTCTCCCTACCCACCAAAGCAATGCATTAGGGTGACGGTTATAACAACACTACGTAAATGTATCTAACCGCATTCCACTTGCTGGAGGTTGGGGTCATGCATACGCTCTTTAACAACATGGGGTGCGCCGATCCTTAGCCGTACGAATGTTCGCGTCTGATCTCACCAGCGACGAATATCGTGCTCTGGAGTGGGGCGGCGATGAACACAAAGTAGAGAAACTCTACCCCAGTGTTAACATCATTTTGAGTTACGTGGAGTACATGTATCACAATATAAATTATGTAGCTAATTAAGTGTGTTCTTGATAACTTTAATGCAAATAAAGCATTTATTTCATCAGAACTAGTAATTAGATAATTTTGACTGGCACTAATGGGTTAGTTCCCCGGTGATGACCCTGTCTAGAGCAAACTCATACCATCAAGGACACGACCTAAACCAGAGATAATAGACGTCTCTGACTACCCCGTCACATCACACCCCTTCATCTGGAAGCACTGTTTTTGAGTTGTGAAATGACACACCGTGAAAGAGTCCAAACGCTATGTGACATTATGCCACCATCTCTGAGATTACTCTTTTGTACCAATTTATCATAGTAGCGATAGCGGGTCATGCAATTGTGCAGGCAGGTATGAATTATACACTGTCCGAGGCTAGCCTTTTGCTGTCACGCCTATTGAGCGGTCGCATCTGGGGTTTGCATGCTCCGTTCGTGTTCCCGTTTCCGAATGTTCATTTGCCTCACCCATCAAATCGTGGAGGGCCTGCCTCGTATGCCGTTGGTTTGGCGGATTTAATATGATACGGGGATGCCTCCAACTAAAAAGGAAACATCCTTTCCAGATCACCTTTAAAGCCAGCTGTATTTACAGGACGTTGTTTGTATACCCTTTCTTTCGTTGCACCATTCCTTACTCCTGGGGCACCAGGGCTTGGTGGTGGAGTGTGCAGTGCTGATGGGACTGGTCGAACCGTACGAGCAGCTACATCAACCGGCCCGCTGCGAATGCCACTCCTCGACCCAACATCCACAGAGGCAAGGGTGGAGACATGCGGCGATCATAGTCCTATGCATTGGCCCTCTGATCTGACTATGGGAAATAGTGGTATACAACTTCGCCAGGTTTGAGGCTCATGGGTACAGAAGCATCGGGATGACGTCGAAGGCTAGAAAATCTACTACTAAAAAAGGACCTAGCTCTAGGCCCGGCTGTGGCAAAGTCACTCTCCGACACCCGCAAAGTTGAGGATGAAGGCATAAATTGACCGACCGGTTTGAATCTTAGGGGACCCAGTTTCTTACTCACTTTGATAGTTTTGTTGCACGTGGGAGGCATCACCTGTTATTGTTATTGCATGAAATTAAAAAAGCCTTTATTTATAATCAGCATAATTTAATTGTATAGCACCTAAAGTTATGTTTTTTTTTGTTGTTGTATTTTACAGTATTGTAACAATAAATGCTGGACCCAACAACTTCAGAGTCTATGATGGAAATTCTACAAATGCTGTAAACATATTTCAGAACCAAAACGAAGACAATAATATTACGATGATATCAACGTCAAACACTTTGCTTATCACTTTTAAAACAGAGAAAAATATTCAACAAAATTTTGTGGCAAATTATGTTTCGTACAGTAAGTATTATGATAGTATGATTGAAATGGCTCAAACATTTCCTCTGCATTAACTGTATCATTTTACAGTGCATGGCTAGATATTTTAGTTTTTTTGGGGGCCAAAATGTTCAATTGGATAATATGTTTATGCCAATGGTCTAAAACTATTAAATTTTGTGGTCAGAATTGTTACCATGTTAATAGTTAGAACTTAGATGTTTTCAAAAGAGTTTGCCATATAAGTAGTAATATTAGGTCACCTTTAATTATTATCCCACCACCACCACCTGCCACCACCTGCCACCACCACCACCATCACCACCTGCCACCACCACCACCGCCCCTCCACCGCTCCACCGCCCCCTACACCCAATAATCCTCTCGACATGTAGTACACTAACATTTCATGACCTTCCGTTCACGACACGTTGTATTGTTCTCCCCCTACCCCCTGAAATGTATAATTGAAAAAGACCCTGCCTCCCCTACCCCCTGAAATGTATAATTGAAAAAAGACCCTGCCTCCCCACCCCCCTGTATAGTTGAGATGACTCACGTTATATATCTTTACTTCCCTCCCACCCCCGTTAGCTATAGGTGTTCATGTATTAATGTGTTCATTACATTTTTAAATAGTTTTTTTTTTCCACTTTGTAATGTGTTCATTACATTTTTAAATAGTTTTTTTTTCCACTTTGTAATTGAGTTATCTTTATTACTTATGTGTGTGTATATATATATATATATAATATATATTTTTAAAAAACAATATTAATCGAGACACAAAACGAAAAATTGACAAACGAAAAAATGCTAAGAGTAAGGAGGGGCTGACCCAATTCATAATACGCAAAGTCCACATCTTCAATCGATAATTTACTTCGTCCCATCTTTAATCAATATGTTATTTCAATCGCATAGGTTATTCACGCATAGGTTATTCACCTATGTCCACCGCTGTTACGGTCATTGACCCTTGAGATCAATAGTAGAATATTCACATTTTGTCACTCTTCACACACACACACACGTATCACACACACACTCATTTCTTTTCCCCTATACAGACATCTGTTTATTTCAAACTTCCCAACCCAATCAATAAACTATTGTACTGGTTTATCTATGCAGTGTAGTTATTAACCTTTTTTGTACTATCATTTTCTTTTCTTCCATTCAGACATATCTATGCAGTGTAGTTATTAACTTTTTTTGTACTATCATTTTCTTTTCTTCCATTCAGACATATCTATGCAGTGTAGTTATTAACCTTTTTTGTACTATCATTTTCTTTTCTTCCATTCAGACAGCTGTTTAATTCAATCCTCCCACCCAATCGATAATGCCGACATTTCACTTACTATTTTCACGTTTTCCCAAAGGCTATAGTAGTATTGCTGCCATTTTGTCACCACTAGACAAAGTAAACAAACAGCACGCTCGCTATAATTATTTTAAGCGCTTTGAAGGATACGTCTTTTTTTTTTTTTTTTTTTTTTTTTTTTTTTTTGAATTACTACCATAAAGCTGTATCCGACAGATATTGATCCTAATCCTAAACTATTTTTCCTGAAAACGTGCTTTTTTTTTTTGTTGATCCATGGTATTCATTAGCTTTACAGCTGTTTCGTAGATCAATAGAATAGTCGTGTGTCTTTTCTAAATAAATAACGCACAAATGCAGATCAATACTCAATTATAATTCAAGAGATATACGCCTAACCACTGGATCAATAATAATTTGAATGTATAATGTCACATGTGTTTATATAGTAGAATATTCACATTTTGTCACTCTTCACACACACATACACACACACATACACACACACACAATATTTGTATCACACACACACACACACACACACACATTTCCATACAGATATCTGTTTATTTACCCAATCGATAAACATACAGACATCTGTTTATTTCAAACATCCCAACCCAATCAATAAACTATTGTACTGGTTTATCTATGCAGTGTAGTTATTAACCTTTTTTGTACTATCATTTTCTTTTCTTCCATTCAGACATATCTATGCAGTGTAGTTATTAACCTTTTTTGTACTATCATTTTCTTTTCTTCCATTCAGACATATCTATGCAGTGTAGTTATTAACCTTTTTGTACTATCATTTTCTTTTCTTCCATTCAGACAGCTGTTTAATTCAATCCTCCCACCCAATCGATAATGCCAACATTTCACTTACTATTTTCACGTTTTCCCTACACGCACACACACATACATACAGACACTCACATTACTCATACTGGCATACAAATACACACACAGGCCCGTCAGACCATATTTACATTGTCACAGCTGTCTCTCTGCAAACGCTCCTTCTATAAAAAAACTTATTGCTTCCTACGTTCATCCGTGGTCCAAGGCCAGTCTAGTTGCATTTTTTTATTAATGTTTTAAATTATGTTACTGGTTTGTTCAGGCAACCCATTCCATATGAACCTTGCAGCTCTTTGTATTTTTTTTTTTGTAATTTTTTTTTTGTAATGTTTTTGTAAAAGTATTCAGGCAATTTTAAAATTTTAATAGTTAACACATGCATCACTCTAAACTAAAATATTCAACATGTCTCTGATGGCATCCTTTTTAACTTTCTGTTATACAGAAGTCATAGTCATAGTCCCATGGTTCTTTTAGGAACACGTGGTATCCAATATGGCGGAAGGGATGTATCCAAGGGGAGTAATCGTGTAATTATTATTTTTTGTCATTATTACCATTGTATTTTTTTTTTCTTTTTGTTGTAGTAAGACAGGGTTAAGCATTTTTATTCTAAACTTAAAATGTTTCAGCTATTAGTATATATATTACGAGCTCTAAATTTTCACATAATAGTGAAGGGTGATATTCTTTTATAGAATTATTATACACTAATGCAATATTGTTTTCTCTTTTTTGATATTATAAGACATGTAAATCTTGAGTAATTTTTAATTTTAACTTTAAGAGTTCGCATGTTATTTTCTTTACGATTGCATTAGATGTATAAACTTTTATATACTGTATTTAATCAAGTAATTATTTTCTTTAGCACAATTAAGGGAGCCAGAAATATTGAATAGATTAAAATCAAGGGTAGCAATCGTGTAATTAGTTGTTTTAATTTTTGTAAAATTTATATTAATCTTGTCTTAAGTTAATGGATTTTCAGGGCGATTTGCAGCTCGTTGTTTTCAACTAAAGAGTTACCAGATAGTAGATACGCTTCTAGAATCTTCAACATATATTGATACACATCTGTCGAGCTTTATGAATAGTCATAATAACTGGGTGAGTAACAGGTTCACAATAGTAACAAGACAGTCTTTGTTAAACAAAAAATCACCATATACACAGTTAAATATAAAAGAGTATATTAAACTAGCTTCCATCTTTCTTTTCGTCACAGAGGTGTCCCTGAGTCTGCCCAGCTCTGATGGGTACCTGACATTAGTTGGGGTAAAGTAAAGTCGGCTGGGCATTGTGCTGACCACACATCCCCTTTTATGCCGTGGCCACAGAAACTGGTGAACGCTGCTTCACTAGCCCTATGATCAGGTTGGTCCGAAGGGTACTTTACTAAGTCATGTTTTGTTTGTTATTATTATTGTAAACGTGTAACGTTAGTATGAAAACATGGGTGTCATTTATTTATTGCATTCAATTCATTAAAGAATAAAAGTGGGGAAAAAGAAATGTTTGTTTCCTTTGTCTTTATTTCATCTAGTACATCTAAGTCCAATGTTTTCATTGCCCTAGTATGTATAAAATAGTTGTAATTTTAAAGTTATTTTGAAATATTAAGTTAACCCAATGGATTCGTTGTAAAAACAAATAAGCTCCAGAAGATCTTTTACGTCTGCTTGCTCATCAATTAGGCGCTGACAAGATTCTTGCAGAGATATGATGACTTTCGTAGACCTACCAAGTATCTGAGCTAGCCCTTCAGTATCCGCTTCCACAAGTTGCTAGATAAGACATTGAAAATAAAAATTATATTTATTATTTATTTATTTTGTCTATACCTGCAAGATGTAATAATTTGGTAGTATCTTACATGCATTTCATCTTCATTCAATAATACAACACAAGCGAGGTCTACTTTGATTTTCTCAATGACTGAAGATAAATCACAGTCTTTACGGCCACATTCTAATACAGCGCCATCTGGGTGATCGTAACTCGTAATGGCTACACAGGGAAAAAATAATGGAAAATTGAATTTTTTACTGTATCATGACTACACTGTTGGTTTCTGTGATCTAGCTACATGACTTTAGGTGACCAAGACTATCATGGCTTTAGGTTGACCTCACCCAAGACTATTAAAACTGTTAGGGAAATATTTTTTTAAAATTTTTTTTTCTCCCAAGAGTCCAGAGGGAAGAGTTTACAATGCTATCACTCGCATTTAATCAGGGGAAGTAATTGGGAAAGTAAAGGTGTTGAGGCGCTTTGCTGACCACACTATCCCCACATTAATGTAAAGGATTTAAAATATAAAAATAATCTACATATTGTAAAAGTAGATTGGATGGATACTTTAAACAAAACAATTTTGACTTTGACTTTAAAACATAAAAAATCGATAGAAAATATATTAAACTACACCTACAAGAGTGTGGAGGCATCCATTCGCTTCGACCGGGTAGCAACATGAACACTGTGTTGTCTGGCAAGAAGGAGAAATATTCCTCATCAATTTCTGTTCCATCCTCTGCAAGAACGACTGTGACAGGAGGATCAATTTGGAGTTTTTCACAACCTTCAAACGTAAAAAACAACAAATACCAAACAACAACAAACAAACAAAACAACAAGAATAAAATAATTGATAGCTTTTAATTTACTTTATTTATTTATTTTTTATTTTTTTACCTTTGTTTTTAAGCTCTTGAAATGATGAGACAGTAAATCCTTTTGTGACAATTCTTTCTTTATCCCAGACTTTAAACGGTCTATACTTAGGTTCACACATTTTTAAAAAATGTGATAATCCTTTAAAAATAAATATAAAAATAGTCAAACTTGGTTACCTACCCTTGCCAATAATATTGGCAATATAATATTTGTTGACTACGCCTAGTTTTCTTTTTATCGTTCCCTCTTTCTAACTCCCACTCTATCAAATCTTATAGAACTACAAACTCTTATCTTCAACTCCCTTGTCAGCTGTTACATTCGCATTATTTGTGCATCATTTCTTTATTATAGCTCCAGATCGTTCTCACTACTATCTTTTCTCACCCAAAACTGTTAGTTACTCTACTTTCAATAATGTTCCCTCTCTACAACGTGCGTCAGACATACATTGTTTTTCTGCCTAGAAAGTTTTTTAGTACACTTGTCTATGGACACCTTTTTTTTTCTCCAACTCTCTTGTTATTTTTTTCTCCCTCTCGAAAAAAAGTCTCCCTCTCGAAAAGAAATATTTCCTTCCACGAAGGAAATAGAGACCGGCTTGTAATTTTTTTTCTCCCTCTTCGAAAAAAAAAGTCTCCCTCTTGAAAAGAAATATTTCCTTCCACGAAGGAAATAGAGACCGGCTTGTAATTTTTTTTCTCCCTCTTCGAAAAAAAAAGTCTCCCTCTCGAAAAAATTTCTTCCCTGGCATCCTTCTTTCTCCAATCATCTTGTAATTTTTTTTCTCCCTCTTCGAAAAAAAAAAAGTCTCCCTCTCGAAAAAATTTCTTCCCTGGCATCCTTCTTTCTCCAATCATCTTGTAATTTTTTTCTCCCTCTTCGAAAAAAAAAAGTCTCCCTCTCGAAAAAATTTCTTCCCTGGCATCCTTCTTTCTCCAATCATCTTGTAATTTTTTTCTCCCTCTTCGAAAAAAAAGTCTCCCTCTCGAAAAAATTTCTTCCCTGGCATCCTTCTTTCTCCAATCATCTTGTAATTTTTTTCTCCCTCTTCGAAAAAAAAGTCTCCCTCTCGAAAACATTTCTTCCCTGGCACCCTTCTTTCTCCAATCATCTTGTAATTTTTTTCTCTCTCTCTTCGAAAAAATGGTCTTCCCTGCCATGTCTTTATAACACGCAAATCGTTTAGCATATCTACACTCCTAACTCTAAAACGGTGTGTACATTACACGTCACCAAGGTTTTTGCAAGTAACATTCTTTAGAGATATTAAAGGCCAAGTTGTAAACCTAAAGTTATCCCGACTGACCCTCATGTGAATTGGGGAAAAGCCCCATGCTCTCTTTCCCTATCTATCACTATGTAAAGTTTACCAAATATTACTAAACTAGCTATGGAAAACTTTAATTACCAAACCGACATTTAATAGTAGTGGTCAAAACCTTTGGAACACATATGACCACTCAATACCCTATAAAAGCCTTAGCACTCTTACTACCGTCTCAGGACTTCTCAAATCAAAATACATATCAAGTAGGTATAGTTGTTTTAAGATAGCTCTACATTTCATTTTCCTAAGTTCACTAAGACTTTCAACTCTAGTAATAGGTTAAACAGCCCCGTATGACTACAGTCATACCACGAAAGATTTTTTACTATTAGCGAACATAGCCAAAACACAACCCAAAACACATATCTACAACACCCAAGTATATCTTACCACTTAGGTAATCTTGCTTGTCTCGTGTCACGAAAGATTTCTGATATAGCCCTGTTCAAAACACCAACTTTACAAAACACATAGCTACAACACCTTCCCACTAGGGCAATCTTGCTTGACTCAAACCATTAGAATACTTTTATTCTGATAGTCTACATTTATAAATAGCCCTGTTCAAAACACTAACTTTACAAAACACATATCGACAACACTTAAGTATACCTTCCCACTTAGGCAATGTTGCTTGGCTCAAACCTTTAGAAAACCTTTATAGATAGCCCTGTCCAAAACACTAACTTTACAAAAACACATAGCATATCTTCATCAAATAAGTATAACTTAACATTTGTATGCCCCTAGTCATGTCATGAAATATATCTGACACTCCAACTTTATGTATAACCCTATCCCAACACTAGTATAACATTAGACAATCTTGCTTGACTCATACCACAACAAAAGCTTTTTACAAAACACACACCTTTCAATAACACCTTTTCAAAATTCTAATACTAGGGATGTGGCATTACCCATGCCAAATACCTCCTACGACTTAAAAGTATGCTTTCTAATCACTTTTTTCACAGACTTTTCATTACCTCCCTATTCTTGTAACTCATCACTATCACCTCCACACAAGATCAAACTAATTACTTTCAGCTTCTCCCTTTTCTCCAACTGACCCAGGTGTCAGTTTGAAGAAAACCCTCCCATATCTCTCCCTAACTTTCACTGTTATAAAGTTTACAGAATATTACCAAACTAGCTATGGAACCTTTAATTACCAACATTTATTAATAGTTGTCAGAACCTTTGTAACATATACTACCATTCACCAGTTGATACAACACTTATTGTTTCAGACTTTCTCCCTAGGACAACACTGACATAGAGTTCCTAGAGACTTATCCTTATATAACTATCTTTATAGGTAATCTTGTGTTTCAATGAATGCATTTACAAGATAGACAAAAAGTTTAGACCTATTCTTTGTTTCCTCGATCAACGTGTATTTAGAATTTCCTCTGCCTAAGTTGAAAGGTGCTTTCAACTCTAGTAATAGGAGAAACAACCCTGCACAACTTCAAGCTCGAACTCCTATCACTTGTTGGGCCTTAGACTATTTCTGCCATTTACAAAACACCATCTTTACAAAATACATATCATCAACACTTTTTAACCTTACACTTATTTTATTCGTACCATGAACGATGTCTAACTTTTACAATAAAAAAATCTCTTGACAAAAAAAAATATTACCACCACCAGATAAACCACACCATACAAAGGCAATTTGCATGACTCAAAACCCTTAGAATACTTTTAGGGATAAGACTATACAAAACACATTTAAAACACTACACATTTCAGTCTAAGACTAGTGCTTTTTTTGCCTTATCCAATTTATAGTAGTAATTTATTATAATCATAAAACACATCCTAAAACTTATCACAATTCCTTCAAACTCATTTTAGCGATTTACAAAGCTCTTTACAATACTATCAACCCCAAACTAGATAAAACTAATATTTTTTTTATGCCCCACTTTTCCCCAATTCACATGAGGGTCAGTCGGGATAACTTTAGGTTTACAACTTGGCCTTTGATATCTCTAAAGAATGTTACTTGCAAAAACCTTGGTGACGTGTAATGTACACACCGTTTTAGAGTTAGGAGTGTAGATATGCTAAACGATTTGCGTGTTATAAAGACATGGCAGGGAAGACCATTTTTTCGAAGAGAGAGAGAAAAAAATTACAAGATGATTGGAGAAAGAAGGGTGCCAGGGAAGAAATTTTTTCGAGAGGGAGACTTTTTTTTCGAAGAGGGAGAAAAAAATTACAAGATGATTGGAGAAAGAAGGATGCCAGGGAAGAAATTTTTTCGAGAGGGAGACTTTTTTTTCGAAGAGGGAGAAAAAAATTACAAGATGATTGGAGAAAGAAGGATGCCAGGGAAGAAATTTTTTCGAGAGGGAGACTTTTTTTTTTCGAAGAGGGAGAAAAAAATTACAAGATGATTGGAGAAAGAAGGATGCCAGGGAAGAAATTTTTTCGAGAGGGAGACTTTTTTTTTTCGAAGAGGGAGAAAAAAAATTACAAGATGATTGGAGAAAGAAGGATGCCAGGGAAGAAATTTTTTCGAGAGGGAGACTTTTTTTTTCGAAGAGGGAGAAAAAAAATTACAAGCCGGTCTCTATTTCCTTCGTGGAAGGAAATATTTCTTTTCAAGAGGGAGACTTTTTTTTTCGAAGAGGGAGAAAAAAAATTACAAGCCGGTCTCTATTTCCTTCGTGGAAGGAAATATTTCTTTTCGAGAGGGAGACTTTTTTTCGAGAGGGAGAAAAAAATAACAAGAGAGTTGGAGAAAAAAAAAAGGTGTCCATAGACAAGTGTACTAAAAAACTTTCTAGGCAGAAAAACAATGTATGTCTGACGCACGTTGTAGAGAGGGAACATTATTGAAAGTAGAGTAACTAACAGTTTTGGGTGAGAAAAGATAGTAGTGAGAACGATCTGGAGCTATAATAAAGAAATGATGCACAAATAATGCGAATGTAACAGCTGACAAGGGAGTTGAAGATAAGAGTTTGTAGTTCTATAAGATTTGATAGAGTGGGAGTTAGAAAGAGGGAACGATAAAAAGAAAACTAGGCGTAGTCAACAAATATTATATTGCCAATATTATTGGCAAGGGTAGGTAACCAAGTTTGACTATTTTTATATTTATTTTTAAAGGATTATCACATTTTTTAAAAATGTGTGAACCTAAGTATAGACCGTTTAAAGTCTGGGATAAAGAAAGAATTGTCACAAAAGGATTTACTGTCTCATCATTTCAAGAGCTTAAAAACAAAGGTAAAAAAATAAAAAATAAATAAATAAAGTAAATTAAAAGCTATCAATTATTTTATTCTTGTTGTTTTGTTTGTTTGTTGTTGTTTGGTATTTGTTGTTTTTTACGTTTGAAGGTTGTGAAAAACTCCAAATTGATCCTCCTGTCACAGTCGTTCTTGCAGAGGATGGAACAGAAATTGATGAGGAATATTTCTCCTTCTTGCCAGACAACACAGTGTTCATGTTGCTACCCGGTCGAAGCGAATGGATGCCTCCACACTCTTGTAGGTGTAGTTTAATATATTTTCTATCGATTTTTTATGTTTTAAAGTCAAAGTCAAAATTGTTTTGTTTAAAGTATCCATCCAATCTACTTTTACCATATGTAGATTATTTTTATATTTTAAATCCTTTACATTAATGTGGGGATAGTGTGGTCAGCAAAGCGCCTCAACACCTTTACTTTCCCAATTACTTCCCCTGATTAAATGCGAGTGATAGCATTGTAAACTCTTCCCTCTGGACTCTTGGGAGAAAAAAAAATTTTAAAAAAATATTTCCCTAACAGTTTTAATAGTCTTGGGTGAGGTCAACCTAAAGCCATGATAGTCTTGGTCACCTAAAGTCATGTAGCTAGATCACAGAAACCAACAGTGTAGTCATGATACAGTAAAAAATTCAATTTTCCATTATTTTTTCCCTGTGTAGCCATTACGAGTTACGATCACCCAGATGGCGCTGTATTAGAATGTGGCCGTAAAGACTGTGATTTATCTTCAGTCATTGAGAAAATCAAAGTAGACCTCGCTTGTGTTGTATTATTGAATGAAGATGAAATGCATGTAAGATACTACCAAATTATTACATCTTGCAGGTATAGACAAAATAAATAAATAATAAATATAATTTTTATTTTCAATGTCTTATCTAGCAACTTGTGGAAGCGGATACTGAAGGGCTAGCTCAGATACTTGGTAGGTCTACGAAAGTCATCATATCTCTGCAAGAATCTTGTCAGCGCCTAATTGATGAGCAAGCAGACGTAAAAGATCTTCTGGAGCTTATTTGTTTTTACAACGAATCCATTGGGTTAACTTAATATTTCAAAATAACTTTAAAATTACAACTATTTTATACATACTAGGGCAATGAAAACATTGGACTTAGATGTACTAGATGAAATAAAGACAAAGGAAACAAACATTTCTTTTTCCCCACTTTTATTCTTTAATGAATTGAATGCAATAAATAAATGACACCCATGTTTTCATACTAACGTTACACGTTTACAATAATAATAACAAACAAAACATGACTTAGTAAAGTACCCTTCGGACCAACCTGATCATAGGGCTAGTGAAGCAGCGTTCACCAGTTTCTGTGGCCACGGCATAAAAGGGGATGTGTGGTCAGCACAATGCCCAGCCGACTTTACTTTACCCCAACTAATGTCAGGTACCCATCAGAGCTGGGCAGACTCAGGGACACCTCTGTGACGAAAAGAAAGATGGAAGCTAGTTTAATATACTCTTTTATATTTAACTGTGTATATGGTGATTTTTTGTTTAACAAAGACTGTCTTGTTACTATTGTGAACCTGTTACTCACCCAGTTATTATGACTATTCATAAAGCTCGACAGATGTGTATCAATATATGTTGAAGATTCTAGAAGCGTATCTACTATCTGGTAACTCTTTAGTTGAAAACAACGAGCTGCAAATCGCCCTGAAAATCCATTAACTTAAGACAAGATTAATATAAATTTTACAAAAATTAAAACAACTAATTACACGATTGCTACCCTTGATTTTAATCTATTCAATATTTCTGGCTCCCTTAATTGTGCTAAAGAAAATAATTACTTGATTAAATACAGTATATAAAAGTTTATACATCTAATGCAATCGTAAAGAAAATAACATGCGAACTCTTAAAGTTAAAATTAAAAATTACTCAAGATTTACATGTCTTATAATATCAAAAAAGAGAAAACAATATTGCATTAGTGTATAATAATTCTATAAAAGAATATCACCCTTCACTATTATGTGAAAATTTAGAGCTCGTAATATATATACTAATAGCTGAAACATTTTAAGTTTAGAATAAAAATGCTTAACCCTGTCTTACTACAACAAAAAGAAAAAAAAAATACAATGGTAATAATGACAAAAAATAATAATTACACGATTACTCCCCTTGGATACATCCCTTCCGCCATATTGGATACCACGTGTTCCTAAAAGAACCATGGGACTATGACTATGACTTCTGTATAACAGAAAGTTAAAAAGGATGCCATCAGAGACATGTTGAATATTTTAGTTTAGAGTGATGCATGTGTTAACTATTAAAATTTTAAAATTGCCTGAATACTTTTACAAAAACATTACAAAAAAAAAATTACAAAAAAAAAAATACAAAGAGCTGCAAGGTTCATATGGAATGGGTTGCCTGAACAAACCAGTAACATAATTTAAAACATTAATAAAAAAATGCAACTAGACTGGCCTTGGACCACGGATGAACGTAGGAAGCAATAAGTTTTTTTATAGAAGGAGCGTTTGCAGAGAGACAGCTGTGACAATGTAAATATGGTCTGACGGGCCTGTGTGTGTATTTGTATGCCAGTATGAGTAATGTGAGTGTCTGTATGTATGTGTGTGTGCGTGTAGGGAAAACGTGAAAATAGTAAGTGAAATGTTGGCATTATCGATTGGGTGGGAGGATTGAATTAAACAGCTGTCTGAATGGAAGAAAAGAAAATGATAGTACAAAAAGGTTAATAACTACACTGCATAGATATGTCTGAATGGAAGAAAAGAAAATGATAGTACAAAAAAGGTTAATAACTACACTGCATAGATATGTCTGAATGGAAGAAAAGAAAATGATAGTACAAAAAAGGTTAATAACTACACTGCATAGATAAACCAGTACAATAGTTTATTGATTGGGTTGGGATGTTTGAAATAAACAGATGTCTGTATGTTTATCGATTGGGTAAATAAACAGATATCTGTATGGAAATGTGTGTGTGTGTGTGTGTGTGTGTGATACAAATATTGTGTGTGTGTGTATGTGTGTGTGTATGTGTGTGTGAAGAGTGACAAAATGTGAATATTCTACTATATAAACACATGTGACATTATACATTCAAATTATTATTGATCCAGTGGTTAGGCGTATATCTCTTGAATTATAATTGAGTATTGATCTGCATTTGTGCGTTATTTATTTAGAAAAGACACACGACTATTCTATTGATCTACGAAACAGCTGTAAAGCTAATGAATACCATGGATCAACAAAAAAAAAAAGCACGTTTTCAGGAAAAATAGTTTATGATTAGGATCAATATCTGTCGGATACAGCTTTATGGTAGTAATTCAAAAAAAAAAAAAAAAAAAAAAAAAAAAAAAAAGACGTATCCTTCAAAGCGCTTAAAATAATTATAGCGAGCGTGCTGTTTGTTTACTTTGTCTAGTGGTGACAAAATGGCAGCAATACTACTATAGCCTTTGGGAAAACGTGAAAATAGTAAGTGAAATGTCGGCATTATCGATTGGGTGGGAGGATTGAATTAAACAGCTGTCTGAATGGAAGAAAAGAAAATGATAGTACAAAAAAGGTTAATAACTACACTGCATAGATATGTCTGAATGGAAGAAAAGAAAATGATAGTACAAAAAAAGTTAATAACTACACTGCATAGATATGTCTGAATGGAAGAAAAGAAAATGATAGTACAAAAAAGGTTAATAACTACACTGCATAGATAAACCAGTACAATAGTTTATTGATTGGGTTGGGAAGTTTGAAATAAACAGATGTCTGTATAGGGGAAAAGAAATGAGTGTGTGTGTGATACGTGTGTGTGTGTGTGAAGAGTGACAAAATGTGAATATTCTACTATTGATCTCAAGGGTCAATGACCGTAACAGCGGTGGACATAGGTGAATAACCTATGCGTGAATAACCTATGCGATTGAAATAACATATTGATTAAAGATGGGACGAAGTAAATTATCGATTGAAGATGTGGACTTTGCGTATTATGAATTGGGTCAGCCCCTCCTTACTCTTAGCATTTTTTCGTTTGTCAATTTTTCGTTTTGTGTCTCGATTAATATTGTTTTTTAAAAATATATATTATATATATATATATATACACACACATAAGTAATAAAGATAACTCAATTACAAAGTGGAAAAAAAAACTATTTAAAAATGTAATGAACACATTACAAAGTGGAAAAAAAAAACTATTTAAAAATGTAATGAACACATTAATACATGAACACCTATAGCTAACGGGGGTGGGAGGGAAGTAAAGATATATAACGTGAGTCATCTCAACTATACAGGGGGGTGGGGAGGCAGGGTCTTTTTTCAATTATACATTTCAGGGGGTAGGGGAGGCAGGGTCTTTTTCAATTATACATTTCAGGGGGTAGGGGGAGAACAATACAACGTGTCGTGAACGGAAGGTCATGAAATGTTAGTGTACTACATGTCGAGAGGATTATTGGGTGTAGGGGGCGGTGGAGCGGTGGAGGGGCGGTGGTGGTGGTGGCAGGTGGTGATGGTGGTGGTGGTGGCAGGTGGTGGCAGGTGGTGGTGGTGGGATAATAATTAAAGGTGACCTAATATTACTACTCATATAGCTAAAATGTCTTTTGTCAAATGAGATTGCCAATTGCCTTAATCTACACAGCTGGCTAGATGCATATACCTTTATATGTACAGGTGGCTGGGTGTTATGATCAATGGCAAAAAAAAGCATTGAAATCCGCTACATAAATAATACTAGCGTACTTTTTAATATGTAGATGATGGCCTGGAGATGGGGTGAAAGGGTTTTGGCTAGATATTGCTGCACAATTTAGCAGCCTTATTTGTCATGGCAAGTTGGCCATAGTTAGGCCAGTAACTTCTGTCAAACATAACACATAGCTGTTTCGATTAAGTAAATCATTCAAGAAGTGAGACAAAAAATAATTTTATTGTGATTAAATCATTAAAAAGAGTTGTTATCACTATAGAACGTCTCCATTTAAATAAATAAACAGAATGTTATTACAATAAATTGTAAATTTTACAAATGGTCTATACCAGCAATGGCGAACCTATGGCACGCGTGCCACAGCTGGCACGCAGAGCCATTACGGTGGGCACGCGAGCATTTACCATAAATGGAACCACTTATGGCCACACCGCTAGGGATGGGATCGTCGATTTTTTTAATAATTTCCCAAACAAGGATAAAAATATGCAAAGCATCTCTGAGATACCACTTAGCAGAAATTATTTTAAAGATCGAAACTTGCGCATGGCTAATGATGTTAGTCAGCTGATCACTACTGACTTACAAATAGTGCCTGCTACTCCATGTGCTTGGATGAAAGCACAGATGTAAATAATCATGCATGACTTGTAATTTTGCGTTATGCTGTTGGTGACATTATGAGTGAAGAGCTGGTGAATTTGTTATTATTGCCTGAAAGAACACAAGAAATAGATACCCACAATGCTGTTATGGAAGCTTTTTAGGCACAAGATATAAAACTAGAAAAAGTAGTTTCAGTTACTAGTGACGGGCACCTTGCAATGTGGGAGACGCATCTGATTTCTTTGTTAAAGAAGCAAAACTCCGAGTCGTTCAGTTTCACTCTATTATACACCAAGAAGCTCTTTGTGTCAGGGATAGCAGCAAGAAATTAGATAATATCATCAAAGGTCAGAAAAATGGTCAATTACATCATGGCGGCTAGTGCTCTTGATTGTCGATATTTACACACACTTCTTGATGAGGTCAATGCACAGTATAATACTTTACTCATGTACAATAATGTCAGGTGGCTGAGCAGAGGACGAGTATTGGAGAGATTTGTAGCATGCATGGATGAAATAAGGCTGTTTATGAGGGGCAGGATTATCCACAGCTCACTGATATGGTATGGCCTACCAACCTCATGTTTTTCTTAACAGATTTTACAGCACACTTCAATGATCAGAATGTAAAAACTAAAAGGTTCGGGAAAAACAGCAGAAATGATGTTTTGTGATATCAGAACATTTAAAAGAAAACTAACTGCAGGTTTTTTTTAAAGAGATCTACGAAGTGGGCAGCTGAAATATTTTTCAAATGTACAAATGCATTTACAAAATTCTAAAACATTTACCGACAATCCTACAAGCCATCAGGAAATCTACAAGGAATTTTCTAGTGTATATATGCAATTGTCGTAAGCTGCAAAGTAGAATTTCAGTAATAGATTTCTACAGTTCCGTAAGATGGCGACAACCCTGTTTTCTTACTTCCCCAGACAAAGCCAAATTTGAAGAACTTGATCTTTCCTTCTTATTTTGATTTGATTTAGGAATTCTTGAAATGGAGTTCTGGAAATTTCAAGAAAGCTCTATCTGAAAAAATAAATTCTATTATCTGCGTAAAAAAATTGAGAAGATTGTGAGAGGATTGCTAAGGACAGCACAGTTGGTAGATCTGATGATAAAATCCTTAAAGTGTGGGATTTTCTGCCAAATAATTTCAAGTCGATGAAAGCACTTGGGATTGCACTTCTTACTTATGCTTGTGAGCAGCTGTTTTCAACTTTAAATTATATCAATCTGAAACCCGAAGCAGACAGATGATCTTAGTACTGCATGTATCGCTCTTAAAGTTACGGAGTACGAGTCAAGGCTTGACAAATTATCAGCATGCACAAAACAGCAAAATAACATTAACTATGCAAAATCATGCCAAATGCGTACAGTTAACTGTAATAACTGTAATTGTGTAATTGTAATATATTAATATTTTTTGTTATTTACTACAGTTCATGTTTTTTTTTATAAAAGACTGTCTGCATCATTCAAAGATCTGTTAATTTGTTATTCTTTTTGGACAAAAGTTGTTAATTAGTACGGACAACTGTATACGATTTTTTTTTATTAAGTAAAACTTCAGTATTTAGTTGGCACGTTGAAAGAAAAAAGTTGGTCTTGTATTGCATTTTGGGCACGCGGCCTCAAAAAGGTTCGGCATCACTGGTCTATACGGTCTATAGATGAAATATAAAAAGAAAAAGTGCATTGATTAAAAAATAAGATTGAAATGCAATTGTCGTAAATGAAAATTTTCTATTTCAGAGTGTGGTGCGAAAATGACCGCTTCAACTGGAAGTTTTCATAGTCCTGGTTATTCCTATCCAATAAGTTATCCCGACAAATGGAACTGTTCTTGGACTATTCAAGCTCCGAAAGGATCCTTGATTATATTCAAGTAAAATATTGAGTATATGACTATCATTTATTAGTGAATATTTAATTGTACTAATGATGATACGTTGCTATTGTATACAATCTAATCATTTCAGTGCATAATGTAAATTTCCATGACAATCCATTTCTCATATTTGTGTCTATATCTTTTCTTCAACCAGTATGATTTCTACATGCAATGGTATTTACCAACTGATGGTTTATAATGGACAAAATATATCGGCCCCAACGATCTTTATACCGTGTAACGGAATTCCAATAGCCTCATCAGAAAACGCTTTATATTTCGTACAAGCTAAACAGCAAAATGACAGTACATTGGCGCTGGTATTCAGTGCTAACTATTACTTCTACAGTAAGTATGTTAGTTAAGGTGTACTAGAGTTTTCGAATTTAAAGTAAAACCACTGCTATAAAATACAATATTCAGCAGCTTTGAAGATTAAGTCTTTGTATTGGAAACCATGGCCATGAGGGTTTTACCCAACACGAGACTCTGGAATAAGAGAAATTTCTTACCTTGACTATTCAATGTGAACATTGGGCTGCTGTATTATTCTGTATACATCAGCAATGATAGTATATCTATGTTGGGAATAATTGGCAACACTCTTTTTTTTTCATCTACCAACACTATGTGAATACTATTTTAGCTATGAATCTTGTTGTAATTTTAAATATTTTAGATATATATATATATTTTCTATCTTAAAGCTTAATTTTATACTACATTTTATTCAAATGTATGGTCGAGTGAATGTTATCTGAAGCTCTCACACTGTTAAGCAGTTGGAACTGTCCAAAGTTTTAAGTGTATAAATATATTTATTTTTCAAATAGTCATGGAGGTTACGGACAGTACCGGTATGTTATCTGCAATAGTGGTCAGTTATATCGCGCGAATATCCATATAATTCGAAACTATCCTTTTCATAACAGGCTGATCTATAGAGCAAAAGAAGAGTTCACATGTTTCACTAGCCATGTCATAAAAGGGGATTGTGTAGCCAGCATAATTAACGTTTCCACTGTTATGTGTGTGTATATATATATTTATATTGTTACGAATCTCGGTCATAAATGAATGACGTAGTAAGGCATTGACCTCTTAACAAGTGCGTATCAGAGTCCAAGGCGACCAAGGTTTGACCTTTATGCCCTGAGGGCAGTTTAAATAAAATAATTCGTTCAAATCCCGTGGAAATTGGAGGATAATTCTGGATCGTAGTAATTATAGAGAAAGAGGTTAAAATGCGTATTAAGACCCTGTAGAATCTTCGATGATCGTTTTCTTGGTAAAGTCCCGACCTCCTTAAAGTTAGTTCAGTTCGGAAGTTTGTCGAGTGAAGTCGCTATATTGATTTGTATATTATATGCCATTTTATTGAAACTTATGTTGCCATCAGTTGATGAAGTTTATTGATCGTTTATATTGAGTCTACAATTTAAATAAAATTGTTTATTCAACAACTGGAGTTGTTTGATCTATCATTGTTGAGAAAGGTGTTGAAGATAATTATCACGAATATAACTACATTGCTGCATAGACCTGTCAGTCAAAGAACCCCTAGCTTGGGCTACAGATTAGCAGAATCTAGAGACTTCTAATAAAGATACAACTATATTCATTGAATCCGATTTAACGAGTCGTAATAATAGTCATCATAATCAAGAGGGCCATAACAGATTTGCGGGCTTCGTCCGATATAGTTGTATAGTGAAGCATATATTCAAGTTGTGTTGTGTTGTGTGTTGGAGCAGTGACCTACTGAGCAAGCCTAAGAACGCTGAAATTATTCTTCCGATTGGAAAAACGTAAGTTGGAAATTTACATATTATAAATCTCTTAACTAAAGAATGGAATTTATTAAAAATCCAGAAGAAGAAGTTCTGAAAACTTTATCAATAAAGAAGTTAAAAGAGATCGCTGAGATCTTAAAGATAGAAGTTCCTGAAACTACACCATCGAGGACTGTGTCATGTATATTGTTTTTCCAAGAATTGGAACACGCAATGTTTATTCTCCTCTCTCTCTCTTTTCTTACTACACGCGATATTAGGACGTTTAGTAGGAAAACGAAAGGTTCTAGGTAATGCTGGGATTCTGTGTTGATCTCAAATTCTCAGAGTCTGGGAACGACTCATTATTTAATAGGGGAAGTTCATATCGTTTTGTTATGAGTTTTGTAATGTTACCATGATTTTCACCCCTACTGGTAGTGGGTCTGTCCCTTGCACCACTCGGATAGTATTTAATGATTTGTTTTGTCTGAAAGACAGAGAGTTTCAAAATATGTTCTTTTGAGAACGTTTGTGTTTGCACTATTTTATTCTAACTGTACATAATAGATATATTGTATATATTGAACATACCACCTGAAATAAACTATCAACAACAGTTACACTGAAGCTTCTTTGTCAAGTTACTATCCTATTGTGTTGTATACATTACTATAAGATTTATCTACTACCATAATTTACAAGAAAGGAAATGTTGGAATACAAATACTGAATTTGTGCCCAGGACTATAAGAAGAGTTCGTGTAATACTGAAACATAAATACTAATAATTAAAGTCTCCCCTAGGACTAACGAGAATTATCAGCAAGATCTACACAGCTCTGGCCACAAGGGGATTGTGGACGTAACAAAATTTGGTGGTCTCGCCCGGTATATTTGAGTTCTACTTTTCCTGACCTAGGATTGACAAGATTTGGTAGTCTCGTTCGGTAGATTTGAGTTCTACTTTTCTTGATCTAGGATTGGAAAAAATGTGTTGATCTCGTCTGGAAAATTTGAGTTATATTTTTTCCTGACCTATAAATATTTTGTGACATTAGTAGTACTGAGAGCGGCATATTTGTGTTTCGTTTTCAGGACTGTGAAACTATTCTTTTTAAAAAGAGGAGAGAACTGGTTTGCGTTTTTATTCCTTGGGAAGTGTGAAGATTCCACGAAGTGTTTAATATTATATTGTGCAAATTTCTGGACAAATCGTAAGTTGGAACTTTATATTTTGTTATACAATATATACTACTCTACTATAACAAATATTTCGAACGCTATACTATGGCTTCGAATATATCAAGTGAGGAACTTAATGCCATGTCATTTGCTGAACTAAAAGAATTAGCTGAGTCCTTTGGGATTGAGGCAGGACAGGCAAGACCTAATCGTAATCGTTTGACCAAAGAAATTATGACATGTTTGAACGGGCAGAATGCCATGAACACTGGTAGTGTAGTTGAAGTGGGACAGAACGATATCAATGAAGGTTATGTAGCTCCCAGTGGGGGCGAGGTAATTGCCCACGGAGACGAGGTAAGAAATATGTCATCTAGATCATCAAACAATGATGAAGATGAAGGGTTGAGTGAAAACCTAAAATTCCAATTAGCTATGAAGAGAATGGAATTAGAAAGTATGGAAAGGAGAGAATTGGAAAGAATTAGGATAGAAACTGAAAGGGAAAATGAAAGAATTAGGATTGAAAGCCGAGAAAGGATAGAGATGGCACGCATGAACAGACCTGACCATCGTAGGGACAGCAATGGTATGGATATTAGCGCAATGAAGCAACACTTGCCTATATTCAGAGAAGAAGATGTTCAAGATTTCTTTTTGCTTTTTGAGAGGATAGCTGTAGATTATCAGTTCCCTGATGATAAGATGGCTTTATTGTTAAGGTCAACTCTCAACAAAGGAAAAGCATTGGACGTAGTGTTGAGTTTAACACCCGAGGAAATAAATGACTATGAAGTAATCAAAGATAGGGTGCTAAAAAGTTATTCCCTGACACCAGAAAAATATAGAAAGCTATTTAGAGACAGAAAGAAGGCATATGATCAAACTCATGTAGACTTTCTGAGACAAAAGGAGAAAATGTTAGAACAGTGGCTAAGGTCACAGAATGTAAGTGAGTTTGATAAACTCAAGAACCTAATATTGTTTGAGGAATTCAATGATTGTATTCGAGTGGATATTAAAACCCACATCTCAGACCGAGGGGTTGAAGATGTGCATGAAGCTGCTAGATTGGCAGATAACTATGCCATAATTCACGCCAGCATAAAGCCATATTATGCTGACAAACCCAAAGTGCACAAACCAGAGCCCAAGGAGGCTAGTAAACCAAAAGAGACAAGTGAAAACAATAATAAGAACAGTAGTGTAAATAATAATAGTAACTTAGTTCATTTCAGGAAGCAGACAGATGTAAATAAAGCAAAGGTGGTATGTTTCAATTGCAAGAAAGAGGGCCACATGAAGAAAGATTGTTGGATCCTTACCAAGAAGCAAGGTGCTATTCTACACTGTGCCAGAGTGCAGAAAGATAGCAAGCAGACAGAAGAAGTGTGCAACACAGGGTCAAGAAACTCAAAAGAAATGCGGCCGGCATCGCCCATAGTTGTGGAGTCGATGGTTTTTAAGAACAGTCTATCTAAGGTAAAAGAGAATAGCTGTACTCAATCTATTATGCTTTCAGAAGGCCGTGAGGAACAGATGGTTCCTGAAGTCCCGGAAGAGGACGACCTATCCGATTTTCGACCCTTTGTCTACGAGGGGACAGTGTCGACAGAAGTCGATGTACTCAGCAAGAAGAAAATACAGATATTACGTGACACGGGTTCTGCTGTCAGCGTGATCCTGGAGGGCAGTGTGCCGTTAACAGATGCCACCAGTACCGGTGAGTCTGTTGTGCTGAGAGGTGCTAGTATGGAGGCTGTGGAAGCTCCACTGCACAGAATAAAACTCGAGTCGGATATTTTTACAGGTAACATCGTAGTGGGAGTGTGGCGCGCACTACCCGTCAAAGGCGTTTCCATGATATTAGGAAATGACATTATGGGCGGCAGAGTCACTGTCGAGCCCATGGTTAAAGTGTTGGAGACAAAGATGGCGGAGGACAAAAACCTACGTCCTGCCAATGAACGCCCAACATGTGCACTGACAAGAGCAATGCAGAAAAAGAAGTCGGTAAAGACTCCTGCTACGCCGTGTAGTGCAACGAAAGATGTGTTTGTCTGTTCTGAAGACACACATGCGAATGAAACAGTGATAACAGAAACACCTGACATCGATTTAAGTGCTACGTTCTTTGCTGAACTAACAACTGGTGATGCAACCGAGAACGATAACATTTTGTCACCAAAGCAGAAATTGGTGAAAGAACAATTGAATGACGAAGTAATAATGCAACTCAGAATGAAAGCTGTTGACGAAAAGACTGCAGATGCAATGGCGGAATGTTTCTACATGAAAGATGAAGTGTTGATGAGAAAGTCGAAACCGCTCAACTCAGGTACAAACGAGTGGGACAGTATTCACCAGATTGTAATACCTAAGTGCTATCGTCAAGATATACTGCGTATGGCGCATGATCTTCCTTTCGCTGGTCACATGGGAGTCCGGAAAACGCACCACCGTATCCTCCCTTACTTCTACTGGCCAGGACTGAGAAGAGATGTCGAACAATACTGCAAGACTTGCCACGTATGCCAAATGGTAGGACGTCCTAACCAACGAATTCCTGTCGCTCCACTCCAGCCGATACCAGCGTTCGACGAACCATTCAGTCATATACTCATTGATTGCGTGGGCCCGTTGCCGAAAACAAAAGCCGGTTTTCAATACCTGCTCACAGTCATGTGTTCATCCACTCGCTTCCCGGAAGCCATTCCGTTGCGGAACATAACAACAGTGAAGGTGGTAGACGCCCTGACAAATTTCTTCACACGTTATGGCCTACCGAAGACAGTACAGTCCGACCAGGGGACTAACTTTACTTCGAACATTTTCAAACAAGTCATGGAACAATTAGGGATAAGCCATAGGCTATCAAGTGCCTATCATCCTGAGAGCCAGGGAGCTCTGGAAAGGTTTCATCAGACATTAAAATCGATGCTTAAAAAGTACTGTTATGAAAACAAGAAAGACTGGGATAAGGGTGTGCCTTATGTACTGTTCGCTGCAAGGGAGGCCACTCAGGAATCCCTGGGGTTTAGCCCATTCGAACTTGTGTATGGACACTCAGTCAGAGGTCCGTTGAAACTTCTACATGAAACTTGGCTAACGGACAGTGAACCGATTGGACTTTTGTCATATGTAGATAAATTTTAAAATAGGCTTTATCATGCTTTTAACCATGTGAAGATTCATTTTCCACAGATGCAGAAGCGTATGAGACAGAACTATGACCGTAAAGCTACAACTAGAACTTTTGCACCAGGTGACAAAGTTCTTGTGTTTCTACCTTTGCAAAATCAGCCTTTAAGTGCAAAGTTTAGTGGACCCTATGAGATAGAGTCAAAGCTTGGCGAGGTCAATTATTTGATAAAGACTCCTGACCGGAGACAAAAACAGAGGGTATGCCATATTAATTTACTTAAGCCCTATGTTTCCAGGGAAAAGAGTAAACCACGGGAGGTCCCCATGATTTCGTTAGCTAGAGTCCCGACGGATTTATCTAGGATAGAATATAAGTTAGCAGAAAGTAAACTTAATAATACAGATGCCCTTAAGAGTTTAGATACAAGGCTAGAACATCCTCCGGTAGAAGATAAGGAGAAGATTATTGAGCTGGTGCATGAAAATAAGTCAATGTTTACAAATGTTCCCAGTAGGACACATGTCATAGAGCACGATGTAGTGTTAACCGATAGTGCCAGGTCTATTAAACAGCATCCATTTGACCCCATCAGACCTGAGCATATTAAATTAGATGTAAAGTATATGTTAGAAAATGACATAGGAGGAAAATGTGATAGCAAATGGTCTACACCCTGTGTGATGGTACCAAAAGCCGACCACACACTGCAGTTTTATAGAGACTTTGGGAAATTAAGTAATTTGACAGAGACCGACTGGTATCCCATTTCCCGTATCATCGACAAGATAGAGACAAGGTCATAGCTGATACTCTATCTCGGGTGCTACATGATTGACTGAATAACCCATACTTCTTTTTCAGATCATCTCACTTATTCATTAAGAATGTGTCATGATAACCTATCATTCGTTTGAATTTTGATTATGGAATACCTATAGAATACTTGTATCATACAGAAGTCAAGACTTTTGAAAGTATTAATAATTCTTATAATCATGTATAATATTGATGTTCTGATATATTTTAAATTCATTTGATTATGGAAAAGAAATTCCATTTAAATGTTGATGCATGATGCAATAAATATATAATATGCACGTATTTACTTGATATGGATGGATAAAAGTAATTGTCATCACATGCAATTAAGTGGGAAAACTTTGAGCTAGTTGATTTATTATCTTGTTTTATTTTAGTTAATGAATGGAACTAAATAATAATATGTACAATTTTTATCTTAGAAAGAGATGTAATATCAATTGGTATAAATTAATAGATAATATTGGAAATCTATTGCTAAATTGTTATATCATGGCAATAGAATGGGAAAAACTAGTGGATATTCACTATGTTGTATATAGGTTGTTATATATTCCATATATCCGGGAATGGAGGGAAACAAAGGTACCTAAAGGTGGGCACTCATTCAACCCTGAACAATCTTTTATATTAAACTTTTAAATTTGCCAAAAACGCATAATAGTGGATTACATTTTAATATTTAGATTACTGTAGTAATCGTAACTAGAGTGTATTTTCTCCTCGTATTTGAGAAAAGGGGAAGTATCATCATCTTAGGTATGAACCCTGTTAATGTCAAGTTGACACTGTAATTTAAAGGGGAAGTAACCTATAGTTTGATTCGAGTTATGTATTACTTATCTTTTGGTTTGTATATTAGAAGTAAACTGTTGGAAATTGACAAGAGTTTGAGCAATGTTATATTTGTTTAATAGATTAAAACTTTTTGCTAAATTTTGGTGGAAATCCACACAACTGTACATAGTTAAAATAAGAATGACTAGAATATTTTTGAATTATTTGTACTTGTTGAGACATTAGTTAATATTAATATTAACGGGGAAATATTTGTCCATCACGTTATAATCACAATTACCATTGGGTAGTGACACTTTTTATAATTTAGTTGTGCCAGTGAGCCATGTTTGCTTAAATTGTCTAATAATCTTCCATTGATTGTTGGTTATTAAAACGATAGTGTTAAGTACGAAAAATGTACCATGTTGAGTATTACTTGGGTAATTATGGTACATTATTTCTTTCATTGGGTGGGGGCGTGTCATGTATATTGTTTTTCCAAGAATTGGAACACGCAATGTTTATTCTCCTCTCTCTCTCTTTTCTTACTACACGCGATATTAGGACGTTTAGTAGGAAAACGAAAGGTTCTAGGTAATGCTGGGATTCTGTGTTGATCTCAAATTCTCAGAGTCTGGGAACGACTCATTATTTAATAGGGGAAGTTCATATCGTTTTGTTATGAGTTTTGTAATGTTACCATGATTTTCACCCCTACTGGTAGTGGGTCTGTCCCTTGCACCACTCGGATAGTATTTAATGATTTGTTTTGTCTGAAAGACAGAGAGTTTCAAAATATGTTCTTTTGAGAACGTTTGTGTTTGCACTATTTTATTCTAACTGTACATAATAGATATATTGTATATATTGAACATACCACCTGAAATAAACTATCAACAACAGTTACACTGAAGCTTCTTTGTCAAGTTACTATCCTATTGTGTTGTATACATTACTATAAGATTTATCTACTACCATAATTTACAAGAAAGGAAATGTTGGAATACAAATACTGAATTTGTGCCCAGGACTATAAGAAGAGTTCGTGTAATACTGAAACATAAATACTAATAATTAAAGTCTCCCCTAGGACTAACGAGAATTATCAGCAAGATCTACACAGCTCTGGCCACAAGGGGATTGTGGACGTAACAACTGTGTTGACACAGCAGATAAAAGATGTGTTGATTGCGAGTGGAAAGTTGAAAGTAGAATCAAGCGCGGAGGGATATCAAGTTAAAGGTCAGATGTCTGAACAGTTGCGATTTCAACTAGAAATGAAACGGTTTGAGATGGAACAAAAACGTTTGGAAATAGAAGAAAAACGTCTTGAGATGGAAGATAAGAAAAGTCAAAGAGAAATAGAAAGTCAGGAAAGAGATAAGAAAAGTCAAAGAGAAAGTCAGGAAAGAATAGAGCTAGCAAAGATAGGAGCTACTAAAAAAGAATCTCATAATGATGTAGAGATGGCCAGATGGAAAAAGCTAGTCCCTACCTACATTGATAAAGAAAGTGAAATAGCTAATTTCTTCCAGACCTTTGAAATTTCTTGCAGAGATTTTAAGTTCCCAGAAGATAAATGGGGAATATTAGTGAGAACAGCTTTTACTCAGGGAAGGGCAAGAGATTGTGTTCTATTGTTAAAAGAGGAGAATTTAAATGATTATGAAATCATTAAAGATACTGTACTTAAAGCCTATAACCAAATACCGGAAAGTTATCGGAAAAGGTTCCGTCAGTACACAATGTCCCCTTACCAAACACACTTAGACTTCCTTAGAGCAGAAGAAAAGTTAATGGATCAGTGGATAAAATCCAGAAATATCTCCACATTAAAAGAATTGAAAGATATCATTCTTTTAGAGGATTTTATTAACAAAGTGAGGCCGGATATAAGAATGTATTTATCCGAGCGTGACATCACTGACCCACATAAGGCTGCTGATTTAGCTGAACAGTATACACTGTGTCATAGAACAGCTGATGGAAAGAATTTTAATAGATCACAACGGCAAGGAGAAAACACACAAAAAGAACATCGTGAAAAAGAGCATTTTGTGAAACAAAATGATGTTAATAAAAAACCTATCAACAAAAACGTCCAATGTACTTTTTGTAAAAGAACAGGACATAGCATTGAAGACTGTTGGAGTATACGAAGCGACAAAAGACCTAACAAAGTGGTCAAGCCATAAACCAATACAGAATGTACAAGAAAGCGAAAATACAAACGAACTGAATTCGAAGAAAGATTCTTCTAAACCAGAAACACTGAGGGTGGATTTGCCTGAGAGCAAAAGTCAGAAGGTAGAGAAATCTACAACTGAAGATAATGAGGATAAATATCCTGATTATAAATACAGAATGGCTACTATTGGATTAATTGTCCAAGTCCACAGAGACGAGAAAGTAGACCAAAGTATTTTTGACTCGAACAAGAGTCTGAAGTCATCGAAAGATGAAACAACACCCGAAAGTCATGGTCAAGGGAAGAATAAAATTGACACAGAGACCCTGTGCAGTTTTCAACCGTTCATTAGTGAAGGTTGTGTGGCCTTACAAAAGGAAGGACCACTGAAGTCCGTAAACATATTACGAGACACAGGAGCATCATTAACACTGCTGCTTAAAGATGTATTACCATTGAGTGATAATACATTGACAGGACAGACTGTCCTATTGAGAGGTTTTGAATGGAAAGAAGAAATACCTCTACATAGGATATACCTCGCATCTGACTTGGTGACAGGATATGTGACAGTTGGAGTAATATCAAATCTTCCTGTTGAGGGCATATCTGTTATCCTAGCAAATGATTTGGCGAAAGGGAGGGTAAGACCTGAACTGATTGTGAAGGAAAATCCAGACCCTAGTCCTATAGTGGAGACAGGAAAAGAAAAAGAACTTTATCCTGTAGGTGATGTCATAAATGGTATGACACCACAGAAAAAGAAAGAAGAAATTATCTCACAAGAAAAGGAAAAGAAAGAAGAAATTCTCCCACGAGAGAAGAAAGAGGAAGAAGAAGTGGAACTTGATACTACTATTTTCTCCATGATTGAAGATTGTCCGAAAGGAAATGAACAATCAAAGAAGTCATCACAAAATGAATTGACTGCTGAACAGAAAGTAGACCCAGAGTTGCTACAGTTGCATGAGAAAGCTGTCGACGAGAAAGAAACTCCTACTAATGATGTCTATGAACAGATAGACCACAGCATGAACAAACAACAATGCAAACCTGCAGTTGCCGGTACAGATGAAGATTGGAGGAGCATCACTGAAGAAACGAGTGCGGAGAGCTGGACCGAAACTACCAAAAGCTATGGGTTACCACAATCCATACCGACAGATCGAGGGACCAACTTCGCCCCGGAACTCTTCAATTCAGTCCTAAAGAACTTATGCCTGGAGCAGGAGATGTCAACTGAATCCCATCCGGAAAGTCGAGGAGCCTATGGACCAATCTTTGGACCCACTGTCCGAGGACCACTCAAACTACTTCAAGAAGCATGGCAGACCGAATTGGATCTCTTTGGGCTGAGCAAGTACCTAGATAAGTACATAAATTTTTTGTCTGACATAACTGTGTTTGTTAGAAAAAAATTGTACACTGCTCACATGCAGATGCCATTGTTGTGTGATGAAAGAAAGGCAAATATATTATATCATTTGAAAATGATAAAGCCTTACCTTCTGAAAACAATTGGAATAAGCTTGATGTTGTTAACATTGTTACTCTTATTTGTAAAATTTATGCCTGGAGTACAGGATGAATTGAATGTCAAATTCACTGATAGTTAGTTACCAAACTTACTATTTTAAAACTAAATCCCTTACTTGTGATGAAAAAGGAATGAGTAAAAGTATTGTTAGAGTACATATCATTATAGTGTGATATTTCTAAACAAACTTGTTAGGTTGAGCATTTAAAATAATTGCTATAAGAGAAAAAGATCAGTTTTATCCGCAGAATTGGTTTATAAATCAGAGGACATTATAAATGTGGACTGATTATAAGATGTGTTTGAGAATCTCTGGAAATGATAATTGAAACATTTGGCAGAGAGGATAATTTGATTGAAAAAGATGTAAATGGTTTTAAGAAAAGAGAATTTTTCTATCACTAAAGTATTGAGAAATGTTTCATGATTGTACTATGGAAAATATTTTATCATGTACTGTTGTTGAAATATTGCACTGAGTCAAGATGCAAATTTCTTCTATGTGAATTTATTCATTTGTTCTATTATCACTGAATGTATGATAATGAAGGGTAAAAATAGTTGCAGCAAGGCAGAACTATGACTAACAAGAATTCCAAGAATTGTATTATATATGATTTTTCACTTTTAGGATACTGTTACATGAAAAGCAGACCAGAAGCAGAAACTAATGTAAACTTTGTTATCCTTGTTTTGTATAAATTTAGGATATGTGCCACTGATTTGACACTGTAAACCAGAATGATTGAGAATTTCATGGTTGAGAATTTATAATGTTGACATACCAATGTTCAACAATTGTATGATTAATTAAGGATTTCATGTCAAGATTGTAAAACTAATCTATATTTTTTTGTATTAGTTAAAATAGATTGAATGAATTGTACTGACAAGCAAAAGATTGGGTAGACCTGAACACTGTGAAAGTAACAGGAGAACCTAGAACCTATGAATAAAACCTTTATGGAAAATGGAAAAGAGCAATGTACACCACTGAAAAGATTGGAAATGGAATGTTTTACCACACCAGTCAAAACAGCAGTTTGTTTTGTACATAAATTGTTACATTGATTTCTGTCTGAAAAAAAAAAAATTAATAGTAGCCTATGCTTTAATCTTTTCTACTTCAATAATATTATATTTGAAATGTCTTTGATGTAATCTAAAGAAAATAAGTACTTACTGTGTAGTACTAAGATTGTATGAAGATAATATAATCTGCTTTGATTGATAGTTAATTAAGTAAATTAACCAAATTTGTTTCAAGTAAATCCATGTCTGCATGAAAGAAAGAATGTTTCAATGTGAACTCTTTTAAAAAAAAAAAGAAAATAATGACGTCGAAAGGTCATGGTAAAAGGAGAAATTGAAATATTTTTAATAATTTTTGCTATAAACTATCTAAATTCTGTAACATACTATGTTTAAATTTCTTAAAATAACATAAATGAATGTCATATTGAGATAATGGTTGTTAAATAATGCTCATTTAGTCAAGATAACTTTTTAAGAGCGTAACAATTTATGACCTAAAGCGGTGATAGGGTAGAAATTTGCATAGCGATGTCAATATTGTTAGAATCAATTGAGAATGAGAGGGTGAAAAAAGGAATAGAGAGAGAGAGTGCGGAATACTGACCTAGAAATTTTGGGTTTTGACACAGACAGTATTGTTTAAAGTTTAATGTGTTAGCCAGCCTACAAACATACTGTCGAAGCAATAATATTTTTTGTTGTAAAGTGAAATTAGGTCAGGGCTAGTATTTTTTTTGTTTTGTAATTGAGTTAGGCCTAGCATGTGTTCTATCAGAACATTGTTTTTTTTTCTCCTTATGAAAAAAATAAGTCGTGTCTGAATAGACATTAAGTGATTTTTTCTTTTGTTGTATAATTACAAATTGTAAAAGATATTAGTTTATAATTAAATGGACGAGAGAGTTTTTATTACAGTGGGATGTTCATGTAATAGAAGTTATTAACTTGTATTATATTATATCTATTAAGAATGATTATGTATTTTTCTTGTATACAAGATTTAGATAAACAATTTAATTGTCCATTGTTTTGAATTAAAAATTGAATGATTGAATGACTGTAGTTAAGTCATTTGATAAGATGAACTTATATTGCATATATTATATGTTATTGTAATCAGTTTGATTGAATTAGTGGAATAGCCAATTGAACTGTATTGTATTTTTCCCCGGAATATTTTCTTTTATAATTATTCCTTAAAATTAACATTTTTTTAGTAGTTAAAATGTGAAAGAAATAATTATAAAACTTTTAAGGGTGGTCGTGTTACGAATCTCGGTCATAAATGAATGACGTAGTAAGGCATAGACCTCTTAACAAGTGCGTATCAGAGTCCAAGGCGACCAAGGTTTGACCTTTATGCCCTGAGGGCAGTTTAAATAAAATAATTCGTTCAAATCCCGTGGAAATTGGAGGATAATTCTGGATCGTAGTAATTATAGAGAAAGAGGTTAAAATGCGTATTAAGACCCTGTAGAATCTTCGATGATCGTTTTCTTGGTAAAGTCCCGACCTCCTTAAAGTTAGTTCAGTTCGGAAGTTTGTCGAGTGAAGTCGCTATATTGATTTGTATATTATATGCCATTTTATTGAAACTTATGTTGCCATCAGTTGATGAAGTTTATTGATCGTTTATATTGAGTCTACAATTTAAATAAAATTGTTTATTCAACAACTGGAGTTGTTTGATCTATCATTGTTGAGAAAGGTGTTGAAGATAATTATCACGAATATAACTACATTGCTGCATAGACCTGTCAGTCAAAGAACCCCTAGCTTGGGCTACAGATTAGCAGAATCTAGAGACTTCTAATAAAGATACAACTATATTTATTGAATCCGATTTAACGAGTCGTAATAATAGTCATCATAATCAAGAGGGCCATAACAATATATATATATATATCAATAGTTCATGTAGCGTTGTTTGTTGACATTTAATTTTTGTGTAGAGAGTATATGCGTTTTAACAAAAAGACAGCTATTTATGATGACGTCATTAAATAATACCTTCGCGTAGATTGTCCCACATTCTAGTACGCAATGTATTTTCCTTTTGGAGGGTTTCGGGAAAATCTATTTCTCGTACTTTCTGCACCAAAATCTATTTAAGTAAATTCGCGCGATAATTTGTTGGTATCGAACGGTTGTTAATTTCAGATTTATTAATTTTTTTGTATGTATCGCGTCCATTGAAGTTATTCATACTGTGCATAAGTTCACAAATTAAACTCTTTTTTTTCTACAATTATTCATCAAGTGGCTTGAGTGATTTTTATATATCAATGCGATCAAGATCCTAAACAGAATCATATCCTGGACGTTACACCAATTTGTACATAGTATTTCCTTGTTTTTAAAAAAAAGGAATTATATATTGCTATAATGACTTGTCGTATTTGTTAAGCTTTGAATAAAATCAAGGAAAATATGTGTTATGTCTTTAACCTCTCTGGAGTGTTATATTCTCGAGACCATTTATATTGGCACTGTTTTCTTCCTTTCAGAATGTGGTGACACACTCAACAATACTAATGGAACGTTTAGAAGTCCTGGGTATCCAATAAACTATCCTAACAATTTTCAATGCTCTTGGACAATTACAGCTGAGACCGGTTTCAATGTTACTTTATAGTAAGGCTTAGATCTTTGGATTAGTAGACTCGTCCAAATATTATGTGAATTTTAACATATTGGCACAACTTCCAAAGACAAGAAATGCATTGACCATAAAAGCAATGTAAAAGATTGTGTCTAAGACAATGTATTATGAATGTACTTGTGCTCTACTTAGTAACTATATTACTTTGATGACGAATTTGTTTTATACATTATACATTATTAGCCGAATCGTCAATGATGATTGTTGTTATATGATTGTTGTATATTACAGCATAACTGATGTGCAGACAGAGTGCGGTTATGATTTCTTCAGAGTGTACGACGGCTATGATGATACAGCAGCCAATATATTAGAGACATGTATTGAGACCAATCTAACAATACACTCTTCATTTAATAAACTCTATATCACATTTACAACAGATTCCGGTGGTGTTGGGCGAGGTTTCTCGGTCAACTATTCAGTTTAGAGTAAGAATTCTTTGTGTTTTTTTGTTTTGTTCTGTATATTGTGTATCTACTTAAAATGAAATCGTTATATCCGGGGATGATAATTGCAAGACAAAACATGACATTTTATAAACGCATTTCAACACCTATAAATATGTTACAAAATGTATCTAATTGTGTGTTTGTACGTGCTATGGTTTAAGAGGAGTTTTTAAAAACACCTATATAATCCAATATGGCGGCCGTTGCAATGGCAACCAATGCATTAAAAATAGAACTGATTACTCTGTATGATATTCCATACTTTTTATGGGTTGAAGTTGAAGACGTTTTGGTCGCTAAAGAGAAAAAAAAGTGCCAAAATGGTACCCCCCAGCCTTAAACGATTTGATATTTTACGTAATAAATTTATATTCATTCGATAATTAAATAGTCAACGTATAAATATTGCAGAAGTTATATTATTATGTTTCAATTCATTATATTTTGAAATCGCTTAAGACTTTCTATTCAATATATAAGAGTAGTTAGAACTTGGTGAAGATTGAGCTGAAAATCGGCGTATAAATAAACAGATATTCATAAAGTATTATAAATATATATCCTAGTTTATCTATAACATAGACATTTGTTTGCAACAATCTTTAAACAAACTTTATTGTTTATAAAGGCGACTACAGTCGGAATGCTTGTTTATTTTTTTATCGTTTCAGAAAATGTACAGTGACTTCAGCTAAGCAGTATAAGATATATTTTTTAGATAATAAATTTAACTTTCATTAATACCCAGTGTGTTAAAAAGTGTAAATCAAATATAATTATATATATAGATATATAAATACTTAAAAAAGGCTCTGGTTAGTTTGGTAGGAAAATTAAATGACAGACAATATTAAAATATAGTTTTTTCTATACATATATATATATATATCTATATATGAACACATCCTTATCAATTATTCAATATATTATGTATATATATATATATAAATATATATATATAGGTAGATAGATAGGTAACCGGTTCTAAATTATGACATTTATATAGTATATAGTGTTCCAGACTTTGTTTTGTTTAACTTAAAAATAATAAGGATGATATATCTAAGTACAATTTTTAGAAATTTCCCTTTTTATATATTTTTAAAATACATGTATAAAACATTTATTGTCTACGTAATCCATCTAACACAATTTACTAGTTCTCCTTTATCTAACAAATAACAAATTACATATTTATATAGAGCTATTCATAACAAAGTCTTCGAATGCGCTTTACAACTACTTTACAACTACCGTATGTCAATAAAATAAGTCGGAAAAGTGGACCATGCATCACAAGTATTATGATTTTATTATGGTACGCTTGGGATCAAAGTTGTCAAAGTTTAGATCTACTGTATTCCAATGTTAGTATAGGTCCAATATTTTCAGTAAAACAAAACATGATGATCGAGCAAAGAGCTAGGTGCTTTTTCGGAATCAGATAAAGAGAAAACCAATACATTTAGTAGAAACTTGCATAGTAGCACGAATAGAACAATCTTAAGCGTCACTTCTCTAAGCACCATCTTGCCAGTAGTATACAAATGTATAATGCATACAGAATGATTATGAATAAAAAAATAATTTTTTAGTAAATTTCTCTAATAATGTAATCAACTGGTGCATTTAAAGACCAAGTGAAGAGCTTTTTATCAAAATTGAGTTAACATTTGATTTTGATAGTAAATAGTGTATTCAGTATCTGAATGTTAAAAAAAACATGTATACAAAATATCAAAGATACATTTTAAGTAATTAGTTCAATATTTGCACTTAAATGTGTGTGTTTTTCGGAAGATTACTCCAAATCTCGTAGCCATTTGAGATGTTTTTATATCCGGCAATATAGGAAAGTGACGTAACATAAAGGATTCCGACTAGGAAAAATTAATATTGTCGCGTGTTTTGAATCTATTGCCACATGTTTTGAATCTTTTCCCGGTTCTTATTTTTAACAAAATTGTTAAATATAGATTTATAGCGTCTATTTTTATTTATTTATTTCCCTTGTGATACGTCACTGTCGTATGAGGCTATTCCAAATCTCGTTCCTTTGAGAAAAACCTCTTCACTTGGTCTTGAAAACATGTGTCTGTAGTAAACTTATCAAGAACATGTTTCAAAAAAAGATTTATTCAAATATCTTCAAAAGAGAATACACAAAAGAGCTATTTGAATATCACAATCTCAAGCGTCGCTTCACTCAGCGACATCTTGCTTTAAGATCACCTAACTTGAGGTAGAACTATTTTTTTTCGTTATTATTATATGTTTATTATATAGATAAACTGTATTACATTGATGTTATTACACACAGTTTTGTTTACTGTGATATAATTATAATAGTTTTCCCCTTTTTGATTTCTCATCCTTATAATATATAGCCTAAATATATATACATGTATCTATGTCTATCTATCTATCTATCTATCTATCTATCTATCTATCTATCTATCTATCTATCTATCTATCTATCTATCTATCTATCTATCTATCTATCTATCTATCTGTCTATCTATCTATCTATCTATATTTATCTATCCATCTATCTATCTATCTATCTATATATATATATATAGATAGTAGATAGATATATAGATAGTCTAGGTAGATACATAATGTCCATATGTTAATATTTCTTAGTGACATTCTTCTATACACATATTTCAAAAATTTCTTCAGTGATAATGCACAAACATTTATGCGCATAGTGACTGTACGCAATAATACGTATTTAATGTCTATAGTGACAGTTTACACATTAAAAATTGTATATAGTGACAGCAAACAACTATTTATAATAATCATAAAGACAATCGACATAGTAACAAATTGTCTGTACTGACAGTAAACACAAAAGTTTACAAAATGTCAATTGGAACATATAATATATTTTTACAGTATTCACTAATAATTAGGAGGTGAAGTTAGTGACAATCTACAAATTAACAAGATGTCTGCTATTAGGCCTACAGTATACACATTTTTAATGTGTCCATTGTTATAGTACACATATTCACAAATCTCAATTGGGACAGGTAAAATATATATTTACAAAATGTCTATGATACAAATTTATAAATATTTGAAACATATATGACTTTTCATAAAATAAAATGATGTTATTTTTTTTTATTAATGTGGACAAGAATGACCCTTCATGTCATGGCAACATTTGAAATATTTTACAAGCGCAGTTAACATTTTTAACATGGTATTAACTAAATATTATGATTTAAATTTTAAATTCACTACCTTTTTTTTAATACTAAATCCGTATTGTCGTTTAGTCTTAAATTTTATCAATTTGTTAAATTTGATTTTTTGTATAAATTCTCATGACATTGTTCTTTTACAATTTGTAATTTGACGATTACTGCAGGACCTATTTCTATACTATTTTATTATTTTTTCTTTAAATAATTGTATATATTTCTGAAAAAAAGGATGATTGTGGCTATTATAGATCATGGTGAAATCAATCGGCAAATAGAGCTAACGATATTATTTTAATTTTTTTTTATTTACCACATATTTCATATATTTTGACAGAATGTTGTCAGGCATTTGTGATTTGTAATGATATTATAATGAGCACAAATATATTAACATTGTGTTTTGTAAAATATAAAATAAAAATTATAAGTTAAGTACGCTTAGGACCAAACTGATCATAGGGCTGGTGAAGCAGCGTTCACCAGTTTATGTGGCTACGACATACTAGGGGATGTGTGGCCAGCACAATGGCCAGCCGCCTTTAATTTACCCACACATGCTCATCAGAGCTTGGTAGACTAAGGGACACCCTCAAGTCCCGGGAGGCAAAATCCCTAGCCTCCACCAGGATGCGAACCCAGAACATACGGATCGCCAGTCAAACGCGCTGCCGCTCGGCCGTTGTGCCATATAATACATACAGAATAATGAGTCATATGTTTATTCGTAGCTTGAGTCTATTATTGCATTATGATCATTACGAACCGTTTGCTTTGTAAAGTTCTTTGTATCCGTTTTTCTCTTAATTTCAAGATTTAGTTAGATGTGACAAATTGTTTTACATTAAACTTTAAAAAATACAACAACTGTTCCTGTGTTTTTTAAGTCGATTTAATCATTCTTAATTTTACACAACACATAGTGCTATTGTTAGGCCTTTACTTGTATGTAAGCATTTCATATTTGTTACAATTATCAAATAAATGAATGTGTTCTTCAATTAATTATATGTATGCTTAACTACAGAAGTTGACCATAAATAATAATTTGAATGTAATTAGTCTGTATCAATTAATGTGCTCCTGTATAATTTCGGGTATATATTATAAAGACACTTCTTTGTGGTCAGGTGTTAGCGATCTCTTATGTAGGCTGACAAAATGTAATGATCCATGTAAAAGAAAACGGCAGTGAAAATAAAAGTACAACAAACATACAACTAAAATTAATACAGATACAACATAAAATAAAAGTACAACAAACATACAACTAAAATTAATACAGATACAACATAAAATAAAAGTAATCATACTAAAATAAAGAAGATTCAAAGCGCTATACACAATAAACAATTTAACAAGACAAAATATTCGGATAAGCTTACAGCTGAATGCGAATCAGGACGTTTGGGCGCCGGCATTTTGGCGCTGGATGTTTTTGGCGCAGGACGTTTTGGCTCGATGGAATAAAAACATATCACGTTTATTGAGAACAGAATATATTTGTGTGTGTGTGTGGGGGGGGTCCATAGTCCATATTTAGAACGCTGTATGCAAAAATTGCACGTGAAGCTTTCTCAATATAAATGTAATAACTAGGGTACACATGTACGAGTTTATGAAGTAACTCCGAGGTCACACCTTTCAAATAACTTGACTGTTGTAAAATAGTTGGGAGTTATCAAACCCATGGTAAATAGTATACAAGAAGGTCAGTGAATGAATGATAACAATGGATGTTTTAGATCACCGGGCGGAGAATAAAAAGATTTAATAAAACTTCATTTGGCATGGTCAATGAGGAAGTGGTCATTGCGCCCAGTCAACATTGAGCGTCCAAATCAGAGATAACTGTTTGGTTGGCGTTACCTACTGCAGCTGTCATCATGTACTATTTAAATTCGTCAGTATATAAAAAAAAACACTAAATTATTAAAGTTTTAAACTTAAACTATTATTATTTTATATTTTGTTTCATTTATTAAAGAACACTTGGCTTATGATAAGATTAAGTCCTTGCATCTGGGCTAAAATTTGAGCAAACAATATTTGTATCTTGGCGTCACTGAGATTTTTATTATCGTGTCTAGAAGAACAAGTGAAAGAATAATTTTCAACTATATGTTTAATAATGGGATAATTTTACAGCTATCAGTGATTGTTATTTTATTAAACAAACATAAACAACTGGAACTATAAACGCAAAAAAAAAAATACAACAACATCAAAAATAAGTTAATTATCTCCCTTTATTTAAAGTAAAGTTTTTAAATTGATTCTAGTGATGTCGAACAAATGTTGACTTTTTAATTTTAACGAATAATACTTATTAATTTTCTTTATACAATCTTTTGTCGTGGCATTTTTTTTTTAAGATTGAATTATAGTTAAAATAAAATATTGTAAAAAATTCCTAGTTTAAATAATGAGTTCTTTATTGCTAACATTGCCATTGTATGCATAATGTTTTATATTTAATGTCAGAGGCATTTTCCCCATTAACAAAAATATGTAGTGTTAAATTTCTCTAAATTTCATTTCAGTTGAAGTGGCTACTTCCTTGTGTCCAGTTAGAGTTATCCAGACAACACCATCTTCATACTGGCTTCCCCAAACACTATTTAGATTTGATTGAAGGCATGCCCTATACCACCACGCACCTGCAGACTGACTTGCACAGCTCAAAGTTGAAGTGTAATCTGCATCGAAGGTTGAAAAATTAGAATTATTATGATACACGAGACTGTCACCAGCATTTCCGGAATAACCTGATATATCAAGCATATAACCTTCTGATTCTGGTAATAGAATGAAACTAGAATACTTAGCAAAATATGTGGAGTTGTGAAACCCTAAATCAATTCTTAACTCGTGTTGTCTCTGTGATGTAATGTCGTAAATGTTTTCATTGCCAAGATAAAATTCTCCATCGGAGTAGTTGCCAAATCCATATTTATATTCTTCCCAAACCCTGTAGAAATCAAGCTGCCCGTTGACTCTTCTCTGAAATATGGTCCATCCACCTCCGTCTGTTTCAGTGTCACACATGACTTCTAGACCGCTTGACAGTATTACGACTACTCTTGCGTAATTGCTGACCACATCTCTACAGGTGTCAGGGCTTGGTTTGCATTGGCTGTTTCTTGTATATACACCTTCATCATTCAATTCTTCTTCTGTTAAGAAAGAAAAATTAGACTTCTTATGTACAGCAATAATATGTTTTTAAATGTTAAAACGCATTTCCAAATTTCAAAACGATTCGCCTATGAAATGCGTTTGACCATATGATTTATAGGGGGCCTAAAATTATTTTTAATTTTGTAATGTTTTATTGACACTTTACGGACAATGCTCTTTCTTTTCTACTGATATTCAAGCAATGTACGGACATCTAGAGTTAAGCATACGCTAAAAAACTGACATCGCAAGATTGTTTTAAAACAAGGTATATAAATTTAAGACTAAACGTTATGACCCCGATACAGAAAGGACACAATAATCGTCTCTCTAGAATTAACGTCTCTAAATTAACAAACAAAATGCACGTTCATCTAGTTGCTTGAGTGTATTATTTTATATTGATCCACACTCTAGACTAGTCTAGAGGGCCGACAGAAGACATAGGGCCTAATACGTTTTATGTATTATATATTGTTTTAATTTAATAACTAAAACATTACAACTACTTTACTCTTTAACTTGATCTCTTCTAGACTTTTCTTGATCCAGTTATTAAACTATTGGAGTTATACTTGTCTTTTATGAATATATGTAATTATAAGGAACCCTGCAGCTATTTTCTAAATGATGTGCTTTATACCTATATAATTTCAAAAATGAATATAAAAAACAAAAAAACAAAAAATTACAGATTTAGTGACGCTGCCATTTTTACCATTAACCAGTACCGAATATAAGTAATTATTTTAAATTATTTAAACACTAAGTACAAATGTATTCGTATACAAATCCTTCAAACATTATACTTCCGAAGATTTTCTCCTAAATGGTTAAATGTGTCCAGAAAAGAGACATATTTTAGCTTATAAATGAAAATATTTCTGAAAAATCTTGACTTCGTATTATTTTTATGCTGTTAATGGTTATGAGCTAGGCAGACAATCTTTTAAACAATATTATACAATGAAAAAGACGGACTAAGGTAAGTGGGTGGATATAAGCATTTAAATTTTGAACGTGTGCTGTCATCAGTTTAACGCTTCAGATCGATTTCATAAAAGCAATGGAGTCTTAAAGCCTGAACCGGCTCTAGGGTTTTTGACGCCCTAGGCGAAAACAAATTATGCGTCCTCATTGAGGAACTTTTGGTGGTGAAAAACGGATCAGTGTTAAGGCATTCTTTTCTATTTTCTAGGACAACTTAAATAAAATACACTTCGACTTTCATTACCTATTAAGTCGTCTGCCTATGCTAGTAGCGCTCATAAGTACTAAACTTTAATTTAAATTATATTTTTAAATCCCTAAATAAAAAAGAAAAATCCTTAATTATGCGCCCCCACCCCCCCCAAAAAATGTGCGCCCTAGGTTGTGGATGTCGTCCGCTCCAGAAAAAAAAAAATATCACTGCTTTACAGCTCCAAGCTCCAGCTCTGAACGTCGCTACACATTCGTAATGTGTATACACATAGTTCACACACGCACCCATATATATATATATATATATATATATATATATATATATATATATATACATAGAGAGAAAGAGAGAGAGAGAGAGAGAGAGGGAGAGAGAGAGATATGTTAAAAAACGACTTTAAAAAAGCGGTGGATTGTAAACTAGCTAAATCCTTGTATCTTTTCTTCGTATTAAGTATTTTGTGTTGTCTATAAACAAGTACGTAATTATAAGAGTAATACAATAACATTTTCAAACACAATTTTGACATACCTGTACAGGCAGGGTCTGTTGTGTCGTATTCCCAACGAAATATGTTTACACCCATATCTCTTGGTAAGACTGACCTTACAACCTTTGAACCTAAAGGAAAATATTTAACACAAACATTAACATGATTTAGACAAATACATTTTATTCATAACTTTGAGTTACCACCTATACTGCGTCTAAAAAAAAACAACAGACGCGCCTACATGCTCTTAGGTCCAGGAGGTAACGTTGGCAAGGGTGGGTCAATAGTTTGAGGAAGGGGGGGGGCAGACTAAGACCCTGTCCATGATATGCAGCATAACATAGGGCTTATGTATACATTGCCTTTCACTACACTAATCATTGGATTAGTTATTTAATGAATTTGGTATTTATATTTAAACGTTTGCATATAGTTGCATTGTATTTTTTAATATTCATAGCAAGTTTTTGCTAGATAAAAATAATATATATGTCGGTGACTAAAAGTTTTGGTTAAGTCCCGGCATGCCTAAGAGATCGTCTGCTAAGAGCTTCCGCAGAGAAGCCCAGTGTGGCTGATACTGAAACATTGAGTATTGTGTTTAATAAATAATTCCTTAAAGCATTTAAATATGAATACATATTTTATGTGTTTTATATTCTTCAATCATCAATGTATATCTTTGTTTGTGTTGATTAATAAATATTTGATGTAAGTAGAAAGAAGATGGTTTTATTCATCTTTTTAAGTTTGCATATGCTGACTCGCAAGTTGCTGGAAGATCAGCTGAACTAAAATGAAACTAAAATAAAATGTTAAGCTGCTTTTAACACGCTACAAATAATATAAATGCCAATACGCACTAACAGCAGGGGTCGGCAACCTTTTGCTACTGTTGTGTCAAACTAAAAATTCGAAAGCCATTCGGCGTGCCAACATCTTGAAAGTCAACCTGTTCTTGTATATATTTTTAATTTTTTTAAGAAAAGTTATTTAAATCCTTGGAAAAGGAAAAAGCATTAGAGATTCACAGAGAAAAATTATTAAAGCGTTTGTGATTGTCGTCCTTTTTTTTTTGCAAGTATACAAAATTGAAAAATTAACTACGGTTAGTTAGTGTCTATTTTATCACTTAATTATTGAATTATAGATTTAACACATGTTTCGAAGAAACATTTTAATCTTCGCTAAACAGAGATTTTCTTTATATTCCATTTTAGAAAACTAATTATAGGCTTATTGTATCATAATATTAGCCTAATAGTGAAGCGTAAATATGAAATTCATGAAACAACAATCAAAACAAGAATAAAAGAATCCTAAGATCGAAAAATAAAGTTATATCTATGGACGGGAACAGTGTACGAGAGACTTCCAAGCCCCCACCCCCACAACCCTGGCTGCTCCTCTGAAATTAAATCGACAATTTAAAATCTGTTTAACAAGTTTTAATCTGTATTTTCATTTTTTTAGACCTAGATCTTTAGACCTTACAATATCTTTTTTTCAACATAAAACTATGCTTACATATTTAGTCACTACTGAGTGGTCAAGTATAAGTGACCTCTTTTTATGCTTGAAACGGCTTTCGTGTGCGATAAAATATGTTCGCAAATGTTAATTTAAACTAAAGGCTGAAAGTAGAGTGAATTCCTTGCGGTTAAGAATAGCAGATGGCTTTCCTAAACAGCTTCCTTCAAGATTTGTCCGCTAATTTATACATTCTGATGCCCATTTTTTAGATGTTTAAAATTCAATTTGTTGCATTTTTAAATCAACAATACCCCTCCACATCTTATACCCACATCTTAAAAGAATATTGTAAGATCAGGCTTGATGTGGTAGAAGTCATAAGTCCCTGATAATTAAAGTCTTGCATTTGTTTATAAAACTCCGCTTTGAGTGATTCAATGTATTTCTGAAAAAGCCCATCTATCTATCAAAATATAGGCCTTAAATTAGGAATGTACACGCAGTTAGATGTATTGAAATTCATATCAAGGCAAGATATGTCAAATTGCAATGCAAATCCTTTTTGCTGGTATAACAGTTCAATTGTTGTTGGACCCCGACCTTGAAAATACAAGCTCAACTCATTTAAATGTGTCGCTAATCCATTCAGAAACATCAGCTTCAACAGACCTTTCTCTTCATTCAATAAAAGAAAAATATTTGTTTCATCAAGAAACATCTAATGTCATTGAAAATTGCTCTGAAAACGAAGTCTGGCACGCGTTGCTTTAGGTTGCCGACCCCTTACATAGGGTACGGTACGGTCTCCATAGGCAAATGCATCTCCCCCTCCCATGCGCAATTCCTATCGAATCGTTAAAGTGGCAGCATTGCTCATTGTCTTTCGGTAGCACTATTCCAGACAACAGGTCTGGTCATTCATGCACCGGGCTTAGCATGACGTGATTGTTGCGCGCTTTTCTTCCTCCGCACTGCGTCTCGGTGGCTCTCGCCTGTGCCATGAAATCTCAGACGCGCAACATGGACTGTTAGTCCATGCTTACCGGTCCAATCTTAATGGTGGCGTATCGGTCGTTTACACTCTTTGCCAGCTTTGAAGCTCTAGAGCATGTAAGTTAATGTCAGTTACCACTTTATTTAAAAAGAGGGAAATAATTCAGTATCTTACAAATAGTAACATGACTAGGTAAACTATCCACAAATAATTGACATGGATATATAACGAGGTCAAATTCTCAGGTAATAAAAAATAAAGGGAATCTACACAAAACATAACTTCACTCTGCGCTTTTCAAGTGTATGGTTAGCCGGCTGGTCCTGCGGTTAGTTCACCGGACTGTCAACCGAAACGTCGCGGATTCTATCCCTGCGACCGACCGATCCCTGCTTCCCTGCAGGCGTTTCGGGCCTAGTGGACGTAATAATCTTCTATTTAGAAAGAACGTCTATAAAACTTATAAGATAACACATCGAAGGACTCGTGATTAGATTGCAAGTGAAACCTACACAAACACAATATACATTTAACCATAATAATACAACACATACATATCAGTGACAGCGTTTAATGGTGAACATATCTTTACAATTAGTAGCAACGGTAAAAATCCGGCAGCTGACAAAAAGGTTTAAATGATGGCAAACTACCACAGTCTGGGGGGTATCCCTATGTCTACCCAGCCCCGACGTGTACATAACCTTAGTTGGAGTAAAGTAAATGCGGCTGTACATAGTGCTAGTCACACAATAACCTATTATGCCGTGTCTACAGAGACTGGTTAACGCTGCATGACAGGCCCTATGGATCAATTTGGTCCGACGGGATACTTACTAACTAGGCGACCACAGTAATAGTCAAGAAATGATTATAATAGACCAACGACGATCTTATACAATTTGTATTGGCATTTTCCAAGAAGGTCAAAAGCATACAAAATGTCGCAAAGTACATGATACGATTTAAAATGAACATTAAAAGTCATAAGCTAGAAGAGTAGAATATTTTACTGAACTTTTTACTTCAAAGAACAAGAACGATATTAACACCTTGTTGAAACGTTTGCAAAGAAGTTCTAAAGAAAAAATGCTGTAAATGATATTCCATGCAAACGTTAAAATTTAGAGAACAGTGCAAAGTAACGAAAAAAGGTGAAATACTTGGACAACCATTTGAATATTTTACAAAATCAACATTACATTATACATACATTAATAGTCGTTAATTTGACTATGGTCACTTTAGATAAAAAATATAACTATCATTAGGCCTACATATTATAGGATCGATAGATTTAAATATTGTTACATTAAAGTTCCTAATAATAATTTGACATATCGCGATCTGAAAATGTTACTGACCTAAATCACAGAAGCCGTTTTTCTTTTCAAATATAAAACTGTAGCACTGGTCCTGCAGCTCCATGCATCTTGTGGCACATGAGATTTGGCTGGCTCCGTCGTAGCTGACATTCAGGGACGTGAACTCTGTAAACTCAGACGTAAGTTTGGTGAACGTCTTGGATAACATTTCAGATGTAGTTCCAGAAACTGAAATACGTAAAATACGAAATGCTATTAAATAGAGTTATAGTTTGGCTAAAAGTTTCTTGATACAATTTGACAGAACTAAAAAAAAAGAAAAAGTTTACATCTTTGTTTAAGTTATAAAAATAAATACATTATTTCATCCATACCGGATAAACGGATAACTAAAAGGCAAATTAAAATTGAAGACATTTCCATTTTTCAACCCTCAAAATTCTAAAACCTTTTTTTTCTATTAGCATTTGAATTGTGACAAGTAGAAATGATATAATGATTTGTTTTATAAATGCGTGAGCATGTCTGCTATAATTATTATATATCAAGCAACCTGGTAAGGAAAAGAGGGGAAAATATAAATTTAAAATTCATTTGAAGTTGTGCTTCATAACTAATTAACTCTCTCCCACTGGGAGGTCTTGATGTTCAAAGTTTGTAATTGTCTTCTGTTGATTTGTAGAGTAATGGTGCAACGCATGGCACGGTTGGCTGACGGGTAATAATGACTGTAAACACACGCAATAAGTTTAGACTGTGGAACAAAACTACCGTTACACCGTAAACAACAAACGTAGTAAGTGAATACTGCTCACGATGTCTTTTACGCCTGGACAGATATGGACACACCGAAATAACTATTTACAAGATCGTACATTTTACAACGCAGAGACATACTCTAGAGCAGCGGTTCCCAGCCTGTGGGTCATGACCCCTTTTGAGGTCGAATGAATATTTCACAGGGGTCGCCAATAACCCTCGGAAAACGTATATTTTATACTGTCTTAGAAACCGAAACACAGCTCATCTACCCGTTTTCTGGCACCAACATGCAAATACATCCACATAGGAGTAGTGACATCAATGCATGTGTAGGCCTATGTGAGAGGGTTGGCGCCATAACGTATGTTTGAGGACCAGTCAAACGTGTGTAGAGAGTTTGTGCGTAATAAGCCTCTTCTCTGTTAAAACCAGCTACTGTGTTGAAAGCAGTAGATCTAGTATTGGCGATAAAACGACCGACATAACTGATATTTCATGAATATATTTGAACTTCGTATAGATGCTGTTCGGTCCAAATTTCAACGTTTAGTAATGAATGAGTCCCCAAAAGTAATCGTTGCATGTAATATCTGCAAACATTAGCATCAAAGACGCTACCGCAAGTTACACGAATTAATAAAAAGCGTCATAAGTTGTGTCATATTTGTAAAGACGAGCTCTTTTAACAGACGACTGTTTTCGTAACTGTGCAGCGAGTTGGATGCTTTGAACAATGCTATGCTATTTAACACTTCAATGAGATGATAGTCGAGAGAAATAAATGAGTTTTTTTTTTTTTTTTTTTTTTTTTTTTTTTTTTTTTTTTTTTTTTTTTTTTTTTTTTTTTTTTTTTGGGGGGGGGGGGGGGTTTCGATCAATTCCTTTTTTAAATCAGAAAGCAAGACTGCACTTTAAAGCATACGTTAACTTGTTTCTCAGATTATCAATTCCCTCTCTCATTAAATTTTTCAAAGTCAAATTGTTCCATATAAATATGAATTGTGACAAGTTGACAATTTAATTGTCAACCGTTATAACCTCCTATGCTTCGCTGGGTTCTCTTTTCATCCAAATAAATCATCAGTGAGTGTACTTTTCCCATTTTACTTATATTTGTATTATTATTTGTAAGACCAATACTGAAGCGGATGAAAAGTGACATTAAGTTAAACTAAAAACTGTACTTAATGGGCCGAATTGCTGCTAAGAGTAAACACCCTTGCCCCTTATACAAGTCAATCTTATATGACTGAATTGTAAAATGTGCAAGGGTGTTAACTCTAAGCAGCAATACAGCCATTAAAGTGTTTTTTTTTTTAATATGCCTGTAAGGCTGTGACATTTCAATGGTAACTCATATGACTAGACTCGGACCACGTAGCACGCAATAATCTTCTTTCTAGAAGGAGCGTCTGTAATATATAAGATAATATAATATATTATTCTTCATAATAATTCATACAACAGAAAAGTTATCAGTTTGCTCCAGTTCTCTTTTATTGATCGCCAACTTTCAGGGTCTAATATCACGTCATAATTTACACTAATGTTAAAGATTTTGTCATTGTATTTGCTGTATTTTAGCATTATAAAGGTTCCTCTTCCTTTTTTTTTGTATTCTAATACTTATATCAGCTCTAGAGCCTCATTTCTTATTTGGAATACTTCAAACAAATTTAAATTTATCTTCCTTTTTCACCAGTTATACTCTGAATCCCACTGTATATGTACTTATTATTCAAATTTAATATCTTCGATTTGTTATGTATAGGTAGTATAAGTTATATTTTTATCACTGTGGTGAGCGTACGACGTGATATCGTTGTCACCCCATGCTTGGAGATTCACGGTTTCTATGAATTTAACAAGTAATCACGGGCCCCCCAACATCCCCGTGAAGTAGTTTCACGTAGGGCCGTAAGGACCAATAGAAACCAAACTTTTAAAGACCCTTTGGTTTCGACGCCATGCTTGGGCAGACCCATCTTAAGAGTCTTTCAGTTAGGTCGCATTTTTAATTGTCGTGGATTTTGCTTGTATATTTTGTATCAAGACTATTCTATATGGATTACTGTGTAGTAAGCTTACTTATGTTAGTATTCTACAACATGAGTTTCTTTATTTAACTGGTTGAAAGTGAAGTGGTTTTCATTTAGAATACAGCAATACTCAAACAAACAAGAGGATATATCCCCCCCCCCCCCCCTCAGATCATAACGAACCATTATGACCCCCGTTTGTAATAGATTTGATTTTGTTTATTTCAAGTTTTAACTGTTCTAAAATAAATATTAAAAAAACACACAAAAAAAAAAAAAAACAACATCAGTTTTGCAGTTCTTTGTTAATTTTAATTTTAACATTTACAGTGGTTGGACCAGTTTTGTAACTAGAGAAAATGGCACCTGGGGCATCTGCAGTGGAAGTAGAAAATTAGCGATTTTAAGAATGCAAGTTTTTAATTTTGCTGGATAGTAAAGTCGACACTAGACCCTCTAGCTCGGCATCATCGGATAGCCGAACGGCGCCGACAGAGAAAAAGAATCCACCGCCGACTTGGAGAGGAGATGGGCGCCGCCAAGTTTACCAAGCCCTCTGAAAGGACTGATGGACATGCAGCGCCCATTAGCTTCCCCCAAACGACCGCTAAGGTTAACGGACTAAAAAAACAACAACAACGTCAAACTAATGTACATCGATATTAAGAAAACGTCAATTTGTCAATATACAGAATATGGCAATGACGTCGGTTGTTACAAATAAATTGTTCCACATTGCTTATTTGTATTTTGATATGCATTTTTAACGAAGTTATTTTAGTTTTGGGGGGAATAACATATCAGTTAAATTATTTTCAATACATTTTGCCTATCGAGGAGATCAAAAGAAATATATGAATATTTACAGTTAATGTAGAGACTAGTATTCCATTGTTTGCATTGTTCAATTAATTATTATAATTTGAAACGTATCTGATTGTAGGCTTTTTATTGTTTTTATCTTGAATTGCTGTTGGCAATGTCGCGCATTTTTTTTTCTTTTGTTCACAAGTCTTTTGTGTTGTGTTTAAATGCTACCACCATTGCCAGAATGCTGTGGTAATTTTTTCCCAACATTTTAAGCTTTTTTTTAACTGCGCTGTGGGTTACGTGGTTATCTTAGATAATTAGTTTAGACTGTACAGGCTCTTCATGAAAACATCCTTCATCTCTTTTGGTTACTTTCTTTATTTGTATCTCTTTAACCCCTAGACCAGAATGCCGACCCCTGCACTAGAACATAGATCGACAATGACAAACCATATAGCCGACCACTGACTACTAGACGTGTATTCTTCATCTTCAGCCTTGCATACTGGATTTTGTATAGTTAGTTTTATTTGAAAAAAAATGTATGTATTTATTCTGTATGATTACACATATTATATTTAAAATTTATTTCAGTACCTTATTTACTGTTATCGTATGAAAAGTATGGCCAATGTGTGCCAATGCAGCAGGCATGAAAGAATGTACATCTATCGTGATGAAGTTAGTGAACGAGAGTGCTTGTTCGTTGTATTCACCACGTCATCTTTAAAATCATACATATTGGCGTTATGGGGTTTGCTGGCTCAGTCGAAGCAATCATATCTTCAAGCGCACTGTGGCCCTCCGACAACTGAGCCAGTAAGGATGCGTCTATGATACAAAATAGAGATATCTAAGTATAAAAGGTATATAAATTAGGGGTAACATTATAACATATCCCTCACTTTTAACGGGTCTTCAATATGACCTTTGAACTCCTTTGTCAGTTTTCTTACCGTTGTTGTGCTGAAAAGAGCATCGCTATTTGTGGCTACTGGGAGAAGTTTGTTCAAAACCAAGACGCCCCTGATTATTTTTTCGCATCCTTATTCTGCGCTTTCTCTGAGCGGACATACGTACTACAATAATGATTTTCGTTAGTCTGTTTCACTCTTGGCCAGTTACACATGAAGTCAATTATCATAAAAGTCGTGATTTAATAGGATGCTGGGATTCTTCAATGAGTGCCATAGAGCCATATAGTTCATATTATTTCTTTATTTTCCCTAACATGAATGGGATCTACATAAAGGCATTGCCATTAAATTATTGTAAATGGAAACAGCTTAGTAGGCTATGTTAGACTAACGATTTCAATTTTTTTTTTTTTTGCAAATCTATAATAATAATGTTGCAGTCTAATTTATCCTAGAATTGCCTTTTAATTGGAAATTTTGTTTTAATTAAGAGGAATTAAAGCTTTGTAAGTGAAATGTCACAACCTATAGAAAACATATAATATATTTTTATATAGTTCCAGATTTCTCTCATGCCCTAAATACTTGAAGACATCTTCATTTTTTCAAATATTTTACTGAGAGATCAATGTATCACCTGGACAGTGGACGTTATTTAATGGCTTATAATGTTTAAAAAAAAGAAAGAACAAATACTTTCTGTTCTAATTTTATTGTGCTTAGCAAAAAATATTTTTTTCAAACAGGTGCATAATATTTAATTTTAAAGAAAGTAAATCAATTTAATAAACGATTAATAGTAAATAATACAAACAAGTTTTTAAAAATTTGAGTTTTTCACCGTTTTAGTCTGAGGGGAATAAAGAGTTAGAAAAAAGAGTGATTGACAAATAGAGTGATAGACAAATAGAGTAACAAACAAATAGAGTTGTAGACGAATAGATTGGTAGACTAATAAAGACATAGACAAAGACAGAGTTATAGACAAATTGAGTGGTAGACAATAAATAGAGTGATAGACAAATAGAGTGACAGATAAATAGAGTGATAGACAAATAGAGTGACAGACAAATAGAGTGATAGACAAATAGAGTGACAGACAAATAGATTGACAGACAAATAGAGTGATAGACAAATAGAGTGATAGACAAATAGAGTGATAGACAAATAGAGTGATAGACAAATATAGTGACAGACAAATAGAGTGATAGACAAATAGAGTGACAGAAAAATAGAGTGATAGACAAATAGAGTGAAAGACAAATAGAGTAGTAGACAAAGCCGTCAACAGCTTTCAAACCTTCATAAATAGAAGCTACAACAACAAACATTGAACAACCAAAAGGTTAAAACGAAAACTCTGGCAGATGTTTCATAAGATCCCATTGTATTGAGATTAATCATCCCTTTGTGCCCAGTATGTTAGCTCTAACATACTAGGGGATGTGTAGCCAGCACAATGCACAGACGCCGTTACTTTACCCCAACTAATGCCAGGTACCCATTAGCGATGGGTAGACTTAAGGACATCTTCAAATCTTTGGGAAAATAAAATCCTAACCTCCACCAGGAATCAACCAGGACCGTTGGATCGCCAGTCGAACGCGCTGCCGCTCGGCTACCGTGTCCCGTTAAAGTCTTCAAAGGATCAAAACCTAATGAAAATTATGACTTTTTTATAAAATGTAATACAATGGACAAGATTATAAAGGCATGTAGTAGAAATACACAATTACAGCAATATAAATACTTAAAAGATAAAAACGTTGACAATGAAAAAGTTGATTAGATCTCGATATCTAATTATAGTTTGACCATCACTTGTTTAAATATGGTTTGTTTGACGAAACTTAAAACTTCAGTAAAAGTAAGTAAAGTACACTTCGGACCAAACTAATCATAGTGCTGGTGAAGCAGCGTTCACCAGATTCTGTGGCCACGGAATACCAGGGGATGTGTGGTCAGCACAATGCCCAGCCGAATTTGCTTTACCCCAACTAATGACAGGTACCCATTAGAGCTGGGTAGGCTCAGGGACACCCTAAAATCCTGGGGGAAAATCCTAACCTCCACCAGGATTCGAACCCAGGACCTTTGTTTCGCTAGTCGCACGCGCTGCCGCTCGGATAACGTGCCCCATTACAGTCTTTAAAGGAGCCAAAGCTTTTGAAAATGATGACTTTTATTTATAAAATATGATACAATGGACAATATAATAAAGGCCTGTACTAGAAATATAATATGCATAAGATCATATCGATTTATAAATCATCATGAGATTTATTATACTTTAAAAACGTCGTTCGTTGCCAGTGGCGTAGTCAGGATTACATGGTGGAAGGTGGAGCCTCATATTATATTCATTGCAAAACATTGAGAAAAAAATGTAAATGAAAAATCTATTGAGTATAAAAAAAAGATACAATATGGAAAGAAAATAAAAAAGACAGTAAAAACAGCTGAATACCGTGAACAGCTGTTTAAATAATAACAATGACAGTTTTTCAGAATTCTTACTGGCGGATGAGGGCAATTAAACTTGAAGAATAATGTATTTGGACAGATTTCATTTCTACTTAAAGGAAATAAAGCAATAAAATATGAAGACTTTTTTATAAAATGTAATATAATGGACAAGATATAATTGCATGTAGTAGCAATACACAATTACAGCAATATAAATACTTAAATGATAAAATCGTTGACATTGAAAAGATTGATTAGATCTCGATGCCTAATTAGCTTACTTATGGTCTACATTATAGTTTGACCATCACTTGTCTAAATATTGTTTGTTTGGCAATACTTCAACATAAAACTTTAAGTGACTCCCAAGCCGTGGCATAGCTAGGAAATGATACTGTGACCTGGAAGGGGGAGGGAAGAGCGGCGAAGAATACGGCCACTTTAAATAAAATAAATAATTTAATAAATTCAATGCATTACCATTCTGTGCACTTTGTATACAATTGTGCAGAATTTAGGAACTTAATTTTTATTTTTTTTATTTTGTGTCCCACTCGGTTAGTGTGGACCTGTAATTTAAAGCTTTTGTAAAAAAACAATCCAGCTTTTTTTTCTTAAAAAGGCCCAACTAGCTGTGTTCTAAGCAATCATATTTAAATTATCCATGTATCAGTAAATTTATAATGTTTCAAATAAATTGAGTGAACGGTTATTGATTTATGTGCTAGGATTCTCAATTGTGCAAAATTCGTTAAACAAAAATCAAATCCTAAATGTGCTAATATTTATTTTTAAAAAAACTTGCATTAAATCAGCAGAAAAGAAACATTAATAACCAATGAAGTGACAAATTCAAGACCTTAACCCTTTGTTAACAACTAGAATCAGGAATAGTAATATTAAAAGTGAGATTTTTTTTTTAAACAAACTAAATATACAAAGCCACTGACAGTGGCTTGTTGGATTGAAAAAGAGAAATCCACAATCAGCAGCTCAGTGGAAATAATGTTTTATTCACGAAAAGGCAACACAATAATTTATTCTTTTTAAAAGGACATTATTATCCTAAAATTGTTTCAGCGGGAGTGTTGGTTCCCACCCTCATTCCTGGACACGCCCTGCTCCCACGGCATTAACTCATACTAAAAAAAAAATTGTTAATGGAAAGAATATATCTAGAGATTATTTAATGTATACCACAGAATCATATCATGATATCATGAACACATATATTTTACTATTACAGAAATAATATTTTACAAGTTAATTTTGAAAAAAAAAAAGAAAAGAAAGAAGAAAATATAGTAGGATCTTGTAAATATAGGAGAATGTTGTAAATATAGGAGAATGTTGTAAATATAGGAGGATGTTGTAAATATAGGAGGATATTGTAAATATAGGAGAATGTTGTAAATATAGGAGAATGTTGTAAATATAGGAGAATGTTGTAAATATAGGAGAATGTTGTAAATATAGGAGAATGTTGTAAATATAGGAGAATGTTGTAAATATAGGAGAATGTTGTAAATATAGGAGAATGTTGTAAATAGAGGAGAATGTTGTAAATATAGGAGAATGTTGTAAATATAGGAGAATGTTGTAAATATAGGAGAATGTTGTAAATATAGGAGAATGTTGTAAATATAGGAGAATGTTGTAAATATAGGAGAATGTTGTAAATATAGGAGAATGTTGTAAATATAGGAGAATGTTGAAAATATAGGAGAATGTTGTAAATATAGGAGAATGTTGTTAATATAGGAGAATGTTGTAAATATAGGAGAATGTGGTAAATATAGGAGAATGTTGTAAATATAGGAGAATGTTGTAAATATAGGAGAATGTTGTAAATATAGGAGAATGTTGTAAATATAGGAGAATGTTGTAAATATAGGAGAATGTTGTAAATATAGGAGAATGTTGAAAATATAGGAGAATGTTGTAAATATAGGAGAATGTTGTAAATATAGGAGGATGTTGTAAATATAGGAGAATGTTGTAAATATAGGAGAATGTTGTAAATATAGGAGGATGTTGTAAATATAGGAGAATGTTGTAAATATAGGAGAATGTTGTAAATATAGGAGGATCTTGTAAATATAGGAGGATGTTGTAAATATAGGAGGATCTTGTAAATATAGGAGGATGTTGTAAATATAGGAGGATCTTGTAAATATAGGAGGATGTTGTAAATATAGGAGGATGTTGTAAATATAGGAGGATGTTGTAAATATAGGAGGATCTTGTAAATATAGGAGGATGTTGTAAATATAGGAGGATGTTGTAAATATAGGAGGATGTTGTAAATATAGGAGGATGTTGTAAATATAGGAGGATCTTGTAAATATAGGAGGATGTTGTAAATATAGGAGAATGTTGTAAATATAGGAGAATGTTGTAAATATAGGAGAATGTTGTACATATAGGAGAATGTTGTAAATATAGGAGAATGTTGTAAATATAGAAGAATGTTGTAAATATAGGAGAATGTTGTAAATATAGGAGGATGTTGTAAATATAGGAGGATGTTGTAAATATAGGAGGATCTTGTAAATATAGGAGGATGTTGTAAATATAGGAGGATGTTGTAAATATAGGAGGATGTTGTAAATATAGGAGGATGTTGTAAATATAGGAGGATGTTGTAAATATAGGAGGATGTTGTAAATATAGGAGGATGTTGTAAATATAGGAGGATCTTGTAAATATAGGAGGATGTTGTAAATATAGGAGGATGTTGTAAATATAGGAGGATGTTGTAAATATAGGAGGATGTTGTAAATATAGGAGGATCTTGTAAATATAGGAGGATGTTGTAAATATAGGAGGATGTTGTAAATATAGGAGGATGTTGTAAATATAGGAGGATGTTGTAAATATAGGAGGATGTTGTAAATATAGGAGGATCTTGTAAATATAGGGGGATATTGTAAATATTGGATAATGTTGTAAAAATAGTAGGCTGTTGTAAATATAGTAGGCTGTTGTAAATATAGGAGGATGTTGTAAATATAGTAGGATGTTGTAAATATAGTAGGATGTTGTAAATATAGTAGGATGTTGTAAATGCAGTAGAATAGTGTAAATATAGTAGGATCTTGTAAATATAGGAGGATATTGTAAATATAGTTGGATGCTGTAAATATTTTAGGATATTGTAAATATAGGAATATATTGTAAATATAGTAGGTTGTTGTAAATATAGGAAAGGGTTGCAAATATAGTAGGTTGTTGTAAATATAGGAAGGTGTTGTAAATATAGTAGGTTGTTGTAAATATAGGAAGGTGTTGTAAATATAGTAGGTTGTTGTAAATATAGGAATATGTTCTAAATATTGGAGAATGTTGTAAATATAGGAATATGTTGTAAATATAGGAATATGTTGTAAATATAGTAATATGTTGTAAATATAGTAATATGTTGTAAATATAAAAGGATATTATAAATATAGTAGATGTTGTAAATAGAGGTGGATGCTGTAAGTGGAAGGTTCTGTCCATTGCGTTACATAGAGCGTCAGAAAACCCCGACAAGTGTGGATATGTGATCAGACAGACAGTTATCTATGATGTACCGACGACTCAACCGGAGCCTTCCTGGTTCCATTCAAATGAACCATAAAAGCCTTTGCCTGTGATGTTTTCATTTGTGATAAATGTGATGTACACTGAGGTCGATGAAGCCTCCAAATAGATGTATTGGTTTTGGTACAAGCTGCAGTTCTGAAATAGTATCGGGGCCGAAGCGTCAACTCCATCATAAATGGTGAAGATGTCGACATCACATTCAATGTCCAGTCGTTGTATCCTGTAACAAAAGAAAATAATACCGGTAAAGATGTTTAAGAGTTAATATATAAATACAGAAAGTAAAAATGTAAAGTAATGTATGTTTCCATATAATAGCTAGCACCGTATATACATAAAAAAGTGTTTACTTTCATATTTTAGAAAGGACCGGCCAAGCCTCAACTGAAGAGGAGATCAGGAAGTGAAGATGGGGTAGGATAGGTCACACATTACGCAGACCAGCAAATAACATTACAAGGCAGGCATTGAGATGGAATCAACAAACAACATTACAAGGCAGGCATTGAGATGGAATCAACAAACAACATTACAAGGCAGGCATTGAGATGGAATCAACAAACAACATTACAAGGCAGGCATTGAGATGGAATCAACAAACAACATTACAAGGCAGGCATTGAGATGGAATCAACAAACAACATTACAAGGCAGGCATTGAGATGGAATCAACAAACAACATTACAAGGCAGGCATTGAGATGGAATCAACAAACAACATTACAAGGCAGGCATTGAGATGGAAGCGCCCAAGAAACACATGGAGGCGTGAACTGGAAGCTGAAATCACCAGGATGGGTTTCAGCTCGAACCAGTTAGAGAGGATGGCCCAGGATATGAGAATCTGGAGGACTGTTGTTGGTGGCCCATACTCCGACAGGGGTTGATGGGCGTCCTCTCTCTCTCTCTATTTGGGCACTATCGTTCTCAGCTCTCTCTGTGTCTTGCCGGAATAAAAGCTAGCAGTCGATTTCTAATAATATTAACAATATATTTATTTATTTTTTCTCACAAATAATTGAGTCACTGACATAATATATAGTTTTTAACTGGTAAATACTCTTCTTAATATAAAAATGGAACGAATACAAAGATTTCAATAAAATTATAAAATTTCTTTGAATAACTAATTTGATTATTAATGTTAAGAAAGGCAATATCTATAACAGGTTACCTGCTATACGAAGGACTTCAGAAGGAACCGCAGAATCGTGCAACTTTATGTATAAATTAGTGGATGTACATTAATAAATATAATTGTTTTATACACAGATATAGTGATCAACGACACCTATGTGTTTAGGGCCGCCATATTTATTCAAAACAATTACTTTATATTTGAATTACTTTTTTAAATTTTCCTTTGTCTGGTCGTTGTTATTTGTTTTGTTTATTTTATAATAAAGATTGAAACCAGTCAAATACAAGGAACGATTATTTTAATCTATATAATATACTTACCATATTTGCGGTTTAAGGCCATGCACGGATGAATATTTCAATGAGCAGTTGAAATGATTTGGATAGGTTTCGAACGTCGAGGGGCTTGAAAAAACTGGATCCCAATCAGTGTCATTATATGACATATGACACTCTGTAAAACAAAGAGGTAACATTTCTTATGACAATGTCCACCATAAGTTAAGATACATTGTGTTCGTCTTAACCCTTCCCGTACCGACCTACTTCTATCTATGCTGCCTTCAGTTCCGCTATATACGCGCCCGGGACTGTAAGGGTTAATTGTATTATTTATGTTTTCGCCCTGTTGGTGATGTTTATCGATTTGAGCATTTTACAGTGCGCGTTAGATGGTCTAGCATAGTTCTCCTGAGACGGCTCCATGCAGAAAGTATGGTTGACGCCGGAAAAGTTAAGGGATCCAATCTATTTAGAGTGTGACGTGAATGAAGCCCATTGCGTATAGTAAACCTAACGACTTTAGGCCAACAACGCCTTCCGAACGTCTCTAGTTTGGCATTGTTAAACGTAACGATTACACGATTACACGTAACGATGAGTACACTTTAAACCTTGTAACGAGTATCAATTGGAGGCAAGTTTCCCTGGCTAATGAAACTCGGTTCGCTACTCATTCACACGGATGCTCACATCCCAAGACTCCAGCGGATTTGGGTACTTAGGTCCTTTAAGGTATTTCAAATAAATTCCACTAAACCCTTTCTTCCACGGCATAGGACGACGAAATTGCAGGTAAGGTTTAGGAACTACCAACGCAGGATTTCATGTGAAGGTTCACCTGGCCAACGTCTAGTCTAACCATGCTTTGTTAACCCAGGGCACCAAGACAGTGATCTCTGCCTCATTCTGGTGGCGTAGATAAATGAAATTTCAAAATTTTATAGTTTCAGTAACCAATGTGGAAATGTCCACTTGTACCCAGCTAAAATGTTTTAGTGTGGTATGCATATAAAGAATAATAATTGGGGTGTCGTAATTTACATGTACTTAGCATTGTATTCACTGTTCTTTTAACTCGCTATCTAATATCAAATCAACTCTATTAATTTCAGAATAAAATAAATATATTTACTGGCAATTTGTTTTCAAAAAATTTAATAATCTGAAAACATTCGGTGAACACATTTTAAAAATTATAGTTTTTGATAGCTCTTGGTTTTCATTTTAAAGAAAAAGTTACACAAACAACTGCAAACTATGCATTAATGAGAATTTTATGTTGCTTTCTCTATTATTTTATGCTCATATTTTTTTCAAATTTATTATTCAAATACATAACCATACATTTATCTAGTGGCCATTCTGGGCTTGGAATGGGCTAACGAAACGAAACAGGAAAATAACAATTTAAAATCACACCGTAAATGCCTTAAATAATGGATATGTTTTTAGCACAAAACAAAAAAAAAACTTAATATGTGTGACACATAAGATAACGTATACTGAATTATGTAAATTATTTACCCTTATATACATCGAAAACATTAAAAATGCCTTTTCCTCTGTCAGAATTTGTTTCCGAAAAAGTGATATATAAGGTGTTCGTTGAAGATGCCAGAACGTATTTTGATCCAACATAGCAATCATGAAATAGCATGGGCGAACTCGAATTGATTCCATCATAAACAGTTAAATAGTCGACGCCACATTCTAATGTTAGGTTGTCAATCCTGTACAATTATAAACATTTGGTAAATATTTTACACACTTAAAAATGCAATTGTTTTTTTTTTTAAATTTTGCAATCACTAGGCCTAACATAATTATTTAAAGACGTGTTGGACACTAATATATACTATATGTAAACTATATAACACTAAACTGAAATAAGCTTTTACACATATTCCCACAAATAAAAAAACAAAACAACATCTGAGTATATCAAATACAATTTTTCAACAAAATAAATAACGCCTTCTCTAAGCCAAAATTAAACTAAACCAATTTAAAAATATGCATATTTAAGGTCTAATAAATGGTTTAAAATGAACTAAATACATTGTCAGTAGCCCTAGGTTTAGTAAAGCATTAAATGTAAACATCCAAATTTATACAAATGAATAATTGTCCTTCAAAATTAGCCATTTAACTCAAAGCTTTAAAATAATTTTTTAGTTTTACCTCCAGGAGCAAAGATAAAAAGATTGGACAGATCTAGATTACGCCATAATATAATGTGAGATCCAATTTTTAAAGCTAATATATGAGGTGGCATATAATAATATATATATATATATTGCAATGGCAGGGGATTATATGGCCAGCACGGTGTACAATTTATCGCGCGACCAATTCTTGTATCAGTACTCCGGACTAGGGCACTCTCCCTATGGGCACTATATTCCCCGCCAAAACACTGGCTTGTTAATATATAAATATCGGGGTTATAGACAGGGGCGAAACAACAGGGGGGGCTGAGGGGGGCTAAGCCCCCTCTGGAATTAAAAATTTTTTTTAGTTTGAACTGATTTTTTAAAAATATGCATTAAATTTGCTAAAAATTTGGTAAATCTTTGTCATGCGAAAGTTTAGCCCCCCCCCCCCTTGGTATTTGGTAAATATTTGTCACGCGAAAGTTTAGCCCCACCTGGAAAAAATTTCTGGCTTCGCCCCTGGTTATAGAGCTAGGCTGAAATTATTAGATCAAATAAAAATGTTATGCATTATCATACTAATATTGTTAGAATATATTATGTATTTCTTTAACATCAAATTTCTTTAAAACAATTGAGACATTTTAAACAATAGAATACATGTATATGATTTACTATTTACAGGGGGCATATTTAATCAGGTGTAGATCTACACATGTTTTTTTTTCCTCTTTTCTTTTCCATTGCAATATCTTTTGCTACAATATACTTTAATCTGCTTGAAGGAATTCCAAAAAAACAATTACTTAGTGATATCATTTAATACATGCCTGTTGACAAACTGTTAGATAAAGGTGCGTTTAATGTAATCCGCACATACGGCGGTGCATTTCCTTCTTCAGTAGTACGAAGGTAGAACTCTTCTTCCAATTCTCTCATCATCATGAAAGCCTAAGCAAAATGGTTGCTTGATCAAATGATTTGTACCAATAAATTGATTCGAGATTGACTCATGTCATGATTGAGTGGATGTTTCAGTCGCTCGGTGACGGCATCATCGTAATCTAGAAAATTACATCTGTCCGTATTGTGGACTTTCAAATTCACCCTTCACATTTATTCTGTGTTGGATGTACTGCCATATTCATCTTATGGTAGACTTGTCCTGCTGCTATTAAGCTGTAGATTCCGTGACTATTGATTGTCCGATCGTCATCTACGTTAAACGAAGCCAGTACGAAACATGAAATTAAATTCCTGATCCTCTTGTGGAATTCTTCTGCGGGCCAACTCTTTTGGAAAAACTGATGGCTCTATGTTTACTTGACCATGTAAACATCAGTTACCAAAGGAGTCGTGTTTGATTCTCTTCGACTGCCTTTCTTCGGAACGGCATGACAGTGAATACATGCTAGATTGAAAGGTCAAAAACTTTTGTAGGTAACTTCAGAATTAATTGCGCACTTATATGTTGCAATATATTTTGTTTTATAAATAATTCTCCCCTTACATTTCGGCGATCTTGCTCTTCCAAGCGTTGTTCACGTTGATCAATGGTCTATTGCGCATGTCTTTGACTGGCTTTCTGTCGATTGAGTTCCAAGTTCCAACCTTTCTTTTCGTTTATTTGGTGTTTTATTTTTTAATTGCTCTCCCTTGCTACGTCTCAGATCGTCTAATCGTATTAAAAATTGCTCTTACAACGGCAGTTTTCTCATCTAGTTTTTTTTATTTATTTCTACGCTCTCTTTGTTCACCCAATCGTATGTTTCGTTCATCTGCAGTTTCTTATCTAGTTGTTTGTCCTACGCTTTCTTTTTTCTTCTAGTTTTCTGTTTTGTTCTTTTACAGTTTCTTCATTAAGTTGTGTTGCCCTTCGATTTCGCAGATCTCCCAATCGTCTGTCTCGTTCTTTTGCCGTTTCCTCCTCTAGTTAGTTTGTGCTACGCTTTCTTTGATAATCCAATCTAGTTTCAGTCTCATCTATAGTTTCATTTTCTAGTTGCTGTAATTTACAAATGTGTTTATTCCTTAATTGCTGAACGCGTGTTTCTGCTAATTTTGTGTTAATAAATTCTGAAATTATTCCCATTCACCCAAGCCTGGCTGCTCCGTTTGGCTTTAGAGTTGCATTCATTAAATCATTTATATATGAAGAAATATACTTTTTATAATAGTGTCTGCTACTGCATTATCATCAGTCCGTGCCTTTCTCTTTTTCAAGTTTAAAAAAAGATTGATCTTTTTTCGTCCGCCAGGCATTTTCCTGAAGTTGTAAATGTTATAAATTTAAAGACCATAAACACTTACCATCACTCCTATGTAATTAACGATATAAAGTGTAATGTATTCCACAGCTTTAATAATACCATAATCGTTTAATGTATGTAAGGGCCAAATTTACTTGGACTATTCAAACATATAAACTATCAAACTAATCCTAACTCCATTTATTTATTTACTCTACAATCAACCAGTGCAAAAATAAATTAGTTTTTTAAGCATAAATTAAATACACACTGAAACGATAGAAAAATAGATCTATATGCTATTGGTAAAAGCTAATAAACTATCGAGTGTATACATGAATACAAATAATAATATCTGTAGAATGCTTCGTCACAAAACGTAAACACGTGGTGTATAAAGCATTTGGATTTAAAGATGTTTGAGAAAGCTCACTTCCAGTTCAAGAAAGGCAAATTATTATAAACTAATTGGTGCGCATAAAAAAGCAAAACTATATCTTTCCCTTTTTTTTAATTGACTTAATTTCCTGTTGATTATATTTAATTGCGCGGCGAAAATAGTAACGATTTAAATGCTTTAAAACGGGAATTACCTAAGAGCCAATAGTATATAAAAGTCTTCTTGACTATGACGTCAAAAGAGTTGTATTGAACGTGATCGCACTAGAAGGGGAACTTAAGTACATGCTTTTTTTTCCTTTAGCCAAATTTAAAAGCTTTTTTTAGAAATGGTCAGTGATTTTTCCAAAATAATTTGGTTCAAGCATCGGTTAAAAAGAAATCAGATTGATCTAAAACGCATTTTCTCACCAGAATACATCAATAGGACATTTTTCGCGAAATTCGTAGGGCCCGTTTTCGAGATCGCTGACACAAACAAATATACCCCCCCTCAATTTTTTCTCGTTTAATATTATTAGATATGATGGCAGAACTTTCACACAGGACAGGAATCCAAAAGCTAACACACAGGACAGGAATCCAAAAGCCAACACAGAGGACAGGAATCCAAAAGCTAACACACAGGACAGGAATCCAAAAGCTAACACACAGGACAGGAATCCAAAAGCTAACACACAGGACAGAATCCAAAAGCTAACACACAGGACATGAAACCAAAAGCTAACACACAGGACAGGAATCCAAAAGCTAACACACAGGACAGGAATCCAAAAGCTAACACACAGGACAGGAATCCAAAAGCTAACACACAGGACGGGAATTTAAAAGCTAACACACAGGACAGAAATCCAAAATCTAACACACAGGACAGGAATCCAAAAGCTAACACACAGGACAGGAATCCAAAAGCTAACACACAGGACAGGAATCCAAAAGCTAACACACAGGACAGAAATCCAGAAGCTAACACACAGGACAGGAATCCAAAAGCTAATACAGAGGACAGTAATCCAAAAGCTAAGTCTACATGATATCTATATCTCTATATATAAAAAGACCGTTTTTGTGTCCCCACGGATCCCCATTGGTCAATTAGAAAACACGTGAGTTTGTGTCACTGACCTATTTAGGCCTATATACTGTCTAATAATTTTTCACATCGGATATGTGTCTTCGCTAACTCAGTGGTTAACGTAGCGGACTAATATGCAGGCGACCCGGGTTCAATTCTCCAGTTAGACTATACCTTTTTTTCTACAATTCTTTTTCAAACTTTTAATAATAAAAAACATTGAAAATCTAGGGGCAATTGAGATTTTTGTTAAATAAAAATATTTGCCAATTTTTGTACCTGATTACCATATTTATTTGAAATTATTTTCTTAAATATCTTCAGTAAAAAAAAAACAAATGTAAATATTAGATTTATAGCTTTCTTTTAATTGTAGTTTATAACATTTTTATCTGCACCTTATACAGTCCTGTTTTTGTTTTTCACCCGGGCAACGCCGGGTAATGTAGCTTGTATATCTATACATTATACCGTGTGTGTCGTATCCGATCCCCATTGGATAATTTAAACACACGTGACCTAATGGTCTCATATCTAACTTTAACGATCTCGCTTTTTCCATTTGTCCTTCCTAGCAGAGTGGATCCATTTCGTTTTTGGAGGTTTTACTATTGTTAATGAGGTGTTTGTTTTATCCCCATTGAACAACAATGTTCAGTTCATTAAAATAGTAATTTTACCTTCCTGCAAGAACTCAATAAAATCTATGTAATCACAAGTGATCTGACAACGCTCTTCTGCAGCACAAATATATTTAATCACATTAAATCACAGTCACATATAATATCCAATGAATAATATAATATAATATAAGTCCAAGAAATGAAATAGTATTCTGATAAAATGTGGTATAATTCCGAGTCTAACGTATACGTCTATACGCTTCTAGATATTCGAGTCGACTAACTTTCCTCCGGTGTTTTACCCCGTGATCAGACTTGCCCAGTCAAGCAAGTTTCACATGTAAAACGTGCAAAGCATTCTTTATAAAGCTAAGACGCAGTAGAACAAACTAGATTGTGACATCCACAATCTTCCCAGTGCCCATAACTCTTGTACTATACTATTGACTTTCCTGAGTCATTTCCCTTTGACCTTGTTAGTGCATACTAGCAACTATGTATAAAATGTTACACATTTTAATTAAATGGAATTGATCAATCAATGAATCCAGTTCCCATAGGTGTTCAGTTTTCTAAGGTTTCCATTTATTTGGAGGTTTGAATGTGTATGTTTGGTTTCAATCTGTGGGTGTTACTTCTTATTTACTCACTTTGTTGAAACAATTGAGCATTATGTCTGCTATGGTGTCTGGATCTGCCTTGAGAACATCATTGGGAATGATGGGTTTAAAGTCAAGCTGCTTTTAGTTCCTATTTTTTATCGGACAAAAATATATGTGGAGTTCTTTTCCATCTTTAAATGTTGGCGGGACTTTTATCTTACTGCCATTTAACACATTCCAGGAGCGTCCTTTCCATTTTTCAAGCCAGGCAGAGGGTTTACTAATTATTTTGTAATCTTTTCCCGTTGGGGGCATGTTAGTGTTACATTGTTTTCCCGATAAACGCCGAGTAATTTATCTTTTTATAGAACTGTCTGGCAAGTTTGCTGTGCTTGTAATCTATTTTCAGCTAAAACAGTTGATTTTGTTTATTAAACACAATGATCAATTTATCTTGCATTTGCACATTTACACATAAAACGTTTAGTTATTAGCTTATTTTTTTAATGTTTCAAATATTGTTGTTATATATTTTGATCATTTTTTAAATTAATACTTGTTTGCCATTTATTACTATTACTAGTACATTCAACATTTTAGTTATATTTTCTTTTATAGGTCTACCTATGTGCCATATTACACTTGCGATAATTAAAAATGGCACCGTAGGCCCTAATGGTTTAAAAAGGCTTACTTATAAAACGTAAAATTGTCATTTAAAGGATTTGTACGAAATATTTGGATTTTAATTGGTTGTTATTTTTCCTGAGATTTTTTTTGTTGTTTTTCTTTTATTAGACACGATGATTAATGCAAGGGCAGTGAATGATATTATAACGCCTTCTCCCCAAAATAACTACATAACATATACTACTTTCACACAAGAGACACTGTCTATAATTGACAAGTCTTAACGATTATGAATGCATAAAAGGTCGACAAGAAAAACATTTCCGGTCTTATTCGATCACTTAATTAAAAAAGCCTGTCTGTGTGCTACGTTACTGGTTGTACTAAAAGATGTAAGAGTTGAAATGTTATTTCATTTCCTAAAATAATAAACAATATAAAAATAGAACCGGATGCACGTGACCTCTTCCATTTGAAAAGTACACGCCTCATTAAGACTTGTCAATTGAGCATTGAAGAGTAATATATGATGTAACCATTCAATCATTTTTAACTTTACATTAAAGTAAACATTATTTCTTTATTTATATAAACCCAATTTAGTTTTCAAACAAAAATTACGGTTATCAAAGTTTAATATTGATAATTGGATTCCGTAAAAAAAACAAAATAACTTACGACATTAGAACATTGAATCCATTTTCAACTGTGGCTGTCAATGAACAATTCAAGTTGACGCGTGGAATAGCAGCAGTTAGGTAAAAAACAGTCATATCTGTGTACACAGGCAAATTCCGATTGCAATCTGAAACAAAAATTGTATCTTTTGAATAAAGCACGCTTTATTAAAATTTAATTATTTTTCTATTTTTAAATACGATACAGATTTTACGGTAGTTTAACATGAAAATAGTAATATTTAAAGATCTAGTCTGTATAACGACTAACAGTTATTGCCAATCTACAATTCATCTATCCCCTTTATTTCACCATGCATTATCCATACACTTAAACAATACATTCATAAAATTTCACCAGTCCTGTCTGCCAATAAAAGAGTTTCAAAGGGCTATTAAGACACTTATTTTGGTCAACACAGGGCTATTAAGACACTTATTTCGGTCAACACAGGGCTATCAAGTCACTCATTTTGGTCAACACAGGCTTATTAAAACACTCATTTCGGTCGACACAGGGCTATCAAGTCACTCATTTTGGTCAACACAGGCTTATTAAGACACTCATTTTGGTCGACACAGGCTTATTAAGACACTCATTTTGGTCGACACAGGGCTATCAAGTCACTCATTTCGGTCGACACAGGGCTATCAAGTCACTCATTTTGGTCAACACAGGCTTATTAAAACACTCATTTCGGTCGACACAGGGCTATCAAGTCACTCATTTTGGTCAACACAGGCTTATTAAAACACTCATTTCGGTCGACACAGGGCTATCAAGTCACTCATTTTGGTCAACACAGGCTTATTAAGACACTCATTTTGGTCGACACAGGCTTATTAAGACACTCATTTTGGTCGACACAGGGCTATCAAGTCACTCATTTCGGTCGACACAGGGCTATCAAGTCACTCATTTTGGTCAACACAGGCTTATTAAAACACTCATTTCGGTCGACACAGGGATGTCATTCATTTTGGTCAAAACAGGGCCCTCAAGTCACGCATTTCGGTCAAAACAGGGCTATCAAGTCACTCATTTCGGTCAAAACAGGGCTATCAAGTCACTCATTTGGGTCAACACAGGGCTATCAGGTCTCTCGTTTTAGTCAACACAAGGCTATCAAGTCACTCAATTCGGTCGAAACATTACAATAATACAGTTCATTATGTGTCGCAAAGTTTCATTAGGCACTTTATTATATACTCATTGTTAATATTATACAATTTCTTGAAGTAAGTGCTCCATATAAAGATTAACTATTTTAACATGTTTTATATACGTTACAGATTTTCCATTAGATGAAATAACGTAAAGCCTAATTTTTGTAATTTTTTTAATTTATTTTCGTAAAGTAAATGAAACAAAATAAGGTTGCATTATATTTTTTTTTCATTTCTATAATAAAAACGCACCTACAAGTAAAATATATGTTTATACTCTTATGCTCAGTTAAAGATAAAATGGGGCTACAACTTGTAGACAATATACATGTTGTAATTACATATTATATTTATAAATTACAAACATAATATAATTAATAGTATTTCGTTAAAATCAATGTAAAATCCTAAATACCTAATCTTAAAACCCAAAAAAAAATTTATTACATTAAATGTTAATGCGAATGAAATTTTTAACTTCAACTAAATTAAATACAATTACAGTAAACTTACCATAGTATTCAAAAACTAAATAAAAGCCTGTTTTAGTGTTTTTATTATTGGACGTAAATGTTACGTATAGCGTCCTTGATGTAGAGTATAATTCAGTAGGCCCAGCTGTTGATCTGATACAACTCTGAAAGATTATTGGAGCGTTCGTGCTGTTTCCGTCATAAACTGTGAAGTAATCCACGTCACAATCTATTTGCAAAGTGTAGAGCCTGTGAACAAAAAATGTTTTACATCAAACATAGTTTATAAATAGTATTTCCGAAATTATCACTGACATATGAATACAATATCCTAGACAGAAAAGCTCAACTTTATGCTACTGTATTGTTCTTATTATTATAATTACTTCAGTGGCGTGTAATTTTATATACTGAACAATGGTAACATAAATACTTGAGAACAAATTGGTTCCACTCAGATAAGAAGTTTATTAAATATAAAACGTCAATGGACGAAGCACATGGTTCACAATTACTTCTTGTACATAAATTGTCAATTGTATCATAAAATCTTCATCAGCATTCTTCATATATCATAATATACATTAATCTTAAGCCCTTTATCTCATTCCTTATACAATTCTTTATTTTTTTATATACTATTCAAAGTCCACACTTTAGACTTGAATCAAAATAAGTATAACAAATTAAGTTCAACAGAACTTATAATAAAAATACACCATCTATCTCAAGAATCCAACATGTACTAAACTTTCACCCTATCATTCTCTCCCTTGTTAACTCTTACCCACTCATACAAAATCATGCTTTTCTCACATACGTCTTTTGCACACTTCACTACTGTTTGTTTATTTAGGGAAAAACTTCACTCACTCATTCAACTTTTTAAAATAAAGTTTCAGTGAATAACACTGAACTGTAACACTTGGGATTCTTAGATTGCAGGTGCGACTTAAGAAGTTTAGATTGAAAGTTCGACTTGAGAAGTTTAGATTGAAAGTTCTACTTGAGAAGTTTAGATTGAAAGTTCAACTTTGGGAAACAGGAAGTGTGACCACCGTTAGACGCATACTGAACACAGACCTTCATCTTTTATAAAAATAAGTGATGTGTTTTTTTATCTGCCCTGTTAAGTTTTTTATCTTTATATTTTATATGTTCTTCTAGTTTTATATAATTACCTGTCTTGTTTTATATATCCTGCCTAGACGTTTTCTAGCAGTTAGTCGTTGAATACTTTACGCATCTTTAAGTTTATTGTACATCACCCTTGGGAGAGCGTTGCTTACATGTAAAGTCTTTTTCAATTATTCCTAGAAACTTATTGAAAAATATACTTTTAATATAATTTTATTAGAAAGAGCCCTTAAGAAAACCAAGGGAATTAAGAATGTAGATATTTGTGTATAATTTTGTCCTTTTTTTTTGTAAGCCTTCTTAAATGTTGGGTAATGCATTATAGAATGAATGGTAGATACGTGTTTTGGAGCCCAGTCATTTCTTGGGATTCAAAGAATATCATATCGATAGCACTGAAAAATAATTTTGTATTGACCCATTTCCCATCATCCTGTTGATTTAAAACACGGATGGCAGGCTCATCGCCAACTGCATCATATTCAACCAACCTCCATTCTACTAATATTCAAAACAGTTTTTTAAAAACAGTCGCTGGGTGACTGCAAGGATTATTCACCCATTTTCCGACCCGATACCCAGGTAAAACTTGACTTATAGATGTGTTTCATTGAACAAACGCATTCCAATTTCATCCACATTTCTCCTAACATTAAAATAAGACATTAAGTTTGTTTGTGATGTTACAGAGAGAGAAAGAGAGAGAGAGAGAGTGAGAGAGAGAGAGAGAAAGAGAGAGAGAAAGAAACAAAGAAAGAAAAGGAGGGACTGAGAGTAATAGATACATCTATAGTTTTAGCCAATAGACATGTATTTAAATGTGTAAACATAACGTCACTGTTCAGCTATATTTTGATTTAAGGAAGGATCTACATTCTCGCAAATATTTTTTATATATATTTAAAGTGAGCATATTTTGGCGCGTCACTTTAACCTACGCTATAGGAGTGGTAGTTTTCTAGGTCACGTAACTATGTTAACCCTTACAGTCCCGGGCGCGTATATAGCGGAACTGAAGGCAGCATAGATAGAAGTAGGTCGGTACGGAAAGGGTTAATAGAAGCCATTGTTAAAGACAGATTTATAAGGGTGTGAAAGAGATAGTCAAAGGGATATAACTTAGACAATATTGAGGTATCAAGGATGATAGGCAGGAGTTATAAAACCAACATTTATTACTAGAATGTTCTGTTTACCTTATGAACTGAGCTGACTAAATTGATTCAAGCTTACATGAACACAGGGGGTGAGATGGTCAGGTGATCTTGGCAGCAAAGTTAGTACATATTATTGAATTTATTTTGCATACAAGTTTGATATGATTTTTCTTGAAGATTTAAGATAAAATGTATATTTTGATTAATAATCATATAATGACCCGGGGTGTACATTTTCAAGTGGCAAATGATGATAAGATTGTTATTGATTCTATTTTAATTATTATTGTTCTTCGTAGGCTAATAGAATCATGAGTTGATTGAGTTGCTTGAGTTGAGTTAAATGTTTCTTTAATATTATTTTCACAGTATGTTTAACACACTTGATAATTCAAATCTTTGCAGCAATATATATCTATTTATTAATACTCACAATACATTATTCACAGTACATCCAACAATCATATAATATAATATAAGTCCAAGAAATGAAATAGTATTCTGATAAAATGTGATATAATTCCGAGTCTAACGTATACGTCTATACGCTGCTGGATATTCAAGTCAACTGCCTATTCTCCGGTCCTTTACCCCCCGTGATCAGACTGAGACATCTAAAACCCCGTGATCAGACTGAGACATGTACAACGTGCAAAGCATGCTCTGTATAGCTACGACGCAGTAGAACAAACTAGATTTGTGATATTCACATTCTTCCCAGTCCCCATAACTCTTGTACTATACTATTGACTATTGACTATTTACTGAGTCATTTCCCTTTGACCATGTTAGTGCATACTAGCATTACTCACCCCTCCCGGAAAAAAATAATAATTCATTATTATTTTTGCATAATTACATATATAGGGAACATAAATTATTGTTAAAAAATCAATGAAATATTTAGTTGCATATCAATAGTTAACGTATCTAATTAAGTCATGTAATATTCATGTAATCATAGTACAAAAAACATAAATAATCATCATAAAAACATAAATAATCATCATAAAAACAATTTACATCGGTGTCTTACAAAAGTTATACACCATCTTAGTAACTATGAGACCAAAAATCTGAAGTCTCAAGTTTTACATTAGTCCTAGACAATTATCTTTCAGTATTGTCTATTCAATATCTGGGATATAAATGGATAATCTTGATAACACATCTGGCAAATGATTATCTTTTCCAACTATGCTTTTGATCTGAAACTGATAATCAGATAGTAATAATGCATATTTGTTTATGCGTTTGTTATTTACATTTGACACATTAAAATTTACTAATGGTTTGTGATCTGTGAGAATTGTAAACTTACGTCCTAACAAATAGTATTGAAATTTCAATACAGCATAAGCTATGCATAAACCTTCCAATTCCAATATACTGAAATTTTTTTCACTATTAGTTAATGCACGGCTTATATAGAATGCTGGTTTGTACACCATTTCTGAATCTATCATTACTTTCTTAAAAATACAAGCACCTAGTCCTATTTTTGATGCATCACAGGCTAAAATAATTTCATCATTTTTCTGAATAGTTTCCAGAATTGGTTCTTTAGAAAACTCATTAACTAGTTGTCTGAATGATTGTTCACATTCATTATTCCAATTTACATAATTTGGTTGAAATTTTTTTGTAAGATCTATAATAGGTCTAACTATTTGACTGTATTTTGGAATAAACTTGCTGTAATAATTGAATAAACCTAAGAGTGCTCTAACTTCTTTCTTAGTTTTAGGTGTCTTTATTTCTAAGATCTTTTTGTGTAATTGTTCTGTTGGCTTGACTTGGCCATTAGAAAATGTATGTCCCAGGAATTCAATTTCTGTTTGTCCTATCTTTAATTTAGTTGGGGATACAGTTAAATTGTTATCTTTTAGTATTTGTAAGACTTCTTCTAAAATAGTCAAGTGTTCATCCCAAGTTTCTGTATATATACACACATCATCCACATAGTGAATTATGTTGTTTCTTTGAGGAAGAATTTTTCTCATTAATTTAGTGAAAGTTGCAGTACTATTTATGAGACCAAATGGCATTACATTCCAGTTAAACACACCTCTATGTGTGATAAAAGCTGCGTAATCTTTAGAATTTTTATCTAGAGGTACTTGCCAAAAACCTCTGGTCAAGTCTATAGTGGAAAATATTTTCCCAGTTGCCATAGTATTGATGATATTGTCTATGTTAGGTAACCCTTCTTGATCAATTTTTGTGATTTTATTTAATTTGCGATAGTCACAGCAAAGTCTAATTGAACCATTTTTTTTTCTTACTATTACCATTGGTGAAGAGTATTGAGACATAGATTTGTTTATAATCTTATTTTCAATTAATTGGTCCAATTCTTTATCCACTTTGTCAACTAGCATTTGTGGAATTCTATAAGCTTTTGATCTAAACTCTTTTTTGTCAGTTAATTCTATTGTATGTTCAATGACATTAGTCAAACCAGGTGTTTCTGTGATTGTATCTTTAAATTTGTTTAATATTTTCACAATTTTATTTTTAGTTTCTACACTTTGAATATGATCTAAATTAATTTGCTCTAATTCATTAGTTGTATTTGCGGTCATGCCACACAAGTAGTTAACATTACTTGGAATGTCTTTAATATTTTCATCTTCAACGATGATAACATTGTTGTTTTCTATTTTGTCATTAGTTTTTGATGTAGTATCAACTATATTGCTTTCTTCATAATGTCTTAAATTGTTGATGTGAACAATTTTTTCACTACCATTTATGTCAATTTTATATGTAACATCTGACAATTTATGTATAATGTCATAAGGACCTTTCCATTGCATGGTATTACCAGAACCAATGGGTAGATATACAAGTACTTTGTTTCCTATATCTAACTTTCTTAAGTTTTTATTCATGTTTTCTCTAAGTATGGTTTTTTCTTTAATTTCTTGGTTTTTTTCCACAGCAAATTGATATGCTGTTTGCATATGTTTTTCTGTCTTATTTATTAGATCAAAAGGTGACATTTTTGTTTCTTTGGTTTTTAGTAATTCTGCTTTAAAATTCTCTAATGGACCATTGGCATTTCTACCAAAGATTAACTCAAAAGGTGAGTAACCAGTGCTTTCATGCTTTGCCTGTCTATAAGCAAAGAGAATGGCTGGTAGGAATTCATCCCATTCATAAGGGTGTTCTTCGCAAACCTTAGCTAACATTTGTTTTATAGTTTGATTTGCCCTTTCAACCATACCATTTGACTCTGGGTGGTAGATTGAACTAAAAATTTGTGTTATGTTGAGCATTTTAGTAAAAGCTTGAGTCAATTTGGATTTGAATTGGGTACCATTATCACTTAATATAGTTTTAGGAAATCCAAATCTGCAGAATATTGGCAATAGTGAGTTACATACTCTATCTGCGGTTATTTCTCTTAGAGGGATTACTTCCACCCATCTACTACCCATATCAATGAGTGTTAATGCAAATTTAGCTTTTGAATTCCTAGCTTCTTTCATAGGACCAATAATATCAATGGCTATCTTTACAAAAGGTTTGTCTACAGTATCTGTTTTTTGTAAAGGTGCTTTATGTTTTGAATTTTTCTGATTATGTATCAGACATGTTGAACACCTTTTTATGAATGTTTTCAAATCCTTTTCTAAATTGGGCCACCAGAAGTTGTTTTTGATTTTGTTACAAGTTTTTTTTGTACTTAAGTGACCTGCTAATGCATTATCATGCGAAATTTTCATTATTTGCACTGTCAAAGATTTTGGCACAACTATTTGAGTTATATTAGTTTTTGTTTCTATCCTACAAAGAATTCCATTAATTAATTTCATTTGTCCTTGTTTAACATTTTCTTTACCAAGTTGTGACACAATTTTGTTTATATACTCATCTTGTTTTTGTTCATTTTTCAAAGTTTGTTCATCAAAAGGCATACTATTTAAGCTAATCTGTTCACGTTTTTTCATTTGTGTTTCAGTTTTCTTTTGAGTAGTATCAATATATGCTAAAATGTTTGTTTTTTTAAATGTTTGAAAGTCATTGATTTCTTTCTCTGCAATATTGTATATTGCTTTGTGATTTTCTAAATGTTTGCATAGTGATATGGCATGCAATTGTTTAGGTATATTATTTATTTCACATTGTTCTTCAAACCTTTCAATATATTGATTCAATTTCTCTGTACCATTCCATTTAGGCATTAGATTTTCTTTCACTTTGTTTATAGGTATATCTATATTAGGTGTGTCATTAATAATGCTACTGTCTGACTTGCCTAGTGTTTGTAAAAAACTGACAGTTTGCAAGGCAGGGCCGAATTCATCTTGTGATAAATCTCCCAGTTGATTATTTTCTAACAAAATTACAGGTTTTAAGTTTAAATCTGTGGATTTAAGATCCATCCATTGTTGAAATATTTCAAAACTATTGTCCTGTTTGACTCCATATGTATTACCTATTATTAGGGGAGCAACACAATTTTTTAAGATGGCTGCTTCAGTAAATCCTGTGAGCCAAGGAGTATCAATTTGTATGGTAGTGATTGGACAACTAACCATAGATCCATTACCTAGTTTAATTGTTTCTATCCTTAAGATATTTTTGGCTTTATGAGGAGGAATAATCCTCTCATCTACACAGGTGAGAGATGAACCAGTATCCCTTAGACAATAGGTACGTATTCCCTCAACATATGCAGGGAATAAGATCAGTTGACCTTTATTCTCAAATATTACATTGTTTCTGTGAGTAGTGGGACTATTTGTATTGCCTTTATTTCTATTCTGAAAATTTTGATTTTCAGAATTTTGATTAGTAACATGCTGATTTGTAGAATTTCCTTGTGGAAAATTCCGTCTCGTAAAGTTTTGATTTTGATTTCCTTGTGGAAAATTCTGTCTTGTAAAGTTTTGATTTCCTTGTGGAAAATTCCGTCTTGTAAAGTTTTGATTTTGATTTCCTTGTGGAAAATTCTGTCTTGTAAAGTTTTTATTTTGAAAATTTTGGCTATTTTCATTTTGTCTATACCTGTTACTTACATATTTTATTCTGAAACCACAAAATCTGTCTATATGTCCATAACGATTACAAAAGTGACATCTAAGATTTTGTCTGTTTGTATTTGTTTCATTACCATAGTTTTGTCTTCTACCATATTGACTATTTGTTCTAGGAGGTGAATAGCTCCTATGTCTTCTATTTTGCATGGTATTTACTGTTTGAGTCTGTTTAGTAAGTTCTACATTGGGATTACTATCTTTAAAATTGGAGATAGCATCTATTAAATTTTCAATATTTCTTACTTTCCTCTCCATAATATGTGTAAACAAAGGTTTGGAAGCCATTTGTAACACTTTATCTACTACTACCATCTCAATAATTTCATTGGGATTTTTTGTGTCTATTTTGATTAGTTCTAACCAAGTTAATAAGAATGATTTCACTTCAGAGACAAAAGCTCTTGGTTCTATTTTATCAGTTAATAAAAAAGAATGAAATTTTTGTCTATAATAGTCCTCTGAATGGATAAAAAATTTTATCAACTGTTCTCTAATTATTGTGTAATCAGTAATCTCTTTATCAATATGAGCTAATGCTTCCCTTCCTTTGTCTTTCAATTGAGGAATTAAATGAATATACCATTCCGATTGCGGAATGTTATACCCTTTACATGTTGTTTCAAAGAGAGTTAAAAAATCTAAATTTTTTTCTTTTCCATCAAATGGTGGCATTTTAAATCTAACGCCATGTTTATTAGATGAATTAGTTGAATGCTCAACCTTATTTTGTTGCAATTTAGCTAGTTCTAATTCATGCTCTAGTTTTAATTGTATTTCTTTTTGTTTAAGTTCTAATTCTAATTCTTTTTGTTTAAGTTCATTGTCTAATTCTTTTTGTTTAAGTTCATTGTCTAATTCTTTTTGTTTAAGTTCATGTGACCTACTTTCTGCACGCTCATCTCTTTCTTTATCAGATAATTCCTTTTTTAACTCTTTTACTTTCTTTTCTATAAATTCTTGCAATTCTTTTTTTTCTGTTATTTCAAATTCCTTAGCTAAAGCTTTAGCTTCTTCATACATTAATTTAACTTTTACATCCATATTTAATTCTTGATCATTAACAATAAATTATTATTTTGTACAGGACAATGCTATTATTTATTATTATTTATAGAGTGTACATTCACAATGTAATTCTTATAATTATTATGTAGACCATGTATTATTAAGTTGAAGCTAAACACTTGCAATACTATTATTTATATTCACAATGCTATTATAATTGAAAGCATTTTGGAATTGGAACAATGCAAAGCATAATATTTTGATTGATAAATTATTTTCTCTTCTTATTTTTCAATTTACTTTACTTGTATGTAAATGTTGACTATTGTCAATTATTATATTTGTAAAAATGCATTATTTACTATTTTCTATAGTGTGTACATAAATATTTACCATTGCATAAATTATATTTATAAACAATTGATAGTTATTGTTACTATCAAGCATCTATCAGAAATAATAGTGGTTATCTTGAACCAATAATATTAATTATATTTAAAAAACAAAACAAAACAACAATTATGTATAACTAAAATAAATGAAACACAACACAACAATTATGTATAACTAAAATAAATGAAACACAACACAATCTTAATTAAGGACACAAATGCTGCATGGACAACAGTAATAGAGGAAATGTTCACACTAGAATCACAATATTTATCAACATTGACAAAGACAATAATTTTACTTCAATATTTGAACAAAAACAAACAAGTCAATACAGCTAACAGAAATTACCCTATCAAAGAATCATTTAACATGTATAATATTAAAATAAATGTTAATTATATCAAACTTAAATAGTATTTAAGTAACACAATGAATCTTCTTGACGATGAAGTTAATCCATTTGATCCAAGTGAATGGTCTAATAGTAGCTTAAATTTTAACTAACACATACTTCATGACGTTAATCCAGTTACGAATGATTTAAATTAATTAACACAATCTTCATCACATTAATTCAAATTAACTTTACTGTATAGCGAGATAGCTATAATTCGCATAATGTAAACGAATCTCTTGAATTGATGTACGTTAGAGTACAATCTGTCTTCAATAAGGTCTTGGTATTCCACAAAGTATGACTAAGTGAATACTATGCGTTGATGATTGCCTTGTTACCTTCGGATCTCACACACACACGTGTTGACCTCTAGTTGAACTAGTGTCCGCCATCTTGTTTATCTAGTGTCCGCCATCTTGTGTGACGTCATTGCTTCATTTCATAGCGTATCGTAAAATATTACAGAGTCTAGATTCAGAAGCTGTTTTGTTTAAAAATGTTTCATGCGTGATAATTCAATTTTTCATGATCAACGATTGATCACAAAGAAATTCATCCGACAGCTCTCGACTTTCCACGTAATCCAAATATAATCTTGAAAAAAATTTATTAATTCCAGCGTCGGCACCTTTGAAAAATGTAATGTGGGTTGAGATGTAGAGCGCCACGTGCACCCACCTTTTTGTTGCCTGTTGTGCCGCCTATGTATCTACTGACTTTTACAAGTCTTGCTGCAGTGTCTCTGTTTCCTGTTACCCTGAATATGGCTTTATACAGTATTGATTACATCTTGATTAATATCTTTAGAAATCGTCCATTAAATTCTGCCATCCACCAGCAAATCATATATTTTCTGAGAGATGTTTTAGCGTTCTCTCTAACGATTTTATGACCAGGTTGACTGCTGAATAGTTTGCATGAAAGAGTTGACAATTTGAAAATCAGACTTTACCTTCTAAGATTTGGTTTTGTGGAAGCATTTCATTATGTTGTAGTTTAGTAGTTGCCGTACACCGCTGCCGTTCACCGCTGCCGTTTACCGTTACCGTTCATCGCTGCCACCACTGTTATTGATTCTATTTTAATTATTATTGTTCTTCGTAGGCTAATAGAATCATGAGTTGATTGAGTTGCTTGAGTTGAGTTAAATGTTTCTTTAATATTATTTTCACAGTATGTTTAACACACTTGATAATTCAAATCTTTGCAGCAATATATATCTATTTATTAATACTCACAATACATTATTCACAGTACATCCAACAATCATATAATATAATATAAGTCCAAGAAATGAAATAGTATTCTGATAAAATGTGATATAATTCCGAGTCTAACGTATACGTCTATACGCTGCTGGATATTCAAGTCAACTGCCTATTCTCCGGTCCTTTACCCCCCGTGATCAGACTGAGACATCTAAAACCCCGTGATCAGACTGAGACATGTACAACGTGCAAAGCATGCTCTGTATAGCTACGACGCAGTAGAACAAACTAGATTTGTGATATTCACATTCTTCCCAGTCCCCATAACTCTTGTACTATACTATTGACTATTGACTATTTACTGAGTCATTTCCCTTTGACCATGTTAGTGCATACTAGCAAAGATAAAGACTATGTATACCCTATAGTTCACCACTACACAAAGTAAACTAACAACACGTGCTTTTTGTCACGTGATTGCAAATGTTCTATTGGGTGGGACACAAATAATAACTATTGGTTTTACTGTACCATACGGATACATAGATAAATAGAGACTTCTTTGGACTTGTGTTATATATATATATATATTTAGATTTTATACCCTATTTAATATATGTATTTCTGAATTTCTTATTGTTTTCATCTTATACACTATGATTCTCATGTATTACAGTGTAGTTCCAAAGTTAAAACTAAAGTCAAACAGTCAATGTTACCATTTCATGATCAGGAATATTTTGGATTTCGGGTCATAATTCCATTATTTATATATTTTCAGTTCACTATGGCTTATTGGGTTGTTTGATTTGTAAACGATTGTCGACTCCTATGCCCATTAACAGCAATAGTCTTTCCTCATAAAGTCGAAATCGCTATAAAGTGGATATTGCTTATAAAGTATTGCTGATGACGTGGATATTTGTGGAGTAAGTGGGTATTGGTAACTAAGTTCAAGTCGACAATACCTGTCAGTGGTTCCATAAATAAAATGTTCAAAAGTGTGCACAATAACAAACGTAGTATGCATCTTTATTGTATTCAATTATATTCTAGTTTTGAATTAAAAAAGTTTTTTTTTAATTTTTGATTCGATGTGTTTTGAAGTATTTGCGAAAAAGAGAATCGCAATTAAGATCACAGCACCATAAAACTGTAACAAAAATGTATAACATAATCTTACGTTACTAAAACTATGAAGCCATCTTGCACTTCATATGTCCATGAACAGTACACGTTATTGTAGTAGCTGTAGGGATAACCAGGACTGAGGGTATTTCCTCCTGATGTAGAAGTCGCGCCACAAACTGTAAAAGAGATTATTTCATGGGTAGTGAAAAATGTACTGCTGTATTTACTGAAAATGTATTAATTAGTACGTTGTGGTATCCTATAAAAGCCTTTATTTTGGCATTTCGCTGCAGTCTGCTAGACCACCATGTTAGGTTATGATCAAGACACATCAGTATGGTAGACCACCACGTGTAGGCCTATAACAAGACCCTTCAAACAGATATACCACAATTTATAGACTTAGAGCATGAAACATCAAAATATTAGAGCACAATTTGCAAGCTTTAAACAAGATACACTACTCAGCTAGACCATTATTTGAATGCTGATAACAAGATACATTAGACCGCTAGATCACTAAATGTAGGTTTAGAACAGAAAACACTAGACTGCTAGACTTTTAAATGTATGCTCAGAACAAGACACACCATTCTGATTAGACATAGAAACACCAGTTGCTAGACCACCCTTTTTAGGCTCAGAACAAGACACATATGACTGCTATACCACTATTTGAAGGTTCAGAAAAAACACATTAGACAGCTTGATCAACAAATGCAATTTTAGAATTAGACACATTATTCTCTAGACCACCATTTGTAGGACCGAACATGACACATCAGACAGCTAGAAAACAATTTGTAGGCTCAGAACAACACACGCCAGTCTGCTAGTTAACCGGCGGTAGGCTCAGAACAAGACGCGCCAGTCTGCTAGTCAACCGATTGTAGGCTCAGAACAAGACACACCAGTCTGCTAGTCAACCGATTGTAGGCTCAGAACAAGACACACCAGTCTGCTAGTCAACCATTTGTAGGCTCAGAACAAGACGCGCCAGTCTGCTAGTCAACCGATTGTAGGCTCAGAACAAGACACACCAGTCTGCTAGTCAACCATTTGTAGACTCAGAACAAGACACACCAGTCTGCTAGTCAACCGTTTGTCACTATTTTTAAAATAAAATTGTGTAACTTGATACTCAGTACCATTATAATACTAATTTTTTTTATTTTATTAAAACCATTCATTATTTGTGTGATATAGTTGCTATAATAATATCTTGTCTGAAAATATGAATGCTTTATCTCCATTAGTTTTTTTTTTACACATGCTTAAGTAACAAGACCCTTTTCTAGGTGATACTGCCCCCTTAATCTCTTGCTGAAAACGGTAAAATGTGCGAAAAATGATCTTTATAATAATACATTTTAATTTTTTAATAGAAATGGTGATTTTGCTTTAACTAATATACTTTTAGAGATAATGACTCTAGTTGTTGTTGGTTCATCTACTTGGGCCTGAAATATCTCTCCCACTTCCGGATCTTTTAGTTAATCAAGTTTTAACCTGATGGAAAAGTTGTTGTTTTCTTTCATTCGTCTTCAGTTTCAACTTTATTCTAGTTAGGACAAGATTTTTGTTTAATGTATTTGCGATGGCCAAATGATGGCTTTGTGCACATTCTAGTAATCTAACTTCCCTGTCATTTGATCACCCAAAATTTTCCCACTGTTCCTAACCACTGTTGGAAATCGTCATCCCCAACTTTTGCATTACAGTCGCCCATTATAACCAGACTGTCTTTCTTTGGTATTTTCTTAATGAATTGTTCTATTTCCACAAAGAATGTTTCCACTTCTTCTTCGTCGTGGTCGGAAGTTGGGGCGTAAACTTATTTAATCGCGAGGTTGTGTGGGTTTTGCAGAAATTCGTATGCTGTTTATTCTACTTGATATTGGTGATCAACTGACAACTGATCTTGCTATCTCATTTCTGAATATGAAAGCTACACCATATTGATGCTTGGATTGATACCCGCTGAAACATATTTTGTGGCCCTTATCTGTTGAGGTTTCACAAAATCCTGTTCAGCGGACCATTGTAGCTCGTATTCAATTCTTTCACTTTCCAGTCGGCTGCGTCTTTTTTTTTCAATTTTAATGATTGTGTCGACGAGGGTTTTAATTCAGGATGTCAAGCGACGAAGTTTTGAATCCAGTATGTCAAGCTTGTGAGGAGAAATCACTATCGACTTTGCTATCCAGCTGCAAACAACTTGTAAAATTTGAAAATGTCATAACTTTCTTGAAAATGTTCCAACAACCATAACATTATTATCCAAGATCTTATAATCATTTTTACTTTCTCGCTGCAAAGGTCAGTTTTGCCATCGCCAATGTCTATTCGTGACCGGGGAGAAATAGGCTTAAAATGAACGAGGAAAAAATAGAGATAATCAGAATTGGAACCAAGAGTAATTTGGCCAAATTCACTGGTCCAGAATCTATCACCGTGATAAACTGTCAAGTGCCATTTGTTGACAAGATGAAGAATCTTGGTGTTTTATTGGATCCCACGCTGTCTTTCGACAATCATATATCGCATATGTGCAGAGGTCTATATCTACAGTTGCGTAGACTCGGCCAAATGCAACCCTATTTGTCCACTGATTCTGCAAAGACACTGGCAGTCGCTCTGATACTTTCGCGTATCGACTATTGTCACGCCCTGCTAGCCGGCCTGCCCGAAGACAAAATCGCCAGGCTACAGCGAATACAGAACAGTACTGCGCGTTTGGTTATGTGCAAGTCTAAACGAGACTCGGGAAGCGCTCTTCTTTGCTCGCTCCATTGGCTCCCCGTAAAAGCAGTATTTGAGTATAAAGTGGCGCTACTTTGCCATCAGTGCATTTTTAACAACGAGTTTCCGTCCTATCTCACGGAACTAATCACACCATATGTCCCTCAAAGAACACTTCGTTCTGCCAACTCATCGCTTCTGGAAGAGCCTAGTTTCTCTCTGACGATCGTTGGCATTAGAGCCTTCTCAGTATCCGGTCCGAAGGTGGGGACTCTACTTCCCATTCAATTGAGGCGAGCAAGCTCTACTGTTTCTTTAAAAAAGAACTTAAAATCTCAATATTTACCTTAGATAACATTTAACATGCTTTGGAAATTTACTGTCTTACTTTTGGGTTGGGTCGGTTAATGCTACATTTATTTTATTTTTTTTAATCATCAATTTAGCTCTGTCACCTGGGCTAGGGTAATATCCGTATTCTTAGTTGTATGTTAAACGCGCTCTGGGCTTACATTATGTTTGTTGGCAGCGCTATACAAATATTATTATTATTATTATTATTATTATTAGCATGAAAAAATCAAAATATCTGGAAAAAATAAAGTCAGTTTTGATTACCTAGTTACTGTTTATAATATTCCTTCAAGTATTTACAATTTAAAAGGATTAATTTTGTTTGATATTTTATATAGGATACAGTTTTCACGTCATTAGTAATAACTTACAGATGCATTTTCTGATTTGTTAATTTTCGCGTAATGAAAAGGAAATACAAAGAAAATAATAAGGCTTCATTATTGTAATTTTTTTCTCTAAATTATGTAGTTAAAATAAATACTAGCCCATAATACATAATCTAAAAACCTAAACAATTTTTATATTCTTATATTGTACATACCGAAACGTATTATTTTAATAATTGTGTAACTTAATCTATAATTCTGAACTAAAACAAATAGGCCTACTCTTACAAAAAACTTACCATATCTTATATAGGTGAAAGAAAATCCTTTATAGGTGATGTTATTATTGGATGTAAATGTAACGTATATTGTGTTTGGTGAAGAGTATACTTCATCATCTGATATGTTACATCCCTTGAAGAGTATCGGGGCGTTCTCGCTGTTTCCATCATAAACTGTGAAGTTATCCACGTCACATTCCGTAGTCAAACGTTCGATCCTGTAAACACACATATCTTTAATTTCAACATGTTTAATAATTATGTCCGAAAATATACCAGACATGAAATAGCAATATACTTCTATGATCTGGTATATTGTACTTGATAAATGTAATTTGACAGATCCAATACTCAGTTTAAAGGTACAACTTGTCATACTTAGATTGTTGCATAAGCTTGGCATAAAAAGATTGCAAGTTGCTACAACTTCGGGTGTTTTGTTGTCTGTCATAGGCTGATCCTGCAGTTGGTAGACCAGATTGTCAACAAACAGTCTGGGTTCTAACACTGCCGCCGACCAATACCTGCCGCCATGCAGAAGTTTTTAGTCCTAGGACGTAACAATCCACTATCTAGAGGGAACTTCTTTAAACTTATAAGTCTTAAGCTTTAGTCTAGTTGTTTGTCTAGAATTGTGTTCTCTATAATAATAAACTCAGACCACTTGATGTGGAAAGAAGAATATAATGCTTGAACGTATGTACAATAATAACATTCCACTTCATTGGTAAGCAAAAATGGATTACAAACCTAACTGCATCAAAGAGTGTTAATATAGATTTCGGTCCAGATGAAATATTAGCAAGACTGTTTAAAGAACTAAATAAATAATTATTTCCAATCTTTAAAATACGTTTTCAGGCCTCCCAAAATCAGGACAAAGTGCCCAAAGATTGGAAATTAGCCAATGTAATCCCCGCTTTAAAAAAAAATAAAAATAAATCTGACCTTAGAAATTACAAACCTGTTTCCCTAACCAGTATAACATGCAAAATGCTTGAGCAAATAATATATAGTAGTATAGTAAAGAACATAGGCTGCCCCTGACAAACTCCAACGGTCCCACTTTAAAGAGCCAAAGATGCGACAGAGCCTGTCTTTCAAGGATAGGTCTCCACAGACACAGCCAATTCTGCAGGGCTGGCCAAGTCACAGGAGCGCAAATCTAATCGTCTTCCGAGATTAAAGAGCCAATGATGATGATGATGTTTATAGTAAATCATCTAGACAAACATAATGCACTGGGCCCACACCAACATGACTTCAGGAAAAACAGATCATGTGAAACTCAATGTATAGGCTTAATGGATGACTTGTCTAAGGGATTAGATAAAAAGAACCAAATTGATGCTATATTATTAAATATTTCAAAAGACTTTAATAAGATGGACTGCTTGCTTTTATATCTCTGCTATTTGATGACTCGATTGACTTCTTTTGGGAATTCCCGGTTCCCTTTTGTAAGTTTTGTACTTAACATTTCCGTTTTATTTAATCGCTATGATTTTCAGAATGAAAAATTGAAATTAAAATTGAAAGTTTTAAACAGCGGAAATGTTTATTAGATAAAGTAGATACTGTTGATGAAGTAGATATTGCTAATGGATTGGATATTGCTGACAAAGTGGCTAATGCTGATGGAGTGGATATTGCTAACAAATCGGATATTGCTGACGAAGTGGATAATGCTGATGAAGTAAATATTGCTGATGAAGAAGATATTGCTGATAAAGTTACTATTGCTGATGAAGTAGATATCGCTAATGAAGTGGATATTGCTGGTAAAGTGGATATTGCTGATGAAGTAGATATTGCTGATGAAGTGGATATTGCTGATGAAGTGGATATTGCTGACAAAGTGGATAATGCTGATGAAGTAGATTTTGCTGAAGAAGAAGACATTGCTGATGAAGTGGATAATGCTGATGAATTAGATATTGGTGATGAAGACAATATTGCTGATAAAGTGGATAATGCTGATGAAGTAGATATTGCTGATGAAGAAGATATTGCTAATGAAGTAGATATCACAGATCAAGAATAAGGTCGAACATACGTCAGTGGTTCTAAAAATATAATGGTCAAAATAGTTCAGACTAACAAACATTGTGTATGTCTTTCAATATTCAATGGTATTGTAGTTTTGTCTTAAACGTCTTTTAAATAATTGATTCGATTTCTTTTGAATTAATAGCGAAAAAGATAATCACACCAGAGGTCACAGCAACATAAAACTCTAACCAAAATGTAAAACATAATCTTACGTCACTATAGCTAGAAAGCCCTCTTGGCCTTCAAATGTCCATGAACAATTAAAGTTACTTGGGTAGTCGGAATCTGGATAGCCAGGACTGTTGAAATATTCATCTTCAGTAAATGTCGCACCACAGCCTGTAAAAGATATTACCGTATATTATTGTTGATAAATATGACCGCTTTTTTACAAAAAGTAAATTAATTTTTAGTGATATTGATTTGATCATGAATCCTTTTTTGTCGCTTTGCCACAGGACAACAAAACTCTAGAGAAATCTGGCTAGAAAATTATTATATTTCTATTTTGAATGACTGACTTGTATAGCGATAGATTCATGTAAATATTATAATATGTAATAATATATTTTATTAAAAGTGTTGTCTATCTAGTTTACTACATACACTACTGCCCAAATATAAGAAGTGGTTGAACTCATCTTCCAACCTAATGGGCATATCATTTAATCACCAGAACTTATGGCTACACCAATGTACATGCTCTTAATTAATAATACAACCCCAATTTCTAACTAAGTATTAATTTTTTTAACAGTAAGCAGTTCCTCCACAGAAGGAGAAATATCTGCCATTGAATACCTTAAAATGGGACCATGTATCTGCTTAGAACCCTCTCTCTGCATAGTGCTTTAGTAATTTAGTATATTCTTCAACTGTGGACTGCTAGCAAGTGAGGAAGCTGGTGGGATGTCCAGACTTGGAAGGGACAGTCTGACTACCATATTTCTTACCATAAGGAAAAGGGTTAAAACAATAAAAAAAAATGTAGTAATGTTTTGTGAAACATATTTCACCAGACAATGATATGCAATACATTTCCAGATACGATCAGACCACCATTCTATGCTCAGAACAAAACACTTCAAACTTTCAGTCCACCAAATTTATACGGCTTTGAAGCAGACACACGAGTCTTTAACGCACATTTATTTTCTAGGCTCAGAACAAGAAAAAACATACAACTAGACTACCATTTGTAGTATCTTAGCAAGACATATCAGATTGCTAGACTAACATTTAAAGACTATGAAGAAGACACCAGTCTGCTTGACTACAATTTATAGCTTCGATAAAGACACTTGACTGATAGACGACCATCTGTAGGCTCAATAACTTCATATGGACATTTCATTTAACATACCTGCTAAAAAAAATTATTCAACACACTTACTGTAAAATGAATAAGTTGCAAGAAATCCTTGATTAGTGACGTCATTATTTGTAATGAAAGTGACGCAGAGAGTGTTTGAGGAAGATGTTATGAAAACTATTTTTTGACTGTTACAGCCACGAAACATTATTGGAGCCCTTCCATCATTGCCATCATAAACTGTCAAAAAGTCAAATCCACATTCCGTTTTCACATTGACAATTCTGTTGAAATTGCATTGGTAAATAAACAACATTTAGAATCTAATTATAAAATAAACAATTGGTATATTAAGAATGCAAACGACAATGTAATGGTCACGTGTTCAGAATGAGCTGGCTATTTGATTTGCTCAATTCACATTGCATCGGAGTAACACACCTTCCTCTCTGGTTGTATGATAAATGGTGAGTCTCCAGGTCTCAGAAAATTATCGTCTTCCCATTTTCTTTTAGGAAACCCTTGTATCAATGTCGATGGATCCAATGTTAAGCTATTAATAATTACCCGGGGAGATGTACTCTGGCAAGCATAACAAGCGGCAAGTGAAGCGTGACCAGTAAATCCTCGCTAAAAATGTACCAAATAGACCAAAAATGATCATAGGGCCGGTTGAAGGAGCGTTCATCAGTGTCTGTGACTACGTCAAACTAGGGTATGTGTGGCCAGCACAATGTCCGGCCACCTTTACTTTTCCCTAACTAATGTCAGGTACCCATCAGAAATGGGTAGACTCAGGTACACCTTTCAAGTCCAGAGGAAAATCTTAGCCTCTACCAGGATTCAAACCCAGAACCTTCGGATCGCCAGTCGAACACGCCGCCGCTTGTCCACCGCCCCTCGCTAATTCCATCTCTATTTTATCAAGCATTGCCCGGAGTAACAATTATGTATGCATTGAAAATCAAACGGCACATACTGTGTTTGTAAAATATATTTTATAGTTTATATATAAATATTGTCATTCTTACTTTTAAGTTAAATAACTTGATCTTGGTGCACTAATGATAAATTTACACAGCCAAAATATTTGTACTTAAAGTTTTAATCAAATGTATCAGCGGGACAGTGAAACCAGGTCACAGCTGTGCAAGTCGGGGACTATAACTATCCAGCTTGATAGGACGCAAGTAGTAAGCGGAATTGCAAAACAAGTAAATTAAGATAAGTAAGTCACGTTTCTAAACAATAGAATAAGGACTAAAATCAAACGGTGCACTTTAAACACATACATTTATTTTTAAATAACACGTTTCAAATATACAGTATGAAATAAATAAGTAGGGAACAAACCCTAGCCTTTTTTCAGGATGCATACTCAGAACCTTCGGTTCATCGGCCGATCGCTCGAGCTCACAAAATGTTTTGATAATGTCTGGTGTCAAACTAATTGTGATAAATATGACAGCAATGGTAATAATGTCTTACACAAAAGGAGACAGCTATAATGATTATGTAATCATTATGATTTTGAGAAATCTCAATCCAAAGATTGTCTTTGCAACGGCTATTGATTCATTGCAAAGGAAATATGTCGCAGTTTAGACACTTCATAAATCTTCTCAGAATACAGCAAAGCTGAAAGCTTTTGAATCCAAATTTATCAACTTTGTTCCTCAACACTAAACACAACCATACTATCTATGACGTCAACTATTTCAAATAATTCTCCTTTTGCGATAGCAATTAACAAATTTTCAGAAAAGACATTCAATCATGTCGAATTTTTCATCTGTTGTCAACTTTTGTCGCATTTTAAGGTTGAAAAGTCCCAACCATGTAGAAAATAAGACTCAACAGACAACTAGGCCCTACACATGGAGACCAAGAAAATACACTAAATATAGTTTTTAAGGAAACGTTTCATATAATTTTATTACATTGAAAACAAACAGTTAAATCAAACCATGTTTATGTTTTATTATCTCAGTAATTCGCTAAAAATTTAAATATTGCCAATTAGAATCGTCATTTCTTAAATTTAAAACCTAGACTTAGGACCACTTTACTTACAGCTCCTGTTTTTCGACTTTTGAAAAAGCAAAACAAATATATAAACACAATTCTAAAAATAATAAAAACACAAAAAACAAAAATCTTTTTCTATATTTCTAGTAATAAATTAATAATAAATGCACCACTGCTTTATATCAGATGTAAGCCTAAATTACATTACATTGACCCTTACAAATTATGTTGAATCGCATGTTTATATATACTTTATTTATCAAAGCATCAATAAAGTATCTCTACTATCACTACAATATACTCAACGGGGAGATAATGATTGAGAAATATATTTTGTTTACTTTAAAACGATTCTGTCCCCTTGTCCAGCTTGAATCAGCCATGTAATATTTGCATTGTTGGAATAATTCTCAGGGTACATGGGACTTTTTATTTCACCTATTGAATCAGTCAGGAGTTCAAATATACCTGTATGGGAGGAAAAAGACAACAGTTTATCTTAGTTTAATCAATATTTATCTTATCAATAACAATGGCCTCTAAATTTTTAAAAAAAGCTCCCTATATTAAACAAGCTCACTATAAATATTAATTCAAGTATTTCTTTAGTGCAAATAAAATACTTTTAAAACAATCGATCTTATTTCAGCCTTATAGTGATCAAGGTGGGGTGGGTGGGGACACACCAAGATCATGTCTGAGCACCAGGCACCCCGTGACATGTAACGTAGGGTACGGTCTCTGCAGAAAATGCACTAATCTTCTATCCCCACCTGTGGAATTCTCCTTGGATCATTAACGTGATGGCTCGCTTGTATACCTGCACCGTCGCCCAGTAAAGCACACATTTTAGACTATAAGGTCTAGACATCCAGGAACCAGGGCGGGATTAAGACGAGCTGCAGCGAAAATTGCTTCCTCCCGACCGCGTCTCAGAGCCTCTTGGAAGTGCAATGGTCGCGCAACATGGACATTTCACCAATGTGATAGCCCACGTGTGTGTTCTAAATGAAAGCGTATTGGTGATTTTCAAACTTCGCCAGCGGTGATTGTCCATGGATATAGGAGTGACAACAAGTTTAACAGAGAGTTACGTAATATAACTATGTACTAGAATAAACTATATCGTTGATATATCCGCTATAAACGTAAATTTACCTGTTGAGTTTGTATTTGATTCATCCCCGTCCATTTCAACTTCAAATATGTCTACACTCATATCTCTTGAAAATGGTGAACTGGCGACTTTATTACCTAAAAGCATTAACATTGAAATATGTTTTGTTGATCTTAGAGATAAACCCTGCTGCAGTATGTTATTTCTTGCTGCATAAATAAAGAAAATGCTTAAGCATAAGTCTGTGTATGGTAATAGTTACATTAAAATGAAATAAGTAGGCTACCCCCCCCCCCCCCCCAATGATACTAATTTGATCTATACGGGTGTGAAGTAGCGTTCAGAATCCTTTGTCACGCAAAAAGAGAATCATAAAACATATTCATTACATAATATTTTTGATTAAAATCTGAACGTCCCCCAAATGGTCTAGTATGTCTAAAATTAGAACTGCAAAGTAGCAGTTAGAGGCGTAGCTAGGGCGGAAAGGGGTTTCAAACGTTCAGGGTGCTAAAGTAAATAGGTGCCCCAAAAAATGTATAATTGTTTTTTTCAGTTATATCTCAAATACTTAAGTGTTTAGTAACTTTATTTAATATATTATTATGTCGTGAGTATTATGTCCTACGTAAAGGGTCCGGTGTACTATGAAAATATACTCTCGAACCACTAGATAATAGTATAAAAATAATTTATTTATTTAGTTATTTACAATTATTGCCTTAGAGTCAAAAGAAAATGAAAGTCTGGTATTATAAGAATATAGTACTAGATATATTGCTAGGTGACAATTTGTTAGTATTTTCACCTAATCCAGGACAACCACTACAAGCTTTGGTCCCTATGTAATAGTGACATAAGTGAATGCTGTGTATTAACATATTGTTACTTTATTATGGATAACATTATTGTTAGAACCACCCATTTACTAAATCTTTTCCCCACAACATTGTGATCCTATATATATTAGGACACGACTGTTTTATTTTTTAATTATGTTTTGACTCAACACACAAGACAAGGTTAAGGTCGGTTAAAACAATGATTCGTTCATGATCCAGCCAAAACAGGTTTATTCATAGTAATATATCGTCGCTTGCACTTGAAGCCCGCGAAATGATTTAGCTGTCTGCTAGAGGCATGTTTTTGATTGGACGAAGGCGGGGGAAGACTGTGACGTATACTCGCACTTTTTTTAGTTTGTTCTTTATTACTCCTATGACCTATAGCGCCTTTGACAACTTAGCGCCGCCTGATTTTTTGGCCGGTGATTGGGTATAAATTGCCTCAGACTACTGGCAAGACGAGAGAGACGCTCGCTAACCTTCTACTAAGACAGATCGCATTACTAAGGCACTGTTCATATCTCTCTATGCTATTGTGATTTTACATCTACTACTACAGTTCTAATTGTTTAATAAAATTTCTATATTAATTTACAAGCCAAGGATTTTGTCTTGATTTGAAAATTGTTGCAGAGAGATAATTCGAAAGATGCTAAATTTACCAACTTGAAGAATCGCTGCATACTATTACCATCGCCAGAGAGGCTTGGGTTCCCGATGGACCTAAATAAGAATCATACCTAGACTAACAGCCTTATGCATTGAAGTCAGAGAGCTGCAATGTAACAATATCCATACCCTAGATAGAAAAAAAGGGAAGACAGTTATGTTGTGTCGATATGTTAAAACCGTATGTCAGTAGAAATTCAGACGGTCCTAGTGATTGTGTAGGATTGGTTTCTCATTTAGCACCTATAAAGTACAATTACTTTCTTGAAACTACAGTAAACGATATACCTGAAAAATTTACCCAATATAAAATAAAACGCAATAATCTAATACCCTTGCAGATTAGGATTCTAAGGTATCTTATTTATTTTTATCAGAAAGAGATGTAATGCATTATGTTGATTTTTTTGTGGAATTTAATGATTTGTTTTTATGTTCACAAGGAAATCTATAACTGAATTATTGAACTATTGGCTCTGCAAATTCTATTGTCAGTTTGTTTGTTAGAATGCATCAAAAACTGGGTCCATACCATCATACATGCGCATTGATTGGTTTTTGTTTGCTTCGAAAGTGACAGTAACTATGTTACTCTCGGAGAGTGCAGGGACACGGATGGCTATATTGTTGAGATGCAGTCTACATGAGTGCAATAGACATGAATGGGCTACGGGGTTAATGATAAATGTATCACAAGCTTGAAATGGACAAGTCTTAATGAGGCGTGAACTTTCAAATGGAAGAGGTCACGTGCTCCCGGTTCTATTTTTATATTGTTTATTATTTTAGGCATTTCAGTAAACAAAAAAAGCTTTTGCTGGTGTTTGACATTTGATTTCCACTTCGACGGCCTGTTCTAGTCCTTTACAAATATGAAAAAGCTACAAGATTAGTTATGATGAATCAGTTTTTAACATCAAAAGTGAGTAGGCGATAATTAATACTCAAAGTGGTAGTTGCATAAAGTTAAATTTAGATTTGATTATAAAAATAAATTAGTCAAGAGTTGCGTCCTTGGTTATTAAAAAAAAACACAATTCGTAGATTCATAAAAATATAAAACGAAAATTATTTTGCATCAAGCAATTGACAAGTCTTAATGAGAAGTGAACTTTTGAACCCATATGTTCGTGAACTTCCTGTTCTATTTTTAAACTAATAAACAAAAAAAACATGCTTTTGCTGGTGTTTGACAATTGATTTCAACCTCGACGGCCAGTTATAGTCTTTTAGAATTATACAAAGGATACTATATTAGTTATGAGGAATCCCTTTTTAACATCAAAATTGAGTAGGCGATAACTAATACTCAAGTGTTAGTCGCGTGAAGTTAAATATTTATTTGTTTACAAAATAAATTAGTCAATAGTTGCGTTTTCTTGGTTATTAAAAAACAAAATTCGTAGATTCATATAAACGAAAAACAAAAATTCCTTTGCATTTAGCAATAAATTTGATATTATAAAAAGGTGATTTTTCACTTCTGACTTTCACAATACATTGTTTTGTTTTGTAAACATCTTTTGGAAATGAAATACATTTTAATCCCCAACAAATTTGAATACAACCAGTAAAGTAGCACACAGACATGTTTCGAAACAAATGATTGAATTCGACCGGAAATGTTTTTTATTTGTCGACCTTTTATGCATGAATACACGTTAAGACTTGTCAATACGTTTGAGCTTATAAATAGGTGAGTCTTCACGCTAGACATTCACAATCCATCGTTTTCTTTTAGCAAAATCTTTTGAAAATGAAATAACATTTAATCTCATACATCTTTTGTTACAACCAGTAACGTAGCACACAAACATGCTTTTTTAAATTAAATGATCGAATAAGACCGGAAATGTTTTTGTTGTCGAACTTTTATGCATGCATAATCGTTAAGACTTGTCAATTGAGCGTATTGAATAAGTTCGTTTTGTATTTGAAAAAAAAAAATAATGAGTAGATAAATTATAAAGAGCAATTCATTTATTATATTGATGTTAGAGCACCGTTTTTGTTCATTAAAAACAACATATAACCATAAACTCTCGGCTATTGTTAGATAAAGGAAACTTAAAATAAAAATTATTTTTGTTTCCGTAGTATAGGATAAGATAAGATTTTAAAATTTTTTATTGATCCAAGCAAATGTGAATTTGTCTAGATTACAGATGTTTTGACTTTCAGCATATTTATATATTAAAACAAATAAAAACAACTATTTGTACTCAAGCACAGAAATATACTTATAAAAATAAACATGCACACACACTATCACACAATTTATCATACAATAAAATGTTCATTAGTAGTCAGTTACTGTATTCTGACTGACTGAAGTCTGGCCGATATTTTTCTTGTTACGTATATTTGTCTGAGGCAATAGGGTTACGTGTCTTTAAGAAAAACCAATTTGATAGGTTAAACACACACATACAGAGCTGTATATTTATGTAGAGAGAGAGATAGAGAAGAGAGAGAGAGAGAGAGAGAGAGAGAGAGAGAGAGAGAGATATAGAGAACTGTGCCTGGCGTAAAGGTTTACTTATAACCGTTTCATTATACCACCTACCTAATTCACAGTAAGAGTTTTCCATTTTAAATATAAAACTGTAACACAGTCCAGTTAGCTCCATACAGCGGGCTGCACATGAAATATGGCTGTTACTGCTGTACTTGAGGTCCAGCGATTGGAAATTTGTATACTCTTGTGTGTGTTTGCTAAAGGAATTCGATAAAATATCGGCTCCACCCTCAGACACTGAGAACAAGTGACAAAAGTTCATTAAAATTTACTTTTATCAAACTTTACATAAATCTGATTAAAATGATGGCGATGACGATGATTGTCCATCGCTTGCGAAGATGACCATCCTTTGTCAGCGTCATAGATGCCTATGGGTACGAAGATGGCTGGTGAGGCCTATTATTGCCTGAAAAAGTTTGTCGCAATGGGGGCATGGATGCGAGGCCTGCTGGCCGGCAGTAGCGGGGCTGTCTTTTCTAGACTTTCTAAGTTGACTTTTTGCAGTTGCGACCCTTCGCCTGTTTTCCTAATGCGTTGCTGCTCCATTGACCAATCTGATTAAAATATACCTTGAATCATTGTTTATGTATTTTAATCTGAATATTCATAAACATTAAGTTGGATTACAATTCCGTAAAATTAGATAGTCAAATGTTTTGCCACGATCAGGACAAAATTAGTATACTGTATGCCATAATCATATATATATATATATATATATATATATATATATATATATATATATATATATATATATATATATATATATATATATATATATCAAGGACTACTGAAGACAGGACATGCAGAATTGAATTTCTGACTTCCTAGCTAAGGCCAATTTTTTTAACAGTAGCGATACACTCCCTTGGCGCAGTGATAAAATGTTAACTATTATTAAGTAACTAACAAAATTCCAAAATGGATACTTCTTGTTGGATTTTACTTCACTGTGTTTGTTTTTAATTTTTCGATCGTGTATTTTTTATCAAAATGCCTTATAAATGTGGTGTAGTTAATTGTAAAGGTAATTATAATGCTGCCAACAAGTGTCGTTTGTTTAAAGTGCCAAATAGTGCATGTATACCATTATTGAAAGCAGAAAATATGAGAGGAGAGCACAATGTTTTTTTTTTTTTTAACTATCACAGTCAATTTACATTCTTTATATTCCTTTATATTGAAAACACAAATAAATTTTGCCATAGATATAGAAATCAAATTCTCGTATTTATAATTATGGTATACATGTACCACTTGGCAAAATTCTCAACCCAAATAATCGACTTACTTCATAATCACTTTTTTTAGATGCTGTGCATTTGTCTCTTAATTATGAGCGAGATAAATTTTATGGGTGGGTTACGTTTTTCCCTTTTTAGGTCAAGAAATAACGATTTTTTTTTAATTTGTTTTCACTTTATTTTATTCCTTAGGTGACCCCCCACACGAAACCGTCAACACCAACCGCATATATATATAGGGTATCATGTATACTGTATACGGTCCTAATCATTCAATCATCTAAATAGATCTTAAATAGTATTCAAATGCTCTTTTAAACCCTCTCAATCCTAACCCCTCATTAGTAAACGGCCCTGCACATTAACATTATTGACATTATTGACATTAATTATGTTAGTTACTTAATAATAGTTTACTTCATATATAAGCGCGACAAAGAGAGTGTATCGCTACTGTTAAAAAAACTGGCCTTAGCTAGCTAAGTCAGAAATTCAATTCTGCATGTCCTGTCTTCAGTAGTCCTTGATATATATATAAGAGAGAGTGATAGAGAGAGAGAAAACGAGAGAAAGAAGTAATAGCTAAATTAAAATATAAATGAAATTATCAAAATAATTAGTATAAATAATCAAATGAAAATCTTAAAAAAAAATTTTAAAAATGCATTCTTACAAAGCACAAAATCCGCAAAATGTGTTAGGAAATTGTTTTAGACAGTATGGGAAAGGAAAGAAAAATCACATTTACCTGTCAAAGTCAGCATTAAGGTCAACAGGTAAACCGTCTTCATTTTGAAAAACTTGTTTCGTTCATAGAGCTAAGTGCTATCTACTCTCAGCAAGGGAATAGTCGATGGAATGAAATGTAATACTCCTCTTCTCTTCAAAAAGTTACTTGTCTCTGCTGTTTCCCTTTTGATCTGTTATCTATACTTTATTATGTAATGACGAACAGATCTATGTATAATTAATTGAAGTTGTCGGGTAGATCTGATAAGTCTGGTTGCCATTTCTGATTGTCTGCTGTTCAGTGGCACGTGGTATTGTTTAGCGATACCCAGCTCAATAGCTCGGTGAATCGTAAAGTAGTTTTTTCCAAGGGCCGACGTCAGTTCGCGAAATCTCTTTCGCCGGTCCGCAATGGTGTCAAAATAACGCCAACAATATTGGACATTCTAACAAAATTAAAATATATTTTAAAAAACTAAATACACATTTTCAATACTTCCAAAATGCAAATCCTGACGATTTTAATTAATAAGTCTAATGTTCCGACTTTGGTAAGTAGCAGCGTGATATAATTGCCATGTAAAAAGTAAAGTACCCTTCGGACCAAAGTGATCATAGGGCCGGTGAAGCAGCGTTCACCAGTTTCTGTGGCCACGGCATACTAGGGGATGTGGGGCCAGCACAATGCCCAGCCGCCTTTACTTTACCCCAACTAATGTCAGGTACCCATCAGAGCTGGGTAGACTCAGGGACACCCTCAAGTCCTGGGAAAAAATCCCGGCTTCACCAGGATTTGAACCCAGGACCCTCGGATCGCCAGTCGAACGCGCTGCCGCTCGGCTACCGTGCCCCATAATTGCCATGTAATTCCTTATAAATGAAGCACCGTATATGGGTGGTTACACAAATATAGTTAGCTCTATCAGGGATGTTCCAAAACAATGAGAGATATTTTACGATAATACTTTTACTCACTCTCTCTTACATCGCAGGTAAGTAAGCATGTTTGGTGGTACGTGAGCTAACGTATACACTATGAAATTCTTTTAAATCATCCTGAGCTTCAGGTATGAACTGATCCATAGTTTAATAGTTGCATGTGTTCCTCTTATGTACCCTGAAAATAAAGCTTTTCAATCTAGTAATATGAAACAATCTTCTAGTCTACCAACTATCTGGAGTTTAAACAACATTATTGACATATAACATTTTGGCTGCTACATCATCTTAGAATACCTTATCTTAGAATACCTTATCTTAGAATACCTTATCTTAAAATACAATATCTTATAAAACCTTATCTTAAAATACCTTATGTTAGAATACTTTATCTTAGAATACCTTATCTTAGAATACCTTATCTTAGAATACCTTATCTTAGAATACCGGATTTTAGAATACCTTATCTTAGAAAACCTAATCTTAGAATACCGTTTCTTAGAATACCTTTTCATGACGACACTCAATCTATAAAGAAGAGTTTGCGTCCTACGCTTATCCGTGGTCTATTTCGATTCGTTTTTCAAATGATGTTAAATAACTAGATTTTTCTATTAATTTCAAGCAACCCATTCCATGCCCAGATGCCACTCGGGAAGAAATAGTAGGCCTACTGATATGAATCTGCTCTCGCTTATAGGGACAATAAACGAGTTTTTTTGTCCTTTTGTTTATAATATAAGCAGTTTAACTGATTGTTATTGTGTTGTATTTCAAAGTTAGATTTAATGCATTTTGTATTATTACGACTTAACTCTTTGCCTTTCTGTGTGTCAAGTGTGTCTAAGGTTTAGTGATTTAAGAATTGGTGTTGATCTTGCCATTTGTAAATTTTTGCTAGTAATAAACCTTGCAGCTCTTTTCTGAATGTATCCTTAATGTTATCATTAATTAATAGGCCTGTATGGGTCCCATACAGAAGATGCATATTCTAGTATGGGTCTAACTTATGTGAGATAGCATTTTAGTTTTATGTTTTTATTTCATTCGTAAAAGCTCCTTTTTATGAAGCTTAATGTTTTATTAGATATTTTAATTACTTCATCAATATGCCTATGTGCATTAAACGATAATTTATCATTAAATATTACGTGTAAGTATTTTTCAATTTAAGTTTTGGTTAGGTGTTTTCCGTGAATGAAGTAGTTTGTAATTAAATGTTTCTTTTTCTTGGATACTATTAACAGTCATCGGTGACTTATTGACTAATTATTTTACAGGCGTTCCTTTTTAATAAAAGCGCATGACTCCTTCTACCACAACCAGCCTCTCTGGGTAATTTCCATATGTGTAACTTAACTAGGTATTTTTGTAAAAATTCACAATATTTTTATTTCTGTATTGTTCTGTAAATCATACACTCATCTGCAAATAATCTTACTTTATCCCTGTGTTGATGCAACAGGGTAAGTCATTAAAAGAAATTAGAAATAGTTCCCTGTGGAACTCCTGAGTTTACAGTTATTGGTGATGTTTCAGAGCCATTCATTATTATATTTTTCTCTCTACCTATTATAACGTTTTGAAGTCACAGATGTAAGGGACAGAATTATAAAAAATCTCTAACAAACCCGGACGAGCCTTTCGGCTCTTGTTTCAGGGTGTATCGCTTAGGTTTGAGCAATCTCTGTCCGGGCTACAGCCACCCCACGGGCCGTGTAAGAGGGAAGGTTTCTGCAGGCCAGCGACCGTTTGCTGCGGTTCCCTTAATGATTATTATCGTGGTGGCTCGCCCGTATACCTGCACGGTCACCCGGTAGCAGAAATCCTATACTATAGGTACAGGCATCCAGGCACCGGGTGGTTCTTGAGACGGTAATGCAGCGTTTATTGCTTCCTCCCCACCAAGACCACGTGGCCTCTTGGCAGTGCAATGAATCTCGGATCAGCTGCGGGGTCTTTTCCCCATGCGTTCGCCCGCCGGTGTATTCTTAATGGGTATGTATCGGTGGTTTAAACACAACGTCAGTCTTTGAGGCCCATGGGTACAGTAAGGGACCAGACATGCTCCCCATAAAAAGTGTTTTTTTTCGTATACTAGTATGCTGAACTTTAAGAATGCTTTGTAAAAATAATATAACATAATTTTGGTTATTATTATCTAATCTTTTAGACAAGTCATAGTTTTTAACCTAATAATTATGATATTTTATTCTTGAAGCCATGTTGGTGTGGGCACAATGCATTATGTTTGTCTTGGTGATTGACTATAACAATTTATATTTTATGTTCGAGTATTTTACATGCTATGCTGGTGATGGAAACAGGTATGCAATGTCAAGGGTCATATTTATTTCTTTTTTTAATGGGGTCCCAACGGTAGTTTGCAATCTGTGGGCACTTTGCTCTGGTTTAGATAGACCTGCAAAAGTATTTTTTAAGATCAGATATATTTTATTATTAAGTTTTTTAAGTAGTCTTGCTGGTATTTTATTCGGACCAGAAGCTTTGTTTACTATAAGTTTGTTTGTGCCTCCATCTTCTATGTCCTATCATTTCTACTTTATTGAAATTTATTGAAATTCAAACATGATACAAATATTGATAAACAATGCGATGTCCTTTCATTTAAAGCAAGACATTGGAGATCAAAAAGTTAGAATCGTAAAGACCTTAAGAAAGAGTAATGCTATTCAATAGCTTATACATTACTCTTTTCAATGTATGCCTTCTGTTATGCATCACATCCTACTCGTTCTACAGGTTTTCCGTTATTCAATCAGCCATTTTGTTTAAACTATATTTTAGGCATTTGTCTTTGTACTCAACCAGTGTATTTGCTATCCGACTTCTCTATTATTTAAGTGACGTTGTAAAGTGTAGTTGAAATTCTATTGAACATTCTATTGAATATATATAAACAAGTCAATAAGTATTTTGTCTATCATATATAGAGATAAAAAGGGCCATAATAATTAGCACATAATGGTTGGCCTGGAGAAGTTGAAACACTGAAACCAATTCTTCTAGAGTAACATTTTTATTTCTAGGTTTTCTATCAGACAACCGTTTAATCTACCTCTGGGCGTCGGGCAAAAGTATCAAACAGACGATTTGTGCACTTATCTATGTATTTGATCAAACAGATTGGTTCCGATTCATACGTCCTTTTCTGTCTAGATCATTTTCTATTAATATAACCTAGGTTCCTAACAATATGTTTCACAACTTGTCAGCAACCACCATTGTTTCGATACGTTTTACAACTTGTCAGCAACTTGTCGGCAACTTTTATCAATGTAGACGAATAGCATAATGTCTAGTTCATACAGAACGTGATTTGTGAACGTGTGGCACGTTACTTTAGTTGACCATTTTAGTTTTACTTACTTACAGATACCACAGAAGACACATGAGACACAGAAACGACACATTTATAGTGGCTGACTGGGTACAAAATAAATGTATAACAACGAAGATTAATTTAGATCTTATTTCGCAAGATAATTGTTGCATAAGGCTGCTGACCACTGACAGAGGTATGAATGTGGTTTTCGATTGTTTTTGTTTAATAATTTCTAGGCCAAAAATTCAAAATTTGCTGAGATTTTTGTGAAAGCTCTTGGTCCTATTTCCTTCACTTTATTTTGTGCTTGCTTTTTTTTCTAACAATTTTTATTAACATAAACACTAATTGAAATTTAATTTAAAAAAAAAAACTATATTTAAACAAAACACATCTTGATTTGGGGAGGGCTTAAAAACTATAAAATTTAAAGACAAAATATTAAGGTTCATACGTTTTAAAGAAAGAAAAAAATTAGTTAGAGACATGACGATGATAGTAACTGGGAAGAATGTTCCTACGTCCTTAATCTACAGCAAAAAAAAAATATTTCGTTTCTTTGTCAATTGTGAAAAAAAATCTTGCTTTTTTTAGAATTTGGCTTTTACCCAAATAATATTGAATCGCAGATATCCTTGAGCTCAATGCCAAATAATATTGAGTGGTAGTAGTTCAATGGCCTAATATTGAATCGCAGATATCCTTGAGCTCAATGCCAAATAATATTGAGTGGTAGTAGTTCAATGGCCTGAAGTTTATACAAGTGAACTATTCTCATCGGACCAAATTGGTCCATAGAGCTGGTACAGCCTTGTTCAGCGAATCTGTAGAGCATTTATTTTAAACTTCAGGTAGGGCCAAGTCTAAATATCCGTAATCTAAAGCAATAAATTACTAAACTTATAAGCTAGTACAGTGCATTTATCTTTCTTTAAGTCATGTCTTATAAAACATTACATCTCCGCAGCCTTTCTTTACGTGTAACTATATCACATTGTTTATCTATATTTGTATCATGTTTTAACTTACAATCTCTCTTACTATCTCTCCTCTCTTTCTCGCCCCCACACTCTTTTCAAGCTGTTCCTTTCATTAAGTATCATACCCTCCTCATTCCATTGGTTTTTTTGTAATCAACCATCCGTTTGTTTTAAATTATCTTTGACGCCTTTGTCTTAATATTCTATCTGTGTATTTTACATCCAGCTGCTCTATTATTTAAGTCACATTCTTAGAGTTATTTAGTTGAAAGTGAAACAATGCTATTGGTTGTTTTTTGTTGAAGTCATTTATAATGTAGACTACTTGTATTTAATCCCTTCAAAATGACGGAGAAACGAATAGCTAGCTACATTATGTTTTTTAAAGAATAGAAACAATAATTTTTTTTTAAACAGACAACAAAAGAAACCCAACCAAAAAAAAAGGCTTTCGCTGCAAGGATGAACTCGCAAGTACCAAACACATAATTATAAAGTATTTTAATAGGACATCATTTGAATATTTTTTTAATGTAATTTCAGATTATAACCTTAACAGAATGAGGAATATGTATTTTGTTAAAAAAAAATATGTAACAAATTAAGCAGTATAGTATGCCAGCGATCTTCACTTATTTGATTGCGATCGGATGTTTTGTTTCTGAGATTATTCCTTTAGCGTTCAGGTCCTTCTCCATGGTTCTTTATGTCTTTCTTACGACATTTTCATTGTGGGGGTCCATCTCATGACTGTTCTGGGAATGTGTCTTGCATTGTGTCTAAGTCGGTATAGATTGTTATGTGTTAATGTCTAGTTCTTCTACTTTCTTTGAGACCATCAGTACAGTGTTAGGCACAATTTAAAGAACATTCGAACCACGAAAAATGTGTCAATTTGAAAATATTTATTAGGGAATTTTTAAAAAAAATTAAATCGGTCAATAAGAGTTATTTGAATTCTGGTGTACTTGAATCCCCAAATTACAGTGTAAAAAATCTGTCTCGCTTTTTTGGTACGATATTTTCGTTGTTAAATTTACCGAAAATGTCCGAAAAAAAAACTGTCAAAGAAGCCTACGTTTGTTATAATCAGATATAGTAATCTTTAAGTTTCAATACATAACGCCTAATCTTCTTTTAAGTAAATCTATATAATATTGAAAGATATAATATACTGTGTTGTACTTTATGTGGTCTAAATCTACGCTAGTTGTGAAAATAAGGTTAACGATATTATAATACGCTCCTGTGCCAGTAAGGATGCGTCTATGATACAAAATACAGATTCCTAAGTATAAAAGGTATATAATTTAGGGGTAACATATTATTCCTCACTTTTAACGGGTCTTCAACATGATATTTGAACTTCTCTGTCAGTTTTCTTACCGTTGTTGCTGAAAAGAGCATCGTTATTTATGGCTACTGGGAGAAATTTGTTCAAAACCAGGACGCCCCTGATTATTTTTTCGCATTCTTATTCTGCTGACTTTGTTAGGCACGAAGCGCTTTCTATGAGCGGGGATACGTACTATAATCATTTGTATCGTTAGTCTGTTTCACTCTTGTTCACGTACACATGAAAGCAATTATCATGATAGTCCTGACTTGATAGGCTGCTGGGATTCTTCATTGAGTGCCATACAGTTCATATTCTTACTTTCTTCTCGCTACGATAAATGGGATCTACATAAAGGCATTGTCATTAAATTACTCTAAATGGAAATAGTATATTAGACAAACGATTTCAATCCTTTTTTCTTTTTTGCAAATCTATAATATATATGTTACAATTCAAATTACTCTAGAATTGCCTTTTAATTGGAAATGTACTTTTGTAAATTGCATTATATATATAGTTGTTTTAATTAGGAGGAATTCTAGTTTTGTAAATGAAATGTCACAGCTTATAGAAAACATCTATTTTTATATAGTTCCAAGATTTAGCTCATGCCTTAAATACTTGATGACATCTTCATTTTTATAAATATTTTACTGTGAGATCAATCTATCACCTGGACAGTGAACATTATTTAATGGCTTATAACGTGTAAAAAAGAAATAAAACATCCTTTACTTTCTAATTTTATTGTGCTTTTAAAAAAAAATAATTTTTAAACAGGTGCATTCTATTTAATTTAAAAATAGTCTATCAATTTAATAAAAAGTATATTGTAAAAATACAGATAATATTTAAAAAATGTGAGTTTTCACAGTTTTAGTCGTAGAGGAATAAAGACTTAGACAAATAGATTGATAGACAAATAGAGTGGTAGACAAATAGAGTGTTAGACAAATAGAGTAGAAGAGAAAGCCATCAACAGCTTTCAAACCTTCATAAATAGAAGCCTACAACAGACATTAAACAACCAAAAAGTTAAAATTGAAAATCTGGCAGATGTTTAACAAGACTCAGCTACAACTGCTATTGTAATTAGAGCTGAGATTAATCATCCCTTTGTGCCCAGTATGTTAACTTCCATTGTAATTAGAGCTGAGATTAATCATCCCTTTGTGCCCAGTATGTTAACTTCCATTGTAATTAGAGCTGAGATTAATCATCCCTTTGTGCCCAGTATGTTAACTTCTATTGTAATTAGAGCTGAGATTAATCATCCCTTTGTGCCTAGTATGTTAACTCTGACATCGATTTCATTGAGGCTAAGTATTCATAGAGATCTCCGAAAGGTGAGTTTTTCCAACTCGTCCAATGTAAACCTGGGACAGTCAGTCCATACACAAATGAAGTCGTTTAGTGCAGGGAATTGGCAACCTACGGCAACAAAAGTTTGCCGACCCTTTGTGTAGTGTATTCTTGTCGCAACCTTCACTCGGCGAAGGCGTCTAGAATCCAAATGTAGCGTACAAACAGAGAACAACGGAGGGACCACTAGGTCATTGAAAAGTTGAGTTAGAACAATCACGCTTTCAGGAATGGCCAAAAACTATAATATGACGGACCGTTTGCTTTGATGTTTCTGTTATTTGATAACTTGAAACACTTGGTTTCGGAATTTCCAATTGCATTATGTCCTCTAGACTTCGGGCTTAGCAATTCGCTATGATTTTCTCAATGGAATATTAAGATTAAAATTGAAAATTTGTATACAGCGGAAGCCTTTAATGCAATCGTAGGAGCGTAGAAGTTATTCAAGTCAGCCTTTATTGGTTGCACACGGAAAATAAAGGACGTATTATAAGCTCTAAAAATAGAGTAAGCATTTCATCTTATTATAATCTACGGGAATGACAAAATGACACAGCCAAGACTTATGCTAATGGTAGAAAACACCAAGTAAAACGTGAAAAGATGAAATAAACAGACATGTTGGTGGTGTGGAATAAAGAAACAGACAAAAACAACAGGAACGAGCTTCAAAGAACTGGCTGATAGGGTTTCTGATACTATTTAAACAATAATTGTAAAACAGTTGTATTTGCCGAAAAAATAAAGTTTTTAGCCCTTTGATTTTTTCTAACTGTACTTTCTGTGATTTTTTTAATTCATAAAAAAAATTACATATTGAAAAGTGCCTTTCAATCCTAATTAAAAACTAAGTATAAACGATGTAGAACAGCTTCTTGAAATAAAGATACACCAATACTCCGTCCAAACCAGGGCTGTGGAGTCGGTAGGACTCCGACTCCTCATTATTTTGTTATTTCGACTCCGACTCTGACTCCTACTCTAGGTACCCGAAATTCCTCCTACTTCGACGCTTCGACTCCGACTCCGACTGATAAATGGTAGATAAATGTTCCGACTCCAACTCCGACTCCGACTCCGCATTTTTTTTTTGTTATTCCGACTCCGACTCCTACTCTAGGTACCCAAAATTCCTCCGACTCTGACTCTTCGACTCCGACTCCACAGCCCTGGTCCAAACACTGTTAGAGCCAATATTAAAGAAAGAAGTCGCCATCCAAAAGATACTAACTGCATTCAAGGCGCTGGAAATAATAGAGACATTGTTTCTAAGATAAGTGGCTTAAATACACTAAGGAATATAAAAAAATGTGCATAAGATCATATCGATTTATAAATCATCAAGATATTTATTATACTTAAAAACGTCGTTCGTTGTCAGTGCCGTACTCAGGATTACATGGTGGAAGGTGGAGCCTCATATTATATTCATTGCAAAAACATTGAGAAAAAAATTGTCAATGAAAAATCTATTGAGTATAAACAAAGATAAAATATGGAAAGAAAATAAAAAGACAGTAAAAACAGCTGAATACCGTGAACAGCTGTTTAAATAATAACTATGACAGTTTTTCAGACTTCTTACTGGCGGATGATGGCAATAAAACTTGAAGAATAATGTATTTGGACAGATTTCATTTCTACTTGAAGGAACTAAAGCAATAAAATATGAAGACTTTTTATAAATGTGATATAATGGACAAGATATAAAGGCATGTAGTAGAAATAAACAAATACAGCAATATAAATACTTAAAGATAAAAACGTTGACATTGAAAAGATTGATTAGATCGTGAGGCCTAATTAGCTTACTTATGGTCTAAATTATAGTTTGTCCATCACTTGATAAATATTGTTTGTTTGACAATACTTAAAATTACAACTTTAAGTGACTCCCATGCAGTGGCGTAGCCAGGATTTGATACTATGAGGGGGAAGGAGGATGGACGAGCGACAAAGAAAACGGCCACTTTAAATAAAATAAATAATTTAAATTCATTCATTGCATTACCATTCTGAGCACTGTGCATACAATTGTGCAGATTTTTAGGAACTTATTTTTTTTTCTTCTTTTGTGTCCCACTCCGGTGTGGACAGGTAATTTTAAAGCTTTTTGTAATAAATAATCTAGCTTTTTTTGTGAAAACGCCCCACTAGCTGTGGTCTAAGCAATAATATTGTAAATTATCCATTTATGAGTAAATGTACAAAGTTTCAAATCAATTGAGTGAACGTTTTTTTTTTAAATTAATTTGCTAGCATTCTGCATTGTGTAAAATTTGTTAAACAAAAATCGAACCCTGAATGTGCTAATATTTATTTAAAAAAATGCTTTACATCAAGATAAAGATAACATAAACAATAACAAAGGCAGTGACAATTGAATACATTAAAGACTAGAATCAGGAAAAGTAATATTAAAAGTTAGATTATATTTTTTTTTAAACACTAAATAATGACACTCAGACAGCAGCTCGCCGGATTTAAAAATAAATAATCCACGAGTCACTATCAGTGGCTGAGTGGAGAAAATGATTTAATCACGAAACGGCAACACTATTTCTTATTTTCAAAAGAACATACTTTTCATATAGTGGTCTAAGCGGGAGGGACTGTTCCCACCCTCATTCCTAGACACGCCACTGCTCCCATGGTATTAATTTATACTAAAAGAAAAATTATTTTGTTAAGGGGAAGAATCTATCTAAAGATTATTTTATGAATACCACAGAATATTTTCTTAAAACATTAAAAATATATTTTAGTATTACAGAAGTAATATTTTCCAAGGTAATTTTGAAAAGAGAAAAAGTAAGAAAAAAATATAGGAGGATGTAAAAAGTGATGTAGTTAGGAAGTGATGTTGATAAGAAGTGATGTTGTTAAGAAGTGATGGTGTGTTGTTAAGAAGTGATGGTGTGATGTTAAGAAGTGATGATGTTAAAAAGTGATGGTGTGTTGTTAAGAAGTGATGTTGTTAAGAAGTGATGATGTGTTGTTAAGAAGTGATGTTGTTAAGAAGTGATGGTGTGTTGTTAAGAAGTGATGTTGTTAAGAAGTGATGATGTGTTGTTAAGAAGTGATGTTGTGTTGTTAAGAAGTGATGATGTTAAGAAGTGATGGTGTGTTGTTAAGAAGTGATGTTGTTAAGAAGTGATGGTGTGTTGTTAAGAAGTGATGTTGTTAATAAGTGATGGTGTGTTGTTAAGAAGTGATGTTGTTAAGAAGTGATGTTGTTAAGAAGTGATGATGTTAAGAAGTGATGGTGTGTTGTTAAGAAGTGATGTTGTTAAGAAGTGATGTTGTTAAGAAGTGATGTTTTTAAGAAGTGATGATGTTAAGAAGTGATGGTGTGTTGTTAAGAAGTGATGTTGTTAAGAAGTGATGTTGTTAAGAAGTGATGATGTTAAGAAGTGATGGTGTGTTGTTAAGAAGTGATGTTGTTAAGAAGTGATGTTGTTAAGAAGTGATGATGTTAAGAAGTGATGGTGTGTTGTTAAGAAGTGATGTTGTTAAGAAGTGATGGTGTGTTGTTAAGAAGTGATGTTGTTAAGAAGTGATGGTGTGTTGTTAAGAAGTGATGTTGTTAAGAAGTGATGGTGTGTTGTTAAGAAGTGATGGTGTGTTGTTAAGAAGTGATAGTGTGTTGTTAAGAAGTGATGGTGTGTTGTTAAGAAGTGATGGTGTGTTGTTAAGAAGTGATGGTGTGTTGTTAAGAAGTGATGGTGTGTTGTTAAGAAGTGATGGTGTGTTGTTAAGAAGTGATGGTGTGTTGTTAAGAAGTGATGTTGTTAAGAAGTGATGGTGTGTTGTTAAGAAGTGATGGTGTGTTGTTAAGAAGTGATGGTGTGTTTTTAAGAAGTGATGGTGTGTTGTTAAGAAATGATGTTGTTAAGAAGTGATGGTGTGTTGTTAAGAAGTGATGTTGTTAAGAAGTGATGGTGTGTTGTTAAGAAGTGATGTTGTTAAGAAGTGATGGTGTGTTGTTAAGAAGTGATGTTGTTAAGAAGTGATGGTGTGTTGTTAAGAAGTGATGTTGTTAAGAAGTGATGGTGTGTTGTTAAGAAGTGATGGTGTGTTGTTAAGAAGTGATGTTGTTAAGAAGTGATGTTGTGTCGTTCAGAAGTGATGTTGTTAAGAAGTGATGGTGTGTTGTTAAGAAGTGATGGTGTGTTGTTAAGAAGTGATGGTGTGTTGTTAAGAAGTGATGGTATGTTGTTAAGAAGTGATGGTGTGTTGTTAAGAAGTGATAGTGTGTTGTTAAGAAGTGATGTTGTTAAGAAGTGATGGTGTGTTGTTAAGAAGTGATGGTGTGTTGTTAAGAAGTGAAGTTGTTAAGAAGTGATGGTGTGTTGTTAAGAAGTGATGGTGTGTTGTTAAGAATTGATGTTGTTAAGAAGTGATGTTGTTAAGAAGTGATGTTGTGTTGTTAAGAAGTGATGGTGTTAAGAAGTGATGTTGTGTTGTTAAGAAGTGATGTTGTTAAGAAGTGATGGTGTGTTGTTAAGAAGTGATGCTGTGTTGTTAAGAAGTGATGGAGTGTTGTTAAGAAGGGATGGTGTGTTGTTAAGAAGTGATGGTGTGTTGTTAAGAATTTATGGTGTGTTGTTAAGAAGTGATGTTATTAAGAAGTGATGGTGTGTTGTTAAGAAGTGATGTTGTTAAGAAGTGATGGTGTGTTGTTAAGAGTGATGTTGTTAAGAAGTGATGGTGTGTTGTTAAGAAGTGATGTTGTTAAGAAGTGATGGTGTGTTGTTAAGAAGTGATGTTGTGTTGTTAAGAAGTGATGTTGTTAAAGAAGTGATGGTGTGTTGTTAAGAAGTGATGGTGTGTTGTTAAGAAGTGATGCTGTTAAGAAGTGATGGTTTGTTGTTAAGAAGTGATGTTGTTAAGAAGTGATGTTGCTAAGAAGTGATGATGTTAAGAAGTGATGGTGTGTTGTTAAGAAGTGATGTTGTTAAGAAGTGATGTTGTTAAGAAGTAATGTTGTTAAGAAGTTATGATGTTAAGAAGTGATGGTGTGTTGTTAAGAAGTGATGTTGTTAAGAAGTGATGTTGTTAAGAAGTGATGATGTGAAGAAGTGATGGTGTGTTGTTAAGAAGTGATGTTGTTAAGAAGTGATGGTGTGTTGCTTAGAAGTGATGTTGTTAAAAAGTGATGGTGTGTTGTTAAGAAGTGATGTTGTTAAGAAGTGATGGTGTGTTGTTAAGAAGTGATGTTGTTAAGAAGTGATGATGTTAAGAAGTGATGTTGTTAAGAAGTGATGGTGTGTTGTTAAGAAGTGATGTTGTTAACAAGTGATGGTTAAGAAGTGATGTTGTTAATAAGTGATGGTGTGTTGTTAAGAAGTGATGTTGTTAAGAAGTGATGTTGTTAAGAAGTGATGTTGTTAATAAGTGATGGTGTGTTGTTAAGAAGTGATGTTGTTAACAAGTGATGATGTTAAGAAGTGATTTTGTTAATAAGTGATGGTGTGTTGTTAAGAAGTGATGTTGTTAAGAAGTGATGTTGTTAAGAAGTGATGTTGTTAAGAAGTGATGTTGTAAAGAATTGATGTTGTTCAGAAGTGATGTTGTTAAGAAGTGATGTTGTTAAGAAGTGATGTTGATAAGAAGCGATGTTTTTAAGAAGTGATGTTGTTAACAAGTGATGATGTTAAGAAGTTATGTTGACAATAAGTGATGTTTATAACAAGCGATGTTGATAAGAAGTGATGTTATTAAAAAGTGGTAGGTTCTGTCTTTTGCGCCACAAACAGCGTCAGAAAAGCGTGACAAGTGTAGAGATGTGATCAGACGGTTACCCATCATGTACCGACGACTCAATCGGAGCAATACTAGGCCCAGGAGATTGAACCATAAAAGCCTCGCCCTGTATTTTTGTCATTTGATGTAAACGTGATGTACACTGAATTTGATGAAGGTCTAACATACAGGCCATAGGTTTTGTTTACGCTGCATTCCTGAAATAGTATTGGGGCCGAAGCGTCAACTCCATCATAAATGGTGAAAATGTCGACAGAACATTCGATGTCCAGCGTTGATAAACTGTGTAAAAAAGCAAAACAATACAGGTAAAGATTTTTAAGAGTTAATATTTAAATACAGAAGGTAAAAATATAAAAAAAAACAACATGTATAAGTCTGTTTCCGTATAGTTGCTATCGCAGTATCTATATAAAAAGGTGTTTACTTTTTACATGTCAAATATTTTTAAAGTTATGACAATTAATAATTTCTATATTTCCTCTAATTTTTTCAAACACAATTAGTCATTAACTTAACTGTAGCAAGTTGTTAAGAAGTGATGGTGTGTTGTTAAGAAGTGATGCTGTGTTGTTAAGAAGTGATGGAGTGTTGTTAAGAAGGGATGGTGTGTTGTTAAGAAGTGATGGTGTGTTGTTAAGAATTTATGGTGTGTTGTTAAGAAGTGATGTTATTAAGAAGTGATGGTGTGTTGTTAAGAAGTGATGTTGTTAAGAAGTGATGGTGTGTTGTTAAGAAATATTTTTAAAGTTATGACAATTAATAATTTCTATATTTCCTCTAATTTTTTCAAACACAATTAGTCATTAACTTAACTGTAGCAAGAAGTTTTAAAAAGAAGATATTTCCCCCATTTCTATTATTTTGTACCTTCAACATCAACATATATATATATCAACATATATAATTACCGTGAGTTTGTTTATATGTTTGTTTATATATATATATATATATATATTTATATATATGTTTGTTCGCTATAGGCTCCTAAGCCGTTTGACTAATCGGGACAAAAATTAAATGTATAAATCGGAAACGTACTCCGAAAGATAATTTTATTTTATGACTTATAATCATGAATGTGTTAATTTAAAACATTCAAAATGTTACATCCAGCCATGCAAATTAAATATAGCCGTACATAGCAAATGGCCATTTCCGTTCATTACTATGTTGAACGCGATATTTTGTATGTTGAACGCGAGGGTCTTTTCGGGTTTCCCCAATTATGCTGTTGTTTTTTTAATGTGGCGAGACCTTTTTTATAAGTTACGCACCACAATTTGGCTTGGAGAGTTTCAATTGTTTACTTTAAAAAATACTAGCGTATGACGTAATGTCTATCAAATTATTTATTTTTTCATTATTGATGTTTGCATTATCCTTTTAAGTAAAAAGTAACCAAATGTTTTAATTATTTAATGGATTTACGTCACTATTGAGAATATCGTTTAATAGGCGACTGTATACACTCTATAAATTAAATGATACGAATGATAAAAAAAAACAAGTTAGGCCTATAAATGATTACTTTCTAATACCGGGTACCATAAGCTTGACAGCAACAAAGTAAAATAAAAACTAAATACCGAAAGAAACATTCTCAGTACTGTTTTATTGATACAATAAGCAAGAACAAAAATTAAATACAGAAAAAATCTTTCTCAATTTAGTTTTTATTGCCTTGAAATATTATTTTCTATTTTTTTTTTAAATTATTTACCTTTTTTATTGTTTTGTATTTATATTTTTTTTTTTTCTTTTAGATAGTATATGAGCATGCTAATTTAATAGCATGGATAGAAGAGCTATAGAAATGCCCATTCTTCTTCTTCTTCTTATATTATTGTTAATTTAATATTATTAATAACAAGGCAAGTCAACACAACTGTTCGCTACATTTTAATATCGAATTTAAAAGTCTCTTAAGTCTCTTTCGGCTCTTGTGTCCAGGGCGTAACGCTTAGGATTGAGCAATCTCTGTCCAGGCTCCAGCCACCCAACGACACGCCGAAGGCGTGGCGTGCCGTGTAACGGGGAAGGTTTGCACAGCCCAGCGATCGGTCACTGCGGTTCTCCAAAGGATCATTATCGAGGTGGCTCGCCAGTATAGCTGCACTGTCACCCGGTAGCATAAATCCTAAAGGTCTACTATAGGTACATGCATCCAGGCACCGGGTGGTTTTTGAGACGGGATTGCAGCGTCCATTGCTTCCTCTCCACCGAGACCAGGGCCTCTCGGCATTGTAATGGACCTCGGACCCGCTGCGGGGACTGTGCCCCGTGCGTTCGCCCGCCAGTGTATTCTTAATGGGAATGTATCGGCGGTTTACACACTACGCCAGTCCTTGAGGCCACAATTATTATGCATATGCCAGGGTCAGGTCGACCAGAAACAATTAAAAATAACAAAAACTAAATACCGAAAGAAACATTTTCAACACTGTTTTATTAATACAATAAGCAAGAACAAAAATTAAATACCGAAAAAAATCGTTCTCACTTTAGTTTTTATGGTATTGAAATATTATTTTCTACGCTTTTTTTTTATTATTTACCTTTTTATTGTTTGGTATTGTGGGTTTTTTTTTCTTTTAGATAGTATATTATTGTTAATTTAATAGGCTATTATTAATAACAAGACAAGTCAACACAACTGCTTGATACGTTTTAATACCAGAAGCTTGACAGTAACAATTATTATGCATATGCCAGGGTCAGGGCGACCAGAAACAATTGAAAAGAACAAATACTAAATACCGAAAAGAAACGTTCATTGTCTTTATTGTAATATAGTCTCTTTTCTTTATCTCTTAACAAAACACATTGTAGTCATTCGTTTCTCCGTCATTTTGACGGGCATAACCACTAGTTATATATATAATTACCGTGAGTTTGTTTATATGTTTGTTTATATATTTATATATATGTTTGTTCGCTATAGGCACCTAAGCCGTTTGACTATTCGGGCCAAAAATAAAATGTATAAATTGGAAACGTCCTCCAAAAGAGAATTTTATTTTATCACTTATAATCATAAATGTGTTGATTTAAAAAATCCAAAATGTCATTTCCATCTATGCAAATAAATATAACGGTACATACCAAATGGCCACTTCCGTTCATTTACTATGTTGAACGCGACATTCACTATATTGAACGCGAGGGTCTTTCCGGGTTTTCCCAAATCTACTGTTGTTTTTTTAATGTGGCGAGACCTTTTTTAAAAGTTACGCACCGCAATTTGGCTTGGAGAGTTTCAATGGTTTACTTTAAACAAAATACTAGCGTATGACGTAATGTCTATGAAATTATTTCTTTTTTCATTAATAATGTTTGCAGTATACTTTTAAGTAAAAGTAACCACATGTTTTAATTATTGAATGGATTTAAGATAAGATAAGATTGCTTTATTGATCCAAATGAATGGAAAATTGACTTGATTACATAAATTCCGTCTTTCAGCATACCTAAAACAATATTAAAGAACCATTTGTACTCAAACACAATAGACATTCACGCACACTATCATACCATTTATCATACAAGAAAAAAAGTAGGCCTATTATTTGGAGTCAGCTATTGAGCCACTGTATTTCCTGGCTGAAAGGTGATTCTTCTTTACGTCGCTATTGAAAATATCCTTTAAAAGGCGACTTTATACACTCTATAAATTAAATGATACGAATTATAAAAAAACAAGTTAGGCTTATAAATGATTACTTTCAAATACCGGGTACCATAAGCTTGACAGCAACAATATAAAATAAAAACTAAATACCAAAAAAAAACATTATCAAAACTGTTTTATTGATACAATAAGCAAGAAAAAAATTCAATACCGAAAAAATCTTTCTCACTTTAGTTTTTATTGCATTGAAATATTATTTTCTATTTTTTTTAAAATATTTTTTACCTTTTTGATTGTTTTGTATTTATTTATTTTTTCTTTCAGATAGTATATTATTTTTAATTAAATATTATTAATAACAAGTCAAGTCAACACAACTGTTCGCTACATTTTAATATCGAATTAAAAAAAGTCTCTTTAAAAAACCCGGACTAGCCTTTCGGCTCTTGTGTCCAGGGCGTAACGCTTAGGATTGAGCAATCTCTATCAGGGCTCCAGCCACCCAACGACACGCCGAAGGCGAGGCGTGCCGTGTAACGGGGAAGGTTTCCGCAGCCCAGCGATCGTTCACTGCGGTTCCCCTAAGGATCATTATCGTAGTGGCTCGCCAGTATACCTGCACTGTCACCCGGTAGCACAAATCCTATACTATAGATACATGCATCCAGGCACCGGGTGGTTCTCGAGACGTGATGGCAGCGTCCATTGCTTCCCCCCCCCCACCGGGACCAGTGACCTCTCGGCAGTGTAATGGACCTCGGACCCGCCGCGGGGGCTGTGCCCCATGCGTTCGCCCGCCAGTGTATTCTTAATGGGAATGTATCGGCGGTTTACACACTACGCCAGTCCTTGAGGCCACAGTTCTTATGCATATGCCAGGGTCAGGTCGACCAGAAACAAAAAAAAATAACAAAAACTAGATACCGAAAGAAACATTCTAAACACTGTTTTATTAATACAATAAGTAAAAACAAAAATTAAATACCGAAAAAATCGATATCTTTTTAGTTTTTATTGTATTGAAATATTATTTTCTACGCTTTTTTTCATTATTTACCTTTTTATTGTTTGGTATTGTGTTTTATTTTCTTTTAGATAGTATACTATTATTGTTATTTTAATAGGCTATTATTAATAACAAGTCAAGTCAACACAACTGTTCGCTACGTTATAATACCAGACGCTTGACAGTAACAATTATTATGCATATGCCAGGATCAGAAACAATAAAAAAGAACAAAAACTAAATACCGAAAAGAAACGTTCATTGTAATAGTCTCTTTTCTTTCTCTCTTAACATTAATATTAACTTAACTTAGCTAATATCGTAATATTGTAGTCGTTCGTTTCTCCGTCATTTTGACGGGCATAACCACTAGTTACAATATAATTATGGTTACCCCATATGTTCCTAAGCGCAACATAGATAATTTTAAACTGTTAACAAATTGCGATGAATAGACAGCAATAACAATGAAACAAATGCAAACGTTTCAGTACAAATAATCAATTCTTTTAAATAATACATTTGATTGTTGCAAAGACAATATCTAAAAGAGGAATCTCTTAAAATGTTCACTGTTTTGTAAACCTCCCCCCTATCCTACCACTCCTTTCAAGAACGAACTATCCTCCTCCCCTTCCTATCGATCAGAAGTGGAGAGCTAGTGAAATGATTTAGCCAATAGAAATGATAAGCTAACCCCCCTTCCTCCTCCCAGCTGTTATTTTAGTTTTGATAAGTTGTAATGTAATATAATAAGAATTATTCTATTTATATAGAGCTGCCATCAAACAAACGTTAAGCCCAGAGCGCACGTTAAGCCCAGAGCACACGTTAAGCCCAGAGCGCACGTTAAGCCCAGAGCGCACGTTAAGCCCAGAGCGCACGTTAAGCCCAGAGCGCACGTTAAGCCCAGAGCGCACGTTAAGCCCAGAGCGCACGTTAAGCCCAGAGCGCACGTTAAGCCCAGAGCGCATTTGACATTGAGCAACAATCAACTGATATAATTCTCTAGGCTAAAATAATATAGGCCTATAGCTGATTATTAATTTAAAACGTTACAAACAGGATAATGAAATAAATGAAGCATTAACTGGCACTATTTACAAGTAAAACAGTAGGTGTCTAAAAATGTTTAACAAAAGAAAAATATTAAAATAATTAGTTTTCAAATTATTTTAAAAAGTGACGCTTGAACTTGTTCGCCTTAGTTGCATGGAAAGTAGATTTCATAATTTCGGCCCAAATATTGAGAAGGCTCTCCGGCCAGCGGTCGTCGGAGAGATACTGGCACCTCCAGAAGCGAAGAGTCGGTAAAACGAAGTGTTCTTTGTGGAACATAGGGTTTGATAAGTTCCTTGAGATAGGACGGAATCTGTTGTTATGTAGCCTTTGATGGCAAAGTATCGCCACTTTGTATTCAATTCTGGCTCTAATATGTGGCCAATGGAGCCTATGCACGCATGACCGGTCGAGCGGCACTGTTTTGAATACGCTGTAATTTGGCGACTTTATCGTCAGGTATCTCGATTAGAAGAACATTACAGAAGTCGAGGCGCGAGAGTACAAAGGCAGCAGCAAGTTGCTTTGCTGAGTCAAATGTCAGATAAGTTCGGATCTAACCAAGTCTACGCAGCTGTAAATAAAAGCTTCTACATAGATTGCTTTTGTGGGCATCGAAAGACATCTGTGAGTTTAAATATATCCCAGGTTTTTACCTTTTCTACAAAGGGGATATGGCAGTTCATGACTATCAGTAATTCAGAACTCTCAATTTTAACCATTAAATAAAATTTTTATGTTCTTATTTGAATTACATCCGTCTTATTCACATTCATTTTAAGTATGTTTTCCACCATCCAGGTGCAGACACTAGCAATTGCTAAACAGGTTACCTACTATACGAGGGACTTCAGCGGGAACAGCAGAATCATGCAATTTTATGTATACACTAGTGGTTATGCCCGTCAAAATGACGGAGAAACGAACGACTACAATATGTTTTGTTAAGAGAGAAAGAAAGAGACTATTACTATAAATACAATGAACGTTTCTTTTCGGTATTTAGTTTTTGTTTTTATTAATCGTTTCTGACCCTGGCATATGCATAATAATTGTAACTGTCAAGCGTCTGGTATTAAAACGTAGCGAACTGTTGTGTTGACTTGACTTGTTATTAAAAATAGCCTATTAAATTAAGAATAATATACTATCTAAAAGAAAAAAAAACACAATACCAAACAATAAAAATGTAAATAATAAAGAAAGCGTAGAAAATAATATTTCAATACAATAAAAACTAAAGTGATAACGATTTTTTTCGGTATTTAAATTTTGTTCTTGCTTATTGTATTAATAAAACAGTGTTGAGAATGTTTCTTTCGGTATTTAGTTTTTGTTATTTTTATTTGTTTCTGGTCGACCTGACCCTGGCATATTATTATGTATAAGAATTGTGGCCTCAACGACTGGCGTAGTGTGTAAACCGCCGATACATTCCCATTAAGAATACACTGGCGGGCGAACGCATGGGGAAGAGCCCCCGCGGCGGGTCCAAGGTCCATTACACTGCCTAGAGGCCACTTGTCCCGGATGGGGGGGAGGGAGGAGGAAGCAATGGACGCTTTAATCACGTCTCGAGAACCACCCGGTGTCTGAATGCTTGTGCTACCGGGTGACAGTGCAGGTATACTGGCGAGCCACCACGATAATGATCCTTAGTGGAACCGCAGTGAACGATCGCTGGGCTGCGGAAACCTTCCCCGTTACACGGCACGCCACGCCTCCGGCGTGACGTTGGGTGGCTAGAGCCCGGAAAGAGATTGATCAATCCTAAGCGTTATGCCCTGGACACAAGAGCCGAAAGGCTAGTCCGGGTTTTTTAAATATACTTTTTAATTGGATATGAAAATGTAGCGAACAGTTGTGTTGACTTGACTTGTTATTAATAATATTAAATTAACAATAATATGCTATCTGAAAGAAAAAAAAGAAAAATACAAAACAATAAAAAAGGTAAATAATATTTAAAAAAAAACAGAAAATAATATTTCAATGCAATAAAAACTAAAGTGAGAAATATTTTTTCGGTATTTAATTTTTGTTCTTGCTTATTGTATCAATAAAACAGTATTGATAATGTTTCTTTCGGTATTTAGTTTTTATTTTATATTGTTGCTGTCAAGCTTATGGTTCCCGGTATTTGAAAGTAATCATTTATAAGCCTAACTTGTTTTTTTATAATTCGTATCATTTAATTTATAGAGTGTATAAAGTCGCCTTTTAAAGGATATTCTCTATAGCAACGTAAATCCATTAAATAATTAAAACTTGTGGTTACTTTTACTTAAAAGGATAATGCAAACATCAATAATGAAAAAAGACATAATTTCATAGACATTACGTCATACGCTAGTATTTTGTTTAAATTAAACCATTGAAACTCTCCAAGCCAAATTGCGGTGCGTAACATTAAAAAACAACAGTAGAATTGGGAAAACCCGGAAAGACCCTCGCGTTCAACATAGTGAATGTCGCGTTCAACATAGTAAATGAACGGAAGTGGCCATTTGCTATGTACCGTTATATTTATTTGCATAGATGGATATGACATTTTGGATTTTTTAAATCAACACATTTATGATTATAAGTGATAAAATAAAAGTATCTTTTGGAGGACGTTTCCAATTTATACATTTAATTTTTGGCCCGAATAGTCAAACGGCTTAGGAGCCTATAGCGAACAAACATATATATATATATATATATATATATATATATATATATATATATATATATATATATATATATATATATATATATATATATATATATATATATAAATAAATATATAAACAAACATATAAACAAACTCACGGTAATTATATATGTTGATTGGTGGATGTACATTAATAAATAGAATTTTTTGTTGCAGAGATATGGAGATGAACGTCATCAATGTGTTTATGGCCGCCATATTTAATAAATAAAATTACTTTATCTTTGAATATTTTTTTAAAACCTTTCTTGGCCAGGCCGTTGTTGTTGTTTTTTTTAATAAAGATTGAAACCAGTCGAATACAAAGAATGCTTATTTTAATCTATATAATATACTTACAGAATTGTCGGTTTAAGGCCTTGCACGGATGAATATTTCCATGAACAGTTGAAGTGATTCGGATAGTTTACAAACGTATAGGGGGTTGAAAAAGTGTTATAACTTCCAGTGATGTTATTTGACATACGACACTCTGTAAGACAAAGAAGTAATATTCCCTGTGACAATGTCCAACATAAGTTAAGATACATTTTCTTTGTCTTACTTGTATAATTTATGATATTACCATGGTGGCGATGTTTATCGAGATGGGTGTTTCACAGTGCGCATTAAGTGATTTAGCCTAGTTGTCCTGAGAAGCCCCCATGCAGAAAGTGTGGTTGAAGCCGGGGAGGTTACGGGATTATATCTATTTAGAGTGGCGTGAATCAAGCCTAATATGTATAGTAAGCCGAACGCCTTTAGGCCGACGGCGCCTTCCGAACGTCTCTAGGTTGGCGTTTGTAAACAAAGCGATAGCAGATTGATTCTTCCAGCAGTCATATTATTATGCACGCCTTAAAGATTACACCATGAATGTCTTTGTTTAAACTCTCTGACGATGAAACCACAAATGGGTCATTAATTCAGTCGATGATTTTTAAACTATTCTACTTGGATAACTAATTCTAGAACTAATGCACTCAACTACCGACCCTCGTGGAAAGAGCGCTTTTATTCGTTCAAAAACCAAATGTCATACCCTTCGCGGAGTGTGGCGTCCCTATTGGTGACTCTGGATACATGTGTGCTGATCGCATGGCCTTTGTACTGGCGACGCATCTTTCAAATGTCAGGGTACGTGATATGCCTGTCATGTTCTGTAATGGGAAATCAGGGTTCCATTCTGGTAAGGGAAAACGTTCGAAGAAATACCAGCTGCTCGTGCTGATGTGGTAATCTACAATGATGCGCATTCAGTACTCCAAGCCATCGACGGCTTGGGTTTACGGCCCGATCTGCTTGTCCGACTGTTGGCTGCTATTTCCGATCTGATCATCAGGTACGAGGTGAAGGTCTTTTTGCAGTAGATTCCAGGTCATGCAGGAGTCGCTGACAATGAGATAGTGGATGCCTTGGCCAAGAAGGGATCCCCGGTACCCACTCTGGAGCGTCCGTCCACCTTCGAGAGTGCCAGCAGATCAATACGTGAGTGGGAGTCAAGACAATGGTGGACGAATTGGGACGAGTCTGACAAGGGTCAAGGTGTGTGGCAGCAACTAAAATGACCCAATCGAGCTGATCCGTGATGGAAACTCCGCAGGAGAGATCATGCAACGATTGCCCAGTTCCGAACAGGACACTGTCCTATTGGTGCCTATTTCGGCAGATTTAGGCCCAATTTCGAATTGCGGTGTCGACATTGCTTTGAAGCAGAAGACACGATTCGAGCATTTGCTTTTAGACTGCCCTGCCTTGCAGGAGGAAAGAGTGGATGAGAACAGACAGCGGTTTACACCGAACCTATACGGTGATCTAGCTGTGCTACGTAGCACAAGTGTGTTTGTCCTCCGAATCCTAAGAGATTAGTCTCGATTCAATCACTCCGGTGAAGTGAGGTTTAAAGTCTGGTGAGGTAGCATGAGAAACGGCTACCACACCCAAGGAAGGCAGCTGGCGCGCACCCACTCCCGGCATGGGGAGTTATTGACAAGGCCCCGTAAATGAATACACTTTAAACCGTTTAACGAGGGTCTATTGGAGGGCAAGTGTTCCCGTAAATGAATACACTTTAAACCCTTTAACGATGATCAATTGGAGAACAAGTGTTCCCGGCTAATGAATACACTTTAAACCCTTTACCGAGGATCAATTGGAGGGCAAGTGTTCCCGGCTAATGAATACACTTTAAACCCTTTACCGAGGATCAATTGGAGGGCAAGTGTTCCCGGCTAATGAATACACTTTAAACATTTTACCGAGGATCAATTGGAGGGCAAGTGTTCCCGGCTAGTGAATACACTTTAAACCCTCTACCGAGGATCAATTGGAGGGCAAGTTTTCCCGGCTAATTAATACACTTTAAACCCTTTACCGAGGATCAATAGGAGGGCAAGTGTTCCCGGCTAATGAATACACTTTAAACCCTTTACCGAGGATCAATTGGAGGGCAAGTGTTCCCGGCTAATGAATACACTTTAAACCCTTTACCGAGGATCAATTGGAGGGCAAGTGTTCCCGGCTAACGAATACACTCTAAACCCTTTACCGAGGATCAATTGCAGGGCAAGTGTTCCCGGCTAATGAGACACGGTACGCCACTCACTCACATGAATGCTAACATCCAGCGGATTTTGCTACTCAGGTCCTTAGAGTATTTCAAATAAGTTCCACTAAACCCTTTCTCCCACGGCGTAGGACGACGCCATTGCAGGTAGAACTGGACATGATAAGGTGTAGGAACTACCAACGCAGGATTCCGTGTGGATGTCCTCGTTAAAATATTAGTTAGAAAGGTCCCCTTCAACTGGCCAACGTCTAGTCTGACTAGGCTTTGTTGAAATCAAGGGCACCAAGAGAGGAATCTCTGACTCATTCTGGTAGCGTAGATCTTTATGTTAAAAAAAAATGAGATCTCAAAATGTGATAATTTCAATAACCAAAGTGGAAATGTTCACTTGTGCCCAGCGGACTGTAAATTGTTTTATTGTGGTATAAATATAAAGAATAATAATTGGGGTGTCGTAATTTAGCTGTACATAAAAATGTATACAACGTTGTAGGTTTTGTATTTAACACACTATATAATATCAAATCTTCTTTATCAATGACAGAATAAAATAAATACATTTACTTTCCATTTTTTTTATAGTTTTGATACGTTTTTTTCACTTTTTATTTAAAGTTCAATTCGATGAACGCATTTTAAAATGTATTGTATATGATAGTTTTTTTTTCTTTTTATAAAAGCTGCACAGAAAAGTGAAAACTATTCATTATTGAGAATTTTATGTTGCTAAACCTTATATTTATCACGTGATCATTCTGGGCAAGGAATGGGTTTACGAAAAGAACCAGGAAAAAACAATTTGAAAAAAACCCACCGTAAATGCAAGTCTAGAGTTAAAGAACGGATTTTCTACTTTGGCACTAAAAAAAAACACTTTTAAATATGTGTGACATATAAGATAACGGATACTGAATTATGTAAAATACTTACCCTTATATATAGCAAAATAAAGCCAGAAACCTTTTCCACTGACAATATCATTTTCGGAATAAGTGATATGTAAGGTGTTCGTTGAAGATGCCAGAACATATTTCAATCCAACATTGCAGTCATGAAATAGCAAGGGCGCACTCGAATTGATTCCGTCATAAACAGTTAAATAATCGACGCCACATTGTAATGTTAGAGTATCAATCCTGTACAATTATAAACGTTGGACAAATATTAATACGCACACAAATATACAGTTGTTTGTATTTTAATATTGCAATCACTAACATAATTATTTGAAGACTTGTGGGACACTATGGTCTACTATATGTAAACTATATAACACTTATTTGAAAGTGTCCATTTATTTGGAGGCCCTAATGGTTTAAAAGGCGTACTTATAAAACGTTAAATTGTCATTTAACCGATATGTACGAAATATTTGGATTTTAATTGTGTGTTTTTTTCCTGAGATGTTCCTTTGTGTTTCTCTTTAACTAGTGAATATTTAGACAAGTTGATTCATTCAAGGGTTGTGGTGTTATTGTAAACGCCTTCTTCCCCCAAAAAATACATAACATATGCTAGTTTCACAATTTGAAAAAATGTCTACAATTGAGCATTGAAGAGTATTAGATCCCTCGTGCAAAGCTAGTGTTCGCTTGCCAACGCGCTTTCTCTTCGCCAGAGCCCTAGCTTCGACACCTTCGGGAGCCGGCTGAAGACGCTCCTATTCCGGTGGCAGTATTGACCTGTACATCTATAGATTTTCGTCTGTTATTCGTTGTCTGTACTATGTCTGTAACTGTTGACAGCGCATAGAAGTGTTCCCAACGGGATATGCATTATACAAGTATTATTATTATTTTTAATAACATATTATGTTATCATTCCATCATTTTCAACATAATGTCATCAATGTAACTTTAAATTTAAGTAGACATTATTTCTTTATTTACAATAACTAAATTAAATAAAAAAAAAATCGTAAGGTTATCAAAGTTTAATATTAAAAATGTATTCTGTAAAAACAAAAAACAACTTACGACAAAAAAACATTGAATCCATTTTCAACTGTAGCTGTTAATGAACAATTTAAGTTGATGTGTCGAGTATTAGTTGGTAAGTAAAAAATAGTATAATCTGTTGTCACAGGAAAATTCCGAGTGCACTCTAAAACAAAATTGTTATAATATTTTTGGAAGTAACCACACTTTATAAAATTTAATTATTTCTCTATTTGTAAATACGATACAGATTTCACAATAATTAAACATTAAAATAGTAATATTTAAAGAGCTAGTCTGTATAACAACTAACAGTTATTATCAATCTACAATCCATATAATCTCTTTATCCCATCATTAGTCCTACACTTTAACAAGACATTCATGAAAAAACTAACCAGTCCAGTCACTTAATTAATATACCAGCAGCAAAGGGCTATCAATTCACTCATTTCGTTCAAAACATTACAAAATACAGTTCATTATGTGTCGCAGATTTTCATTGGGTACTATATTACATAGTCATTGTTACTATTATAATATTTCTAGAAGTAACTGCTCTTTTTAAGATTAATTTTTGTCCATGTTTTATATACGTTACAGTTTTTACATTAGATGGAATATTGTATAGCTTAATATTTGTGCTTTTTTAATTTTGGCGTAAATTAAATGAAACAAAATCAGGTTCCATTATGTTTTTATTAAATTCTATAATTAAAACGCATCTACAAGTAAAATATATTTTTATTATCTTATGCTCAGTTAAATATGAAATGGGTCTACAATTTGTAGAGACTATATACATGTTGTTATTACATATTACATTAGAAAGAATTCCAAACATAATACAATTAATAGTAAATTCAATGTAAAGCCCAAAATACTTATTCTTAAAACTCAAACTGTTTTAATAACATTACATGTTATTTAGAGCGAATGACGTTTAAAACTTCCACAAGTACAATTACAGTAAACTTACCATATTTGTCAAAAATTAAATTAAAGCCTATTTTAGTGTTGTTATTATTGGACGTAAATGTTACGTATAGCGTGCTTGATGAAGAGTATACTGCAGTAGGTGATGATATGTTACATCTCTGAAAGATTATTGGAGCGTTCGTGCTGTTTCCGTCATAAACTGTGAAGTTATCCACGTCACATTCTGTTTGCAAAATTTTTGGTCTGTAAATACAAAATGTTTTACATCTAACATTAATTATTAATATTTCTGCAATTATCACTGACCTAAGAATAAAATATCTTAGACAACAGGTACAGCTTGAGATTATCAGATTGCAGGTTAAGCTAGAGATTCTCAGATTGCAGGTGCAATATATGATTCTCAGATTGCATGTACAACTAAAGATTCTCAGAATGCAGGTTTAAGTTGAGTTTTTCAGATTGCAAGTTAAACTCGTGTCATATGTTGGTGGCTCCAAATACTGGAACACACATTACTTATTCCCTCTCTCTCTCTTCTCTACGCAAGATTTGTGGGCGGGGCTTAAGTTTTTCCATTTACTTGACTTTTAGTAACGAAAGCGAAAGATTCTTGGTAGTCTTGGGATTCCGTGTTAATGCTGACCTCAAATTCTCGGAATGGCTAGGAATAGTTTATTATTCTCGTACAGGGGAGTTCCTATCATTTTTATTATGAGTTAGGTAATGATACCATTATTTTCACCCCTCCTAGTAATAGGTCTGTTTCACGCACCACTCTTCTGGTATTTAATGATTCGTTTGTCTTAAAGGCAGTCAGTTTACGAGATAATTTCTTCTGAGCCTGTTTTGGACGCTTGTGTTTGCACTATTTTATTCTAACTGTATATAATTTATTTATTGTATATATTTGCACATATCGCCTGAATTAAAGTATCTGCTTGATAGAAACTTTTACACTGGAGCGTCCTTGTCAAGTTACTATTGTATCGTATTGTTTACACTACCATAATATACATTTATTTACAACTACAACGTCAAGGAAAGGAACTGTTAGAACGCAAATCCTGAGTTTGTTCCCAGGACTATTAAGGAGTTCGTGGAATACTGAAATACAAATAATATTAACCAAAGTCTACCCTAGGACTAACGAGCAGTGTCAACAGCATTTACACAGCTCTGACCATAAGACGATTGTGGTTGTAACACTTGAGATTCTCAGATTGCAGTTACATCTAGAGATTCTCAGATTGCAGGTACATATAGAGATTCTCAGATTGCAGGTACATATACAGATTCTAAGATTGCAGCTTAAACTAGAGATTCTCAGATTGCAGCTTAAACTAGAGATTCTCAGATTGCAGCTTAAACTAGAGATTCTCAGATTGCAGCTTAAACTAGAGATTCTCAGATTGCAGCTTAAACTAGAGATTCTCAAATTGCAGGTACATATAGAGATTCTAAGATTGCAGCTTAAACTAGAGATTCTCAGATTGCAGCTTAAACTAGAGATTCTCAAATTGCAGCTTAAACTAGGGATTCTCAGATTGCAGCTTAAACTAGAGATTCTCAGATTGCAGCTTAAACTAGAGATTCTCAGATTGCAGCTTAAACTAGAGATTCTCAGATTGCAGCTTAAACTAGAGATTCTCATATTGCAGCTTAAACTAGAGATTCTCAGAATGCAGCTTAAACTAGAGATTCTCAAATTGCAGGTACATATAGAGATTCTAAGATTGCAGCTTAAACTAGAGATTCTCAGATTGCAGCTTAAACTAGAGATTCTCAGATTGCAGCTTAAACTAGAGATTCTCAGATTGCAGCTTAAACTAAAGATTCTCAGATTGCAGGTACATATAGAGATTCTCAGATTGCAGCTTAAACTAGAGATTCTCAGATTGCAGCTTAAACTAGAGATTCTCAGATTGCAGCTTAAACTAGAGATTCTCAGATTGCAGCATATACTAGAGATTCTCAGATTGCAGCTTAAACTAGAGATTCTCAGATTGCAGCTTAAACTAGAGATTCTCAGATTGCAACTTAAACTAGAGATTCTCAGATTGCAGCTTAAACTAGAGATTCTCAGATTGCAGCTTAAACTAGAGATTCTCAGATTGCGGGACACCTTGCGATTCTCAGATTGCAATTACAATTTGAGATTCTCAGATTGCAGATTAAACTAGAAATTCTTAGATTGCAGGTGCAACTTGAGATTCTCAGATTGAAGATGCTACTCTGGATTCTCGGATTGAAGGTTTAACTTGAGATTATCACGTTGCAGGTTAAACTTTACATTCTCAAATTACATGTACAACTTGAGATTCTCAGATTGAAGGCGTAACTTGAGATTCTCAGATTGCAGGTTAAACTTGAGATTATCAGATTAAAGGTACAACTTGAGATTCTCAGAGTGAAGGTTTAACTAGAGATTCTCAGAGTGAACGTTTAACTAGAGATTCTCAGATTAAAGGTACAACTTAAGATTCTCAGATTGAAGGTTTAACTTGAGATTCTCAGATTAAAAGTACAACTTGAGATTCTCAGGAGATTCTCAGATTAAAGGTACAACTTGAAATTCTCAGATTAAAGGTAAAACTTGAGATTCTCAGAGTGAAGGCTTAACTTGAGATTCTCAGATTAAGGGTACAACTTGAGATTCTCAGATTGAAGGTTTAACTAGAGATTATCAGATCTAAGGTTTAACTAGAGATTCTCAGATTGAAGGCGTAACTTGAGATTCTCAGATTGCAGGTTAAACTTGAGATTCTCACATTAAAGGTACAACTTGAGATTCTTAGATTAAAGTTACAACTTGAGTTTCTCAGAATGAAGGTTTAACTAGAGATTCTCAGATTATAGGTACAACTTAAGATTCTCAAATTAAAGGTACAACTTTAGATTCTCAGATTGAAAGTTTAACTAGAGATTCTCAGATTAAATGTTAAACTAGAGATTCTAAGATTGAAGGCTAAACTTGAGATTCTCAGATTGAAGGTTATATTTGAGATTCTCAAATTGAAGGTTAAACTAGAGGTTCTTAGATTTAAGGTTTAGCTAGAGATTCTCAGATTAAAGGTTTAACTAGAGATTATCAGATTGAAGGTTAAAGTTGAGATTCTCAAATTGAAGGTTTAACTATATATTCTCAGAGTGAAGGTTTAACTAGAGATTCTCAGATTATAGGTACAACTTGAGATTCTCAGATTTAAGGTACAACTTGAGATTCTCAGATTGAAGGTATAACTTCAGAGTCTCAGATTGAAGGTTAAACTTGAGATTATCAAATTGAAGGTTAAACTTGAGATTCTCAGATTGAAGGTGTTACGAATGTCGGTCATAGAGGAATGACGTAATAGGGCATTGACCTCTTAACAAGTGCGTATTAGAGTCCAAGGTTTGACCTTTATGCTCTAAGGGCAGTTTAAATAAAATAATTCGTTCAACCCCGTGGAAATTGAAGCTTAGATTCTGGATCGCAGATTGAAATGCGTATAAGAATCCTGTAGAATCTTTGATAATAGTTTTCTTTGAAAAGTCCCTACCTCCTTAAAGTTAGTTCAGTTTGAAAGTTTGTAGAGAGAAGTCGCTATATTGATACTTGTATATTTTATGCCATTTAATGAAACACTTATGTTGCCATCAGTTGATGCATTTATTTAAAGTTTATATTGAGTCTACAATTTAAATAAAATTGTTTATTCAACAACTAGAGTTGTTTGATCTATCATTGTTGAAAGAAAGGAGTTGAAGATAATTATACCGAACATAACTACATTACTGCATAGACTTGTCAGTCAAGGAACCCCTAGCTTGGACTTCAGATCAGCAGAATCTAGAGATTTCTAATAAAGATACAACTATACATTGAATCCGATTTAACGAGTCGTAATAATAGTCATCATAGAAATAGGCCATACCAATTTGAGGGCTTCGTCCGATATAGTTGTATAGTGAAGCATATATTCAAGTTGTGTTGTGTTGTGTGTAAAGCCGTGACCTACTGAGCAAGCCTAATAACGCTGAATTTATTCTTCCGATTGGAAAAACGTAAGTTGGAAATTTACTACTTCAAAAATCTTTTAACTAAAGAATGGAATTTATTGAAAATCCAGAGGAAGAGGTTCTGAAAACTTTATCAATAAAGAAGTTAAAAGAGATCGCTGAGATCTTGAAGATAGAAATTACTGAGACTACACCATCAAGGACTGTGTTGACACAGCAAATAAAAGAGAACTTGATTGCTAGTGGCAAAATGAAAGTTGAATCAGGCGCGGAGGGATATCAAGTTGAAGGTCAGACGTTGAAATCTCCGATGTCCGAACAGTTCCGATTTCAGCTAGAATTGAAACGGATGGAAATGGAGATGGAACAAAAACGTCTTGATCGTGAGATGGAACAAAAACGTCTAGAAATGGAAAGTCAGGAAAGAATAGAACTAGCGAAGATAGGAGCTACTAAAAAGAATCTCATAATGACGTAGAGATGGCCAGATGGAAAAAGCTAGTCCCTACCTACATTGATAAAGAAAGTGAAATAGCTAATTTCTTCCAGACCTTTGAGATTTTTTGCAGAGATTTTAAGTTCCCAGAAGATAAATGGGGAATATTGGTTAGAACAGCTTTTACTCAAGGAAGGGCAAGAGATTGTGTGCTATTATTAAAAGAGGAGCAATTAAATGATTACGAAGTCATAAAAGGCACTGTACTGAAAGCCTATAACCAGATACCTGAAAGTTATCGAAAAAGGTTCCGTCAGTTAAAAATGTCCCCTTACCAAACACACTTAGACTTCCTTCGAGCAGAAGAAAAGTTAATGGATCAGTGGATAAAAGCCAGAAATGTCTCCACATTAAAAGAAATGAAAGATATCATTATTTTAGAAGATTTTATTAACAAAGTGAGGCCGGATGTAAGAATGTATTTATCCGAGCGTGACATCACTGACCCGCATAAAGCTGCTGATTTAGCGGACCAATACACACTGTGTAATAAAATAGCTGATACAAAGAATTTTAATAGGTCACAACGGCCAGCAGAAAAAACACAACAAAAAATCGTGAAAAGGAGCTTTTTTTGAAACAAAATGATGTTAATAATAAACCTGTCAACAAAAACGTCCAATGTACTTTTTGTAAGAGATTAGGACATAGCATTGAAGACTGTTGGAGCATAAGGAAAGATAAAGGAACTAGCAAGGTGGTAATGTGTGCCAGCCATGCACCAAAACAAAATGTACAAGAATGCGAAAATACAATCGAACTGAATTCGAAGAAAGATTCTTCTAAACCAGAAAAACTGAGGGTGGATTTGCCTGAGAGCAAAATTCAGGAGGTAGAGATATCTACAACTGAAGAAAGTGAGGATGAAAATCCTACTAATAAATACAGAGAAGCTACTATTGGGTTGATTGTTCAAGTCCACAGAGACGAAAAAGTAGACCAAAGTATTTTTGACTCGAACAAGAGTCGGAATTCGTCGAAAGATGAAAAAACACCCGAAAGTCATGGTCAAGGGAAGAATGAAATTGACACAGAGACCCTGTGCAGTTTCCAACCGTTCATTAGTGAAGGTTGTGTGGCCTTACAAAAGGAAGGACCACTGAAGTCCGTAAACATATTACGTGACACGGGAGCATCATTAACCCTGCTGCTTAAAGATGTATTACCACTGAATGTTAATACATTGACAGGACAGACTGTCCTTGTGAGAGTTTTGAATGGAAAGAAGAAGTACCTCTACATAGGATATACCTCTCATCTGACTTGGAAACAGGATATGTGACAGTTGAAGTAATATCTAAACTTCCTGTTGATGGCATATCTGTTATCCTAGCAAATGATTTGGCGAAAGGGAGGGTGAGACCTGAACTGATTGTGAAGGAGAATCCAGACCCTAGTCCTAATGTTGAGACAGGTGAAGAAAAAGAATTTTATCCTGTAGGTGGTGTCATAAAAGGTATGACACCACAGAAAAAGAGAAGAAATTCTCTCACGAGAAAAAAAAAGAAAGAAGAAGTGGAACTTGATACTACTTTTTTCTCCAAGATTGAAGATTATCTGAAAGGAAATGAACAATCAAAGAAGTCATCACGAAGAGAGATGATTGCTGAGCAGAAAGTAGACCCAGAGTTGCTACAGCTACATGAGGAAGCTGTCGACGAGAAATAAACTCCTACTGATGATGTCTATGAACGTATAGACCACAGTATGATCGAACAACAATGCAAACCTGCAGTTGCCGGTACAGATGAAGATTTGAGGAGCATCACTGAAGAAACGAGTGCTGAGAGCTGGACCGAAACTATCAAAAGCTATGGGTTACCACAATCCATACCGACAGATCGAGGTACCAACTTCGTTCCGAAACTCTTCAATCCAGTCATAACGAGCTTATGCCTGAAGGATGAGGTGTCAACTGAATCCTATCCGGAAAGTCAAGGAGCCTATGGACCGATCTTTGGACCCATTGTCCGAGGACCACTCAAACTACTTCAAGAGGCGAGGCAGACCGAATTGGATCTCCTTGGGCTGATCAAGTACCTAGATAAGCACATAAATTGTTTGTCTGACATAACTGTATTTGTTAGGAAAAAACTGTACACTGCTCACATGCAGAAGCAATTGTTGTGTGATGAAAGCAAGGCAACAATATTATATCACAAGCTACATTGCCCGGCGTTGCCCGGGTGAAAAAAAAGGACTGTCTGGGGTGCAGATAACAAATAATAAACTACACTTACTGAATACTTTTAGGAAAGTAAATAAATATTGTAATAGGGTAAAAAAATAGTCAAATCTTATCTTATCTTATACATTACAGACGCTCCTTCTATAAAGAAGATTATTGCGTCCTACGCTCATCCGTGGTCCGAGTCTAGTCTTGCATTTTTATTAATGTTTTAAATGATGTTAAGTTACTGGTTTTCCTGGTTTGTTCAGGCAACCCATTCCATGCCCGAATGTCACTCGGGAAGAAAGAGTACTTATATGCATTTGTTCTCGCATAAGGGACAAGGAAAGTGTTTTTATCTTTATGTTTATCTGAGATTTGCAACAGGTTGTTATTGTGTTGTATTTCTAAATTAGAGTTTAATGCCTTATGTATTATTACTACTTTACTCTTTGCCCTTCTGTCTTCTAGTGTTTCTAGGTTTAATGATTTGACTAATGGTGTTACTCTTGTTAATTGGGAATATTCGCTAGTTATGAACCTTGCAGCTCTTTTTTGAATTTGTTCTAATTTTTTAATGTTTTCTTTAGTTGATTATTATTATTATATATTATTATTATATTATTATTACCCTGGTCGCCCGTATAGCAGTCCACTACGTTTACCACTGAGCTATCGAAGACACATGTCCAATGTGAAAAATTATTGGACGGTATATTGGGCTAGGCCTAGATAGGTCAGTGATATCACGTGATTTCAAATTGACCAATGGGGATCCTCGCGGGGCTTAACACTGTCTTTTTATATATATAGATTTGAAAATGATAAAGCCTTACCTTCTGAAAACAATTGGAAAAAACTTGATGTTGTTAACATTGTTACTCTTATTTGTAAAATTCATGCCTGGAGTTCAGGATAAATTGAATGACAAATTCATTGATAGTTAGTTACCAAACTTACTATTTTAAAACTAAATCCCTTACTTGTGATGAAAAAGGACTGAGTAAAAGTATTGTTAAAGCAGATATCATTATATTCTGATATTTCTAAACAAACTTATTAGATTGAGCATTAAAATAATTGCTATAAGAGAAAAAGATCAGTTTTATCCGCAGAATTGGTTTCTAAATCAGAGGACATTATAAATGTGGACTGATTATCAGATATATTTGAGAATCTCTGGAAATGATAATTGAAACATTTGGCAGAGAGGATAATTTGATTGAAAAAGATGTAAATGTTTTTAAGAAAAGAGAATTTTTCTATCACTAAAGTATTGAGAAATGTTTTATTATTGTACTATGGGAATTTATTTTATCATGTACTGTTGTTGAAATAATTGCTCACTGATTCAGGAGGCAAATTTCTTCTATGTGAAGTTATTCATTTGTTCTATTTTTATAGAATGTATGATAATGTAGGGTAAAAATAGTTGCTGCAAGACAGAACTATGACTAACAAGAATTCCAAGAAATGTATTATATATGATTTTTCACTTTTAGGATACTGTTACATGAAAAGCAAATCAGAAGTTGAAACTAATCTAAAACTTATCCTTGTTTTGTATAAATTTAGGATGTGCCAATGACTTGACACTATAAACCATTCTGGCTTCATGGTTGAGAATTTAGAATGTTTACATACCAATGTTCAACAAATGTATGATTAATTAAGGATTTCATGTCAAGACTGTAAAACTAATCTATTTTTTTTTATTAGTTAAAATAGATTGAATGAATTGTATTGACAACCAAAGAAATGGGTAGAACTGAACACTGTGAAAGTAACAGGAGTACCTAGAGAATAACATGGAAAAGAGCAATGTATTCCAACCTTACTAACTGAAAAGCTTGGATATGGAACCATTCAGACCAGCAGTTTGTTTTGTAAATAAAATTGTTTTCTGTCTGAAAAAAAATAATAGTCTATAGTCTATTGCTAGTATGCACTAACAAGGTCAAAGGGAAATGACTCAGGAAAGTCAATAGTATAGTACAAGAGTTATGGGCACTGGGAAGATTGTGAATGTTACAATCTAGTTTGTTCTACTGCGTCTTAGCTTTATAAAGAATGCTTTGCACGTTTTACATGTGATACTTGCTTGACTGGGCAAGGCTGATCACGGGGTAAAACACCGTGGAAAGTCAGTCGACTCAAATATCTAGAAGCGTATAGACGTATACGTTAGACTCGTAATTCTACTACATTTTATCAGAATACTAATTCATTTCTTGGACTTATATTATATTATATGATTCATTGGATATTATATGTGATTGTTGGATGTACTGTGAATAATGTATTGTGAGTAATAATAAATAGATATATATTGCTGCGAAAATTTGAATTATCAAGTGTGTTAAACGTACTGTGAAAATAATATTAAAGAAACATTTAACTCAACTCAATCAACTCAATCAACTCATGATTCTATTAGCCTACGAAGAACACTAATAATTAAAATAGAATCAATAACATCTATGTTCTTTAATCTTTTGTACGTCAATAATATTTGATTTGAAATGTCTTTAATGTAATCTAAAGAAAATAGTTACGTACTGTTTAGTATTAAGATTGTATGAAGATGATATAATTTGTGTCACGATGTGGCAATTGAGAGGGGGGTAATAATGGCTGGTTGTCTTAGAGGTACGAGGTGCCGATGCTGTGGTTGACCTGGAATATTTATTTGTTCTCTACTGGCTCGCTTAGATGTTATTAACACACACAACAGACAGTTCTAAGTTAGGCAAGCAAGTCTCTGGTTACGTTTCAGGTGTTTATTTATGACTCAAATTCAATATCCAATGATGAGATACACATACTAACATGCAGGGGAGATACAATGCTTGAGATATATGCACAGGAACGTCTAACACTCAATATACTGTTTTGTTACGGAATCCAAGGTTAGGCTACGTGACTATAATGAGGGAATTACGATTACTGGCTAAGTATCTGCAAGTCCGAGTAACAATTTGGGAGCTAGACCAAAACGATGTATCTAGCTCGGGAGCTGGGAGAGATCTAAACTTGAGTTTAGTTGGGCGGCTTTTTCGTGGACACTAGTCACCTGACCCAAAGTTAATTTGGTTGGCTTACATTTAATTACATCCTATTCTCATTGGCTAGATTGAATATACATTTGCATAAGAAAAGCTTATTGGAGCCAAAAATGGATTGGGGGTCGGGGTTGCGAGGGCGAAAAGGGGGGGGGGGAGAGAGGTCTAGATGAAAGACAATTTATACAGACGTCCTGCTGAGTGGGGAATTTTATCTCCCTTGGTAGAATCTTAAGTAGTTAACTCAAGTGGCTGGGGGGGGGGGTTTCGGGCGAGAATTAGTTACGTGTGTGCGAACTGCTGAGTGGGGAATTTTAGTCAACCGCTCAGAGAACGACCGTCTCAAAGCAATTGCATAACGTGCCGCTAAGCTGAGGGGATATAAGAGGGGATGGGGGTGGCGGGGACGCGAAGAGGAGGGGGCGAATGAGGGATCGGATAATGACTCGCTCACATGCGTTAAAATAGCACAAGATATAAATACATTAAGACATGACATGAATACATTAATATAGCATAGGATAAAATATATACATTCTAACACATTCGTACCCATTCAACCAAGATGTAGTACCAAGTTGAATCGTATTAGTCAGTAGACTCTGAATTTGGGCGTAGTACAAGAGTATAGTGAAGGGTAGAGAAACAGGTGAGAAAGAGTGATGGGGAGATGTAATTGCGTAAGGGAGGGAGGAGATAGTGACGTCAGACTAACCTTCTCTCTATTCTAGCTAAACTTAAGCTAATCTAAGGTTCTAGTTATACACTGCTATCTATCTAAGTGCTAATAGTCACTATTAAATCCAGAATTGTGACATCCCTCCGGGCCAATTTGGAATACACTTGAGAGTGGATTCATACCTAATTTACTGAGTCTGAGGCCTGGGAAAAGGGGAGTAACTACACACTCATTAACAGTGTGCGCGCGTGGGGCCGTATTACTGAGTATGCTGGGCCACGAAGTGTGTAGATGCACTAGTTAGTGTCCGCTCTGCCGCGTGTGTCGAAAGGGGTTTTGGCCTAGGCACTGTTGCAATGTCTCGAAAGCATCAGTAGCGAGTTTGTCCCAAGATAATGGGAACGATGTGGGTGCGTTTAGCAATCTAAATAACGGACGGGTAATTTTACGGAAGTTTGGTATAAGGGTATTCTGATAGTTGCTAAATTCGCCCAGTGTTTGCCTTAGTTCGAGTCTCGTCGTGGGCAGCCTTGCATGACGGAGCTTATCTTTAATGGACATGGGGTGGGGGAGAGGTGTCTGGTTGGGGGTGGGGCGGGGCGATCCGTAGGTTGCGGGTGTAGGCAGGCAATGCGTTTGTTTACCTACAATCGGTCTTCCGAGTAGGATGTCTACTTGTAGGCCTTCTATTACGGCGGCCTCAATGGGGCCTGTAAAAAGTGCTGAGCTGAGGTTTACGAGTGCGGTCGGTAGCTGCTGAATAGGAGAGTTATGAGATGGACCTTGGAGTCGCACATAGCGTCCTGTGTAGTCGCGGGGGTCGATTTTTGATTGCGTCACTAGGGCCTCAAAGCTAAGACCGGAATCATACGTACAAGAGGCGAGTCGGCCGTTGATTCTGACTATCTCGTCGATGTAGCTACGGGGGAATTGGTTATGTTTGTCTGCCGAGGAAATAGAGAACACGTGGTGGACTCGATCGTAGTCACTGCTTGAGTACTGGTCACGCCCCTGATCGGCGGGTTCCTGTCCGGGAGCTAAGTGAGGGGTGGGTCTGGCGTGGCGGTGATCCCTACGTCGGGAATCTTGGAGGGGCGGAGGGGGTCTGGATTGGGATTGACCCTGTCGAGATGAGGGGACGCTGTTTGGTTTGATTAGCGGGGGAGGGTTGGCGCAGTGATTGTCTCGATAAGGCCGATGTGGCTGTGGGTGTCTCGGGCGGGAGTAAGGGGATGGCGACATTCCCGGTCTACCATTTTCCCGTCGGGAAGCGGGCGGTGGGTGAATTTTTCCACGGGGGTGGGACGACTCTATTATGTCTCCTTTCTGTACTAGTCTTACCGGGGCATTGAAAGGGGAGGTAGATCTAGCGATGGCGTTGTGGGCTAACGGGTAATTGATTTCTTCCTCAATGACCTCTAATTTGGCGTCTGGCATAGTAAGTTTGCCCTTAATGGTTCGCGGGTCGGTGACCTTCGTGGTGAGCGGTTCTAAGTTTGTACGCCCTGGAGTGTCGGCTTGCACGTCAGCGTATGAGGGGAGTAAGGTTTTGACTGTTTTGGCTTGTTCAGGGGTTGGGAGTGGACAGATTTCTACATCCCTTATGGTTTCTGTCTGCTGTAAGGGGAATGCGGTTAATGAGTCATCGGCTTTTGTTTCTTCAGCAATAGTCGTTGCTACAGGGGGTTTATTGTCACGTGGGCGCTCTATGTATCGCTTTAGCAAGTTGATGGGGAACAGTTTGTCTTTGTTGTCGATCTTTATAAGGTATTTGGTGCCTGAGAGTTTTTTCGTAACTGGGTATGGGCCTCTCCATGCTAACTGGAGTTTGTTGTAAGTGGTGGGAAGGAGCAGTAGTGCTTGATCGCCCGGAGCCAGAGAGCGTTCTTTGGCCCGCCGATCGTATAGCGTCTCCTTTTTCTCCCTCTCCTTGGCTAAGTGTTTTGAGGCGATAGAGTGGACAGTTTTAAGCCTAGTCTGTAAGTTATTGGTGTAGGCGTAGACTGAGAGTTCTTCGGGGTGGGGGGAGGGTTTGGTCCAGGCGCCCTTGAGGCGTTCTAGTGGATCACTGGGTTGGGGATCGAGTAACATCTCATCGGGAGTGTAGTCTAAAGTAGAATGGGGGGTGGACCGATATGCGGATAGTGGGGCCAGTGTCGGGTCTTCCTGTTGGGCCCGAGGGAGTTCGTTGGCCGTGGGGGACTCCACGGGGGGGTGGGGAACAGGGTCAGGGTGCGCGTGTGTGGCCACTGAGGCTAGGGGAGGGAGGGGGAAATCGTTAACTCTGACGTATCGGCTCCCTAGGACGACATCAAATGATAAGTCGGCTCGGACCGCTAGGGTGGCCGTACCAGTGTATAGGGTTGACCTGATGTAAACCCGGGCGGTTGGGAGGGTCTCAGTTATTCCCCATGCAATTGTAATCTGGATTGACTCGCCAGTGTAGTCGGAGGGATTCACGAAGGAAGCCTTAATGATCCCCTCAGCCTGGAAACCTGAGGAGAGAAGGGCCCTGGCTCTTTTAGAGTTGATCTCTATATTTCTTTCTGTCCTGGTTTCCGGGTCGTCGGGGGTTGTAGGCCGGCCGGGAGTGCCCGCAGTGCAGAGGGTGACGACGCAACATATTATGGGGGGGTTCTGGGAGTGATCAGGGCCTGTGTGTGCCTTGGGTTGTTGCTCATCCAACCGGTTTTCTTCTCTCTGCTCTAGTCTAAGTTCCCTGTCTAATTGTTTCTCCTCTCTAGCTATTTTTTCTAATCTAAGCTTCTCTGCTTCTACTCTAAGTCTATCTTCTCTCTGCTGCTTACGCAATAGTCTACCTTTAGCCATAGTGACAGAGTAAGGCGAGATTAAGATACTAGAGGCGGACAGAGATATAGCGAGATAGGAAAGGAAAATATAGGAGGGGTGTTGGGGTTCAGAGTTTAGCTAACGTAATACAACTCAAAATGGTACTCACCAGACAGCAATTCCAGAATTTTACACACATACACTAACACACGTATATCCAATCATAAAGTTATCGTTTATATAGCGCTCGGCGCTGTTGGTGCAGATCTTCGGGCTGGTTAGGAATTCTCTTTCCCCGTGCCGGGACTGGATTAGCGTTTAATGTTAGTGTCTATTTTCCCGGGTTTGGATACCGGGAACTACGGCGGGTTCCTACGGGGAGGTTGACAGGGCAGTTGTCGGGTTCTCGGCGGTCTCTAGTTGTCGGGCAGGCTGATGCGGCGGCGGTGGGTCTCTCTGCTGACGTCTCGGGTGCCGGTACGTTGATGCGGGGCCAGAGGGTGGCGACCTGGCGGTTGGGGCGGCAAATCTGACGTAATGGGGTGGCAATTTGGTTGCTGGTGTGTCTGGGGTGACGTAGGCTGGCGTAGTGTGGCGAGCCTGGCTTAATGGGGTGAGTTGGCTGGGGTGGCGTAGATTGCTCGGAGTGGCGAATCTGGGGTGGCTTAGGTTGGCGTATCTGGGGTGCGTAGGCTGGGGTGACGTAGGCGTAGGCTGGGGTGTCGTATGCGTAGGCTGGGGTGGCGTAAGCGTAGGCTGGGGTGTCGTAGGCGTAGGCTGGGGTGGCGTAAGCGTAGGCTGGGGTGGCGTAGGCTGCGTAAAGTGGCGAGCCTGGTTTGATGGGTTGATGGATCTGGTTGCTGGCGTTGGGATGACGGGTCTGGTTGCTGGCTTAGAGTCTTTGTGTTGTAGAGAGATGAGCCCCCATCCAGGGTCGGTTTCAGCAGAATCGGCGTAGTCCTCGGGTTGTTGCTGTTGACAGTGCGCTGAACGGCTTGAAGTTCAGATAATCCCGGATACGAGGTCCCACTTTGTCACGATGTGGCAATTGAGAGGGGGGTAATAATGGCTGGTTGTCTTAGAGGTACGAGGTGCCGATGCTGTGGTTGACCTGGAATATTTATTTGTTCTCTACTGGCTCGCTTAGATGTTATTAACACACACAACAGACAGTTCTAAGTTAGGCAAGCAAGTCTCTGGTTACGTTTCAGGTGTTTATTTATGACTCAAATTCAATATCCAATGATGAGATACACATACTAACATGCAGGGGAGATACAATGCTTGAGATATATGCACAGGAACGTCTAACACTCAATATACTGTTTTGTTACGGAATCCAAGGTTAGGCTACGTGACTATAATGAGGGAATTACGATTACTGGCTAAGTATCTGCAAGTCCGAGTAACAATTTGGGAGCTAGACCAAAACGATGTATCTAGCTCGGGAGCTGGGAGAGATCTAAACTTGAGTTTAGTTGGGCGGCTTTTTCGTGGACACTAGTCACCTGACCCAAAGTATATTTGGTTGGCTTACATTTAATTACATCCTATTCTCATTGGCTAGATTGAATATACATTTGCATAAGAAAAGCTTATTGGAGCCAAAAATGGATTGGGGGTCGGGGTTGCGAGGGCGAAAAGGGGGGGGGGGAGAGAGGTCTAGATGAAAGACAATTTATACAGACGTCCTGCTGAGTGGGGAATTTTATCTCCCTTGGTAGAATCTTAAGTAGTTAACTCAAGTGGCTGGGGGGGGGGGGGGGGTTTCGGGCGAGAATTAGTTACGTGTGTGCGAACTGCTGAGTGGGGAATTTTAGTCAACCGCTCAGAGAACGACCGTCTCAAAGCAATTGCATAACGTGCCGCTAAGCTGAGGGGATATAAGAGGGGATGGGGGTGGCGGGGACGCGAAGAGGAGGGGGCGAATGAGGGATCGGATAATGACTCGCTCACATGCGTTAAAATAGCACAAGATATAAATACATTAAGACATGACATGAATACATTAATATAGCATAGGATAAAATATATACATTCTAACACATTCGTACCCATTCAACCAAGATGTAGTACCAAGTTGAATCGTATTAGTCAGTAGACTCTGAATTTGGGCGTAGTACAAGAGTATAGTGAAGGGTAGAGAAACAGGTGAGAAAGAGTGATGGGGAGATGTAATTGCGTAAGGGAGGGAGGAGATAGTGACGTCAGACTAACCTTCTCTCTATTCTAGCTAAACTTAAGCTAATCTAAGGTTCTAGTTATACACTGCTATCTATCTAAGTGCTAATAGTCACTATTAAATCCAGAATTGTGACAATTTGCTTTACTTGATAGTTAATTAAGTAAATTAACCAATTTGTTTTAAGTAAAATTAAAATCCATGTCTAAATGTTTTCAATTTTAAAACTGCTACTATGTACACTACTCTAAACAGAAACTTATGACGTTGAAAGGTCATGGTAAAATGAAAAATTGAAATATTTTTAATGAGTTTTTCTATAAACTATCTTAATTCTTGAACATACCATGTTTAATTTTCTTAAGGTAACAAAAATGAATGTAATTTTGAGATTATAGTTGTTAAATAATACTCATTTAGTCAAGATAACTTTTTTGGTCGCGTAGAAATTTCTGACCTAAGCGGTGATTGGGTAGAAATCTGCATAGAAATGTAAACATTGTTTAGAACATTGGAAGAATGGGAGAGAATGAGAAAGTAGTGGAGGGGAATAGAGAGAGAGAGTGAAGAAAATTGACCTAAATTTCTTCCCGTCACAGACAGTTGTTTAATGTTGTTCAGGCCTACAAGCATGAAAAAAATACTGCCGAGGGATCATTTTTTAAAAGTGTAATTGGGTCAGGCCTATTGTTTTTTTAATAGGTTTTTTTTTCTCCTTATGAAAAATAAGTCGTGTCTGAATAGACATTAATTGATTTTTCTTGTTGTTTGATTACAATTGTAAAAGATATTAGTTTATAATTAAATGGACGCGAGAGTTTTTATTACAGTGGAATGTTCATGTAATAGAAATTATTAAATTATATTATATCTATTAAGAATGATTATGTATTTTTCTTGTATACAAGATTTAGGTAGACATAATTTAATTGTCCATTGTTTTGAATTAATATTGAATGAGTGAATGACTAGAGTTAAGCCATTTGATAAGATTAACTTATATTGCATATATTATATGTTATTGTTATCAGTTCGATTGAATTATTGGAATAACCAATTGAACTGTTGTTTTTCTCCTGAATATTTTCTTTTATAATTATTCCTTAAAATTAACATTTTTAGTATTGTTAAAATGTAAAAGAAATAATTATAAAAATGTAGAAGGAGGGGGGTGTTACGTATGTCGGTCATAGAGGAATGACGTAATAGGGCATAGACCTCTTAACAAGTGCGTATTAGAGTCCAAGGTTTGACCTTTATGCTCTAAGGGCAGTTTAAATACAATAATTCGTTCAACCCCGTGGAAATTGAAGGTTAGATTCTGGATCGCAGATTGAAATGCGTATTAAGACCCTGTAGAATCTTTGATAATAGTTTTCTTTGAAAAGTCCCTACCTCCTTAAAGTTAGTTCAGTTTGAAAGTTTGTAGAGAGAAGTCGCTATATTGATACTTGTATATTTTATGCCATTTAATGAAACACTTATGTTGCCATCAGTTGATGCATTTATTTAAAGTTTATATTGAGTCTACAATTTAAATAAAATTGTTTATTCAACAACTGGAGTTGTTTGATCTATCATTGTTAAAAGAAAGGAGTTGAAGATAATTATACCGAATATAACTATATTACTGCATAGACCTGTCAGTCAAGGAACCCCTAGCTTGGACTTCAGATCAGCAGAATCTACAGACTTCTAATAAAGATACAACTATACATTGAATCCGATTTAACGAGTCTTAATAATAGTCATCATAGAAATAGGCCATAACAAAGGTTAAACTTGAGATTCTAAGATTGAAGGTTAAACTTGACATTCTCAGATTGAAAGTTAAACTTGAGATTCTCAAATTTAAATATTAAATTGAGATTCTCAGATTGCAGGTACACCTATAGATTCTTAGATTGCAGGTGCAACTAAAGATTATCAGATTGCAAGTGCAACTTGAGAAGTTTAGAGTGCAAGTTTAACTTGAGAAATTTAGAATGCAGGTATATAAATGATGCGTATATATCATATGAGACTAGCTAAATTACCCGGCGTTGCCCGGTGTAAAAAATTAGGCACACATTGAATAACAAACGTCACATTCTTTATACTTAGAAAATATTATTTAGATGACAGATTAAAAAAATAATTGATATTTATGTAATAATTATTAATTTAGAGAACAAAGACGAATAAAGTTTTTATATTATATTTTATATTATATTTTATACTATATTTTATATAATATTTTATATTATATTTTATACTTAGTCTAAGTCTAATTGTTAGACTAAATTAAAGTCTGCATAATATTTTTATTATTTAACGTTGCGATGCGAATATGAGACATAAAAAACACAATGTCATTGTTTACCAATGTTTAATATAAAGTTGTCATAGCTTACCAGTGTTTTCTCTAAAGATGCCAAAGCTTACCAATAATTACTCTAAAGTTGTCATAGCTTACCAATGTTTACACTAAAGTTGTCATAGCTTACCAGTGTTTACTCTAAAATTGTCATAGCTTACCAATGTTTACTCTAAAGTTTTCATAGCTTACCAGTGTTTATTCTAAAGATGTCATAGCTTACCATTAATTACTCTAAAGTTGTCATAGCTTACCAATGTTTACTTTAAAGTTGTCATAACTTACCAATGTTTACTCTAAAGTTGTCATAGCTTAAAAATGTGTAATCAAAAGATGTCATTGTTTTCACTATTGGTAACACTGTATAAGCAACCATGTGAAGCAACATATAATAAGTGATGTGTTTTGTATCTGCTCTGTGAAGTTTTTTTTATCTCCTATAGTTTTATATAATGCCCTTTCTTGTTTTATATATCATGTGTAGACGTTTTCTAGTAGTTAGTCTATAAATATTTTACGCATCTTTAACTTTATTTTACATCACCCTTTGGAGAGCATTGTTTACATGTATAGTCTTTTTCAGTTATTCCTAGAGACTTGTTGGAAAATATACTTTTAATATAATTTTAATAGAAAACATGGGGATTAATATTGTAAATAGTTGTTTATAATTTTCTCCTTTTTTAAGCCTTCTTAAATGTTGGGTATTGTATTGTAGAATGAATAGTATAATAGTGATTTCAAGCCCAGTCAACTCTTGGGATGCAAAGAAAATCATATCGATAGCACTCAAGGATATTTTTGTATTGACCCACTTCCCATCAGCATGTTGATTTAAAACATGGAACGCAGGCTCATTGCCCATTGCATCATATTCTACCAACTTTCATTATACTAATATTCAAAACAGTGTTTTGAAAACAGTCGCTGGGCGACTGCAAGGATTATTGATCCATTTTCCGACCTGATATCCAGGTAAAACTTGGCTTATAGATGTGTTTCATTGAACAAACGCATTCCAATTTCTACTAATATTCAAAACAGTGTTTTGAAAACAGTCGCTGGGCGACTGCAAGGATTATTAATCCATTTTTCGACTTGATATCCAGGTAAAACTTGGCTTTCGTTGAACAAACGCATTCCAATTTCATCCACATTTCTCCTAACATTGAAATAAGATATTAAGTTTGTTTGTGATGTTACAGAGTGAGAAAGAGAGAGAGAGAGAGAAAGAAAAAAAAAACAAAGAAAGAAAGAGAGGGAGATAAAAACTGAGATAGAGAGATAGACTGGGATTAAGAGATAAATCTAAAGTTTTAGCCAATAGACATGTATTTAAATGTGTAAACGTAACGTCACTGGTCAGCTATATTTTTATTTAAAGAAGGATCTACATACTCGCAAAATATATATTTTTTTAATTTAAGGTGAGCATATTTCGGCGCGTCACTTTATTCTACGCTATAGCAGTGGTAGTTTATAAGGGTCACGTAACTATGTAAATAGAAGCCATGATGGAGACATGGTGGAATAAATCTGTTCTTTACTATGTCTATGTTACATCCAGAATATAAGGAATTTGTCTCCATAAATCTTGAAATTGAACTGTAATACCAGCAGTGGCGTACCGAAGGCTGGTGTCACCCGGTGCGGTAAACTTTGGGTGTCCCCCCCCCCCACCACTTTCACCATAGTTTTCGTCTTATTAAAAAAAGCCTACAGTTCAAATATGACAAAAACAAAAACAACATTAATTTAATATATAATGCTAACCAGCCCATTGCTTTTTTTAGGTCAATATCAGCTGCTTTTAGGTGTCGTCTAAGCCGTGGTATTTCTTTTAAGAGCTCATCTTCAGATAGCTCATCGTAGAAAGAGGTTAATTTAAGAACGGACACCAATATCTCTTCTTCACTTGCTGCCAGTAGAATCTTGGGCTGAACAGCCTCAAACATATTTGCAACTTCCTTAAACGCTGTTGAGCTGATCTGGAGTTCAGATGGAAAGCTATCAATACACTCTAGCATCTCCTTACTGCTTTCTTCTCGCATAGAAATTCCAGTATCTCTTAATTTTTCCCCTGCCATTCTCTTCTTGAACCTTAATCTTCTCTCTACCAAAATCCCATGTTGGTCTGATTTTATAAGTGCTTGTTCAATAGCATGCACCACTAATTAACTCCGCTTTTCGTGCAAAAACAATTTTAAGGCGTCTAACTTGGTCAGCACTTTATCAAGAGTGTCTTTAGTCTGCAGGTACTGCTGTGTAAGATTAACTTCTTCAAGTATATCAGCCCAAATGTTGAGGTAGCAGATAAATGTGAAATCACAGACAGCAAGTAAAAGTTCTTGTGCTGTACCTCTTTTGTCCAAATTTTCACGAGGATTACATAAAGCTTCAATCTCTGTAATACATTCATCAAACTTTCACTGTTTTAACAGCACGCACGATGAGCGTGTTGTAGAGTAACTTTTTAAACGACACCCCGATGTGTTCAATTAAAACATCTCATCGATGAGTGGAAGCAGCAAAGAAGGAAAACATTCTCTCAAGGGTACCAACAAATGTTATAATTATAGATGAAGCATTTTCGGCAAAAGAGTGTGACCCGCACAAGTTATGGGAATGGCCCACACATCCATTAAAAATAGATTTCTTGTTCTTTCTTTTCAAAATGTCTTAAACACCTCCATGGATTCCAGACATTGTGACAGCATTGTAACCTTGAGCTGTGCACATCATTATATCAAGTCGGTCACCTTTTAGATTTTAAGAATGTCGGCTTTTTCCCCCTTAGAGGAAAAAATCCAAGAAACACTTCTCTCACTTCAACTTTCCCACTGTGGATTTTCACATATCTGATAACTTCAAATAGTTGGTCAGTGTGTGATATATCAGGTGTGCTGTCAAACATAATTCCAAAATACCTTGCACCTTTATATCCATAACAATATTTTTCTTTGCATGGTTGGCCAGTACATTTATAAATTCATTTTGAACTTTTGGCGAAAGATAAGATACGGGTGCTTTCCCTGTACATGTACTTATCTTTAGTTTCATTAGGACATATTTGGAAAGCATCTCAACCATCTCAAGAATGTTTCCTTTTTTCAACGAGGATTCATCTTCGTTGTGGCCACGAAATGCCAGATTTCGTTTCGCAAGAAACAATGTAATATCTAGCTTCCTGTGTAGGATATCCCTCCACTTTTTCTTCTCCCTACCCATTAAGGCAATACTTTCGGCATCAATTGTTTTATGTAGATTAAGTCCTGCTGCCATTGTTTTCCATTTTTCAAGGCACCATCGTTTTCTAAGGTATGCCCTATGTGGAAGGCAGGGGCAAGGCCACGAGGGCCCCCCCACATAAATTTGAGAACATGGCCCCCACTGTCCTAAATACGGCCCTGGCTGTATGTATGGTGATGACACACCGTGCTGCTAGTCATTTTCATTTTTCCCTGTACATATATACATTTTCGTCTGTTCTTCGTTGTTTGTACTGTGTAGCTGTTGTCAGCGCATAGAACTGTCATGAAAGGGATATGCGCTATAAAAGAATTATTATTATTATTTATTTGATTATGATCTGCCATCCGTTCTGTTTTCGGACTAGACCAGCAGTGAGTGCTCTGTACAATTATACTTTTTTTTTTTAAATATTGTATTTTTCTTTCATGTGTCACCCCCAGAGAGGGTGTCACCCGGTGCGGTCCGCACCCCCCGCACCCCCCTCGGTACGCCACTGGATACCAGTCTTTAGTAGTACGTCCACGAAGTAAACAATATTTAAGGCTTTTATAGTTGTTTAATAGCTATTGTGAAACAGTTCACAGCCTGCCTTATGCTTTACTTTTAGATAGTAAGTTAATCGACAATCGACATCTTCAATTAAATATTCTGCACTTACTGAATCTTTTTCATTGATTTTTAATTATTTAATTTTAGCTTTGAATGTTACTTTTCATCGCATGACAGTGTTTTAAATATATTTTAGGTCATATTGTTGAAACGACGGTATTTAAAAATAAAACCTTCTTAAGCCTATAGTAATGCGGCTGCCTTTGTTCACCACTACACAAAGTAAACAAACAACACGTGCTTTGTGTCACGTGATTGCAAATGCTCTAAAAATAATAAATATTGGTTTTACCGTATCGTACAGATACATAGATAAATAGAGACTTCTTTGGACTAGTATTATATATATAGAGGCCCTATATATATATATATATACCTTATTTAATATATGTATTTCTGAATTTCTTATTGTTTTTTGTCTTATACACTATGATTTTCATGTATTACAGTGTAGTTCCAACGTTAAAACTAAAGTCAAACAGTCAATGTTACCATTTCATGATCAGGAATATTTTGAATTTGGGGTCATAATTCCATTTTTTTTTTCAGTTCACTATAGCTTATTGGGTTGTTTGATTTTTAAACTATTGTCGACTCCTATTCCCATTAACAGCAATAGTCTTTCCTCATAAAGTCAATACCGCTAAAAAGTGGATATTGCTTATAAACTAGTTATTGCTCATGACGTGGATATTTGTGGATTAAGTGGATATTGGTAACTAAGTTCAAAGTCGACAATACCAGTCAATGGTTCCGGATATAAAATGGTTAAAAGTGTGCACAATAAAAAACGTAGTATACATCTTTTTTCAAAATTCAATTGTATTCTAGTTTTTTATTAATAAACGTTGTTTAATTTTGATTCGATATGTTTTGAAGTATTTGCGAATAAGAGAATCGCAACTGAGATCACAGCACCATAAAACTTTAACAAAAATGTATAACATAATCTTACGTTATTAAAGCTATGAAGCCCTCATGCACTTCAAATGTCCATGAACAGTTCAAGTTATTGGGGTAGCTGTATGGATAACCAGGACTGGAGATAAATCCTGCTGATCTAAAAGTCGCGCCACAACCTGTAAAAGAGATTATTTCATTGGTAGTGAAAAATGTACCGCTATATTTTCTGAAAATGTATTAATTTGTAGTGATAACCTGTAAAAGCATTATTTTTGGATTTTTTGCTGCAGTCTGGTAGGCTCAAAACAAAACACATTAGACATATTGATCAACAAATTTAATTTTAGAACAAGACACAACATTCTCAAGACCAACATTTGAAGGCACAGAACAGGACACACCTGACAGCTGGAACACCATGTGAAGGCTCAGAACAAAACACATTAGACAGCTTGATCACCAAATGTAATTTTAGAACAAGACACAACATTCTCTAGACCACCATTTGTAGGACCGAACAGGACACACCAGACCGCTGGAACACCATTTGTAGGCTCAGAACAAGACACGCCAGTCTGCTAGTCAACCGGTAGTAGGTTCAGAACAAGACACGCCAGTCTGCTAGTCAACCGGTTGTAGGCTCAGAACAAGACACGCCAGTCTGCTAGTCAACCGGTTGTAGGCTCAGAACAAGACACACCAGTCTGCTAGTCAACTATTTGTAGGCTCAGAACAAGACACGCAAGTCTGCTAGTCAACCGTTTGTAGGCTCAGAACAAGACACACTAGTTGCAAATATTTATAAATGGTTTACAAAATATTTACGATAACACATTGCAACAATTTAAAGAATAAAATTACTTTTGATATTCAGCACCCTAAAATGCCCTTCCACTTTACATATAACAAATGCTTTAAATAATAATGCATCATTTTTAATGATTTATGTAAAATTGGTGTTTTCTTGATAAACTGTTCTATTTCCACAAAGAATGTTTCAACTTCTTCTTCGTCGTGGTCAGAAGTTTAAGGTCTAATCGCGACGTTGTATGGGTTTTGCACAAATTCTTATGCTGTTTATTCTACTTGATATTGGTGAGCAGCTGACAACTGATCTAGCTATCTCATTTCTGAATATGAAAGCTACACCATATTGATGCTTGGACTGATCTCCACTATAACTTATTTCGTGGCCCTCATCTGTTTAGGTTTCACAAAATCTTGTTCAGCGGACCCCAGAAAGCCCTTTGTTGTCCAATTTATATCGTTGTAGCTCGTGTTCAATTCTTTCCCTTTCCAGTCGGATGCGGATTTTTTAAAAATTGTATTCATTGTGTTGACGAGGTTTCGAATCCAGGATGTCAAGCTTGTGAGGAAAGCTCACTATCGACTTTGCTATCTAGCCGCAAACACACTTGTAAAATATGAAAATGTCATAACTTTCTACAAAATGTTCCAACAGTCATAACATTAGTATCAAAGTTCTTATAATCATGTTAACTTTCTTTTGCCTCGAAAAAAATCCCAATATCTTGAAAAAATAGTCAGTTTTGATTACCTAGTAACTGTTGATAATATTCCTTCAGGTATTTACAATTTTAAAGGATTAATTTTGTTTGATATTTTATATACGATACAGTTTTCACCTTTTTAGTAATAAGTTACAGATGCATTTTCTGATTTGTTTATTTAATTTTGGCGTAACGAAAAGGAAATACAAATAAAATATCAAGGCTTTGTTATTGTAATTTTTTTTCTTAAAAGTGTGTAGTTAAAATCAATATTAGCCCATAATACCTAATCTTAAAACCTAAAAAAATAAATTAATATTCTTATACTGTACTTACCGAAACTTATTCTTGTATTTATTCTGTAACTTATTCTCTAATTCTGAACTTAAACAAATAGGCCCACACTTAAGAAAAACTTACCATATCTGCTATAGGTGAAAGAAAATCCTTTATCGGTGATGTTATTATTGGATGTAAATGTAACGTATAGTGTGTTTGATGAATAGTATACTTCAACATCTGATATTTTACATCTCTTGAAGAGTATTGGGGCGATCTCGCTGTTTCCGTCATAAACTGTGAAGTTATCCACGTCACATTCGGTTGACATTTTTTTGATCCTGTAAACACAAAAACCTTTACTTTCAACATGTTTAATAATTCTGTCTGAAAATATACCAGACATGAAATAGCAATATACTTCAATGATCTGGTATATTGTCCTTGATAAATGTAATTTGACAGATCCTATACTCAGTTTATAGGTACAACTTGTCTTACTTAGATTGTTGGTAAAGCTTGGCATAATTAGATTGCCGGGTGCTACAACTCTGGGTGTTTTGTTGTCTGTCATAGGCTGGTCCTGCAGTTAGGACACCAGAGTGTCAACAAAACAGTCTGGGTCCTAACACTGCCGCCGACCAATACCTGCCGCCATTCAGGAGTTTTTGGTCCTAAGACGTAATAATCTGCTTTCTAGAAGGAACATCTATAGACGTATAAGTTCTAAGCTTTAGTCTGGTTGTTTGTCTAGGATCTTGTACTGTATAATAATAAACTCAGACCACTTTATGTATGTTCAAAGAAGAATGTAATCTTCAATCTTTTAAAAAATACGTTTTCAGGCCTCCCTAAGTCTGGACAAAGTGCCCAAAATTGGGAATTAGCCAATGTAACCCCCCTTTTCAAAAAAGGAAATAAATCTGACCCTAGAAATTGCAAACATGTTTCCCTAACCAGCATAACATGCAAAATACTTGAGCAAATAATATTTTTTAGTATAGTAAAGAACATAGGCTGCCCCTGACACACTCCAACGGTCCCACTTTCAAGTGCCAGAGATGCGACAGAGCCTGTCTTTCAAGAACAGGTCTCCACAAACACAGCCAATTCTGTAGGGCTGGCCAATTCACAGGAGCGCAAATATAGTCGTCTTCGAGACTAAGGAGCCAATGATGATGATGATGAGTATTGTAAATCATCTAGACAAGCTTAATGCACTGTGCCCACACCAACATGGCTTTTAAGGAAAAAAGATAATGTGAAACTCAATGTATTGGCTTAATGGATGACTTGCCTAAGGGATTAGATAATAAAAACCAAATTGATGCTCTATTACTAAATGTTTCAAAAGACTATAAAAAGATGGACCGCTTGCTTTTATATCTCTGCTATTTGATGACTCGAATGACTTCTTTTTAGAATTCCCGGTTCCCTTTTGTAAGTTTTGTACTTAAGACTTCCGTTTTATTTAATCGCTATGCTTTTCTCAATGAAAAATTTAAATTAAAATTGAAAGTTGTAAACAGCGGAAATGTTTAGTAGATAAAGTAGATACTGTTGATGAAGTAGATATTGCTAATGGATTGGATATTGCTGACAAAGTGGCTAATGCTGATGAAGTAGATATTGCCGATGAAGTGGATATTGCTAACGAATTGGATATTGCTGACAAAGTGGATAATGCTGATGAAGTAGATATTGCTGATGAATAAGATATTGCTAAAAATTGGATATTGCTGACAAAGTGGATTATGCTGGTAAAGTAGATATTGCTGTTGAAGTGGACATTAATAACAAATTGTATATTGCTGACGAAGTGGATAATGCTGATGAAGTAGATATTGCTGATGAAAAAGATATTGCTAAAAATTGGATATTGCAGACAAAGTGGATTATGCTGGTGAAGTAGATATTGCTGTTGAAGTGGATATTACTAACAAATTGGATATTGCTGACGAAGAGGATAATGCTGATGAAGTAGATATTGCTGATGAAGTAGATATTGCTGATGAAGTGGATATTGCTAACAAATTGGATATTGCTGACGAAGTGGATAATGCTGATGAAGTAAATAGTGCTGATGAAGTAGATATTACGGATGAAGTGGATATAGCTGATTAAGTAGATATTGCTGATGAAGTGGATATTTCAGATGAAGTGGATATTGCTGATGAAGTAGATATTGCTGATGAAGTGGATATTGCGGATGAAGTGGATATTGCTGATGATGTAGATATTGCTGATGAAGTAGATATTGCTGATGAAGTGGATATTGTTAACAAATTGGATATTGCTGACGAAGAGGATAATACTGATGAAGTAGATATTGCTGATGAAGTAGATATTGCGGATGAAGTGGATATTGCTGATGAAGTAGATATTGCTGATGAAGTGGATATTGCGGATGAAGTGGATATTGCTGATGATATATATATTACTGATGAAGTGGATATTGCGGATGAAGTTGATATTGCTAATAAAGTAGATATTGCTGATGAAGTGGATATTGCGGATGAAGTGGATATTGCTGATGATATAGATATTGCTGATGAAGTAGATATTGCTGATGAAGTGGATATTGCTAACAAATTGGATATCAAAGATGAAGAATAAAGTCGCCAATAGTCAGTGGTTCTAAAAATACAATGATCAAAATAGTTCAGACTAACAAACATTGTGTATGTCGTTTAATATTCAATGGTATTGTAGTTTTGTCTTAAAAGTTTTTTAAATAATTGATTCGATGTCTTTTGAATTTATAGCGAAAAAGATAATCACAACATAGATCACAGCAACATAAAACTCTAACAAAAATGTATAACATAATCTTACGTCATTATAGCTAGAAAGCCTTCTTGGACTTCAAATGTCCATGAACAATTAAAGTTATTGGGGTAGTCGGAATCTGGATAGCCAGGACTGTAGAAATTTCCATCTGCAATAAATGTCGCACCACAGCCTGTAAAAGATATTACCGTATATTATTGTTGATAAATATGACCGCTTTTTTACAGAAAATATATTAATTTTTAGTGATATTGATTTGATCATGAATCCTTTTTTTTGTCGCTCTGCCACAGGACAGCAAAACTCCATAGAAATCTCGCTAGAAAGTTATTATTTTTTCTATTTTAAATGACTGACTTGTATAGCGATATATTCATGTAAATATTATAATACATAATAATATATTTTACTAAAAGTATTTTCTATCTTGTTTACTACATACACTACTGCCCAAATATAAGAAGTGGTTGAACTCATCTTCCAACCTAATGGGCATATCATTTAATCACCAGAACTTATGGCTACACGGAAGTACATGCTCTTAATTAATAATACAACCCCGATTTCCAACTAAGTATTAATTTTTCTCAGTCAGCAGTTCCTCCACAGAAGGAGAAATCTCTGCCATTTAATTATACCTTAAAATGGGAACATGTATCTACTTAGAGCCCTCTCTCTGCATATTACTTTAGTAATTTAGTATATTCTTCAACTGAGGACTGCTTGCAAGTGAGGAATCTGATGGGATGTCCAGACTTGGAAGATATGTCTTACAGTCTTATTACCATAACTCTTACCACAATGAAAAGGGTAAAAACAATAAAAAAAAAACAATGTAACTACCATTTGTAGTCTCTTAGCAAGACATATCAGACTGCTAGACTACCATTTAAAGACTATGATGAAGAGACCAGTCTGCTTGACTACAATTTATAGCTCCTATAAAGACACCTCACTAATAGACCACCATCTGTAGGCTTAGAACAATAGCTTTCTAAAATAACTTCAACTTGTTATGGACTTTTCATTTAACATACGCTAAATAAAATTATTCAACATACTTACTGTAAAATGAATAAGTTGCAAGAAAACCTTGATCAGTGACGTCATTATTTGTTATGAAAGTGACGTACACAGTGTTTGAGGAAGAGGATATGGAAACCTTTTCTTGACTGTTACAGCCACGAAACAATATTGGAGCCCTTCCATCAACGCCATCATAAACTGTCAAAAAGTCAAATCCACAGTCCGTTGTCACATTGACAATTCTGTTGAAATTGCATTGTTAAACAAACAACATTTAGACTCCCTTTAATGAAAAACAATAGGTATAATAAGAATTCAAAACACAAAGTAATGGTTACGAGTTCGGAATGAGCGGGCGATTTGCTTACTTAACATTGCATCAAAGCGACACTTATTCCTATAGGCTTATATGATAAATAACGAGTCTCCAGCTCTCAGAAAATTTTCATCTTCCCAGTTGCTTTGAGAAAACCAATTTTTCAATGGCGTTTGAGCCAATGGTAAACTATTAACACTTTCCCGGGGAGATTACTCTGGCAAGCAAAACAGGGAGCACAGTAGCGTTACCTGACCAGAATACCTCGTAAGTACAATCGCTAAATTATCTGACGTTGCCGGGGGTAACTGTTAGGAATGCATTAAAAAATATTTTTTTTACAATATATTTTATAGTTAACATATTATTATACATATTGCCTTTTTTACTTGTAAGTTAAATAACTTGTTCTTGGTGCAATAATAATGAATTTCAACAGAAATAATTTTACTAAATGTTTTTTTTATATGTAACAGCGGGAAGTGAACCCAGGTCACACCTGTGCCAGTCTTAGACTCTAACTATCCTGGTTGGGAGGACAGATGTAGGAAGCGGCATCGCAATAAAAAATATATGTCAATTAAGTCGCGTTTCTTCAAATTAACCAATGGAATTCGAATTTAATACAAACGGCCTGCTAGGCCATCATATTACCTATCTCCTGTACCATCCAATAGCCTTTCTTTCCTTCTTACCTTGCACATTCTGCCAGCCCCTCCCCCTCCTTATTTTTTTGCACAATATTTGCGACCTTCCCCCACACTCTACAAAAATAATAATTGGCAATCATGTGATCATCATATTCTTAGGTCAGTGTGTGTTGGGAAATGTATTGAGAAGTTAGTTATAAAAGGGTTAAACTATTGTTGACGTAAAAGGGAAGGGAAGAGAGACAAACTGTTGTATGAATGATGGGAAACAAAATTGTGTGTGTGTGCGTGTGTGTGTGTATGTGTGTGTTTGTGTGTATGTGTATGTGTGTGTGTGTTTGTGTGTTTGTGTGTATTTGTGTGTGTGTATGTGTGTATGTGTGTAGGTGTGTGTGTATGTGTGTGTATGTGTGTGTGTGTGTATGTGTGTATGTGTGTGTGTGTGTGTTTGTGTGTGTTTGTGTGTATGTTTGTGTGTTTGTGTGTATGTGTGTATGTGTGTATGTGTGTGTGTGTTTGTGTGTCTTTGTGTGTATGTGTGTTTATTTGTATGTGTGTTTGTGTGTATGTGTGTGTGTGTGTATGTGTGTATGTGTATGTGTGTGTGTTTGTGTGAATAAAAGCTGACACTGTGTGTAAGAAAGGAAGAAGTAAGGAAAAGCTAAAATATTCGGTGTACGAGTTTTGCCCTCATCAGAGATGTAGGCCTATGCTTATACATAGATTGAAATACTGCACATCTAATGTAGAGAGTAATACGTTGTCTCAACTATACTATTGTTTTCATTGTATCACTTTGAGTGAATCTATACTGTGACTGAAGCTATACATAATGTATACTACTCGGCTAGGAATATAGGGAAATAGCCCGAGGTAGTGCGTTCAATTAGCGATCCGAAGCTTCTGAGTTCGAATTCTTTGACCTGGATTTAAAGGTGTCACTGAGTTTAATTTGATGGGTACCTGACATTATTGGGGTAAAGTAAATGCGGCTGAGCATTGTTCTGGCCACAAATCCCCTAGTATTGCGTAAACGCTGCTTCACCAGCCATATGATCAGTTTGGTCCGAAGGGTACTGTACTTTACTAAAGCTATGAATAGGGTACGAACCGGGTACCGTAACAGTGTGGGACAGTTAAATCTACAAGATTTCTCTAGTAAGTCAAATCACAAAATTGCTAAATTGGTTAATGTAATTTGTCCTAAGAATTAACGAAGACCTTTGTTTTTACTAAGCCGTTATAAAAAATGAAAGGCTTTTATTACATTTATAATAAAATAATAACATATGCATCACTGTTTTAGATCAGTTTTATGATCAAATTCCATTGTATTGATGCTAAAAAATTATGCTGAATAGCATGACCTCTATAGACTATATCTATTAAAGCATCTATAAGGTAACTCTACTACGACTAATACAATATACTCAGTGGGGAGATAAATTGTAACTAAATATATTTTTTTACTTTAAAACGATTCTGTCCCCTTGTCCAGCTTGAATCAGCCATGTACCATATGCATTGTTTGAATAATTATTTGGGTACATGGGACTTTTTATTTCACCTGTTGAATTTGTCAGGAGTTCAATAGTACCTGTATGGGACGAAAACATCAACAGTTAATCTTAGATTAAATCAATATATCTTATTTATAGCAAAGGCCTTTATACATAAAATAAAAGCTACTTATATTAAACAAGCTCACTACAAATATTAGTTCAAAAAATGCCTTTAGTGCCACGGAAATACCTTTAAAATGGTGGAAGGGGGGGGGGGGGTGCACGCCAAGAGCCTGTCCGAACCCCAGGCATCCCGCGACATGCCGATAAGGGGTGTCAAGTGACATAAGGTACGGTCTCCTTAGTACATGCACTAATCTTCTCTCCCCACCTTTGAAATTCTCCTTGGTTCATTAACTAATTCATTCAATTAGACCTGCACTGTCGCCCGGTGAAGCGCAAATTCCAGACTATAGGTCTGAACATAATAATGATGACATTTGTATAGCGCTACCAACAAACATAATGCAAGCTCGGAGCGCATTTAACATAACAAATAAAGAACACAGATACAATGTATTGGCTAAGAGAAACAAAACTAAATGATGATTCAAAACTATACAAACATAGAACAAATCAAACAATTTAAAAAAATAATAAATAAATAAATAACATCCAGGCACCAGGGCGGGATTGAGACGGGCTGCAGCGAAAACTGCTTCCTCCCCACAGTGTCTCCGAGCTTCTTTGCAGTGCAATGGCCGCGCAACTATGACTGGTCCCCAATGTGTTAACCCACATGTGTGCTCTTAATGAAAGCGTATTGGTGATTTTCACTATTCGCCAGCGTTGATGCCCATGGATGCAGAAGTGACCACATTTTTTACCAGATAGTTACATAATATAACTATGTACTAGAATAAACTATCTCGAAGAGATATTCGCTATATACCTAAATTTACCTGTTGAGATTATATCTGATTCATTCCCATTCATTTCAACTTTAAATATGTTTACACTCATATCTCTTGATATTGGTGAACTGGCAACTTTATAACCTGCAAATATTGAAATATGTTTTGTTGTCGTTTTTCAAGATAAAC